>CAMTDV010000002.1:14455487-15153371 GCA_947069175.1 Scalesia atractyloides
AATATTGGTGGACCATTTAAGCTATAAAAATTTGTTTGCTTAAAAACATATATAACCCAACAAATTTAGGGGGCCTATATATGTCTACAAAACTTAGGAGTTTAAGTAATATTCAAATGAAGGCCATTGAAAGATTCCAACTAACACATGGAACCCAAACTAACATATGGAATCTATACTTTATATTTTTTTTAATTAAATGACGATTATATCCCTTGTTATAAACCCAAAACCTAGTCGCTTCAAAAGCCCTCATCAAAACGAAGGTACAAGAACCATGAACCACCATGGTGGTATCGCTGACATTAGGGTCATGAAACCAGGTTTCGATGATGAGTGAATTGTATGTGTTTATTGCGCTTAACTAGATGCTCATGATCCTATACTTGCATCGAATATGATTACTTTATGTATGTTTATAATATGAAAGGTAGCGGTGAAAGAGCATGCGAGGTGCATAATTTGAATAATCAACTTGAGCCTGACACAATCTACTAATTACTCATGGATTTGACACCTTACTATCCCTGATAAGGATTAGTAGTGTTACAAGGGTATTTTTGTAATTGTGTAGTTGAGGGACTTGTTTGTCATAGTTCATAAGTGTAGGGATCTAATTGTAAATGTTTCATAATTATGTTAAGAGTCGTTGTAAAGGTTGTTATATACCGTTGAGCTGAATAAGATCGGTATCTTTCGGTTGGTCTATCATCTTCTTCTGTTTTTCTCTCTTTCTTTACTTTCAATCGTAACATTGGTATCAGAGCTGCCGATCCTTGGCGCTCATCGGAGTAATCGGAATCAATGGCGACACAAGCAGATCGGATTTGGAAAAAATCGGTCGAGGAACAAGTTGTGTCAATTTTGAGAATGGATGCGAAGGTGGATGCATTTATGCAGAAATGGAGCAATCTTTCGCCAATTTGAACGCCAGTTTACAAGCGATTTTGGTGAAATTGAATGAAATCAGAATCTCAGTCATCATTCTGCTACTGGCGAAGGTGATTCGTCTCAGCATGAAGAAATTCAAAGGAGTCCTCGAGGGTTACAACGCGTGGGCACGATCGACTTTCCTAAATTCAGTGGTGAAGAGGTGGACGATTGGATTTATAAGTGTGAACATTTCTTCGCAATTGATGAAACACCAGAAAATTTGAAGGTACGTTATGCTGCTATTCATCTGGAAGGAGATGCAGTGAAATAGGCATCAATCGTTTTTGAAACTCAAAGTGATGCCAATGATTAGATTTTGTGGAAAGATTATTCTGAACGATTGTGAATAGGTTCTCAACAAATTTGTTTGAGGATGCTATGGGGATGTTGACTTCTCTGACACAAACAGGCTCATTAGAAGATTTTTGTAAAACTTTTGATTCTGCTTGCTTAAGGTTTCAATTGCGGAACCCTATGCAGTAAGTATTTTCTTGAAGGCGCTTAAACCAGAAATAGGAGGTCCTGTGAAGATGTTTCAGCCTAAGAATCTAAAGAACCTTTCATCTTGCTAAGATACAAGATGTCACTAATAAGTCAATTGGAGTAGGAAGTACTTACAGGTATTCTAATAATTCTTCTATAGGGGGGGGGGGGGGTAAAACACCTGTGCATACTTCTCAACTTCCTTTGTTACCTACACCTCCTAGTTCTAAGAAATTCAATAATACTAAACAACTCACCAGTAAAGAAATTGAAGGGAAGAGGGCAAGGGGTGAATGTTTTTAGGTGTACTGAGAAGTTTACACCAGGGCATAAATGTCCAAATAAACAAGTTTATGTGTTGAAATTTGTGGAAATGAAGAGGAGGAAGTAGAGGAAATTGAGCCTGTTTCAGTTGAACAAGAATGGATTGATCCCCAAATTTCAATTCATGCTTTAACAGGCATACAATCTTTTTCTACTATGAAAGTTCTGGGAACTATTGGCACTATTAGGCTTAGAATTTTGATTGATTCTGGGTCCACCCACAATTTTATAAACAAGAAATTAGCTGATAAGTTGGGGTGTGTTTTGAAATCTGTGCAACAGGCCACAACTGTGGGGGTGGCTAATGGTCAGAGTATTGAATGTTCTCAATATAGTCCTAATTTCCAATGGTTCATGCAGGGGATGTAGTTTACCACAGATGTTTTAGTGATTCCATTAGAGAATTATGATATGGTGTTAGGGGTTCAGTGGCTATTAACATTAGGGGCTATTGTTTGGAATTTTGTTGACTTGACAATGCAATTCCAATTAGATGATAAACAAGTGTGTTTTGAAAGGGCTGGATAGTAATGCTATGTTAATGTGTTCTTCAAAAACCTTGAATTCTCTGATCATTAATCCTCAAGAATTGTCTGAAGCCCATCTGTTTAGTATTTTGTTTCAGTCTTCACAGACTGACTATCAACATGATACTAAAGTACTGGATTTGGCTAGTAATGATCACTTGAATTCACTATTGGAAGAATATGAGGATGTTTTTAAAACCCTACTGAATTGCCTCCCAAAAGGCCACCCTTTGATCATAAGATTGATTTAATTGATGAGTCTAAGATTGTCAATCTTAAGCCTTATCGTAATCAAGCTTGTCAAAAAGATATCATTGAACAACTTACAAAGGAATTAGTAGATACAGGGGTTGTAAGGGGTAGTTCTAGCCCATTTGCATCACCTGTGATTTTAGTTAAGAAAAAGGATGGCACTTGGAGATTCTGTATTGACTATAGAAGTTTGAATGATTAACAGTCAAAAATAGCTATCCCATTCCAGTGATTGAGGAATTATTTGAAGAACTTGGTAGTGCAATTTTTTTTCTAAATTGGATCTAAGGGCAGTGTATCATCAAATCAGAATGAATGAGGCAGACATTCATAAGACAGCTTTTAGAACACATGAAGGATTATTTGAGTTTGTAGTTATCCCTTTGGATTACTAATGCTCCTGCCACTTTTCAATCTTTGATGAACCATACTTTTAAAACCCTTCCTTAGGGAATTTGTTCTTGTGTTTTTTGATGACATCTTGGTGTATAGGTCATGTTGGCAGTCTCATTTAGAACATTTAAGACAAGTTTTTGATGTTTTAAGAAGCCAACAATTATATACTAAGAAATCTAAGTGTTCATTTGGTGGAGCAACTGTGGAATATTTGGGACATTTAATTTCAGGAGAGGGAGTTTCAACTGATCTAAGAAGTTGGAAGCAATTAAAGAGTGGCCAATTCCAACCAATGTCAAACAACTTAGGGGTTTTTTGGGCTCTCAGGGTATTACAGAAGGTTTATTAAAAGCTATGGGGTCATTGCCAAACCTTTAACTAATCTTCTTAAAAAATATGCCTTTATTTGGAATGAAGATACTACTATGGCTTTTGAGAAATGTTGTCTTCTCCACCTTTGGCCTTACCTGATTTTTCTAAGCCTTTTGTTTTAGAAACTGATGCATCTGGTCAGGGTATAGGTGCAGTGTTAATGCAAGAAGGTCATCCAATTGCTTTTGTGAGCAAGGCTTTATCTGCTAGGCAACAGGCTCTGTCAGCCAATGAAAGAGAACTGTTAGCTATCATTTTTGCAGTTAAATATTGGCATCATTATTTGGCTATGGGGCATTTCATAATAAGAACTGATAAAAAGTTTGAAACATCTGTGGGAACAGAAAATTACCACTCCACTACAACAAAGTTGGTTGTCCAAATTAGTGGGGTATGATTTTGAAATAGTTTACAAGTTGGGGTCTGAGAATAAAGCTGTTGATGCTTTATCTAGGATGAGTTCTTTGTCTTTGCTAACAATTATTGTCAACACTTTTGATCCAACCTTATGGGAGCAAGTAAAGGCTTCATGGGTTAATGATCCTCAGTTGCAGCCTGTCTAGAGAAATTGCAACAAGGACAGCTTCAACCTCCTTTTGAATGGAAGAATCAGGCACTTGTTAAGAAGAATAGAGTGGTGGTGGGTAAGAAGGAATCCTTACACATACTATTATTTCTATATGTCATAATTCTTCTATGGGAGGCCATTCTGGTGTTCATTTCACTTGTCAGAAAATAAAATCCATTTTTACGTGGAAGGGACTGCAGAAACAAGTAAGGAACTATATTAGGCAATGTTGTGTTTGTCAGCATGCAAAATATGAAACACAAGCAAATCCAGGGTTGTTACAACCATTGCCTGTTCCTGTACATCTATTTTCGGACATTTCTATGGATTTCATTGGAGGATTGCCGAGATCACAGGGTAAAAATGTAATCTTTGTGGTGGTAGATAGGTTGTCTAAGTACAGTCACTTTATGAATCTGTCTCATCCATATTCTGCAGCTGATGTGGCTAAGGTTTTCTTAGATAATGTGTTTAAACTTCATGGTTGGACAGAGACTATTGTGTCTGATAAGATCCCATTTTTATAAGTCATTTCTGGAAAGAATTTACCAGCTTAAAAGGTATAACTTTGGCATTATCTACAACTAATCATGCACAAACAGATGGTCAGACTGAAGTTGTTAACAGATGCATTGAAACTTACTTAAGGTGCATGGTTATGGATCATCCCTCTAGTTGGGCCAAATGGATTTTATTAGCTGAGTTTTGGTACAATTCTAATTTTCACACAGTGCTGGTATGACACCATTTCAAGCTGTTTACGGTTATCCACCTCCATTGTTTGTTCCTTATGTGCCTAAGGATATTCGAGTAGCAGCAGTGGATGAAGTATTCACGATCGAGAAAAGACAATACACTACTTAAACATTCATTAAATAGGGCTCAACATCGAATGAAACAATTGGCAGACAAGAAAATGACTGATCGTGAATTTCAAGTAGGCACTTATGTGTATGTGAAGCTGCATCCTTATGGTCAGACTACACTCAGAGCTTCTAAGTATAACAAGCTCAGTCCAAAGTATTTTGGACCATTCTTAATCGTCGAGAAATTGGAAAAGTCGCTTATAAGTTGGACTTGCCGGATGAAGCTCAAGTCTATCCTGTTTTTCATGTTTCTTTATTGAAAAAAGCTAATGGAATTCTTACACCAGTGACTTCTCTTCCAACAGCTCCAAGGATGAATTTTCAACCTTTAAATGTGCTTAAAAGAAGACTAGTAAAAAGGGGTCATCGAGCTTCGGCTGAGGTTCTTGTTCAATGGGATAATCTACCAATCACTGAGGCTACGTGGGAAAATGCAGAAGATTTGCAAATTCGTTTTCCTTTGTTTCAATTTTGAGGTCAAAATTGTTTAGGAGAGGAGTTTTGATAAGGATTAGTAGTGTCACAAGGGTATTTTTGTAATTGTGTAGTTGAGGGACTTGTTTGTCATAGTTCATAAGTGTAGGGATCTAATTGTAAATGTTTCATAATTCCGTTAAGAGTCGTTGTAAAGGTTGTTATATACCGTTGAGCTGAATAAGATCAGTATCTTCGGTTGGTGTATCATCTTCTTCTGTTTTTCTCTCTTTCTTTACTTTCAATCGTAACAATCCCTAACTAGATTAGGAATACCGATATTTCTCTTTATCTTTAGTCGGTCCTCAATGTCAATCAGAAATACAAAAACCACCATTTAGAATTGATGTGAAAGAGATGAGACCAATTGAAATATAGAGTTTTCCTTGTAAGAATTGACTGAGATGGATGATGAAATTCAAATTGTTAGCCAATGTATTTAACGACATGCGGTTCGTGTTTGACCTCATTTTCTATTGTGTGGGTATGGTGGTTGAACGAACAATTCTGAAGTTAGATTGGAAGAGAAAAGTTGTTTATGTGTTGATGGCTATGTTTTGTTGGACCACAATCTAAGAGCATGTGTTATATATCCCTAGGGTTGTTCACGAGTTGAGACGAACCGAGTGGACCTTTGCTCGTGTTTGGCTCATTTATAAACCGAACCGAGTGGAGCGGCTCATTTAAAACCGAGTCTCAAATCAAGCGAGCAACTTCCGAGCAATACTTATTCCGAGCGAGCATCGAGCGAAGTTTGAGCGATTTGGACAATCGTGTCGCCTGGTTTAAATTTACTGAGAGAGACAGTGACAATGTTGGGTCTCAAGTTTTTATGTCTTTAAAAACATCACATTTCATGGCATAATTTTTTCTTATAAATAACAATGTTGTGGTCGACGAGACGATAATCATATTGCACGAACAATGACACTAAGAGCAGGAAACGATCGACTTAGGGTAACGACATGAAACATTGATGCGATGAGCAGATTGTCATTTATCGGTTATATGGTTTAACTCTTAGATTCGATGTTAATTTTTTTATTGGCGTGATTGGGCTCATACGTATAGATATATTTGTAAACTTGTATATAGTGGACCAAAATCTAATAGAGCGGTATATATAGAACTATAAATTTAATTTATTTACGTATATATGTATGTGTGTGTGTGTATATACATGTATGATTTATATTTGTGTATATACATGTTTATATATGTATGTGTATATGTATATATATAATAACTAAAAATAATAATTCGAGTCGAACCGAGCCGAGCGGGTCTTTTCGCATGCTTGGCTCATCTACAAAGCGAACCGAGCAGAGCGGTTCGTTTACAACCGAGCGTTTTCCGAACGAGCGACGAATAGTTTAAACGGCCCTATATATCCCCGGATCATTGTATGGTCTGACGTGGCTACATGGTCCCGTGCTAAGAACAACGCATCAATGGTCTAGGCATCACAGACTTCATCATGTGCGAAGAGAATTTCCCGCAAGCACTACTCTCTCTCTCTATTAACGCATTTGATTTTCTTTTTTAGGAGGTGATTACTAAATGGCGAATGAAGGTATAATATTGGTTTATAGATGGAGTAAATGGTGGTGATGTGGCATTGGGCTGACACGCAGAATAATGAACGGTGGATGAGAAGTACAACACATGATTTAAATGTTCGAGAACTAGTTTTATCTGATTATAATTTAGTCATCAATGGTTAACATTTAAAAAAGTTTCATCTTAGATGATCATATGATGATTGATGGTTGCTGTGTGTCTTCCTTTCTCTATTTTCTTGTTAGAATTAAAAACAATGACCCCTAATTTGTTAATTGCAACAAATTAAATGCCAGCCACAAATTAGTTTATCATATTTTAACCAATTTATTGAACAGTAACATCAACAGTCAAAAGTTTTCTATATTGGATAGCAAAACTAAAAACTAATTGAAGATTAGTTATATTGATAGAAAAACCCTTATAAACCATTAGGATACTCTTTATGGATTTTAAGGTGATGTATAAATAATTTTAAGAATATAAAATACTACTTAAGTTTTAAAATTGTTTTAATAAATTCACGTAAACTATAAAAACCACTAAGGATTTTATTTTCATCTTATTAAATTTTCATAAACGGAAACTTGAATATTATGTAGTTACTTTTCTTAATAGTCATTTTTTAAACTTAAAAACAATAATCACTAAATACTAATCAAATTTCATTTTCATGATCATGATCTCCTTAATTTAACATTTATCAAACTTTAACTATAGCAAACAATATTGAAATTAAAATTTTCCTTTTAATGAAACTTGACTTTTTTTATATTTAAAAAACTGGATGATTTTTATAATATCCTGTAATTATATATCTTTTTAATACTTTTGAACAGCAAATTTCAATTATACTTCTCGTGAGACTTCAACTTTGCTTCCCCTATTAGGCCATCAACCCCAATGGTTTCAACGGGTCTTTACTTTTTATATTCTTAAGCTACGTGTTGTGGTTTTACTATTTTTTACCGACACGTCATAAAGTGTCTGCTATGTTAGTGTCACGTAGGTGTGAACTCTCACTCACCTTTTTTACCTTTAGTATGTAATTGTTTCACAACTTTTAACTACTCACCACCGTATTAAAATAATAATAAATCTAATACACTAAAAGTATAAAATGAGAAAAATATGATTAGTTAATAAATTAGAGACCACCACCCATTTCCACTCTCATGCCCGTTATCAGCCTAACCTCATGCCCCTTAACTTGTGTGAAGTAGTGTTTCACACCCTATAATCTTCAGACGTTAGCCCATAACACACAATCTTATACAAGTTTAGTAGCTTTAACTTAGTTTTATACTTTTATATTATTTTCTTTTTCTATCGACATGGAAATATTATTATATATGTCTAGCTCTCATGCTCATTTCAACCCTCCTTTTATGTTACAGGTACAGCTACCCTATATTTGTCATCTTCATAACTGCAGCAGCCCACATCCACATCCTTCACAACTTTATTTCTTATATCAATATTAACGTTTAGTAACTTTCAGGTTTTAAACACAGTGAGTTTCAAACTCAGATAAGATTATATAATATCAGTTAGATGAGTAACTTAAACAAACTGGAAGTTATATACAATGTATTAAATGCTTAAAAAGTTTTGAAAATATTATTCGATATTGTTTTGGTGGTTTAATTGGTCTGATGGATCTTTAAACCAGATATAAAGTTTTAGAAACTGAAATTATTATATTGTATTTAATGCATCTAACACTTTCTAAATATTACTGGATATAGTTTTAATGGTTTAAGTCGTCTGGTTGATTTTTAAAACCAGACATAAAATTAACAAATTTTTAACTTATAAATCATATATTATACTATAATATATTAAATGAGCAACACAAATGAAGTGGTTACCTGTTATTTTTCGGCTCTGATCGGTTGGATTATTGGCTGATGAAGGCAAGAACACTCCGGTCCCGTTACACCCGGTTTTTGAACCCGGTCTGTTAAGAAAAATCGCTCTCATACCCGACCCGGATGACGTCACTCTCCTTCCTCTATGATACTTCATCTGCTGAGTCGACTCGGCCATCTTCCATCTTCTACCCCACTTCGAGTTTTCCACAACTCGGTGTTGATTCTGATTCTGATTCTTCACCTGATACAATCACAACCCAATAATCAAAATACAAAACAGTTAAATAAAATCACAATTTTAATAAATTAGTTATCGCTTGATGGATCCAGGAATTATTTGTTAGGGTGCGGATGAGGAGTTTAACCATATTTTTAATGGTGCAGTCGGGTTTTTTCCTTAAAAATACACTAATTTTTTTTCTTTCCAAAAGGGTGTCTCCGCCTACCCACTAAGACACTTGGGTCCACCCCTCAGGGATTGAGTTTTGTTTTTCAAGGCAAGCTAAACTTCTTCTAATCTACTCCTATTATTGCAGGTGGAGTCGTGGAGAGTTCAAATCCTGCAAGTTGCAGATATCTTACCAGCACACCATGCCCCTTATGCACGATTGAATTCTGTTTGTTAGGATTATTATGATCATCGTCTTCTTGAAGCATGTAATCCTCCATTTGACGGGTCAACTCAAGGATGAAATCGTCGTCATCATCGTTGTCTGTCAAGAAGGAAGAAGATGATGAGTCGGAAGCCATCGGGTTGTGATTCATAGTGTTTGAGGTTGAATGATTCAAGCGATGAAAGTCTCCGGCCATGAGAGGAGAGAGCTGAAAGGCTTGAACAGAAAGTGTGTTCGGTAATGGGCATATGAGGGAAAGTGTGGAAGTATTAGCTTTGGTAGCTGGATTAAAAGTGAGAGGGACAGTCGACTAGAATCATATTCAAATGACGAGATTATATAGAGTCACAATTTTAATTTCTTTTATTATAAGTATTTTAGTTATTAAATAATTAAAATCATGCATGTTATTAATCATATTTTAGTGACAAACTAAAATACTCACGGATAGTCTTATATATGTTTTTTAACGGCAAAGCTTTCGATTAAACTCAAAAGAGAAAACAAAGGCCCGACCTGACCCAATAAGAAACTGAGAGGAGGTCAAACAGCATACACTAAAAAAGAAAAAAACAAATAGACAAGTTACATATTATTTAGGCCTACTTCAAGGTTGAAATCGGACAACAATCTCCAATCATCAAGGGAGGTCTTCGACCAATGAGTACTCCATGGAAAAACCATCTCCTTGATGTCCTACAAAACCTTTCTACAGGGAATCACCTTGCCATTTTAAACGTTATCATTTCCGTTGAGCCACATTCTCCACATCGTAGGGTAAAAAATAGAGACTAACAATCGCCTTTTAGTCTTGTTTGGGCTCCGCTCTTTCCCATGTTGAATGATAAAGACTTAAAATCTATAAGACATTCAGTGGGGGATCTTCATACATGTCACGAACAGATGTATAAACTGAAATATGGTAAAACTGAAACAACAACAGAATTATAGCGACAAAAGATGTGACAAAACTCTTATTAACCCAAACCAAAGATTTACCCCCCAATACCTGAGATCTTTCAAATTATAAGATCTCTGATGATACAAAATACAACAGAAACAATGATGCAATTCAAGAGAACAATCTCTTCAACGACAGAAGAGAGATTGCTGCTATACCAAACTAAGAGTTTAGAAACCCTAGTTACAAACAGAGAGAACTATAGACGAAGTGTGTGTGAGAGATCTGATCACAACACACACTGAACCCTTTTATACCAAAACCTGCACAGTTTACACTTAGGTCCTCCAGCTATGCACCTGAATATACCGCAAGTCCCTCCAACTTCCAGATATTAGCAAACAACAAGTGAACTCACAACAAACCAACAATATAACAAATTAGTTTAACAAAATAACAAATCAGTTATAACAACATATTGAATGAACCGATATGAATATTTTAACACATGTATATTGCAAGATTTGAACAATTCACCTCTTGGGCAGAGGAGAGACAATTTACCACCACATCATGTCCTTCTAGGACTATATTAATCAACTTAGTGAACGATAATGATCTAGTGGTATACTACCTGTCTACTCACAAAAAAGGTTGTGGGTTCAAATTCTTTAAAGTGGAATTTTTTGCCGTATATGACATTTATGTTTAAACAATCGTGGTTCAACAAAAAAAAACTATAAATACATGAAAGCCATAAGAATAACTATAAAGAAAAAACTAATCAATTGATATCTTATGACGATGATGAAAACAATTACAATAAACTCTAACTGATAGATTTTTTAATAAATAGCAGATAATTACAAATACCACAGCTAATATATATAATATCAAATATATTTATCAAAAGTTTGAAGTCAAATACGTCGGCATTGGTTCTTGTTGTGTTTGCAAGATATTCTATCTCTACTTCGATCTTCTGTTTTTATTATCTCTATTCTTCATCTATGTTGAAGGCATTCAAAGAAATTGGGAGACCTTAATAACCATATAAACAATCTTTAAACGAGTCACAACATTTGATAATATTCACTATATATGTCGGTTACCAAAAAAATGGAAATTCCATGTGGATTTAGCATTTCGTAGACGTTATTAGATTTGCAAACTGTTCACATTCATGTAATATCACTTTAGTGTAGGCCCTTGTTTGTAAACATGAGTAGTATAAATTGTAATATCTTGTAACTCTATAATCATTCACTTTTTATTCAATATAGTATCAATCTTTTGAGTTCTCCTTAAACCCTTTTCTCTTCAAATTCTTCGCTTTCCTCTTCCTTAACCTTTCATTCTGCCATGGCTTTTTCCTCATTAAACGATCCACTACCCATGAGTGGGTTGGCTCATGTGGTCTATCAAGCTAACAGCCTCTAACTATTTGTATTGGAGAACCCAGATGCTTCCCCTCTTATCTATCCAACATGTTACATCTCATGTTGATGGTACCAAAGTCGCACCACCACTGACCGTCACCCAAAATGATAAACCAATCAAAAACCCTGAATATGCTGCTTAGTTGGTGGCTGAGCAACAAGCCATCATATTACTCAATGCCTCCCTCACAGAAGAGGCGTTATCTGTCACTGTTGGTTTGTCTACGGCTTGGGAAATATGGGTTGCTCTCGAGACAACGTTCAACTCCTCGGTTGAGAGAGTTCAGAATCAGAGGGACAATTTGAGGCTGACCCGCAAGGGTAATCGCTCTGTTTAAGATTTTGGGCGTGTGTTTAAAGGGATTTGTGACCAACTAAGTGCAATTGGCCACCGCATTGATGAATCTGACCAAATCCACTGGTTGTTATGTGGACTTGGTTCCTCATTCGAGACATTTTCCACCTCTGTTCGGTCCAGCCTTCCCGTGCCTTCATTCTCAGACCTGCTCGCACGGGCTGAAAGCCACGAGCTCTTCGTCCAGGCCATTCAAGACATCCACCAGCCCCCTGTTGCGTTCACTACACATCATCCCTTTCGGGCTTCCCATCGCCCTTCGCAAGGACTTGGATATCATGTCCCTGCCAATCGGCCTTCTCGTGGTCAGCACCCTCGTCCATCTCGTGGCAAGGGCTCATCTAATAACCGCAATCGGAGAGCACTCCACTGCCAACTCTGTCGAACCCCGGGTCACTATGACACCCAATGCCCTAAGCTTGCATCTTTCGCGACTTTAGCCATACCCGCAGATGAACAACTTGCTCATGTCTTCCATGCACAATGTTATGTGACCCATCCTTTTCCTGATTGGACTGCTGACACGGGTGCGTCTGACCACATGACTGATACTCAAAACAATGTCTCCAATCCTTCTCCCACACAAGGTAATGCTAGAGTTATTTTGGTAATCGACAATCTCTTCCTATATCTCATAAATGTAAAGCTAAACTTTTCAATTCTCTTGATTTAAAAATGTTTTGGTGGTCCCCAATATCACCAAAAATACTTGCAATTAGATTATTGGATTATGATCCAAAGATAAATTTGAGTGTATATGCATGCTTAATTTCGTTAGACATAATGAAATTATGAAATATTTGATGTAAGATTGCTTGTAAGTGATTAATAAGTAAATTATGAGGTGGGTTTTGATAATATGATTAAGTTGATGATATACTTATGTTTATAATCATCATAAATGGTAGTATTATGAAGATACTTGAACAATTTATGAGTTTGAGTACATGTCCATACTGTCCATGAAATGGGTTTTGTATGATATGATCAAATTGATGTTATATTCATGTTAATAGATGCTTGAAATCATCATGTGTATATGAATGTTTAAAGTCTTTGGTTAAGTTTATCTTTGGGTAAATTTCATAGATATGATGCAATAGGATAGTGATGAAACAATCCCAGTTCTTGTATAATAATTGATAGATTAGCATACAATATCTGAAACTATGTTAACTTGATGTTAATAATTGTATGAATTTCGTTGAGGAATGTAGTTAAAATGGTAGCCTAAAACTAACGCTACCAAGTATTTGATTAAATGCCTAAATAAGTTGTAGAACTTAATGGTGCATTTGTATACTTTAATAGGCAGTTGACTTCTAAAAGTCAAACTGACCTATAATAAGATCAAATGGAAATTTTGAAATAAAGATCTGTAAGGTGGGATAGAGTGATAAATGATGACTAATCTAACCATCTTGCGAATGATAAATGGCAGTTTGACGCTTGACAAGCTAGGTGGAAGCTTGGGAAAGAAGCGGGTCAAACGGATCAAATGCGCGGGAAAAGCATAATCGGGTGTAAGGTAAGTAAAGCCTACACCTTTTAAGTAGAATGTTTACTCATGTATTGGTCAAGAACATGGGGTCTAGTATTTGAAATGAGTCCTTGAAATATAACATTCTGACGCGAATCGATGTGGGTCGGAACAAGTAACTATTAGAAAGAAACCATATTTGGTGGTATAAAGGGTAAAATGGTAATTTGGTCACGTATTGATGAATAAACAATGAGTTTTGAAAAGTTACATTATGGCATACGCCATAATGGGTAAAAAGGGTAAAATGGTAATTTGGTCACATGTTGACAATTAAACAATGAGTTTTGAAAAGACAGCCCATGGCTTAAGCTATAATGGGTCAAACCAATAAAGAAACAACCTTTAAGAGATATGATCACATTATGTAAACCGTAATGGGCCAAATGGGTGAGGTAGTAAATAAATACCTTTTCACAATACATAATGTTTGGTCGTCCTAACGCAATAAGGGTAAGTCAAGAGGTGGGTAAAATGGTCATTTTGCCCAAATGAGTCAAATGGTTGCTTGTCGAGTCTTATGCTCACAGGGAAGAATAGCGTATGGCTTGCATGATTTTAATTAACAACTAATATGCAAGGTATTAAGACGGGTTAATGCTTTGACCCGAGCCAGGTTGTGTAATGGGTCAAACTCTCAATGAGGACTTAGGGACCGAAGAGAGTTAATTGAGTAATGGGTGGACACTGGATTACCTAAAGTGAGGTATAATTAGTCATTTGAAATTGAGATAATACGTTCTTAGGAACACAAGGAAATTAAATTGAATACGGGTTAAAAGTGCTCACTTGGTCAAAACAAGCTTTTAAATGTCCTTTGTAGTTAAAAGGACAAAAATTGACCAAAACGCCCCGAATGATGAACAAGGCAAACGTCCCTTAAGGGTAGTTTGAATATGAGTTTTATAATTTGGTCAACCCTTCCAGTAGTATAAAGCGGAAGGCTTAAGCTATTTTGGCTTAATGCTACATAACAGGTCATTTCGTAAAAGTGTCAAACCCGAGGGTAGAATAGGAACATAATGATTTTCCTATCATAACCCATCACAATTGAAGTTGTGATGAAAGATGAATGAAGGTTATAAAGTGGGGATAGAAGATATGAAGAGATGCGGATAAATTAAACTTAAGTGCTTAAATGCATAACGGGTCAAAATAAAAATATATGCATAAACCGGGTAACGGTTGTATAATTCATAAAAGTTATGAATCCGGGTTAAGGATTTCAAGTTAAATACGCAAGAAAACGTTTTATGGTCAATTAGAATTAGGTTTCAAGTGAAACAAATGAGAATTGAATAAGTTACAGAATTTTATGGCGGGTTATTTGGCAAAAGTTTGTTTTTGTTGTTGACTAATGCGAGCGGGTTATAAATTTTATTATATATTAGGTACTTTTACTTGTAGGTGAAGCTTTAAATTTATAAAACACGATACAATACTACCACTCTACACACGTTAGGGCAAGTGCACTCATCGTGAACGTAGTATAGTGATGGTAAGATACTGAGGTCGTCCAAGGACACAAGAGCTTTTAATACCGGCTTATCATTAACGTCTAATCTAACCAAATTTTTTTATAAAAGTTTTGAAAGTTTAAAAGATATAAAAGTAAAAACGTAAATAAAAATGAAAACAAATAGACAAGCAAGGAATCAATTGGTTCCGACTCCTCTTTTACATATCCTTTGATGATTTTCGCACTTTGGGCATTTTATGAGATTATCTTAGTTATAGTAGTAGGCGCCTCTTGTGAAGGCGACGTTACCCTAAACCGATCGGTCTGAGTCAGCAGGGATACAGTCCTGCAAGGTCGGAATATTGGAAGATAATTAAGTAAGTTATTAATACGAAAGTGGTAGACCCCTCTTGTGAAGGCGACGTTACCCTCAGCCATAATGGTCTGAGTCAGCAGGGATACAGTCCCGCAAGGCTGGGTAAAGTTTTAATAGTAGTTTATTTATAAGGAGTTGAAGCCGTTCTTACTTCCCCCGATTTGATGCTATCTGCCTCAAGGGAAGTCCTAATAAGCTTGAATCGAGTTCTCGCAGGATCTATACACTGAACGAGACAAGAGCTTTACCTAAACACCCTTCTAACCCCCTTCCAGGTGTTAACGTGCTTTATATAGACCGTAAAGACACGAATGAGTGAATCAACGAAACATGAAGAAATGTTTAAGTAAAGTTCACTTTCAATATACAAAAACTAGTTATTAAAGTCACTAATACATACCCAAATAAAAAGTTGCCAAAAGATTGGAAACCAAAAGTAATATATAAAAGATTTGTCTTCACCAAGTAATGTAAGAGATTTAGCCAAGCATGGCCTTTGTTTGAAAAGAACTCTTACGATCAATCTTAGATCCCGAGTCTACTGCACACTCTAAAAAATGAAAGATGGATGATAGTGGTGGGTGTTGGTGTTGTAGTGGTGGTGGACTGATGGCAAGTGTGAGAGAAGTGGTTTGCCAAGGTCTTTCTTCAAAGCCAAGCACCTCTATTTATAGCTGGAAACAGAAGGCGACCGCGACCCCGTGCCCGCCTGGCACGGCCCCGTGGTGGACTTTTTATCTCCCTTTATTAAATGCAGATGTCAGGTCGTTGTACCAACATGCCCCGTGGTGGCAGAGCACAGCCCCGTGGTCAGTGTACTTGTTGTACTATATAAGTAGCTATGAATCTTAAAGTTGACCACGGCCCATGTTGACTTGGCACGCCCCGTGTTGGTTGTCTGTTGCTGTTGTCTTTTTCTACAGAGAATCTTTGACTGGGCACGGCCCCGTGCCTAAGCTTCGGTGTTTGTTATTTTTGTTGTTTTGGATGTGGATGGGGGTTTGGCAAGTCGTGTCAATCCTCATTCTTTGTATTTTTGTTGGTTTTGGCTGTTAGTTTGTTCATCTTATTTGTTTCTCTTTTGATCCTATAATTTAAAATAAACAAAGAAACATGCTTTTTCCAACATTAGTACCGAAAAAAGGGTTGATTTCATGCCTTGTTTGATGTAATTTATATGTTGCATTTTGCGCACATAAGTTGCCTTGACCCTTCGGGTTTGGTTGGTTACATTATAAACTCCTTATAACTAGCGTATTTCATGATTTATGAAATATAGGTATTGGTTTTGAATCACCGGGTGACGATCAAGCATTGCAAAGAACTGAAGATGGTCAAAGATCAAGCTTCCGCATTTTGTTTATTCGTTTACGAAACTAAACAACGATAACATCTTGAAATGTCCTAATACTTATGAAGTTTTATGAAACTCGAAAATATGTATGGACGTGTATCTGCATTCTATATAAATGCATAATTTTGTAAAGTTTTTAGTTAATTAAGATTGGATCTTACACATATTGTTGAAACTGGGCTTGCTATGCTTTTTCATGCTAAATTACCAACATCGTATTGGCTTGATGCCTTCACTTCAGGAATCTATATAATTAATTGTTTACCCACTCCCATTCTGAATGGAAAATCCCCTTTTGAACTACTATACAAACACAAACCAAAGTATGCTTCCTTACGCACCTTTGGGTGTCGGGTATATCCGTACCTACGTGACTATGTGTAGGTCCACTCGGAGGATCAAGATTAACCTACTTCCTTGTTTATACAACACAAATACGAGTGCGGAATCCTCGTAAGTATGCAAACCAAAACAAAGTAAGAACACAGGATAACCAAAGATTCAATATCTTGATTAACAGAAGAGAACTAGTACAAACATATACAAACAATGTTCATACAGACTCATGCAACACACTCTGTGCTCTTGTGTCTCTCTCTCTCTCTAGTATAGCTCTAGTCTCTCTGGAAGGTCACTAGCTCTTGCAACTCTCTAGTTCACTCACTTTTCTAACACTATACTGAGAAGTGCATGTCTGCTTATATAGTGTCCACACCTAGCAACAGTACGAAGTATGTTGCTTGTTATACGGAACACCAAAAGACACGAAGAACATTCTCCAAAGATACTCGTACGAACAAGCTGGCTCGTATGAACATAAACTAGCTCATACGAAACAAGCAATATGCTTGTTTAGAGAGTCTCATTCGTACGAAGGATGAGTGGATCGTACGAGCAACATCTTGCTCGTACGAAGCATTCCCACTCACACATAGAAGTCTTCTTTGGAGAACGTGTCAAAGACATCACGTACACAAGACTCAACAGCATGCACACATGCAACTGTTTTATACAAATAGACTAATCGTCGTACTAAACCAAGATAGGAGGATACCTTGATTTGGTCGACACGACCAAACTATACAGACACAGTAAACAAAGACCGTACAATTACAGACGTAACTAAGAACAAGCGACAGACAGAAAAGTGTATCAACAAACTCCCCCTGGCTGTTGCTTGGTCTTCGTTCTTTGGTCTTTGGTCTTTATACTGAATGGCCTGGAGTATCAACAAACTCCCCTGAAGATCTGCTATCCAACGTTGCTAGAACATCAGGTCTTCAAAACTTTCCAGTAACATCAAACCTTTCATGTTTTCTCTTGAGTACCACTAGAGGTAACTGGATCGTCACGATCTGCTGTGCATTAGCTCTACCACTGGAGTTGACGCAGAGACTTTTGGTTGCGAGGATAATGCCGAAGCATCAGGATTGCCAGTGTTTTCACTAACCTGATCACGTTTACGTTTGATCTCCTGCGCTTTGCATCTATCATGCCATAGAGTGTTCACCCGCTTTCTGCTCATTTCAAACATGTCTTTAATACCATTAAAGCCTTTAACCAGTGTAGCATTGCGAGAATGATACCATTCTCTCAAGTCATTATGCTTAGAAGTTAATGTTTCCGCAGATCGTTGTACAGCCGCACTACATTCTTTCAGTCTATTTGTCTCAATCCCCCGAGAGTTATCAGCTGCCCTCATCTGTTGAAGCTGAGTTGCTCTTTCAGCATCTACATCCTTTAGTCGCTCATTTTCTTTTCTTAACTGCGCAATTTCAGAATCCTGTTTTCTAACTGTCTCTTTCAAAGAATTTATCTCAAACTGTTGTTTGACAACTATGTTCTAATTTGAAGATATAAACTCCGAATGCTTGTTAATCTGGATTGCCGCAGCTTGCAACTGAGAGAATAGAAAATCTACTTTCTAATCCTTTTCCATTTCAGAGAACAAACGACTGCTTCGTTTGCATTTTGTTGATGAGATGTAGACTAGGATTGTTGAGCTGAAGAAGTAGTAGGTTGCGATCGAACTGGAGTATCTTCAGCTGAAGGTGTTTCTGCTGTTGTGGTATTTGAAGGTTGTGGTTCAGAAATTGTAGTGGATTCCGTCATTACAGGTTCAGTCTCCTCCGTTGTAAAAGTAGATTGGACTTCTGCAACTGGTTCTCTTGCACCATCATTACCAACATTATCACCGTCATCATCATTACCCTTTCCCTTTTATGACCAAACGTATCTTCGATCATCTTTTTCAAGGTTGGTTCTTCATTATCTGAATCACTGTCATCATGGCGGCACCTGTCATTTTCTGGTGTAATATATTGATCATTTGCCAGAAAACCGATCAACTTACGAGGAGGTGTGCTTTCCTTGTAACGTTTTGCTACTACACCTCTAAAGATTTTCAACGAATGGTCCATCATAACTTCACTTTTAACACATCGTTGTCATTCTTCGAAAGATTCGGATGTTGCTCATTCAGGATCATTTGGAGAAAATGAGGATACATCCAAAACTTGTTTCAACCATATCCGGTTCTTCTCAGGTTTTCCTTTATGTTTGCAAAAATATGCTTTGAAACACTAAACGGTTTGTTTAATGTCAAAGATACCATCATTCCAACCAAGTCGTTATTTGCCATGTCATAACCACTTCGTCTGTTGCTCAAACACTGAATTAAAACATGTAGAAAGAACTTGTATCGGAGTGGCAACCATGCTTTGTTTAGTTGTCCCACGAGAAAATCTCCAACACATTTCATTCTAAGTAAACATCCACGTTGACATTTCAACGACACTGAGAATGGAGCTTCAGGATCATCACCAAGCTGTAATACTGAGTTAATGGTTTCAACAGAGACATCTACGTTTAAGTATTTTACTTTCCCGCCGATAAGTTCCTGCCTATTCACTTCAACAACTTTAGCTGAATCCCAAAATTCCTTGATCAACGTCTTGGATACTGTAGTCTTGTGCGTGATAGCATAATGTATCCTTGAATCGCGCAAAAACTTCATTATACCATTGTACTTAGCAAATTTGTCTCCTGGATCCAGGTAGGCCACCATGTTATGTCTAGGTTCCGACATAATTTCCACTTCTGACTTGTCAGTCCTCTTTGTTTCTGGTTTTCTTTTATGTTCCTTTTGTTCCATTCTGTACACATTCAACAACTAGGATAAGAACACAAATTCATTAGGGAATATACACAAAAAGTTCTATTCCAAACTTTCTATTCCCTGAACAACGAACTACTGACTCATACGAATAACAATTTATTCGTACGAAGAACAACTCATTTTTACGAACTCTTGATTAAGTCAAACAACTGATTCATTCGTATGAATAGTTGGCTCGTACGAGCGATGTGTTATCCGTGCGAGTGATGTTTCATTCATACGAATATAGTTCGTACAAACAACTTCAAGAGAAGTTACTTGTTAAAATGATTCTTCGCTTAAATTCAGTTGTTCAAGTCAGTCAAAGTTACATGGTCAGATAATGTTTAAGTTGTTTATCTTCAAAGTATGCCAACATAGTCAAGTATACCTTGAAGAAATCAAAAACAACTTAAGAAGAGGTGTAAAGATGACATGAGCAAGGTGAAAGTGAAGTTCTACCAAAGAACTTCATCATGTTTTATACCACATCATGATACTCGTGCGAATTACCAAGCTCATACGAAGAAATCTAAACGTACAAGACCCAATGGTCATTCGTACGAAGCACAATGGCTCGTACGAATGATATGAATCATACGAGTCCAGGTTTTTTACAATTGGACTTACAGTTCTTCGAGGACCTTAGGTTTTTTGCTGACCTGTTTAGAACTTTGCACAGATCCACACTAATCACAAGTTAAGTTAGGAAAAGTGCTTGTTAAACAGATTTTTTTCTTGTGAGATGAGTTTACCCGTTGTAAGAAAGTACTTTTATGAAGTTATGATATCAAAGCGAATGGTTTTTAGGGCGTATCTTGGTAGAAAACTTTTGAGCTTCAATTTTGGCTAATTCAAAAGGAACTTAATTAAACAACAAAGTAAACTAAACTAAAATAACCAGTAACAGATAAGAGTAAACTATATATTTACTAGATAATCTTTTTCAGAGTTTCAAGGTAAGAGAATCATACGAGCTTTTAATCTTGTAAAAAATGAGTTTTGTTTATAACATCAAATTATATAAACAAATAAGCATTCTACTATGATTATCGGTATTGTTGTCCACATAAGCTTAGCTTACAGATGTAATCATGATTAGGAGATATGATTAAGGTATGAATTATACTTACTAGCCGGTGTTCAACCACTTCACGACACATTCCCGTATCAAGATATGCACGAGAGAAAATCTTACCGTGAGTATACTACTTATCACCTGTTTTGACGTATATGATGTGAGACACTCACTTATTTTGACTGAAAACAAGCCCTATGTGATTAAATCACTTATTGATGAGGAACTTGATTTTCAGATGCATGCAGGGCACAGGAGTAAGTTCGTGAACAGGTTAGTACCATCGTACCGACAAAGTGACGAACTTAGCTCCCGCATAAAGTTGTGATATTTTATCACTTATTTTTGGGTGGATGTGATATGTTTATCACTTATTGAAGGTCGTATGCAGTATTTACACGTATGTATGGTATCATGGAAGTTCTAGACTTGCGTCACCGTTATTTTTCGGCAGAAAATTCAACCATGATACCTAGATGATAAGTCAGCATAAAGACCGCATATCTCAGATCTTCGGCATACTATCAAACGAAATTTCGGTACCAAGACCATATGCCAATGAATGGTTCCCACCTTGTTTGCAGTCTGTTATGTTTATATCAACTTGCACATTTTAATCTGATTATGAGCCTAACGATACATCATTAGTAAAGCTACTTATCAATTTTCATTTTGTGTTTTTGACTGTTTTTGACATATCACTGGTGTATTGCATCATCTTCTCTTATCTATCCAAGAAACTCATTTTTTATTTTTGGTTTTTCTATTGTTTTTGTATTTTTCTAAATTTTTCTCCCCCTTAACTAAAGAAGATGATAAAAACTTAACTAAATAAAAGACATATTTTTGTATTTTTTTGTGTTTTCTCATGTTTTTGTATTTTCTTGAAATATTCTCTTCCTAAAATATAAAACTAAGAGAAAATAGAAAATCTTTTTGTAATTTTAGATTTTTAAGAAAATACTTACGAAAAATGATTAGCCAAGGATGAATTACTCGGGTTTCACCTTTATGCCATTGACCAAAAGTAGATAATCAAAACGAGATTTATCAAAAGCTTTTGTAAACAGGTCGGCACGTTTGTGATCGGTGTGGATTTTACCAACATTGATAAGTTTCTTAACAATCTCGTATGAAATGATACTTAATCTCAATGTGTTTGGTTTTTGAGTGTTGTACATGATTACGAGTGATCTGTAAAGTAGTTAGAAATTCAAAACCGCAGTCGCGCATTTGTTGTTGGATCCATAGAACCTGAGAGCAGCAACTAGAAGCTGAAATATACTTAGCCTCACAGGTTGACGTAGCTACACAAGTCTGCTTTTGCACTGCCTCGTGATTAGGCGATTTCCCAAGAACTGACATCCCGCTGATGTTGATTTTGCATCAATCTTGCAACCACCGTGATCAGAATCATTAAATGCTGTCAAATCAAAGTTATCATCCTTTAGGTACCAGAGACCAGTGTCCGGCGACCCTTCAAATAACGAAGATTCTTTTTACAGCCATCAAAATGAGAAACCTTCGGACTGGACTGGTAGCGAGCTAGAAGACATGTTGGGTACCTTATATCGGGTCTTGAAGCAGTAAGATACATGAGAGATCCGATCATAGCACGATAAAGAGATGGTTCCACATGTTCACCCATTCCATCAGGATTAATCCCATGATTTTGAGCTAATGGAGTTCCCAAGGCTTTGAGTCTTCCATCTGAAATCGTTTGAGAATATCCCCGACGTACTTGGTTTGATGGATGAAAATCCCTTCCTTAGATTGCTAAACCTGCAAACCTAAAAAGAAAGTCATTTCTCCCATAGCGCTCATCTCGAACTTCTCCTACATGACCTGCTCAAATGTTTTGCACATTTTCTCGTTGGTCGACCCAAAAATAATATCATCAACATACACTTGTACCAGCAATAGGTCCTCATTCTGTTCCTTGATGAAGAGAGTACAGTCGATTAAACCACGTCGAATGCCATTCTTCAGAATATAGGAAGACAATGTTTCATACCAAGCCCGTGGAGCTTGATGAAGATCATATAGCGCCTTGTTCAAAAGCCAAACCTTGTCAGGATGGATTGGATCTTCAAAACCAGACGGCTGTTCAACATATACTTCTTCTTCAACTACACCATGAAGAAATGCACTTTTCACATCCATTTGACAAACAGAAAACTTCTTGTAGGACGCATAAGCCAAGAAAATTCTTATGGCCTCAAGACGAGCTACCAGTGTATAAACTTCATTGTAATCAAAGCCTTCTACCTGATTAAATCCTTGGACGACCAATCTTGCTTTGTTTCTCACAACAACACCTCGGTCATCCTTCTTACATTTGTAAACCATCTTGTACCAATCTTATTATAGTTGTCAGGCCTGTCAACCATTTTCCACATGCCTAACTTCTGAAACTGCTGAAGTTCTTCTTGCATCGCTTCAACCCATGAGTCTTCTTTCATAGCCTCCTTCCAAGATTTTGGTTCAACTTGGCAGACATAGCAGGCAAAAGACCAATCATTCTGTTCCCCAGATTCCCTAATAACCGAATACAAACCAGCATTCTGATTATTCCTGAGCTGATTACGAGTCTGCACACCACTTTGGACATCTCCTATATATTTTGCTGAGGATGGGTATTAAGGATTCGAGTTTCAGGAACATCAGGAACTCGAGAATTTATCCTGAAATTTTTGATATTCAGATCAATAACTAACTCGTTTGCTGGATTTGATGAAAATGTAGATGCATGACCTTCAGTAGTCCCTAAATTCTGAATATTTAACGTAACATCTGAAACCAGGAACCAAAGCAGAAGTAGCTTCATTTGCATCATGGAACTCATCATCTTCTAACGAAATATTGTAATCAGCAGCATCTTCGAATTCCTCATTCTGAACAAGATTGTTAACCAAAGTAGACACTTGAGGGTTAACAATAATTGGTCGAACTAATGATGAGTCAATTGCAGTATCACTTTCTAGTAGCATTTGAGCGGCTGCAGAAGCATCATCAAAAGTTGGCAGATTAAAGCAGTTAAATAGTCGATCGTAGTCAAACATCCAAGGAGCACCCGGAGCTCTTACTGATTCATTGTATCTTTGAACCTTGACTTCACCCCATTCTTCAATCTTCTTTGTTGACAAATTCCACACTCTGAAATTAGGAGTAGCATATCTAAGAAAGAAACCTTCGAAAGCTTTCGGACCAAATTTACCATGTGGATCAATCATAGTGCATGGAGCTTCAAAAGGTTCTAAAAAATAAACATCCGGTTTCCTTTTATGTAACAACTCGAAACATGTCTTCCCTGCCTCTTCACCGTAAGAACTCTATTCATCGTATAACATGCAGTAGCAACAGCTTCTCCCCAAAATTGAACAGGAAGTTTTGATTCTACTAGCATAGTTCTTGCTGTTTCAATCAGAGTTCTATTTTTCCTCTCAGCGACACCATTTTGTTGTGGAGTGTAACGAGAACTGTACTCATGCAGAATTCCTTTAGAAGAACAAAACTCATCCATAACTTGATTCTTGAATTCGGTACCGTTGTCGCTTCTGATTCTCCTTATCTTCAAATTGTACAAATTTTCAAGCAGAGTTACGAGAATCTTGAGGATTTCAGTGTAACATTCGTAAAAAAATGAATCCTAAAACCCGGCCCGTTTTTGTAACTCGATCCGTTTTCATATTCCATGTAATTAATGTCTTGGATTCTATGTTTTGATCACACATGTTATCATATCTGGTGATTTATAGTCTTATACATGTTTTAGACAACCTTGTAAATTCATTTCCATGTATTTTGAAGCAACCCTCCATATCTTTAAGGTCTAAAACTAAGGTTTTCCTTAAGTTAATAAAAAAAACTTTTGAGACTTCATGAACATACCTAGCACATCATATCCTAACCTTCTTATCATCCAAACTTCATTATATACATGCCTTAAGATAATACATTGTGTTTTGGAGGCTTTAGATGTAAATGATAGCAAGTAAGAAGCTCTACATCGTATTCTTAGTTTTGTCATAAGATGACTTTCGGGTGACTTTCTTGCCAACTTTTCTCCATCCTTGAGCTATCATTCTGGTCCATTCAAAGCTCCAAGATATACTTGGTATACTAAGGATCAAGTAGGTTCAAATGGTGCATAAAACTGAGCTCCAGCGTAACAGGAATCACAAACACAAGTTTTAGAACATAACCCTCGACCTGCATCAAGATCCAAGGTTTAATCCCAATTCGACACCATAGATGTTGGATTACTCTCTTCCATATGATAGTACTCTGAAAATAATGAACGTAGGCGAAAACCATGCGCGAAACGGAGTTATAACGAAACGGGAATCCCGAAAACAAGTTTGTGTTTGTTGCTGATTTGAAAGACGCGAAAATCTTGTTTTAAAGTCATCCCACATCGCCCAATCATCATTTTGTGCTCCATTTCACACCTATAAATACCCTTGCTTGGTTCTTTATAGCTTTCAACTCCTAGTTTGAGTATAAACAAGTGGAATAACCAAATTTGGTGGCTCCACAAGCACAATACCCCTTTGGGTGTGGTGTGTAGTAGTTTTTATTTCTGCTTTCGACGAGGAGGTGCTGCCCTTCAAGCTCTTCTCATTTTGTAAAGTTCTTCTTCAAGGTAATCTTCCTTTCTTTTTTTAGTATTCATTTATTTATTGCTTTCTGTAGGTCCCTAGTCCGTATGGATCTTGACAGAATCGTCTATCCAATCTAGAGTGCGGAATCCCCTAAATCAGATTTCACAGAAAACACAAGAACACGAACACAATTCCTTTAAATTGACTTCTATTGATTATCAAACACAAAGTTTTACAATCAATCAAGACTCTTCTCACAATCTCTCTGAAGCTATTCTTTCAGCACTGAACAATAGAACCAGCAACCTCAACCCTAATCACAACCTCCCTATATATAGAGATAGGTTATGCAACATTGGCTAGGCTTTCCTACATGGACTGCTAATGGGTTCAAAGCCTTGCCTACCATGCGTTATTCTATGTCTAGTTCAGCCCAATTACTTCTA
The DNA here is from genome assembly GCA_947069175.1 of Scalesia atractyloides. Classification (NCBI taxonomy): domain Eukaryota; kingdom Viridiplantae; phylum Streptophyta; class Magnoliopsida; order Asterales; family Asteraceae; genus Scalesia; species Scalesia atractyloides. The sequence goes on from CAMTDV010000002.1 coordinate 14,481,440, forward strand.
ATTCACTATTACAAAACTAAACCCACTAACCGTTTATCATTTTACTAATTACAAGATATCCAAAGACCAAATCTAAGCTGTTGTCACAAATATGCACCAACAAACTCCCCTTGACAATAGCTTCATAAAATAACTTAGTCTTCAGTCGTCGTGCAATCTTCGGTATCTTTGAAAAACGTTGGTCTTTGGATAGCTTCAGCTTTAACAGCTTCTGTAGCAACAGACTCCCCCTAAGATGATGTCTCCAATCACCAAATCTTCTAAAGCGTTAGCATTTGAGTAAACTCCAGTTTAGTCCTTGCATAGCAATCTCCTAAACTCTTCAACTTTGTCTGCAATGTAGAAAGGAGGTTCTACCATGCATCCTGTAACACCCTGTAAAATCGTGTCCAATGGTATAGTGACACGTGTTATATTTTAAATATAGTCTATTAAAGACCAATAAGGACTAAAGGCGTCAACATGCTCAATCCGAGCCTCTGAGTGACGGTCCGATGTCAACATGATTAAATCGTTAGCCTCTGAGTGACTGATATGTCAACATGCTTGAAATTTGGCCTCTAAGTGACTGATATCTTAACATGCCCAGCCTCTTAGTGACATCGGAATCAACATGCTTATAATAAGCCTCTGAGTGATCTCTTGCAAAGTCCTAACTCTCATACGTGTCATTTGCTGGACAAGAGGGTTCAATTTTGTAAATATGTGAAAGTTGGATGATGGAGGGACTAAAAGTGTCAACATGTTAATTTATACCTCTGAGTGACCTTTTAACGAACCGAGAGCTCGACAATGTCCGGGCATAATCCCGGGTATGCCAAGTATTGGCTACGGAGGGCTAAAAGTGCCAAAAAGGTGTTTAAAAGGTTTTTAGAAGCTTTAATAAGTTAAGGGGTTAAAAGTGTCAAACTTTGAAAGCGGCCAGGGGGTGGTCGCGGGCCGCGAGAGACCAGGCCTGGGTCTCTCGCGGGGCGCGAGAGGCCCTCTGCTGTAGAAAAGACTCCAAGCAAAACTCCAAAACCATTAATTCGAAATCATGGCTTCTCTAAACTGTTGTGCCACGTTTTGGGACACTTGTAAGCTTCTTCTTACACCCCTAAACACCTGGCTTCACCTCCTTTGAGTTCTCCAACTATAAATAGGTGATCAAGTTCACCATTTGAACTTGCACCTTTCTAAATCATAACTCTTCTCCCTCCTCTGGAAGTTCCTAGCTGAAAGGAGCATCCAACTTAGTTCTCTTGCATTATAAGAACCTCTTGTAAGTGTTCCTTGCTCTTGCATTTTCATTTATAGGCTTTTATAGCCAAAAGTCAAGCGTTTTACGGCAAACGCTTTGAGTTTCGGTTAAGACCATGGTCCAGCCATTGTTCGAAATGAACATGGCTAAGTGATCGTGATAAGGTAGGTGTTAATCCCTATAAAGGGCACCTCCTGAAGATCACGTTTGCTAGACCAATTGACGGGTCAAAGTTATGAAAATAAAAGGTCAAACATGCCATTTTTCGAAAAAATCATAAATTGATCGTATACATGTTATGAAACCTGTTTTGACACTTAAACAAGTTGGTAATAATTATTAGAACATGTGAGAACATGTTCAGCTTGTCAATTTCAGTTCTAGGATCGGTTCGCAACCGAAAGTCACGAAGTTTGACTTCTGCTTTGACTTTCGATTCTGACCCGATTTAGATTAGTTACTTACAGATCTAAAGTCGCATTATGATCGTAATATAATGTAGCATAACCCTCTGAGTTTATATTACATGATCATAATCAGAATCCAAGTTTATGCGCAAGTTCCATAATTATGCCAACTTTGACCAAAATGCTCTTTTTACATAAATCAAGGTTTTAACGATAATGAACTTTAAAATGAGTGTCCTACTGAAGTAATATTATAAGTAGGCATATTTGGGATGTTAAACCAAGTTATAAACTGAGTTTTCAAGCAAGTCGTTAAACTATGTCGATAAATGACGGTTTTAGCCCTTGTGGCTCATAAAATAGTTTTAATCAAATCTTTTCAAGGTAAATCATTTACTTACTAATATGTTATATTAAATAATATATTTTAAACATTCTAATCTTACCCTAATGACAGTTTTCATTAAACATCGCATAAAACGTCATTTTACGACATAAGCACCGTTTCGGCGCATAGTATGGTTTTAAACCATATTAATAAACCAAGACTTGTTACCTACTGATTTTAAAACTTATTTTAAACATATTTACAGTAGGTACATGTTATAAACTCAGAATCCCAAAATAATTTTAAACTATGTGTAAAATGACCAAAATGCCCCTTCGGTGCATAGTTTGGTCTTAAAAGATAAAATACACATATAATTGATATCCTACTGATATCATATCATAAGTAAAATATTTTTCCAGAATACTCATGATCATAAACTTCAAAAATATATTCAAGTTCCTTTTTATACGGTATATAATTATCGAAATGCCCTTATGAGGCATAGTTTCGTTTTAAAACCTTAACGGGTATATAAGTTATCCTACTGATATCTTAACTTATTTCAAATATAATGGCATATAGAACTTGTCCATGACTTATCCGGTTACCCGATATCGCTAATATGCACATGGTTACGTATATGTAACTATTTTTCGGAAATCAACCGAAACAGGTTTAACCTTGTCATTTAAATCTCAAAATCCAGAATGTTAATAGTTTACCCATATTAAACAAGTCAATGTACTTGTTGGGATTAAACTACATTCTATCCAATCATCGTTTAATCTAGCGTCATACGTTTTGATCAAGTACGCTAGTCGGTCTAAGTATATAACTTAAATAAAGACCGTTAGTATCTAATTGGTTAGTTTATGCCATAATCCAGACTAGAAACTTGCTGGAAATGCTATCTGCACTTAGTCCTTTTGTGTACGGCTGAGTTATTAAAAATTAAAAGAAGACTAGCTCAGGTAAATACTCTCGACTTATTTCCCCTATACGGGCTTGGGTTACGGTAAATTATTACCGCTTGGTCGGAAATGGGATTCAATCGAATGCCGGTTCGGAGATAATCAATCCGCATATTCTGTTTTAATCAGTTTTGTTTGATAATTTAAACATTGGGGGTTAACTACCGTGTCCTGGATATCCTCGGCTCATTACAATTGAAATGGCCACGACCTTAGCGTGGGTGTAGGCACACCCGATAGACGCTCAATTATGCATTCCCACAAGGTTGGGAGGAATTGACTCCTTCGTGAGTCCAAAGTGGTGTGTACGTTAACTGTGTCTCGATTTTCGTGTCGGGCCCCGTATGTATGACAAACATGTGAATCCGTTTAACAAGGTTGGAAGGTCAATTAATCCAAGTTTTAAAAAGATTTTTGTGCTGATATGCGCTTAAAACGTTTTTGAATGTTTTCAAAATGAGTTAGTTGGGTGTATTTACCAGCGAAAGCTAACGATTTTCAAAAGACTAATCTGCAGGTACAATACGAAAATAGGCCGGAAGTGCTCGGTAGTGATAGAGGATCTAGCAAATCCTAAATATGCCCAAAGTCTGTTTTGTATTCTTTCCATGTATAATTTACGATCCGCCTGTGGATCTTCTATTACGAGCCTGTATATTATTTTGTATTTTCGAACATTCGGTTTGTAATAATAATTTTACTCCAAGACTTCCACTGTACCGTGTTAAATTGACTATGATGATTACCAACTGATGTCACAATACTCCCCACCCGGGCCCACCGGTGTATGGATTTGGATAGGAAATCCTGGGTGTGGCACATCCAAGCAAACTGCTGTTCATTAAACTTCTCAGCAACACACTGATACAATCTATATACTATAAAACAAACATCTCGAGAAACCATAAGAATTTTTCAACACAAGTTAAACAAATTATTATTATTCAAGAGATAGTAAAACTGTATCACAGATTAAGCACTTCTCAACTCAAAATACATACTCAAAATTTTAAGCACACATAGCATACAAGATCGTAAAAAATTTTGAACTCAACTTCTAACACCGTCTCCCCCTATCGGTAACAACTCCTCCATGAACAACCAATATCCCGTACAAGAAGAATGTACAAGAAAATAAAATATTTTTGAATTTTTATATTTTCTGAAAGCAAATAAAGTACGAAAAATTAATCACTCTATTTTTGTGAGTATCACCGGTAAGAAGATCATATCAGCAACATCAAACTGTTTTCACAATATCTGATTATTGTATATGCAATATTCATGAATAGCAGTTCAAGACGATTACCAGTATTGTTTATCCACATAAACAAATACATGAACATTTCAAGTACCATTACCTGGTGATATGTTTAGATGATTTATACTGATATACTAGTGTGTCCCACTTCAGGACATACCCCCGCGATCAAGGTATGCACAAAAATTCATCGTAGTAGGTGAATATACCGAAATCCATCCTTTTTATTTACAACGTTAGATAATTGGTGATCAGGTTAGTACTTCCGTACAGCAAAGAGACCAAAATATCCAACTAGGGTGAGGACAAATACCAAATTTTGGTACGATTAATGCAATTTGCACTTATGAATGACTCTCTAGGAGAGCTTCTTCAATTTTTGGGATTTGGCATTTTTTGCTCTTTTAAGATATCCCAGTTGTGCCTAGGCAGCATATATTGGATGCAGCAAAGAAAACCTTGATACCCCGATGAAATAACGATATAAAGACCTAAAACCTCATATTTTGGCAATCTATCAACGCAAGATTTAAGGTTATAAAACCATACGCCACTGATATGTTCCCCACTCATACACAGTTTTGTATATTTGTATCACAAAGGTAAGTTGATTATTTCATGTCTTTTGCCTACTGGTACATCATATGATGAAGCTGCTATCATACTTAACTTTTTTTTAATTTCAGTGTGACAGTCTAACTTGTGATGTACTATCATTTCTTCTTTTTCACACAGTGAAAAATTCATTTTTGATTTTCTATTTTTTTATGTTTTTGATTTTTGAAAAACATTAAATTATTTACAGACTATTTTTATGGAAAAATTGTTATTCAGGATTCCTCATCCCGTTGAGTTCGACTAAATGTTCAAAGCGAGCCCTGTCAAATGCTTTTGTGTAAAGATCTGCCAGGTTATCTAGTGTGTCGACTCGATGTAGTTCAACTAATTTCTTTTCAGCACAATCCCGTATAAAATGATGACGAATGTCAATATGTTTTGTGCGACTGTGTTTTACGGGATTGTTGGTGATTGATATAGTGGCATTATTGTCTATCATAATAGGAGTACGAGTGAAATTCAAACCGTAATCGCGCATCCGCTGTTGGATCCAGAGAACCTGAGAGCAACAGCTACCTGCAGCAATATATTCAGCTTCACACGTCGAGGTAGACACGCAAGACTGCTTCTTGCATTGCCATGATACTAGCCTCCCTCCTAAGAACTGACAACCACCTGTGGTAGACTTTCTTGTAGATTTGCATCCTCCAAAGTCCGAATCAGTAAAAGCAACAAACTTCAAATCACTAGCAGCTGGATACCATAACCCAAGTTTATGTTTCTCCTTCAAGTAACGAAGAATCCGCTTCACCGCTTTCATGTGGGACTCCTTTGGATTCGCTTGATATCTAGCACAAAGACACACTGCGAACATGATGTCAGGTCTTGAAGCAGTCAAGTACATCAGAGAACCAATCATTGCCCTGTATTGAGTTGGATCAACATCCTCCACACTCTCATGATCTGGACCAAGATTGTGATTCTCACAGATAGGTGTATTGAAAGTAGCGCAATCCTCCAGCTTGAAACGAGACAAAATGTCATACACATACTTCTCTGATGAATAAACATCACATCCTTCTTTTGTTCAACTTGTAAACCTAGAAAGTAAGATAATTCACCCATCACACTCATCTCAAACTTGCTCTTCATTACCTCTTCGAAATCATGACACATGTTCTCATCAGATGACCCAAAAATGATGTCATCTACGTATACCTGTACAAGCAGAAAGTCTTCCTTCTTCCTTTTAATGAAAAGTGTACTGTCAATCTGACCTCTTTAAACCATGTTTTAACAAATGTGCTGACAGTGTCTCATACCACGCCCTAGGGCCTGATGCAACCCATACAATGCCTTATCAAGTCGACAGACTGATATGGATAGTCTGGATCAGTAAACCCGTCTTGCTGTGAGACATACACCACTTCTTGGACTTTCCGTTAAAGAAATGCACTCTTCACGTCAAGTTGGTAAACTTTGAAGCCCTTGAATGAAGCAAAAGCTAAGAACAAATGAATTACTTCCAACCTTGCTACTGGTGCAAACACTTCATTATAATCAATCCCCTCTTGCTGATTGAACCCTTTTACCACCAACCGAGCCTTATTCCTTATCACGATCCCTCGATCGTCTTTCTTGCACTTAAACACCCACTTAGTGCCTATTTCCTTTTCTCCTTCAGGTAGATCAACTAGCTCCCAAACTTTCAACTTCTTGAACTGAGCTAGTTCCTCTTGCATAGCTTCTACCAACAATTGTCTTTTAGAGCCATATGAACATTCTTCGGCTCCTCGTGGGCAATAAAGCAGCTATACAAACATTCATGAATCAACCCTGTCTTCTGAATCGAAGTAAACAAACAGGAACCTTCAAGCACACCTCTTCTTGTCTGAACACCTGCATTAGCATCACCTATGATGTTTTCAACTGGATATCTCTGTGTACACGTGTGGTAGCAATGGTGTCAACAACCAGATTATCTCCCAGATTAGGTCCAATCTCCCCCTGAATAGTAGCAGTAGCAAATGGATTAGTGAAATCCTCCCCCTGAATAAGTTCAGACTCACTATCACTGGAGTCCTCTGGAGCTGCACTGGAAGAAGTTTCTGGAGCATCTGTCATCGATACACTCGATCTAGGCATGAAGTCACACTCTCCATCTTCACTGATCACAGTATGGATGACTTAAGACTCATCTGCATTTGAAACATCAGGAATATTAAATGATTTAAAGACACTGTCATAATCATATAATATAAGAGGACCACTCGTTGATTGTTGAGGTGAAATAACTAGTGATTTCCATGTTAAACACCACCTCAATTTTACCAGTTTTTAGATTAAAAACCCTTTTATTCGGTGTTCCAGGAATATAGCCTAGAAAGTAACCCTCGTCAGCTACCTCACCGAATTTTTGCTTCTCTTTGTTTCGCACAATGGTGCAGGGTAATCTAAAAGGTTCAAAGCCTTTTAAGTTTGGTTTTCGGTTAACAATAGTTCGTGACATGTTTTGTTAAACCGTTTAACCGTCAAAACTTTGTTCGGGACATAGCATGTTTTGTTCACAGCTTCTCCCCAGAAAGAACTGGAAGCTTTGAATCAGAAAGCATACTCCTTGCGGCTTCAATCAACGTCCTATTTTTCCTCTCAGCGACTCCATTCTGTTGAGGTGTATAAGGAGCAGAATATTGATGTTCAATTCCTTTGCAAAGACAATAGAGTTGCAGAATTGTTTCTTGAACTCCGTGCCATTATCACTCCTTATCCTCTTGATCCGTGCATCATGGACATTTTCCAATTTTGTAAAAAGATCTATCAGCATCTCCTTGTCTCATCTTTTGTACCTAAAAAGAAAACTCATGAATATCGTGAGTAATTATCAGTGACAACTAAACAATAGTACTTTCCACCTATGCTCCTTACGTTCACTGGACCAAATAGATCCATATGAAGTAATTCATAAGGGCATCTATGGAATTTACTATTTTAGACTTGTGAGGTTTCTTATGTTGTTTTCCCTTTTGACATGGAAGACATTTATCTTCCACGTGAAACCTCTACACTGGCATCCCTTACACTAAACCATTTTTAATAATATAGTTCATTTTTCGATAGTGGATGTGGGCCATGCGTCTTGCCACAGCAATGACTAGCCTCAGATGCTTTTGATAGTAAACACGCCACCACAGAAGACAAGTCCTTGGCACCCATGTCCATGAAATAAGTGTCATTTCTCCTTGGAGATCTCATCACTATCCAGTCATCCGGTATCACCAAATCCAGGGTTTCAACACCAAAGCTTAAGACTTTGTAAAGTGGACCGAGTGACCCTTGTCGCAGACTTGAGACACGCTCATCAGATTGTGCTTCAGCTGCTCAACATAGTTCACTTTGTCCAGTGTGATCTTCCTATTGGTTACTTTTCCTCGTCCCGTAATGTGCCCGCCTTTAGCACCTGCAAAATTCACATATCCACCATCTGTATTCTCAAACTCAGTCAGCAACCTCGCATCCCTCGTCATGTGCCTGGAGCAGCCACTATCAACATACCACAAGTTGATAATCCTCCTTAGCAGCTCATGCACCATCCAACAAAATTAGTTAGATTGGGGGACCCAAGCCTTAATGGTCTTGGGTCTTCCAGATTCATCAACCACCGGGACATCCATCCAATATCCATCACTCCTAATATGAGTCTTGGATCTTAGACCTGTTGATGGAAATGGTTTTTGATTTCCACTGGGTCTGTGGTCCTGAGGTTTCCTAACCATGTTTCGACTTTGCGACCTATGAAAATTATGATTTTGGTTACATGAATTTTGATGATGATAATTTCTAAAGCCATCGTTATAAAAATTTCGACTACCAACATTCTGGTATCGATTTTGATATTGACCTTGACTTCTGAAATTATTTGATGGACCATTAAAGTTATTCATTCTTGGTGAACTACTTCTAGGTCTTTCATATCTGCCAATGTAGATGCAAGCTGAAATCTTGGTTGATTTCTTTGAAAGCGAGGAACTTGGTGAGTTCCTTTTTCAGCCTTAATCTACACCCTCAGCAACACTCTGTTGCTTGGTAACAGATATTTTTGGTGAGTTAACCTTCTTCTCACACCATCACCCATTATGTGCTTCATTCTTTTTGTTAAGACAACAGCTGGTTACATGTCCTTTTTCATGACATTTGAAACAAGATTTTCTAGCCGAAGACTTCTTTACAGAAGCCTCTTGCTTAGATTCATCAGGCGATGATGATGATGAAGATGCCTTTGAAGGATCTTGTTTAGTTTGCTTAACTTCAATTTTTCTTTGTTTTTGTTCTTAGCAAACTGCACATTAGACTCTTTAGTAATAACAGGGACCTCTTCATTCATGTCACCCCCCTTAACAAAATCAACCTTTTTAACAAAAAATTTGTTTTTGATTCTTGGGTGTGTATTCCTTATTTTCATAGCTCTGTTATTCTCCTTCTTGGCATTTTCAGTCACATCAACATCCTCTGATGTGGAACTACCAGGTGTAGTTGACACAAAGTCTGTAAGCTCTTTTTCATCTGGCAAGAAAGAATAGTCATGACAAGTGGTGGTGGAACTTCATTTAAACCTTTGAATCCCACACACATCTTGTCATTACTCTTCTTAAGCCATTCATCATGTGTTTCATGACAAAAGATGAATCTCTGAATTGATTTAATTTCTTTTCAAGCTCACAAATTTTAAGTTGTGCTTCAGACAACTCTTTGCACTTTTCAGAAACCTCTTTTGTTTTCTCATTCATCGTATCATGAGCTTAGTCAATAACTTGAAGTTTTTCGTAAGCTTACAGGTTAGAATATTGATTTCTTCTTCATAACCTTTAATTTTATTCAAATATAATGACTCATTTCGTTTTACGAAAAAGTTTGATTCTTTTAGGTTTGAGAGCTCATTAGCCAGACTTTGGTTGTGCTTTGTTAATGTGTAAACCCCACTTTGCAGTTCACGACACATCAAACAAACAGAACTACCAGAGTTAACATACCTCGCCTGTTGATTGGCTTAGATCAGCCATGAAAGCATCAAAATCAGAGCCATCTTCTTCTCTGTAGCAGTCTGTTCTCCATCAGCCTTCTCAGCTACCTTCTCTTGCTCTCCCTCAGCATCAGCTTTCACTTCTTCCTCAGCAACTGGAGCTATCTCAGCCATGAACGCCTGTGAGGCGTTGTTATCACTCTCCAGATGAACACTCCAATCATAAGAACCCTCTCTGGCAGTAGAAATCAGGGCCTTTGATCCAGTGTTGTTTGCTGCATTCCTATTGCTTGAACCATGACCCGGAGAATCTTGAAAGGATGAACTAGAACGCGATTCAGACTTTGCTCTTTGACACTCTCTAGCAAAATGTCCATAGTTGTGACAGTTGTAACACTTCACTTTTGACTTGTCAAAGCCCACACTTTTGCCAACGAACTTCCTGCCCGTTCTGTTCATGAACCTCTTCACCCTTCTAGAAATCATGGCCATCTGCCATTGCAAATCCATCTCCTCTAAGTCATCGGGGTCAATCTGATCATAATCTTCATCAAACGTAGCAGGATCATATATTCTTCCCTGAATGTAGTTCTCGTAGGAAGCAACAAAAGAAGCAAGCAATGCCAAGTGATTTTCAGCACTTTTGACACTCAGAGGCATAGACCTAGTACTGCTGTTACTACCACTTGATTGTTGTCTTTTTGTCCTTGACGAGCCTCCTGAAGCAGCAACAAAACATACTTCTCCATCAGAATTTGTCACGATCTGTTCATTCTCACATGAGAGAAACGCCGTTACAGTATCACTAGAAGCATTGTTGGAAGATGTAGGTGTAAGACCTTTATATATCCCCGGATCTTGAACCTGATCATAACCCTTTCCTTCTTCTTCATATTGAGCTCATAAGCTCTCAACTTTCCAACAACCTCCTCCAAGTCTTTCTTTTCATAATCAGCTTCACCCTTTATCATCAACATGTAAATGTCCCACTTTGCAGGTAAAGCATCCAGCAACTTGTCATTTATCTCCACATCTGTCTATCCCTCTATGTCATAATTATCGATTTCTGACATCAGAGATAACATCTCGTGATAATATCTTCTAGGGATTCATTTCTCATTCCTTTGAACACAGCAAACTATTTCTTTAGCAGATCAACCTTATTCTTCTTCACATCTGTATTGCCCTCATACCTCTTTTCTAGGGCATCCCACATCTCCTTTGATGTTGAATAATGCTTGAATGTATGTTTGATACCATCAGGTAACGACATCTTGATAGCAGCTAAGGCCTTCTTTTCAGATTCATACATCCTCTTTTCAGCTTCAGACATGTTAACACAAGCAGTAACACACTGTCTTCCCTCAAAATCATGCGTTGGGTTAGCGTACCCATCTTGAATACAGGTCCACATCCGTGTGTCCTGATATTCAATAAAGGATTGAAATCTATCCTTCCAAGTAAGATAGTTCTCCACCTTCAGCATCTTTGGAGGTTTGTTTGTGGTGCCAGCCTCATGTTCCATCCTCAACGCTCATTTAGGTTTGACATATTCGACATTTTTACCGAACCGGCTCGTTAAAAATGTTAAAACTTGTCCAAAATGAGTGGTTACCAAATTATACCGTTAGACTCGTCTCGACGATACGATTCTAATGATGTATATTGTCCGATTATGATTTTTGGATTTTTCGTGCCTTTGGATCAATTTCTGTGGTTCGTCAAAATTGTCTATGGATCAATTTCTATGTCCGAATACGTTTAACTCTGGTTACGTCAGCTGGTTAAGTTTCCACCTTTTTCTGTGTAACTCGGAACAATGTAAAATCCAAAATAGAAACTCTGATTAACAATCCGAGATGAAAATCCGGAACAGTAATCTGAGTTAACAATCCGAAATGATGATCCGAATAGTGATCCGAGATGAAAATCCGGAATGCACTATTCTGTCCGAAATGAAAATCCGGAATAGACTACTCTGATCCGAGATAGAATCCAGAATAGTTTTAATCCGAGATTGGAATCCGGAATAGTTCCCAATCCGAGATGGAATCCGGAATACAATTCTGAGTCGAAATTTCAATCCGAAATGGATCCGAAATGGCTTTTCTGATCCGAATTGCACTATTTTCCATATCCAAACTGCAAATTTGGGTCCGAAATTCAAGTCTTCAATCCGAATTCCTAGATCAGAATCGTCCGTATGGATCTTGACAGAATCGTCTATCCAATCTAGAGTGCGGAATCCCCTAGGTCAGATTTCACAGAAAATACAAGAACACGAACACGAACACAATTCCTTTAAACTGTCTTCTATTGATTATCAAACCACAAAGTTTTACAATCAATTCAAGACTCTTCTCTCAATCTCTCTGAAGCTATTCTTTCAGCACTGAACAATAGAACCAGCAACCTCAACCCTAATCACAACCTCCCTATATATAGAGATAGGTTATGCAACATGGCTAGGGTTTCCTACATGACTGCTAATGGGTTTAAAGCCCAATTCGCCTACCATGTGTTATTCTATGTCTAGTTCAGCCCAATTACTTCTAATTCACTATTACAAAACTAAACCCGCTAACCATTTATCATTTTACTAATTACAAGATATCCAACGACCAAATCTAAGTGTTGTCACAAATATGCACCAACACTTTCTTAGTTTAATTAGTTTAGTTTAGGTTCTTAGTTAAGGAGTATTATGCTCGTTAAGGTACTTAGTTTAGGCTCGCCTTTAGGCTTGGCGTAGCCTTGTAGAGGCTCGTTAGGCTCAACGAGACTAACATATCATGTTCGTTCATTTAGCTATGCCTAGCATAACGTTTACCCTTTTCTTGTTGCATTCGTTTGTCTAGCTTAAATCACGCTTATCAATTGGATTTTCTCTTTATTCTCGTACGGTTTTTCACTAAGGATTAAAAACGCAAACACGGTGAGTGAATTCTTACAAACTTCCCCTTTTTATTCATGTTTTGGGGTGTATCATGTGTCATTTATTTGTATCGTTTATTCAAACACTTGTGCTACTACCATTATATGATCTAACATGTTATGTAATTTTTGGTTTATTGTTATATGTCATTATATTTTATCATTTCAATCAAGCATTCACATTAGGCCCATCAGTTCCTCGTTGGATACGAAGTAGAGCATCGTGTTGCCTAATTAGATCGGATCCGTTTGATTGAGCCTTGATCTCATATCACATCATTTATCATGCTTATGTGTACATTGCTAGATGTTTATGTGGTTTGTGGATAGTTTACATATACGTTTGCTCATACTTGGTTATGCACATTTTATTAAATTAATCATCATAATTATTTCTTTCAGATGATTAAACGGTATTCACTCGCCAACCTTTGTTGACCCAAAAACCATTTTTACACATGATACAGGTGGACATGTACGAAGAGAAGATTGGACATAGGATGGGCCTTAGTTAACAAGAAACGGATTAGTGCAATATACTTGTTATAAACATCGTCTTGTGTTTTAAATGTTTATGTGAATTGTTTGTAATGTGAGACACTTGATATGAATTAATGAATATTTAAAACAAGTAATAGCAAATCATAAGCTCTGAGTTAACCCAATCATGCCCCGATCACCTATTCCGCTGGGGTCAGGGTGTGACGGATTGGTATCAGAGCTATTGATTTTAGGGATATAGGATAGTTTATTAGACCCTTAGAACCTATACTTTAGTCAACTAGGACCTATGTGCTTATGTGATTTCACGTTTTGTTTGACTTATGATTTGCTATTGCTCACACATTAAAATTCCTTTCATTTCACACACAAACGCATGCAAACACTCTATTTGTTACTTGATTATGTGATACGCGCAACGTGTGATAATTATCTCATGAAGTCTACCTATATGTTACAGATATACATATCACTCCACCTGAAATGTACCATACGAAAATTATCAAACCCTAATTTATAAGTTCTCGTTTCCTTTAAATTTTCGAAACATTTCTCTCCATTTTCCAAATACTTATTTTTATGTTATTCAAACTTTTGTGATGTTTTTTTTTCATTTTCAAATCTCATCAAGGTGAGTTCATGTGACAGGCATGTAGTAACTAGAAGGGTTCGAGTACCAGTAGTCGGGACGTCCTGTCTAGGATTGGCATTCGTAAAATCCGAATTAACGGACCAGTTTGCCTACCTGGGGACATCTGATGAGAGTACGAAGGACCTATTAGGCCAAAGCATGCCACACCAAACGTCGTGTGAACTAACCCCACTTTGAGGTGTCACCGTGTCCACACCTGATGCACTCCGACTTTCATACGTTACATTTATATTTCTCGATTTTCTCCGGGTTTTAGTGTACGTTACCAGGCTAACACATGCGAACCATACGAAAGCCCGGTAATCATGGAGGCCCACATGATTACGAAGGTGAAGTATGGCGGCATGCCAGGCCCAATTACGAGCAAAGCCCAAGAACACTTTAAAAGTGTTGTGTTACCATAAGTCATTGTTTTCAAATACACCCCAAAAGTTTCATTTACATATTTATATATATTCTTATATATTGTGTGTGTATATATATATATATATATATATATATATCTTTCGCATCCCTGCTAGCAAATCCATCAACAGAATCTCACAATCTCGTTTGCGTAAATTCCTGTAGATGTCCTCTAGACACCTTCGTGGAGGAAAAAGAACCGGAAACTCCGGTAAACGCATGGCTGCCCAAATCGCCAAGCAAATGGCTTCCATGATTCCTAACATTGTGATCCAAGTTCAACAAGCCCTCATTAATAACCAAGTCGAACCAAACGCTGTAAATGCTCCCGCAACTACATCCAAGTGCTCCTATAAGCACTTCAAGTCTTGCGACCCCCCAAAAATATGAGGGAACAAAGGGATCACTGCACTTCTTCGATGGTTCGAGGAAATGGAAAGCACCTTCCTAAATTGTGATTGCCCTAATGATCGTAAGGTTCGTTATGCTACCGGCCGCCTCGTTGGAACAGCTCTAACCTGGTGGAACGATGAAAAGGGTCGAAAAGGGGCTGAGGCGTTGTGGCCCTAGCCTGGGAACAACTCAAGGAACTAATGATTAAACGGTTATGTCCTAGGAGTGAGATCAAGAAGTTGGAGGATGAATTCTACCTCTTAAAGCAAAATGCTGGAGACCACATGGCCTATAACAAACGTTTCCTCGAGCTGAACTAGATGGCCCCATATATGTTCACTCCTCCTCACCGTCTCATTAAACTTACATTAGGGGTCTTCCTTCTGGTATCCAGGATTTCGTGATGAGCACTGTACCCGCAACATTGGAAACTGCAATGGAATTAGCCACCGAACTCATGAAACCATATTCGAAATGGAGACTTTAAAAAGAAGGGCACAACTGATAAGGGTTCAGTGGGAGAGCCAAAAGCAATCAAGGCTGAATCATCTTCCCGTTCTGATACCAAACGAAAGCATGACGGTACAAACTACGCTATTGCCTCGACCAACCCAACTTCAAAGTTGTACCCCTCCAAGCCATCCCAATCACCCAAGTGGCGCCCAATCTAGCTTACCCAAACAAGAAACCCTACACTGGTCCCCATTCTCAATGCAATACCTGCCATATCACCACCAACCCACCGTACCTTAGCCGACTGTGTGTCAATTATGGGTTTGTGGTCATCTAAGTAACACATGTCGTCTCCTCAAAACCAAGCTCCACTTTCTGCCCAAAACATGATCCAACCCTATCAACAACCTCATTATCCCATGGTTCCATATGTTCGAGCTTGGTTTAATTGTGGTGATCCTACTCATTTCAGAAACACGTGCCCTTGGCTGGTTAACATCATTAACGCTCAAGCCCAAGCAAATCCAGTTAACCAAGCGAACTAGGCAAACCCAACACCCCCACCAGCGAGAGGGAGAACCTACAACATCAATGCAAACCCATTTGAGGTCAACGACGGTGCGAAAGAACAGCCTAACTAGCCTTTCTTATCATGAAGACTCAAGACTCTGCTACAGTTGTTTATATTATTTTTATTTTCAATCCAAGCTTTAATAAATTCCATTTCTTGTCCTGACTATTCAAGTTAACATTGTTTTCAATTTGGGTAATAATGTTTCAAGATTTCATTATTTCATATTAATGCATTAATGCAATTTATATCACGTTATGCCAATTTGTTTCATTACATATCTCTATACAACGATTAATTTCATGTCATCATACATCATGATGAACCCCGTCTCATCATTTAGGGAAGTTGGGTCGTGTCTCACTTTTACATACACTGACCACTTCCTCATACACATGAGAGAGGTACTGCCATCATTTAGTCTTGCTTTCTTCGGATTCGAGACTCAAGCATGGATTGTTTGTTTGTTTATGTTTGGTAGATTTAGGACGAGTCACACAGAACTAATCGTGACTTAATTACAAGGCCAATGAAAATTTGACAAGGACATGGTGGATACGCGCAGGTACTTCCTATATATAAGTGTTCTTGTCAGGTGATCAAAAGCATTGTTAGACGGTTATGGGAAGTTCTGTGTAAGTAGTGTCAGTCTCAATTTGGATAACAATGTGGTTGATGATTTCGTTTTGTGAGGTAACTTTATCATTATGTCGCTCCGATTTTCTCAAAACCCCTTATCATGAGACAATATCCGGTTAGCCATCTCCGTGTTACAATGCTTTTCACTTCTACACCTCAGGCATTAAAAAGCGATTCATGTAGCAGGGTATTCAACCCTTACTAGGAACGTTACCGCCTCAATCAAAATCCAGACTTCACACTCACCTAGTTATGTATATCCTTAGCATCATCGAGATTTTTATTACCTAGCGTACTAAATATCCAATCTATAAGAAACCCTATTAACTAACCCTCAAGAATGGTTCCCTCCTAATTTTGGAACGAAAATTCCTAAAAGTAGGGGAGACTGTAACATCCGCCAAAAACGGGTATCCAGAAGTCCGACCCACTTTGAAATCCATATTGTAACCTTTAAACCTTGGAAATTTTCGCGAAATAAATAACCGTTGAAGATTTTACTCTTAAAATTAAATTCATTTATCGATTTATTTGTTTATTAATTAATTAATTTAATTTAATTAATATCATAATTAAAATCATTAATAAAATCTAGTTAGTTTTGTTAGGTTTTAAAGTGAGTTTTAAGGTAATATGAGTTAGTAGCCAAGTTAGTTCGGATAGTAGAGTTAAGGGGTCTGATTTGTAACATTTCAAATTTTAAATTTAAAAAAAATATAAAATAGTGGACCAGGGATTCGAACCCGGGTCTCGCCAACAAACGAAACACTTGAGTCACTCCACCACATCAAACCTTTGTTAAATTTTCCATTTCCAAAATCCTTAAACACTGCAATCCCTTTTAAATTACCTTTACCACCCAAATGTTAAATAGCTAAACGGTTACCTTCTAATTTCGGGACGAAATTTCCAAAAGTATGGGAGACTGTAACATTCGTAAAAAAATGAATCCTAAAACCCGACCCTTTTTTGTAACTCGATCCGTTTTCGTATTCCGTGTAATTTTGTTTAATGTTTAAGCAATAAAATGTCTTGGATTCTATGTTTTGATCATACATGTTATCATATCTGGTGATTTATAGTCTTATACATGTTTTAGACAACCTTGTAAATTCATTTCCATGTATTTTTAAGCAACCCTCCATATCATTAAGGTCTAAAACTAAGGTTTTCCTTAAAATTAATAAAAAACTTTGGAGACTTCGTGAACATACCTAGCACATCATATCCTAACCTTCTTATCATCCAAACTTCATTATATACATGCCTTAAGATAAGATATTGTGTTTTGGAGGGTTTAAATGTAAATGATAGCAAGTAAGAAACTCTACATGTCGCGTTCTTAGTTTTGTCATAAGATGACTTTCAGGTGACTTTCTTGCCAAATTTTCTCCATGCTTGAGCTATCATTCTGGTCCATTCAAAGCTCCAAGATATACTTGGTATACTAAGGATCAAATAGGTTCAAATGGTTCATAAAACTGAGCTCCAGCGTACGGGAATCACAAACACAAGTTTTAGAACATAACCCTCGACCCGCATCAAGACCCAAAGTTTAATCCCAATTCTCGACACCATGGATGTTGGATTACTCTCTTCCATATGATAGTACTCTGAAAATAATGAACGTAGGCAAAAACCATACGCGAAACGGAGTTATAACGAAGCAGGAATCGCGAAAACAAGTTTGGTGTTTGTTGCTGATTTGAAAGACGCGAAAATCTTGTTTTAAAGTCATCCCACATCCTTTTTGTGCTCCATTTCACACCTATAAATACCCTTGCTTGCTTCTTTATAGCTTGCAACTAGTATTTGAGTATAAACAAGTGGAATAACCAAATTTGGTGGCTCCACAAGCACAATACCCCTTTGGGTGTGGTGTGTAGTAGTTTTTATTTCTGCTTTCGACGAGGAGGTGCTGCCCTCAAGCTCTTCTCATTTTGTAAAGTTCTTCTTCGAGGTAATCTTCCTTTCTTTTTTTAATATTCATTTATTTATTGCTTTCTTAGTTTAATTAGTTTAGTTTAGGTTCTTAGTTAAGGAGCATTAGGCTCGTTAAGGTAGCTTAGTTTAGGCTCGCCTTTAGGCTTAGTGTAGCCTTGTAGAGGCTCGTTAGGCTCAACGAGACTAACATATCATGTTCGTTCATTTAGCTACGCCTAGCATAACGTTTACCCTTTTCTTGTTGCATTCGTTTGTCTAGCTTAAATCACGCTTATCAATTGGATTTTCTCTTTATTCTCGTACGGTTTTTCACTAAGGGTTAAAAACGCAAACACGGTGAGTGAATTCTTACAAACTTCCCCTTTTTATTCATGTTTTGGGGTGTACCATGTGTCGTTTATTCAAACACTTGTGCTACTACCATTATATGATCTAACATGTTATGTAATTTTTGGTTTATTGTTATATGTCGTTATATTTTATCATTTCAATCAAGCATTCACATTAGGCCCATCAGTTCCTCATTGGATACGAGTAGAGCATCGTGTTGCCTAATTAGATCGGATCCGTTTGATTGAGCCTTGATCTCATATCACATCATTTATCATGCTTATGTGTACATTGCTAGATGTTTATGTGGTTTGTGGATAGTTTACATATACGTTTGCTCATACTTGGTTATGCACATTTTTATTAAATTAATCATCATAATTATTTCTTTCAGATGATTAAACTGGATTCACTCGCCAACCTTTGTTGACCCAAAAACCATTTTTACACATGTTACAGGTGAATAGGTATGAAGAGAAAATTGGACATAGGATGGGCCTTAGTTAACAAGAAACGGATAGTGCAATATACTTGTTATAAACATCGTCTTGTGTTTGTAATTGTTTATGTTAATTATTTGTATTGTGAGACACTTGATATGAATTAATGAATATTTAAAACAAGTAATAGCAAGTCATAAGCTCTCGAGTTAATCCAATCATGCCCCGTTCACCTATTCCGTTGCGGGTCGGGGTGTGACATTCAGGAACTTCACTCTTATGTGCCAACATATCCACCCATAAAAATCTTGAGTAGTCATCAGTAACTACTAAACAATATGAAACACCAAAGGTAGTCTTGTGTTTCATAGGTCCAAAGAGGTCCATATGAAGACGTTCCAAAGGCATATTCACCGTGTTAATCTTCCTCACAGGATGGGATTTTCTCGCTTGCTTTCCCTTTTGGCATGATACACAGACGTCTTGTAGATGAAAATTTTTCACTGGCACATCATTCACAAGATTGTTTTTCACCAAATAGTGCATTTTTCTCAAGTGAATGTGTCCCATTCGTCTGTGAAAAGAGATTGATTCCTTTTCGGTGGCTTTTGAGACAAAACATGTGACTTGTGTAGACGCGGTAATAGCTTGGCTCATGTCAAGAATATACAAGTCATTAATTCTTGGAGCTGACAGGAGAATCCATTCTTTGGGAATCTTGAAACCAGGTTTCAGCACATAACATCCGGCATCATCAAAATGAACCGTGAACTTCTTGTCGCAGATATGATAAACGCTCAGAAGATTGTGATCAATTTGTCGAACATAATTGATCTTATCAAAGCTAACCACACCATTGGATACCATTCCTTCTCCAGTGATGTATCCGCCCTTGTCACCAGCAAAAGTAACATAGCCTCCTCGAATGCTTTTCACATCATAAACGAGCCTTAAGTCGCTTGTCATGTGCCTCGATGCTCACTGTCAACAATCCAATGACTATTCACAGTTTCTCCTGGAACACCTTGCACATTTCAATACCCGATCAGTTTGAGATGGGGACCGAAGCCTTAGTGGTCTTGGATTGACCCTTATCATCAAGAAATGTGATTTCTATTCTTGATGATTGACCTTATCACCAAGTTCTTTAAATTTAATAAAACCAGAAGGTGTTAAAATGTAAATAATAGTGATTTGGAAATTGTGTGCCTCCTCTTGAACCATCACCGGTCTTAGGTTTCCAAGATTTTTGAAATTTACCAGAATCACTATTATTTACATTTTTAACACCTTCTGGTTTTATTAAATTTAAAGAACTTGGTTTCCTTTTTGAAGAATCCGGTTTTAACGCTTTTTCAGTTATTTTTACTTGTTTACATCTCTCTTTTTCTTCTTGTTCTTTAACAATACGTTTGTCTTGTTTTGGAGAAACATATCGACGTTGGCAAGTTGGTTCAAGAGGGGCTTTCTCAACAAATCTAGGTTACTGGGTTTGTACAATTCTTGATTATGTGGCCAAATTCTCCACATTGAAAACATGTTCTCCTCTCAACAAATTTAGGAGATCCTGTTTTATGAGTTGATGTTGAACTTGTGGGTCTTGAGGTACCTGGTTCATTTTCAACCCATTTTTGTTGAGTGTAATTGTTTTCACTAATACGCTTTAAAATCTTGATTTTGTTTACAAAATCTATATTAGACATGCCTTCAAAAGTCTCGACTTTATCAGTACCAGTAGAACTCACAAATTTAACATTCTTAAACTTCTTCTTGTAGTGAGTCCTTTTGCTTCAACCTTTGGTTGTGGTACCCTAGGTTTTTCAGCTCACTTTTCCTTTTGTTTTTCTTTTGAAACAGATAATAGTTGTGACTTGATTGAGTTTTTCTTCTCCAAAAACTTGATTGTTGATTTCTCAAAAACTTGATCAATATAGGTTGGATTTACATTTTTGATGGAAAGTCTTTGTTTGAGTAGATTTTCTTGTCTCCAATCAAAGTATACAATACATTATCAGTTTCATCTGTAGACACATTTGTCTTCACATATTTCATAGGATCATTCTCTTGATTTTCAACAGTTTTCACACTGGGAGTAGCAGACATTTCTATCCTTTTTTCCTCATCAAGAGATTGATCCTGATCATTTTTCTCGGACTCATCATCTGAAGAATCATCCTCCTCTGTTGTAGAGGGGTTTGATCAACAACTGATGATGAGTTTTCTGGTTTTCTTGATTCAACTGAGGAATCATCTAGCTTGAACCCTAATCCTGCTGCAAATTCTTCAGGATTAAGAGGTACAAAGGGTTCAAGCGTGCCATTTCCTCTTCATCAGGCAATTTGGTATAGTTGTGGTTTCAACGGAGGCGGACATGACTTATACCCAATGCATTTAACATCTCCTTTTAGTTTTTGAACGTCAATGATATGATCTAGCACATATCGGGAGTTTGAATAACTTTCCAATTTTATCTTAATAAACGTCATGTTCGCATTTGGTGATGGCTAACTCTTTCTTTGTTTCCTCAAGGAATTAATGTAGTTATTAATTCTGTTTGTTTGTTCAAAACTTGTCTTTGTTAATTAAGAAACGCTTTTCTTAAGGGTTTCTATTACAGATTTGAATTCTTTTTGTTTCGAGTTAAAGCCAAGTTAGCCTCTTTGCATTTTGACAGTTCAACAACTAGGTTTTGATTATGACTATTTATTGTTTCAAATTTTTTTTTTTAATTCAGCACAGTCACTGCAAAATTTAGGAAGGTCGGAGTTTACCTGACTTGTCGAACCGGCAACATTCGCCATGAAGACAGTATGATGAGGAAAGGATGCACTGTTTGTAAAGAATTTTTATGTTTCCTTCGATGCAGTTTCTGCTTTCTTCATCAGAACCGCCCTTTGACCTTTCAGTTTTTCTGCTTCTTTTAGCAATTTTCTGACCTCAGCATCACTTCCTTCCCTGATATCTGAATCAGATCCATAACCACCTGAACTTGAGCCTTCTTCATCAGAACCACCATTATAGCCCCAAACTATCATCATCATCAGAACTGTCAATATTGTGTACATGTTTGATTTGATTGATAATCTTGGCATAACATGCGTTCCTCCTTCCTAATTGTATTGACCAATCGCATCCTTCATCTTCCTGAACTACTAAGGCTCTGTTTGTGTTGTTTGAAGGTCCTGACTGGTTGGTATTATTTGGGTTGTTAATAGCTACTATCCTTCGATCCTGGTTAACTTAAGTTGTGTTCGTTGGTTGTGATTGATTTCGGAAGGGGTTGTGATTTCCTTGTTTGTTGGGCCTCGTACACTCACGCTTGAAGTGACCTCTTGCACCACAGTTGAAGCAAGTAACATCATTTTTATCAAAACCATATTTTGTATCTTATTTGCTTTCCAAACTGGTTCTTCCTGTTTTGCTCATATAATCCTTAGCTCTTCTCACCGAACTTGCAAACGCCCACTTGATATCCATTAGCTCCATCTCATCTCTATCTATTTTTGGTAGCTTCATTAGTCAAATTGATGTTTCCAATTTGACCAGCGACTAATCCACAATAAGTACTAACCATGGTATTTAGAAGTTCCATATGTTCCTGAGCAACTTCTACGCTGACCTTGGAAAGATGTGATGTGTCAAGTCTGACTGTATTGGGATTTGCAGGTTGAACGTTGTTTCCATAGAAAGCTTGTGAGAAGCTTGTTGTGGAACTTGAGGTGCAAAATCTCTTGGTTGTGGTAGAAAGGCTTTCAGATCAAATACTTGTCCATAGGCTTGAGTACTTGAGCTTGCAGACTGATTTGTTTGAACAGGTTGTGGTAGAAAGGGATTCACGTTTGACACAAACACGGTTTGAAGTTTTGGTTGCTGATTTGCACTAATACCTGTATTAATACCTCCAAAGTACATCTCAGGTTTTGTGGAACAGTAATTCTTTGTGCCTTTCGAAGTTCTTCTTCATTTTTGTTCTCCAATTTCTACACAAATTCATAAATACTGATTGAATCCAAAACACCTGTATGTTTCAATAAGTCAATAAATTGACCCCATTTTGGCGGTAATGCGTCAGCAAAGCGCATCACAATTTCTTGTGGAGATGCTAACACTTTGTACGAGTACATTTCGCTGAGCAGATGGTAGAAATGTGTTGTCATATCATTCAGTGTTTCATTTTCCATGAACATGAAACCTTCAAACTCTTTCTTTAGAAAATCATGTCGTATTTTTCTGGTTGCAGCATTACCCTCTCCTCTTGCTTCCAGGGTATCCCACAGATTTTTGGTGGTCGTACAGTACACAAACTGATGATAAATATCTTTATGGAGTGCTTGTGTAAGGACAGCAAATGCCTTTTTCTCTAGATCGTAAGCTTTTTTATCGCCTTCATCTAGATTGGCTAAGGAGGTTGGATTTGATCCTGCCTCTTCGAGTGATTCCTTGTAGGGTGTAGTAAAATGTGTCCATAATTCAGTATTTTGTCCGAGAACATATGTATGGAAACGACTTTTCCACGAAGGATAATCGTTCATATGGTTCAATTTAGTGGACGGTTATTACTCCCGGTTTCACTCTCGCTCATAAGAAGAGTCTGAATGCTCTGGTTCTGATTTGCGACACACGCCCATTGATTTGCGGTAATCATGGTTGTATGTTGAGGCATCAATGATTTAACCCATGAGGTTATGGAGTTTTGTGAAGAGTCTTGATTTGTGCTTGAACTACTACTCCAATCCCACGGATTAGTATTCATTATATTTTTCTTGTTTATGAAAATTAAAAGGTTTAATTTTTGAAAATAAAAGTCTCCTTATAAAAATCACAAAGTTTGAAAAATCAAACAGGTTGAAAAACTGAAACACGAGAAACAAATTAAGTTGTTCTTCGTACAAACCAATGTTTCGTATGAATGAGAGTCCTTCGTAGGTGCTTCGTACGGGGAACACTCTTTCGTGCGGACAACTTAGTCTTTCGTGCGAACCAAATTCTTCATGCGGGTGATAGGTCTTTCGCACGAACAGTCTAGTTCTTCGTGCGGATGGGTTATTCGCACAGATGTTTTTCGCAAAGGAATCTTTTTGCAGGGCTGGTTGGTGAAAATTTTCCTTTTCTTGCACAGACTGGTTTTCGAAAGTGGTCTGTTGTCTACACAATTTTGGTTAAAAAGACAAACATTCTATACCAGCTTTTTAGTTTTAACAGTCAAGTCCAGAATGTCAAAGATTTGGTCAACCCTACAACAATATTCCGGAGAGTTTCTCCTGCAATTGTGTTCAACTTGAACAGACGAAAATTTTAAGAAAAACCAGATTTTAACATGTCTCCATGTGTTCGAACAAGGTTTGAATGAAAATTTTCTGGGTACAACAAGTTCTAACTAAGTTTTAAGTTTGTTATCTTTTAAAAAACTTAAGTTTCCTGCTGAAAGTTCAAGAACACTTCAAGAAACCCTCAAAACTAGCTCAGACACAACATTAAGCTTGGTTTTAAAACAAGGAAGAGAGCTAAAGCTCTGATACCACTTGTAGGTCCACTTGGAGGATTAAGATTAACCTACTTCCCTGTTTATACAACATAAATACGAGTGCAGAATCCTCGTAAGTATGCAAACCAAAAAAAAGTAAGAACACAGGATAACCAAAGATTCAATATCTTGATTAATAGAAGAGAACTAGTACAAACATATACAAACAATGTTCATACAGACTCATGCAACACACTTTGTGCTCTTGTGGCTCTCTCTCTAGTATAGCTCTAGTCTCTCTGGAAGGTCACTAGCTCTATGCAACTCTCTAGTTCACTCACTTGTCTAACACTATATTGAGAAGTGTATGTCTGCTTATATAGTGTCCACACCTAGCGTACGAAGTATGTTGCTGGTTATACGAAACACCAAAAGACACGAAGAACATTCTCCAAAGATACTCGTACGAACAAGCTGGCTCATACGAACATAAACTAGTTCGTACGAAACAAGCAGTATGCTTGTTTAGAGAGTCTCATTCGTACGAAGGATGAATGGATCGTACGAGCAACACCTTGCTCGTACGAAGCATTCCCACTCGCACATAGAAGTCTTCTTCGGAGAACGTGTCACAGACATCACGTACACAAGACTCAACAGCATGCACACATGCAAGTGTTTTACACAGACAGACTAATCGTCGTACTAAACCAAGATAGGAGGAGACCGTACAATACAGACACAGTAAACAAAGACCGTACAATTACAGACGTAACTAAGAACAAGTGACAGACACAAAAGTGTATCAACACTATGCCCTGAACAAACTTGCCCCTCGTAGCATACCTTGCATTTTCATCGCGTATAGCCCAAAATTTAAAAGCTATCGATGCCTTGACCCATGTACCACCCCGCGTATATGTCGACGACATGCATGTTTCAATGAGCATCATTTTCCATTTGATAACACCAGAAATGTAACATTCGTCAAAAAACGGATTTTACCAAACCCGCTCCGTTTATTAACCGAACAGTCAGTTAAAAATTTCGTTGCGAATTAAATGCCCAAAATAATTTTAAACGATACATAATCAATTATTATATTGGAATATATAAGTTGTTTTTAAAAAACCTGTTGAAAATCGCAAAATAAAAATACTTTGGTTCTGCCGGGTTTCGAACCCGGGTCAGTACCGGTCAGCAAGTCTTAACACTCAACACACAAACCACTGCGCCACTTGTATTATCTGTTAATTATTAAGATCAATAAATTCATAAAGTGTCTTTCCGAATTCAAAACCGGCGCCCAAAGTTCAGTCGTCGGAAATCCCGGCAATCTCGCGAGTTTTTAACGAATCCTTCCGTTATAACGTAAACTTTAACTACACATCGGTTATAACCGACGTCTGAGTCCGCGACCAAAGTTATAACCGCCGGAGAAATTCAAACCAACGAATCAAGTTGGAAATCGGACCAAATACATCGACGACTTGCCCTATAAAAACCACCTCGAACCTCTGCAAACATTTTCGCTCAAAACCGCACCCTTTCTCGGCGAAAACTCATTCGCCGGAATTCTTCTGCTCATCGCCGGAAAACCGAACCTTCCACTTCTAAGCCTTACTAAACCCTCTGAACTTGTACCGAAGTCACCCACATACTTTGTAAGCTTTCTGAAGACTCTCTGCTGCAAGACACTCGTCGTCGGAAGTGATTGCTGTCGCCGGAGTTCTACCGGAAAACAGAGGAGTCCAGTCGGTATACCTTTCGCCTAATTTCTTTTTCTTTTCACTTATATCTCACCTGTAATGAACTGAAACACGCTAAGAAACCGATTAAAACATTGAACCAGTCGGATTTCCGATTCTGGTTAAAACCAACGAAGAAGACGAACTATCGGTAACATATCAGTATAATTAAAATCAAGTTATAACTCGGGTTAGACACACAGTCCAACGGTGGACTGTGTGCACAATAAACACACAAAGGTCTCGAGTTCGAATCTTGCTCCACACACGCTGCCTTAATAAAAATGTTTTTTTTTGTTAACCGGATCGGAGTCACACTGTTATATGTTAAGTATATTAATAACCGGATTAATAACCAAGTTAGACACACAGTCCAGCGGTGGACTGTGTGTATGTTTAATCAAAGCACACGAGTTCGAGTCCGGTCTTCTGCATCGACCCGGACAATTATTTACCTTTTTAAAATAAGACAGAAATGAAAATACTTAATTTGTATTTAAGTATAATAAAAATCAGATTAGTTAACAAGTTGGACACACAGTCCAGCGGTGGACTGTGTGTTACGCAACCCACAGGTCCCGGGTTCGAGACCTGTGGAGCGCACCGTCCGAATCAATTAAATCGTTTTTCAAATAAAAGGATTTTCTGTTTAACTTAATTAATATATAAATATAATTAAAAACAGATATATGACGGGTTAGACACGTAGCTCAGTTGGTAGAGCTGCGTGCACGCGTACGGGAGGTCTCGGGTTCGAGCCTCACTCAGCGCACAACAATACGCATACGAACCGGTCAACGGTCAAGTCAACGGTCAAAGTCAAAGTCAACGGTCAAAAAAAGTCAAATTTTTTTAATTATTTTTATTTAATTATTTTAATTAAAAATCAATTAAAAATACTTAAAAATAACATTTTTAAGGTTAGAAAATAGCCTTAAACTCACAAAAATACACCCAACAATCCTACTAAAATAGATTAATAAAATCCGTTTACTTACCAAACCATAATGCGATTTATCTAGGTTAATCTCACTCGTGGCTAAAACCACTTCGCGTGCATTCAACATCATCAACCGAACGCACCCACTGTGAGTGAATCTTGCAACTCCCCCCTTTTAATTACACGTTTTGGGGTGTGTCATGTGTCACAAAATAATTAACTAGTTTATTTAAACTTGTGCCATACCATATCGTGATCTAAACTTAGATTGTTTATATTGTTGTGATTACTTATTTCATTTTGTCAAATTATATGAAATTCATTCATTAAGCCCATCAGTTCCTCGTGAGAGACGAGTTGAACAACGCGTGCCTCAAAACCAATTCATTATTGTTCATGTGTATATCATTGAGTTTATATTGTTTGTAGTTATGTCTTTCATATTATCATGTTTATGCAATTCATTCATTAGGCCCATCAGTTCCTCGTGAGAGATGAGTTGAGCAACGCGTGCCTCTAAATGTTCCATTATTGTTCATGTGTGCTTTATTTAATATCTTATGATTGTTGAATAAGTTTACATCTATTTTTACTCATGTTTGGTTGTGCACTCATTTCATAATCAATCAAATAAACTTGTTCAAATGTTTTCCATAGGATTCACTCGCCAACATTATGTTGATCCAAAAACCCTTTTACACATGATACAGGTGAACAGGTTGAAGCAAGGAAAACATAGGAAATGCCTTAGAAGAGAACAAAGAAGCTTAGATTGATAGTTAGAACATGTTGTAATATTTATTGTAAATTTCCACTAAATTGTATTTAATGAATATGAAACGCATAATAAATGTCATGAGCTTTGATGATAACCCAATCATGCCCCGATCACCTTTTCCGCTGCGGGTCGGGGTGTGACAAGAAATCCCAAACCCATTTCAGAACTTGATGCGTCTACCTTCTTGGACACCTCTTATGACACACAAAACCCTAAAACAAGTCAATCCACTACCCATCAACCTAAACAAAAACCAAAAAGCATAACCTCACCATGCACAATCTATCTAAGTAATCTCCCTATTTTCCAACCATTCCTAACCCAATACCTCAACCCAATTCATCAATGCTCATTACCCCGCAAACACCAGCTGACACACCTCTAGATACATCACTTGACACACCTAACACCGCACTCACTCCTTAAAGCGATACCGAAAATACCTCTACTCAGACCGACGCACCCCACCATTCCATATCTCACGTCCACAATCTCGTTCCCAACCCACCTCCACCACCACCGCCCTTACAACACCCTATGATCACCCACGCTAAGGCCTATATTTAAGCCTTGTCACCATGCTGACTTGTCTCATACTAATAACATACTACTTCATCGAGCCCTTTTTTCCACCACTGATCCTAAAACCTATACTCATGCCTCAAAAGATGATAATGGGTTGTTGCAATGCGTCGTGAAATCGATGCCCTTCACAAAAAAATACTTGGTCATCAGTTCCACGTCCACCAAATTGCAATATTGTGGGATCTAAGTGGCTTTACCGAACTAAATTTTCATTCGGACGGCTCGATTGAAAGATATAAAGTTCGCCTTGTAGCTCAGGGATTCAGTCAAATTCCTAGACGTGATTACACTCACACATTTAGCCTAGTGATAAAGGACACTACGGTTCACACTGTCCTAGCCTTGGCCGTTATCAATCAATGGAAACTAATGTCAACACATTTAGCCTAGTGATAAAGGACACTACGGTTCACACTGTCCTAGCCTTGGCCATCATCAATCAATGGAAACTAATGTCAACAATGCATTTTTACTTGGACATCAGAATGAATGTGTTTTCATGGAACAACCACCTGGGTTTGTTGATCCTAAACACCCTAATCATGTGTGCAAATTAAACAAGGCTCTATATGGACTCAAACAAGCGCCTAGAGCTTTGTTTCATCGCTTGAGTAATTTTCTTATCCACACCACTTTACTTGCAGTCGCACTCACCCTTCCCTATTCATCTTCAAAAAGGGTACCTGTATCATGTATCTTCTCGTCTATGTTGATGATCTCATCCTAACCGGCAATCAAACGCATGCTCTCACCACCTTCGTTAAACACCTTAAGGAAGAGTTTCTAATTAAGGATTTGGGAGAACTCAATTAGTTTCTTGGGCTAGAAGTTAGATACACAAAAAATGGTCTATTTTTTAATCAGTCTAAATATGCTACTGATATTTTAACTCGTGCTAATGTTGGATGCAAAACCTGCTCCAACACCTTTAAGCACAAATGTTTCATTTGTTCCATAGGTGACAGGTTTCCTGACGCTACTCACTATCGGTCTATTGTAGGGGCTCTACAGTATCTCACCAGCACGCGTCCTAACATTCCATACGCAGTTAATCAAGCTAGTCACTTTTAGCATGCTCCAACAACTAATCACTATCAGGAAGTCAAACGAATTCTTCGATATGTTAAAGGAAGTCTAGCATATCGTCTACACTACAGTCGTCCATCACACAATGGTCTCCTTGGTTACTCTGATGCTGACTGGGCCCGATGCTTAGAAACTCACCGCTCCACTTATGGTTATTCTATATTCTTAGGGGGGAATATTATATCATAGAGTGAAAAGAAGCAACCCACGGTCTCTCGATCAAGTTGTGAATCCGAATATCAAGCCATGGCAAATGTTGTTGCTGAAATTATTGGATAACACATCTTCTACAAGAGTTACATGCGCTACCTCCTGATCGCCCTACTCTCTTATGTGATAATCGAAGTGCTCTATTTCTTACTCAAAATCATGTCTCTCATAAACGAGCCAAACACATTGACCTGGATTATCCCTTTATTCGTGAACTTGTTTCATCAGGAAAGTTGACCACTAAGTTTATACCTACCAAGCTTCAAGTGGCGGATATTTTCACAAAGAGCCTTCCAAAACCACAATTTAATTACTTTCAACGTATGCTTTACGTTGGACCGCCACCATCTCGCTTGAGGGCGAATATTAGATAGTCACTGTTCACATTCATGTATTATCACTTTAGTGTAGGCCCTTATTTGTATACATGAGTAGTATAAATTGTAATCTCTTGTAACTCTATAATCATTCACTTTTATTCAATAGATGTAACACATCCCAAACTCACCAATAGTTATGTTGTGATATAAAAGACACAAAGAGACTCACACAAATTCCATGTGGATATAACTAATGTTTTTTATTTATTTATATTTGGTAATATACGTCAACTCATTTGAGTTGGTTCATTGTGTTAGAAGACATGGTTTATGTGTGTTTAGGTGACCGGTTACATAATTATTTATATATTAGTCACACTCATTAGCACGTTTACTACTATGATACAAAGTTACAAACTTTGGTAAAAATAGTAAAAATGAAATTTGGTGCATTTGTAATTTCCACAGACAAGAAGATACATAACAAACTCTTATTAGTTAGATTTTCATATAACCATAAAAATGATATACGTATCCGGTATCACTTGTGAAATGCTACTTTAAAAAGATACTCTTTTACTTTTTTGTTATAGTCATTATATCAAATATCAGAATAATTTATCATACTTTCGTTATTACTTGTTAAATAAACAAGTACTTTCTTGTTTCTATATTACAAGACAATAGAAAACCCTTTCTTAATACACATGTGGATATATTGATGCAATAAACCGAAAATTATTTAATTTGTATTCTCGAACTTAAGAGAGTTTAATTTTTTTGTTATGGTTTATTTAACTCCAATTAAAAACTCTTAGCATCAAGTCGTTGTAGTATAGTGGTAAGTATTCCCGCCTGTCACGCGGGTGACCCGGGTTCGATCCCCGGCAACGGCGTTTTTAATATTTTTTTTTTATTTTCTTAAAAAAAAAATTATTCGTCAATTGCTCAATAATTCAATGATGCACTGCCTTCAACTCCTCACTTGCTTGCCTGCAACGAAACGCAAAACCTTTCAATTTCCACTTCAAGCCTCCAACACCATCACTTTCAAGTTTCAACCTATTTTTGCAATCAACCAAATGACCAATACCACGGCGACCGCCACCACCGGCCGCCGCAACCTCAAGAGCACCACCATCCACGTGATGGCGCTAGACGAATTGTAAACGTCAATTCTCTTTTCACTCTCGGTCTTTTTCTGGCCTAGCGGTGAACCCCGTGGACCCAAATTACACGCTAGTGGACTCATCGGACACGACATGCCTCACCACTTCTAAAGTAGCTGAAAACCTCGTGGCTTTTCATGTCTACTCTTTTAGTTCGTTCCTTTTCTCAAGCCTTATTGCTTTTGGGCTCAAACAAGCAATTAGGACCGCTAAAGATGGTGATATCCGTGTTGAGGTGAGCGATGGGACCATAGCTCATGTCAACTTAAGGGTTCTACGAGCTGAGATGTTAGCGTCGGCTACTGGATCTTTGTTTGGATGCATGTTCTTGACTCTTGCGTTGGTTAATTTGGTTCAGATCAAGCTCGGGAAACTGGGTTGTTTGGATTGGTATAGTCTAGTCGCGGTAGGACCGCTGGTAGCCTTGGTGCCTTCAGCACTCGTTATCTACATATGTATCGTGTTACACGCATTCACTCGCTAGTTTTAATGAACCAACCATCTCGTTGTTTAGAAAACATATGCTATTGTTCTATAAATGTAATTGTTGTTGTGTTTTGAGTACGTGACGATTAGCTTTTCTTTCTCGTACACAAATGAAAAACCTCTCTCTCAACTTGATCTTGAATTATATCGATAAATAATGTGTGAAATGAAATATGACTAGAAAATTTATACAAGTATAATAGTAAATTAGTTATTTTTTATCAAACAATTTTGACTTGTTTGACCCGTTACAAATAGATACAAGACATAACCTAAAGAAGCACAAAATGCCACCTTGTTACATCTGCATAGACAAGGCAAAATAACAGTATAATTTTCATGCACAGAAATAACCATTTCTACCCAACAAAGCTTTTATTTCTATATATACATCGAATATCACATACCAAAAGTCACAAAAAACGTCGATATGCATTGAGTGAACAAAGAAGAAGCAAAGAAGTAAATACTGGGGCATCTTTAATATGTTGCAACAAAAACTTCGAACTTCTATCTATAAAGACCCCATGAATTTCCTGCAAAATCACATTACAAGCAACATGGACTTATAATCACTCGGTAATTATCTTTTCAAAAGTTTCAAAGCTGAAATGTCAACATTTTGCTTTATACCACTCAAAAAAAATGTAGATAATGGGCCAAAATGGATTTGGGTTAGTGATTTTTGGCCCGTTATCCTAACCCGTTAGAGATAAAACATAACTTGACTTGAACCGTTTATAACACCTTTAGATTTTTACTTTCAATTAATGTATTCTTGTAAAGATTAAAACAGAATTAATTGAATTAAAAGATACCATAGTTGATAGCAAGAGAATCCACGTTCTTGCCTACAAAGGGGCATTGTCTTAATAATAAAGCGACCCTGCATCAACAACAAGTAGAACATCATCTACTTTTTTAACCAAATAAATTAAAAGATTTTTATGCATTAAGTATACACTTTAAGCAACTTTCAACGCAAACTGACCCGTTGCCTTTTATAGCAGGCAGAAATTTGCCACCTTATAACAACTAAGTAACTAACCTTCCCACCAATTTCCTCTAGAGGCACTGTGCATATGATTAGGATCATCTTTTCCGTCCACTTTCTTGAACTAAAAACACGAAATAAAACCATAATTTCATCAAATGGGCTCGTATTGTTTTGGAATAATTAATATATAAAAAGTATACTCACTTTAGAATATGATTGTGAAGTCGGGTCACTTGAAGAACAAACATACATATCTTCTTGTCCACCGTAGAATAAAGATGAACTTAGGGGAGACGGTTCAACGCTCTCCTGAAAGATTGACCTCCTCTCCATGTTCATTACACCACTATTTGCACTTGCAGTATTCTTAGCTACATTCTCAGCTGCTCAAGAATATTTAATAAAACATTAATTGCATATTTAATTATCTATCAAGATTTAGGACCATAATATTCATTAATTACATAAAGAGCATGATTTTACCTGAAGATCCATGGGTGGTAGTCCACACCTGGCTCTGCGAGGTCTCTTTTTGCATCGGTCCAGTGAACTTCACAGTTAAAAAAACAGATAAAAACATTTATTTCTTGATAACCGATTATGAGCTTCACCACAAAAGCATTTTTAACAACAATTTTTACACCTAAACATCAACTAACCTTGCACTTGCAAGAATTTGAACCCACAACACTTTCATGTGTCTTAACAATTCACATTTAGGTCAATTTTATGATTCAAGAAACTGATAACTAATAAGCAACATAATCTGATGATGAATGTCCGGATCAGGCTTAATGTTTGGACTTGGGCCCAAATGCAGACAGGCCCAGTGGGCCTTAGCTGATGAATTTTAACAATTTGCACTTAACATTCAATTTTAGGGTTCAAGAAACTTATAAAAGTGATAGAAAATAAGCAGCATAATCTGATGGCGTATGCCTGGATCAGGCTCGATGTTTGGGCTTGGGCCCAATTGCAGACAGGCCCAGTGGGCCTTAGCTGGTGAATCTTAATAATTTGCATTTAAGATTCAATTTTAGGGTTCAAGAAACTGATAAGAGTGATAGCAAACAAGCAACATAATCTGATGACGTACGTCCGGATCAGGCTTGATGTTTGGACTTGGGCCCAGACACGGTCAGCCCATTGGACCTAACTTGGGCCACATCCTTTCCTATATAAGAGCCCCCCCCCCCCCCCCCCCCCCCCCCCCCCCCCTACCAACCATCTCCCCACTATTTTATCTTCTCCTTTTTACTATATGTTCTTATACTTTCTTCATATACATCATACAAATACATTGATCATGCATGTATGTTATACATAAGTGCATCTACGGTTCATGACTTGATCTTCGGGGGATGGTCAGAGGATACTAACTCGGGACCGTAAACGCTAGATCCCCCGAAAACAGATGTAACAACATAGTCCTACAAGGGTTTATCTCAAAGCATCCAAAACCACTAGAATTCACTTAACAATTAGCCCTAATAATCACAAGATCAAGAAACCCGCAAAACTTAATCAATAATTTCATTAACATCAAATCAAAACGAATAAAAATACCCTTAAATTCAATCATTCAAACCCTAAATGAAATCATCAATCACCCAGATAAATTAACAATTAGTGTGCAATAAATAATAACTGAATACCGTTGACGCCGGAGGGAAAATTGAAGTGAGAATTCGGGTGGATGCCGAGTGTGAGTCACCGTCACCGAAAAGTTGAGCAGTGAAAGATGGCGGTGGCGAGAGGGAGGAAGTGGGTTGATTTTTGTTTTCCAGTAGAATTGGTGAATCAAAATATGGGAAAAGAGAGGAAGTGACAAAAGAAGTTGGAAGTTAGAAGAGAGCAGATTCACATGAAGAAGGTATATCTGTGGTTTTTGGATACTGACCCCATCATCACGTGACGTGACGTCGCATCAAACACATGAAAAACAATACAATGATTCATTCATTCGTTAAATTACTTTATAACGAGGAAAAAATAAACAAATAATATGATGGATACATTGTACTAAAAATCATTTTAGGAAGCAAAATAATATTTGTACAAATAGGTTATTTTGTTCTTTTTTAAAACTGATTCTTACATTTTCTGGGAAGCAAAATAATATTTGTACAAATAGGTTATTTTGTATTTTTCTAACAGGAATTCTTAGATTGACTAGGATATATGGATAAATCATAAATACACCAAGATCTACTTTCTTTAGGATTTGAACTTCCAATTTTAGTTGTATAACACATCACTTAACCACTGAAATGTCTCATTTGAAGGTGATTTATACATGATACAACAACATTAAACGTTGATTGCACGTAAATCAAGTCTTTTACGAGATACTCTAGATCGGATTTTATAAAAGCTGGAATCGAGTCGAACTAAAATGAGTTTGAATTAACGTAAACTTTAATTGAAGTGTTTATTAAACGAGCTAGAGCACAGGTCTTATACAATAAGATTAATTATGAGTAAACGAAAATATTGTTATGTGCATATAATAATAGTTATCAACTAGGGACGATTGATAGACTTGGAAAATCATATATGTTTATTTCGTTTATCCTTGCATTTTTTGTTTTTCTACTATTTTTCATGTTTTGGATGCTTATTTGACTATTTGGTGAATTTATAGCAAATTAGCAATCAGTGGTGAAACTGAAGTTTTAGGGAAGAACTTAAAGCCGAAGTGGGGATTGGATCAAAAGCATGAAGCATATGGAAAAGACTACCTACTGAATCCCTAAGAGGACCCCCTAGAGTTGTACATGGTCCTCCTATAGCCCCTACCGCCATTTCATAAAACAACATGACATAATACGACCTAGAGTTATACACGGTCCTCATATAGCCCTTGCCACCATTTCAAAAAACATGTTCAAGGACCTTATAAACATCTAGGCGCTCCCCCAAGATTTGACAGAGGTTCTTGCTCACCAAAAAGTTCGGCATTGAATTCTAGGGCTGACTTCATCCCTGATGTACCCTTGCTTTAGGAGGACCGCCTACATCTCTAGGAGATCCTCCAACACCACCAGATTCTCCAACGCCTTACTTTTTCAGCTCTAGGATGACCGCCTAGAGCATAGCGAAGCAATTGCATATCCACTTTTGCCTATCTAAGATTTGGGGGGGGGGGTTGCCTTAGAATGTTTTGGCTCGGTACGTGTGACACGCAGCTATTTTAAGTTGTATCGTACAAGTGTGACACGTGTTATGAATAAGTAAAGGCAATTATTGAATTTAGTGTTAATATATGGTATTTGTGTGTTGGTAAATCCAAACTTTATTAGGAATTATGTTGGCAATAATAAGATAAACGCTTATCGCGTAACGAACAAAATGTGAAACGAACGTCGGTGACCGCTCGATTAATGTTAAAATCCTAAAAATATCCATTATGATTAAAATGTTATTTCTAATCATATCCGTGAAAAAAAATAATTAAAACGCGTAAAAACTCTATTTTGCGAGTTTAAGCGCGTACTACGCAATACTGCGCTATATTACAAAATACAGACAACGCAGCCAATCCAGGCAAATAAAATATTGTTTAACAATATATGATGAGTTTATTTTTATAGAGTGATAAAAATAATTTTAAACGCCTTAAAATGCGAGATAAAATACCCGGTAGCCAGTTAAATACCTGTATTTAACTAAATTTATTATATATAAGTGTATGTGTATATATAAGATGTGTGTGTATGGGAATATGTGGCGGCCCAAGGAGCTTCCTACACACTCACGCTCATGATTACCAAGTCTTGGAAAATGTAAAATGTAGACAAGTGTCTCACATGCATTTCAACTTCTTACATAAACAACTCCATAACTCTCTTTCTTTCCCCTCTAACCCGTAGAACACACACCCACACTCTCTTACTTCCTTTCATGATCAAATTCAAGTATTAGAGCTCTCATACATCTTCCATTAGTGAGCTTTTGGTGATTTAATACTTTGAAGATGAAGATTCAAGCCCTTTTGAAGGATTTCTCAAGAATATTATAAAACTCACACTAATTATAGTGTTCATCATGGGTATAAACCTTCACTTTTCTTATTCTTGATCTTATTTGTAAATACTGATTTACAAAATGTTGTTTCTCAAAAGCTTGGAATTCTTCACAAACTTGAAATCTAATAATAAAATGGTTTTAATCAAGCAAAAATGGAGTATATATGTAAGTGTGTGGTTGTGGGTATGTATGAATGTGTGTTAGAGATTGTGTTTTGATTTTTTTAAATCTTGATTGAGTGATTCATGTAAGAGGGTGGATGCATGCATGACTAAAATGGGTTTTTACAAAAGTTCAAATGATTAAATGATGAACATGTAAAAGTGGGCTTTTGGAAGTATATAAGTATATATATGTGTGTCGTGTATATGTATGTATGTATGTATGCATACACATGTGGGTTTTTGTTTAAATGTTCATAAATGTGAAAGGTTTATGCATGCAATCATAAGATGATGATTAGATGAAGATGATGATGTCTTGGATTATTTGAATATGAATTAAATACATGTTAGATGCATTTAAGTTCTTGAATGATGATGATATATGAAAATCATGCATTAGATGCTTGTACATAAGCATGCATGATGGTTCAATAATCATACGATAGTGAATTTGTTATGATATGACAAAGGTGGATTAAATCAGAATATAAGCATGTTAAAATGATGTTATATGATGTGTTATGATGATATGAAGTTATGTCAAAAGTTTAGTAGCTTTGCATGTTGTACATGTAGCTTAAAAATTAGTTAAATTGGTGAAATTGCATTATTTATGTGACTTACATGAAATCTACACTAATTATAATTACCATTTTATTCAGTAAATAACATATTTTATGTTAAAATATCAAGTCGTGACGATTTGGGATGATTATAGTAAGTTTGGTACAAGACTATGCGTTAAAAACGGTAAAAATCGGCTTTTAAGGTGATTTTTACAAAAATGTTTTAGATCAGAATATAAACTGATATTTTTGAGATAAATATAATTATTTTACTTATATTAAGTATCTTTGGTGTTTGGTTAGTCATACATGACTTCCGACGCCCGAAGATGTTATCGAAAACGCTAAAATACGCATATGTCACACACTTGATTTTAACGTGTTCTTCAGGTACATGAGTTCGGTTTTGGGATTTTGACGTATCTTGTGGTTGTTGATGCATGTTGTGTTAAATAATATTTAGACAACTTTTAAAACTATTTTTGGACCAAGTTTGTACTAAGATCCATAAGGATCAAAACAACTTAACTATGCTATGGTTGTGGTTGTGTTTAAACTCTAAATTTAAATTATGTTTTAACTAAGTTGAATGTCCAAAATAAAATGTTGCATCATCCACATAGATACTTATGGGCACCAACTTCCGTCACCACTATGTTTGTATTTCCGCTGCGACGTTTTTGAGGTGTGATAGTACGCGATCGCGGAACTTTAGGATGGCTTGGAGGCATTTTCATGGATCGGGAGTTATTTTCTTGATGACTAAAGGTTGTTGGTTGGTTTACATCCTCGGTTTCACGTCCTTGTAGTTTAGACTCAATTTCAGTTTTGTTGGATGCTAGGCATGTGGAGTTTTTTTTATGTATTTTGGAGCCATATTTGGCTATAATTGATGTGATTGTATATATTTGAGATATTTATTTATAATTGTTGAATTGTTTATGGGATTTGGAGCTCATTTGGCTCTTGTTTATGATTAAAAAAATCCATTTTATTGGTTATTGTTGCAATTTGTCACCATAATGATGTTTTGTTCTGCGTTTCTAGTTCCATGTGTGATCCTAGTTTATTGAATTAGTTGTTTTAAATTAAAATTATACGTTTTATCAGTTGCTTCGTGTGATGAGATGAGTTGACTTGTTGACTTAGATCTAGAAATCGCATGATTGAACTAATTATTGGTTATTGCCTACCTTTAGACCGAGAGGTAAGAGGTTGTGGGTTGGGTAGGATTTTTTGAATTTCCTCCCCCTATCCATTTAATGCACTTTCCCAAACATACTATAGGATTAGATTCGCTGCTTGATACCATTAGGTGTTTCATAATTAGTGAGACCGAGATAAGATCTAATCTTTGGGTGTACAGACATTTCTTGTATGGTGAGATCGGGAAGTGATTCATATTTTACCCCTATGAGCTTCACACGACCCTTAGGACAATCTTTGTTGTTCTTTTATGACCGAGAGGAGAGTTAGGACACCATAGCAATTCCCAATCCACATCATATCCTTTTATCCTGGTAGTTGTTTGAGTATCCATGGTTCGTTAGAATACAAATTTGTCATTAGGACTCCTAGTCCAAACAGTCATTCTCTCTATTCTTAATTTTTCTTTGATTGTAGTTGTCACACCCCGACCCGCAGCGGAATAAAAGTCAGGGCATGATTGGGTTATCACCAAAGCTCATGATATTTACTAACAAGTTTCATATTTATTAAATTCAAATTAAATTCAAATATCCAACACAAAACTTCATACAAACACAAATAATAAACCAAACGATTTTTTTCCAATAGAATAACTTGATTATTCCTCTAAGGCCATCCTAGGTGTTTCTTTCCTCAACTTGATCACCTATATCATGCATAAAACAGAGAAAATTTGGGTCAACAAAAGTTGGCGAGTGAACCTTGATAAAATATTTAAGTAACTAAATTTTATCGTTGTTTAAATAAGATTGTGCATAAATCACATGTGAGCAAATGTATATATGTAATAAATCACAATCACATTGAATGAATATATGACATAAGTGATGATGTATCTGAGATCAAGGCTAAATCAAACGGAGCCGATCTAATGAGGCACCTGATGCTCAACCCGTATCCCACGAAGAACTGATGGCCCTAATGAAATGATTGCACTGGAATGGTAAAATGTATCCACATATAACCCACATAATAAACCATACACATTTGGTCACGAGATGATGTTAGCACAAACGTTAAATAAAATAAAGAGATGGTACGACACATGATACACCCCAAAACGTGACTAAAACGGGGAATTTGTAGAGATTCACTCACCTTGGGTGCGTATTCTTGAGTGGTAAAGAGAGCGCACGAGTTGTGGATTTAACCGACGAAGAGATTCTAACCTAAAAATAATAACGCGATAGTTCGTAAATAAATAAGCTATTATATAGGTTAAAACCTTTTGTTTAAGTTTTTAGATTATTTTTTTGTGAGTTTTATTAATATATTAAAACCTTTGTAATTATGTGTTTTTAAAAATATACACCCTTTTTAATAAAACCTTGAAATGATAATAGAAAGGTAAAAAAAAAACAAAATAGAATAAAATGGAACTAAACTAAAATAAAAAGAGAAATAAAATAAAATAAAAAAATAAAAAATGACAAAAAACGACAGTCTGACACGTGTCAGACCGGTTTATTCGGTGTGGTAGGCATGCGTGTGTGAGGCTCGAACCCGGGACCTCTCGGTTGCGTGCACGCAGCTCTTCCAACTGAGCTACGTGTCTAACCCGAAAGAAACCTGATTTTTATTATACTTATACACTTCTTAGATTTACTAAATTTTAATTAGATTTAAAAACGATTATATTGGGTCGAACCGGTGATACCCAGGGGACTCGAACCCGAGCCTCTGCGGTATGATGCACCCAGCCCGTCCAACTGGGCTGGGTGTCTAACGCGGCTATACCTGTATTTTAATTTGATTTATATATTAGATAAGTTTATTCAGAAAGGGTGAAATTAAAAAGAGATTAAAAGTGTCCGGCCGGTGTGTGAGGAAGGTTTTGAACCGGCGGTCATAGGTTTAGTTTGCACCCGGCCCAACCAGTTGGGCGGGGTGCTTAACCCGATTACAATCCAAGTTGTAAAATATAAATATGTCACACCCCGACCCGCAGCGGAATAAGAGTCGGGGCATAATTGGGTTATCACCAAAGCTCATGATGTTTACTAAGATGTTTCATATTTATTAAATTCAAATTACAACTTAAATGTCTAAATCAAAATTCGTACAATTAAAAGGAAATGAAACTATATAATTAATCCAAAGCTTAAACTGGTTTATTCTTCTAGGCCTTCCTATGTGTTTCTTGCCTCAGCTAGATCACATGTATCATGTGTAAAACGGGGGATATTTTGGGTCAACAAAAGTTGGCGAGTGAACCTTGATAAAACATTGTTACTAATTTCTTGTTTTATTTAATATGGAAAATTTGTGCAATAATCACATGTGAGCAAACATATATAGATAAACAAACACAAACCACTTTGGATGAGTATATGATATGAATGATGATGTATGTGAGATCAAGGCTCAATCAAACGGAGCCGATCTATTGAGGCACCTGATGCTCAACCCGTCTCCCACGGGGAACTGATGGGCCTAATGAAATGCGTGCACTGAAAATGATAAATCCAATCTACATATAATTCACACAACAATTTATACACATTTGATACACATTTGATCACGGATATGATGTATGCACAAGTGTTTAAATATAATAAAAGAATTATACGACACATGATACACCCCAAAACATGATTAAAACGGGAATTTGTAGAGATTCACTCACAATGGGTGCGTTCTTTGATGAGATGAATGCGCACGAATTTATGATTCAATCGACGAGGGAAGAACTAACCTAGATAAGAACAAAACGATTCGATAAATAAATAAATTTTGGTTGAGATTAATATTTTTAATTAGTGCTCTTAAATGGGACTTTTAGATTTATTTTTATGAGTTTAAGGAAATTTTCTAACCTTAATAATCTTATTTTTAAGTATTTTTAAATAATTTTCCAATTAAATAAATAAATAAAAAGAAAATAAAAAGAAATAAAAAAGTTGACTTTTTGACCGTTGACCGGGTCTTGACCGGTCAGACTATGTTTTTTTGGTGCGCTGAGTGAGGTTCGAACTCGGGACCTCTCGTATACGTGCACGCAGCTCTACCAACTGAGCTACGTGTCTAACCCGAAATATTCTCTGTTTTAATTATATATGTATTCTAATTAACCTTTAACTTATTTGGTTTTTATTAAAAATGATTTATATGGCCGAACCGGTTGCAGAGACCCGGAGTCGAACTCGGGTCCTTTGGTTCGAGTGCGCACAGCCCAACCAGTTGGGTTGTGTGTCTAATCTGCTTATCTACTGAATTATATTCCTTTTATAAACATTCTGTGACTTGATCTGATTCGGTTCTAAAAATGTTGGTTTTATTTCTGAAAGTGGGTAACGTGTGCGATTCGAACTCGGGACGTGTGTGTTATATTTGCACACAGTCCACCGCTGGACTGTGTGTCTAACCCGGTTAAATACATGATTTGTATTACATTAATATACTACTCAACTTCGTCTTCTTCATTAAGAAGAACTCAGAACAGTGAAGTCCGACTGTTCTGTTTTAATCGATCAACAAAACTTATAATTGATTGAAATGAAATGGATAAAGAAGATTACGGAATAAGATGTACCAAAACAGAATGTTTTCCTCAGATTTCCGGCAAGAGTCGTCGGCTCTGATTTATGATTTCCGGCTGAGTGAACTGTTTAACAGTTTTGATCATTGTGTTGTGCAATTAAAGTATAAATCAAAAGATAGCAAAAAGGTTTAGATGATTTATACCGATTAGAAGTGAAGTCTCGGTTTTCGGTGAAAGTCCGGCGAATGCAGAAAACTCCGGCGACGAGCTTTTGAAGAAATGAAACTTCGGAAACGAACGTGGTTCTGAGCGAAAGGATTTTCAGAGTGTTCAAGTGGGTATTTATAGTGGAAACACGCTGAATTGGGTTTGAATTGAGTCTTGATTCGCGGTCAAAGGATTTCCGGCGGTTATGACCGAAATTGACGGTTAGGCATCGGTTATAACTGATGTCGTAGACGGTTATCGCGTTTTAGTCAAAAGGGAAAGGCAACATTAGCGGAGTTTTGGTTTTACTCCGGCGATTCCGCGTTCTGAGCGCGCTGATGTCCGGTTTTGATTTTCTGGTTTTACCTTAAGTGTTCCTTGTTTCATTGTTTATCACAAGTGAAGTGTGTGGCGGAGCGGTGTGTTGTGTGTTTGTGCTTACGGGTGACCCGGATTCGAAACCCGGCGTCTCCATTTTATTTTTTATTCATTATTTATTATTAATTATAAATTATGGTTTTTAAATTCTAATATATTTATTAATTATGTATCGTTTAAAATTAATATGAACCATAAATACGCAACGAAACTTATAACTGAATATTTGATTGATAAACGAAGCGGGTTTTGAAACCCGTTTTTCGACGAATGTTACAGTATCCCCTACTTTTAGAAATTTCGTCCCGAAATTTAAGTAGTAGTGGTAACAGGAAAAAGATGCGGGTATTTTTC
The DNA here is from genome assembly GCA_947069175.1 of Scalesia atractyloides. Lineage (NCBI taxonomy): Eukaryota > Viridiplantae > Streptophyta > Magnoliopsida > Asterales > Asteraceae > Scalesia > Scalesia atractyloides. The sequence continues at coordinate 14,524,658 of CAMTDV010000002.1, forward strand.
TCGCATTGAGTCTTCACGTTCCCAAGTAAACTCAGGTCCTCGTTTTGACTCCAACGTACCCTGACAATTGGAATACGACTTCGTCTTAAACGCTTCTCTCCGAAGTCCATGATTTCTACTGGTCTTTCAATGAAGTGCATAGATTCATCGATCTGAATGTCTTCTAGAGGAATATGGAGGTTTTCATCATCGAGGCACTTCTTCAAGTTTGATACGTGGAATGTGGGATGAATTCTGTTGAGCTCTTCTGGTAGGTCAAGCTTGTATGCTACAGGACCTACTCTTTCGAGTATCTTGAAAGGTCCTACGTAGCGTGGTGCTAGCTTTCCCTTTTGGCCAAAGCGAACCACTCCCTTCCACGGTGATACTTTTAAAAGTACTTGATCACCAATGTCAAACTCCAAGGGCTTTCGTCGTTTGTCTGCATAACTCTTTTGACGACTTTGAGCCACTAGAAGATTGTTTCGAATTTGAATGACCTTATCGGTTTTTTCTTGAATTAATTCTGGACCGGTGATTTGTGATTCCCCAATTTCGTGCCAACATACTCGAGATCGGCACTTACGACCATATAAAGCTTCGAAAGGAGCCATGCCGATACTTGAATGATAGCTATTGTTGTATTAAAATTCAACTAATGGTAGATGAGCGTCCCAGTTCCCTTTGAAGTCTATGACACATGCTCGCAGCATGTCTTCAAGGGTTTGGATGGTGCGTTCAGATTGACCATCAGTTTGAGGATGAAAAGCGGTACTGAGGTCTAATCGTGTACCCAAGGCAGTTTGTACGGCTCGCCATGTTCGTGAAGTGAAACGACCATGACGGCTTACGATCTCGTTGATGTAGATACGAGCTAACTTCTCGTTCTTGAAGTCCTCGCGAATCGGAATGAAATGAGATGACTTTGTAAGACGATCGATTATTACCCATATGGTGTCATACCCACTGGAGGTGCGAGGTAACCCGGTAATGAAATCCATGGTTATGTTTTCCCACTTCCATACAAGTATTTCGGGTTGTACTAGAAGTCCTGAAGGTCTTTGATGTTCAGCTTTTACTTTGGAACAGGTAAGGCACTTGGAAACAAAAACAGCGATATCCTTTTTCATGCCAGGCCACCAGTAGGTGTATCGTAGGTCTTGATACATCTTGTCGGCTCCTGGGTATACAGAGTATCGTGTTTTGTGCGCCTCATTCATGAGGAAATCACGAAGGTTATCGCGATCAGGAATCCATATGCGATTTAAATAGTATAGAATACCGTCGGATTTGGTTTTGATTTTTAGTTCAGCTCCACACGACAACTCATCGCGTACGTCATTTTCTGTTACAGAAACATGTTGAGCTGCTCGGATTCGATCTTTGATGTCGGTTACGATTTGCGAACATAGAAGACGAATGGAGTTCGCATAACCTTTTCGACTAAGCGCATCAGCTACCACGTTTCCCTTGCCAGGATGATACCGAATTTCACAGTCGTAGTCGTTAAAAAGTTCGACCCATCTTCGTTGCCTCATATTCAACTCCTTCTGGTTGAAGATATGTTGGAGACTTTTGTGGTCAGTGTATATTTCACACTTGGTACCATAGAGGTAATGTCTCCATATCTTGAGAGCGAACACAACGGCTCCAAGTTCCAGGTCGTGGGTGGTGTAATTCTTCTCATGAACTTTGAGTTGTCTTGAAGCATAGGCTATCACTTTTCCTCTTTGCATTAATACACAGCCTAGCCCTTCCCCTGATGCGTCGCAATATACTACAAAGTTATCGCAACCCTCAGGGAGTGTGAGGATTGATGCGTCACAAAGTTTTTGCTTTAGAGTTTGGAAGGCTTCTTCTTGTTTAGGTCCCCATATGAAGGGTTTTCCTTTATGAATCAAAGCCATGAGTGGTACAGAAATACGGGAAAAATTGGCAATGAAACGTCGATAGTAACCAGCCAAAACAAGAAATGACCTTACTTCGGTAGGGGTACGTGGCGCTTGCCATTCCTGTACTGCCTTGATTTTTGAAGGATCGACATGTATTCCCTTGTCATTGATGACATGTCCAAGGAATTGTACTTCTCTTAACCAGAATTCGCATTTTGAGAACTTAGCGTAGAGCTTTTCGGTCCTTAAAAGTGTAAGGATGAGTCGAAGGTGTCGCTCATGATCGGATTTAGACTTGGAGTAGATAAGAATATCGTCGATGAAGACTATAACGAAACGGTCGAGGTAGGGTTTGCATACCCTATTCATTAGATCCATGAAGACAGCGGGGGCGTTGGTTAAACCGAATGGCATGACCATAAATTCGTAATGCCCATAACGAGTCCGGAAGGCGGTCTTTGGGACATCTTCTTCATGTACTCTGAGCTGATGATAACCAGAACGAAGGTCGATTTTTGAAAAGCAGGTGGCGCCTTGAAGTTGGTCTAGGAGGTCATCGATGCGAGGTAGTGGATAGAGATTTTTAACCGTTAACTTGTTGAGTTCTCTATAATCAATGCACATGCGAAACGTTCCATCTTTCTTCTTCACAAAGAGAACAGGTGCACCCCAAGGCGAGGAGCTAGGACGTATGAATCCTTTGTCAGTCAGCTCTTGCAGTTGACTGGCCAGCTCTTGCATTTCGGATGGGGCTAACCTATAAGGAGATTTAGCGACTGGTGTAGCACCAGGTACAAGATCGATGCGGAATTCGACTTCTCTCACAGGAGGGAGTCCTGAAATGTCGTCGGGAAAGACTTGTGGGAATTCTTTCACAACTGGGATATCTTCGAGTTTCTTCTTCTTGTTTCCCTTTTTGACGACGTGTGTTAGGAATGCGACATAGTTCTTGCGGAGATATCTTCGGGCTTGAAGGCAGAACATTAATTTGAGTCCTTTCGAAGGTGTTTCTCCAAAAATACGTAGGGTCTGACCGTCTGCAAGAGGAATGCGAATGAACTTTTCGCGGCACACTACTTCAGCGTGATGCTGGCTGAGCCAGTCCATACCGATTATAACATCGAAACTTCCCAACTTCATAGGAATGAGGTCAACTGGAAAATCGTGATCGTTTAGCGTGAGGGTACAATTGCGTATAATAGAATTTAATGAAACGGGTTTTCCGTCAGCAACTTCCACCGTTAGAGATTCCATGAGATTAACACGAGTTTGGTTGAGGATAGGTTCAAATTCTAAGGACACAAAACTCTTATCCGCGCCAGTATCGAATAACACAGATGCATAACTACCATTGATGAGAAACGTACCGTTGACCACGTTGTTGTCAGCCCTAGCTTGGTTGGCATTGATGTTGAAAGCTCTTCCTCTGGCAGGTGGAGGAGCTTGGTTAGCTTGGTTTACTGGGTTCGCTTGAGCTTGGGCATGGATGATGTTCACCAAGCGTGGACAAGTGTTCCTGAAGTGGTTTGGGTCCCCCACAGTTGTAACAAGTTCGCATGGGTTGCATCATGGGGTAGTTGGGTTGGTAGTAAGTTTGGGCTGCGTGTGGTACAGGTGGTAGAAGTAAAGGTTGTTGGGCTTGACCCACTATCTGATGGTGGGTTTGGGTTGCGGGTTGATTGCGGTTCATTCGTTGAAGAGTGCGACAGGTTTGGATGGTGTGACCTGCACGGCCACAGCTGGTGCAATGTTGGCAGGGATTTTCGGGAGGGTGATGGTACTGACAACGGTTGCATTTTGGGTGTGGGCCGGTGTATGGCTTTTTGAATGGTGCAGCTGAAGGAGCAATTTGGGTGATTGGTGCAGCAGTGATAGGAGGGTTGGTTTGAGTGACAGCAAAATTCTTGCTGTTCCGTTTCCTCTTACCAGCAAACTTTGAGGATGAGACTGAGTGGTTTGCAGTTGGGGTCTCTATGGGTACTTTCTTCTTTTCATCTTTGAATTTGCCGTTTCGGATGCGATTCTCAGTGGATTCTGTAGCTAATTCCATTGCGGCTTCAAGTGTTGCAGGCGAAGTGCTTAAAACCGAATCTTGGATTTTCGAGGGGAGGCCTCGAATGTAGTGTTCGACTAAGCGGTACAAGGGGGTGAACAAATAAGGGATCATTTGGTTCAGCTCGAGAAATCGCTTATTATAGGAGGTGTGATCTCCTTCCTTTTGTTTCAGCGCGTGGAATTCATCTTCCAACTTTTTGATTTCGCTTCTTGGACAGAAGCGTCTTGTCATGAGTCCCCTTAACTCTTCCCATGTTAAGGCCATGGCATCTTCAACTCCTCGTTTACCCTTTTCCGTGTTCCACCAGGTAAGGGTTACCTCAAACAGTCTTCCAGTTGCATAACGTACCTTGCGATCCTCGGGACAATCGCAATTGAGGAAAGTGTTCTCCATTTCTTCAAACCAGTGAAGGAGGGCGGTAACACCTTCGGTCCCTTCATACTTTGGGGGATCGCAAGATTTGAAGTGTTTGTAGGAGCACTTTTTGGAAGGAGGGTTGGCGACGCTCTGGTCTTCTTGATTGGGAGGGTTGATGGGATTTGCGGTGAGAGCTTGTTGAACTTGAATCACGATGTCAGGAAGCACTGCGGCCATTTGTTTAGCAATTTGTGTGGCCAAGCGTTCATTTGATCTTCCTGACTTTCTACCTCCACGTAGTTGCCTAGCCGACATCTACAGGAACATACATAGGAAGATTGTGAGTTTAAGAAGTTTCTAGGTGTCATGTGTCGTAAAAAGAATGAAAAATAGCATAACTGACAATAATTCAACTACATCCATAGGATGTCTTGGATTTGCTCATGTTTGGGCCTCCAATGTCCCCCATACCATCGCCTGTGTAGTCATGTGGGCCCCCATGACTATTGGGCTTGGTAGGATTCACATTGGTGTTGGCGGATTAACACTCGCACCACCCGAATGAAAATCGTAAAATATGATTGCGAGATGTATGGTAGGAGGGTGTCCAGGTTTAGACACAATGACAACTCAAAGTGGGGTTAGCTCACACGACGTTTGGGATGGCATGCTTTGGCCTAATAGGTCCTTCGTACTCTCATTGTTAGTCCCCAGGTAGGCAAACTGGTCCATTATTTTGGATTTATACGAATGCCAAGCCTAGACAGGACGTTCCGACTACCGGTACTCGTACCCTTCCAGTTACTACATGCCCGTCATGAGAACTCACTTTGATGTGATTTGAAAAATACAAAAAAATCATTTCAAAAATCATGGTAATCGTGAGGTGTGTGCTCTCATGGATATGATATGTTATGAGAATATGATTCATGATGAGCATTGTATAATAACATGTATTTATGAGCATACTTGCATTGCATTGAGTGTGAAAATAAACATAAAGCATATAAACATCATGAATTTTGTATGTAACGCATAAACAATTTAAAATTTTAATCAACTATAGTATAGGCTCTAAGGGTCTAATAACATTCCTATATCTGATACCAATCTGTCACACCTCGACCCGCAGCGGAATAAGAGTCGGGGCATAATTGGGTTATCACCAAAGCTCATGATGTTTACTAAGATGTTTCATATTTATTAAATTCAAATTACAACTTAAATGTCCAAATCAAAATTCGTACAATTAAAAGGAAATGAAACTATATAATTAATCCAAAGCTTAAACTGGTTTATTCTTCTAGGCCTTCCTATGTGTTTCTTGCCTCAGCTAGATCACATGTATCATGTGTAAAACGGGGGATATTTTGGGTCAACAAAAGTTGGCGAGTGAACCTTGATAAAACATTGTTACTAATTTCTTATTTTATTTAATAAGGAAAATTTGTGCAATAATCACATGTGAGCAAACATATATAGATAAACAAACACAAACCACTTTGGATGAGTATATGATATGAATGATGATGTATGTGAGATCAAGGCTCAATCAAACGGAGCCGATCTAATGAGGCACCTGATGCTCAACCCGTCTCCCACGGGGAACTGATGGGCCTAATGAAATGCGTGCACTGAAAATGATAAATCCAATCTACATATAATTCACACAACAATTTATACACATTTGATCACGGATATGATGTATGCACAAGTGTTTAAATATAATAAAAGAATTATACGACACATGATACACCCCAAAACATGATTAAAACGGGAATTTGTAGAGATTCACTCACAATGGGTGCGTTCTTTGATGACGACGAATGCGCACGAATTTATGATTCAATCAACGAGGGAAGAACTAACCTAGATAATAACAAAATGATTCGATAAATAAATAAATTTTGGTTGAGATTAATATTTTTAATTAGTGCTCTTAAATGGGACTTTTAGATTTATTTTTGTGAGTTTAAGGAAATTTTCTAACCTTAATAATCTTATTTTTAAGTATTTTTAAATAATTTTCCAATTAAATAAATAAATAAAAAGAAAATAAAAAGAAATAAAAAAGTTGACTTTTTGACCGTTGACCGTTGACCGGGTCTTGACCGGTCAGACTGTGTTTTTTTGATGCGCTAAGTGAGGTTCGAACTCGGGACCTCTCGTATACGTGCACGCAGCTCTAACAACTGAGCTACGTGTCTAACCCGAAATATTCTCTGTTTTAATTATATATGTATTCTAATTAACCTTTAACTTATTTGGTTTTTATTAAAAATGATTTATATGGCCGAACCGGTTGTAGAGACCCGGAGTCGAACTCGGGTCCTTTGGTTCGAGTGCGCGCAGCCCAACCAGTTGGGTTGTGTGTCTAATCTGCTTATCTACTGAATTATATTCCTTTTATAAACATTCTGTGACTTGATCTGATTCGGTTCTAAAAACGTTGGTTTTATTTCTGAAAGTCGGTAGCGTGTGCGATTCGAACTCGGGACGTGTGTGTTATATTTGCACACAGTCCACCGCTGGACTGTGTGTCTAACCCGGTTAAATACATGATTTGTATTACATTAATATACTACTCAACTTCGTCTTCTTCATTAAGAAGAACTCAAAACAGTGAAGTCCGACTGTTCTGTTTTAATCGATCAACAAAACTTATAATTGATTGAAATGAAATGGATAAAGAAGATTACGGAATAAGATGTACCAAAACAGAATGTTTTCCTCAGATTTCCGGCAAGAGTCGTCGGCTCTGATTTGTGATTTCCGGCTGAGTGAACTGTTTAACAGTTTTGATCATTGTGTTGTGCAATTAAAGTATAAATCAAAAGATAGCAAAAAGGTTTAGATGATTTATACCGATTAGAAGTGAAGTCTCGGTTTTTCGGTGAAAGTCCGGCGAATGCAGAAAACTCCGGCGACGAGCTTTTGAAGAAATGAAACTTCGGAAACGAACGTGGTTCTGAGCGAAAGGATTTTCAGAGTGTTCAAGTGGGTATTTATAGTGGAAACAGGTTGAATTGGGTTTGAATTGAGTCTTGATTCGCGGTCAAAGGATTTCTGGCGGTTATGACCGAAATTGACGGTTAGGCATCGGTTATAACTGATGTCGTAGACGGTTATCGCGTTTTAGTCAAAAGGGAAAGGCAACATTAGCGGAGTTTTGGTTTTACTCCGGCGATTCCGCGTTCTGAGCGCGCTGATGTCCGGTTTTGATTTTCTGGTTTTACCTTAAGTGTTACTTGTTTCATTGTTTATCACAAGTGAAGTGTGTGGCGGAGCGGTGTGTTGTGTGTTTGTGCTTAAGGGTGACCCGGATTCGAAACCTGGCGTCTCCATTTTATTTTTTATTCATTATTTATTATTAATTATAAATTATGGTTTTTAAATTCTAATATATTTATTAATTATGTATCGTTTAAAATTAATATGAACCATAAATACGCAACGAAACTTATAACTGAATATTTGATTGATAAACGAAGCGGGTTTTGAAACCCGTTTTTCGACGAATGTTACAAAATACACACCCTGCACTTCATCTTCTTCATTCAAGTCCTTTTACCCAGAATATCCACCCGCCTAAAACCATTCTCCAAATTCCCTTAAACGATTAAATGAAATAATTGATATAATAATAAAACAAAGTATTAGGAAGTTCTACTGAATTAATTTAACAGGCGGTGACTGATTTCGGCTCTTGCTGTATTCTGGCGAACAGGGACCTCCGGCGAACAGAGGATTCCGGCGACAGAGGGGGAGGGTTATAGAGTGGAGGAAAAGAATTTGCAAGACTGAGCGATTTTGGATGAGGGGTTGTATTCGGTATTTATAGGGGGGAAATCAAGCTCGGTTTTGGAAGGTTGGCTCGGATTGATTGCCAGTTCAATCACAGCCGGTTGTTTGCCAAAAATAGTCGGAACAGTCGTCGATCTTCTGTAATTACGCGTGGATTGCCGAAATCTCCGGCGAGGAGATCTTCAGCTGATTGCAGGTTCCTCTTAATATTAATAACTGTGTATTTAGAACCCCACTTCAACATATCTGGGGTGTGTATCGCAGTGGTGTTTGTTGCGTGTGTGTAACGGGGGAACCCGGGTTCGATCCCGGTTAACCCTCTTTTTATTTATTTTAATTCTTTTAAGAGATATCATTTACTAATTTATATATATTTAATATTTAGTTGCTTATTTATTAAATTTATTCTAAACCTTAGTTACTATTATTACATATATATATATATATATATATATAAATTCTAATGTTTAAACAAAAATGTAAAATAATAAAAAATCATTTGACATAAATGAATACACTGATCGGTAATTTGGGGCGGGTTTTCGAAACCCGATTTACATAAATGTTACAGTAACCCCTACTTTTAGAAATTTCGTCCCGAAATTGAAGTAGTAGTTGTAACTGGGAAAAGATGCGGGTATTTTTCGCGCATTGAGTCTTCACGTTCCCAAGTAAACTCGAGTCCTCGTCTTGACTCCCAACGCACCCTAAGATTGAAATACGACTTCACCTTAAATGCTTCTCACCGAAATCCATGATCTCTACTGGTCTTTCAATAAAGTGCATTGACTCATCAACTTGGATATCTTCTAGAGGGATATGGAGGTTTTCGACAGCGAGGCACTTTTTCAAGTTTGATACATGGAACGTGGGGTGGATTCTGTTAAGTTCTTCTGGTAGGTCAAGCTTATATGCTACAGGACCTACTATTTCTAGTATCTTGAAAGGTCCTACATAACGTGGTGCTAGCTTGCCCTTCTGGCCAAAACGGACCACTCCCTTCCAAGGTGATACTTTCAAAAGTACTTGATCACCAACGCCAAATTCCAAGGGCTTTCGTCGTTTGTCAGCATAACTCTTTTGACGACTTTGAGCCGCTAGAAGATTGTTTTGAATTTGAATGATTTTGTCGGTTGTTTCTTGAATCAATTCGGGTCCGGTGATTGGCGCTTCACCAATTTCGTGCCAACATACTGGAGATCGGCATTTACGACCATATAAAGCTTCGAAAGGAGCCATGCCTAGAGGTGTAATTCTTCTCATGTACTTTGAGTTGCCTAGAGGCATAGGCTATCACCTTTCCTCTTTGCATCAGTACACAGCCTAAACCTTTCCCTGATGCATCGCAATAAACCACAAAGTCATCGCAACCCTCAGGGAGTGTAAGGATAGGTGCGTCACAAAGCCTTTGTTTCAAAGTTTGGAAGGCCTCCTCTTGCTTGGGTCCCCAAATGAAGGGTTTTCCCTTGTGAGTCAAGGCCGTGAGCGGAACGGCGATACGGGAGAAATTGGCAATGAAGCGTCGGTAATAACCAGCCAAGCCAAGAAATGACCTAGCTTCGGTAGGGGTACGCGGCGCTTGCCATTCTTGTACTGCCTTGATTTTCGAAGGATCGACATGAATCCCTTTGTCATTGACGACATGTCCAACGAATTGTACCTCTCTTAACCAGAATTCGCATTTTGAGAACTTAGCGTAAAGCTTTTCAATCCTTAAGAGCGTACGAATGAGTCGAAGATGTCGCTCATGATCGGATTTTGATTTGGAGTAGATAAGGATATCGTCGATGAAGACTATGACAAAACGGTCGAGATAGGGTTTGCATACCCTATTCATTAAATCCATAACGACAGCGGGGGCGTTGGTTAATCCGAAAGGCATCACCATGAACTCGTAATGACCATAACGAGTTCGAAAAGCAGTTTTTGGGATATCTTCTTCGCGCACCCTAAGCTGATGATAACCAGAACGAAGGTCGATTTTGGAAAAACAGGTGGCGCCTTCAAGTTGGTCTAGCAGGTCATCAATTCGAGGCAAAGGATGACGATTCTTAACGGTCAGCTTGTTGAGCTCTCTATAATCAAAGCACATGCGAAACGTTCCATCTTTCTTCTTTACAAAAAGGACAGGTGCACCCCAAGGCGACGAGCTATGACATATGAATCCTTTGTCAGTCAGCTCTTGCAGTTGACTGGCCAACTCTTGCATTTCGGATGGGGCTAACCTATGAGGAGATTTTGCGACTGGTGTAGCGCCAGGCACAAGGTCGATTCGAAATTCGACTTCTCGCGCAGGAGGAAGTCCTGATACGTCGTCGGAAAAACTTACGGAAATTCTTTCACGATTGGGTTATCTTCGAGCTTCCTTTCTGTGCCTTCCTTCTTGACGATGTGAGCTAGGAATGTGACGTAATTCTTGCGAAGATAATTTCGGGCTTGAGGGCAGGACATTAATTTGAGCCCTTTCGAAGGAGTTTCTCCAAAGATACGTAGGGTCTGACCATTGGCGAGAGGAATACGAATGAACTTTTCATGGCACACCACTTCGGCGTGATGTTGGCTGAGCCAGTCCATACCGATGATAACATCGAAACTTCCCAACTTCATAGGAATGAGGTCAATCGATAAATCGTGATCATTTAGAGTGAGAGTACAATCACGTATAATAAAATTTAATGAAACGGGTTTCCCGTCAGCAACTTCCACCGTCAATGATTCAACGAGACTATCACGAGATAGGTCGAGAATATATTCGAATTCTATGGACACAAAACTCTTATCCGCACCAGTATCGAATAATATGGATGCATAACTACCATTTACGAGAAACGTACCGTTGACCACATTGTTGGGTTGTCTGCCCTTGCTTGGTTTGCGTTGATATTGAAAGTCCTTCCTCTAGCAGGCGGAGGAGCTTGGTTAGCTTAGTTCACCGGGTTTGCTAGAGCTTGGGCATTGATGATGTTTACCAGGCGTGGGCAAGTATTTCTGAAGTGGTTTGGGTCGCCACAATTAAAAAAAGCTCTTATGGGTTGCATCATGGGATAGTTGGGTTGGGCCATGGGTTGAGCAGGTGGCAGAAGTAAGGGTTGTTGGGCTTGACCCACCATTTGATTTCGGATTTGGGTTGGAGGCTGATTGCGGTTTGATCGCTGAAGTGTACGACATGTTTGGATAGTGTGACCTGCGCGGCCACAACTTGTGCAGTACTGGCAAGGGTTCTCAGGAGGGTGCTGGTATTGGCAACGATTACACTTCGGGTGTGGGCCAGTGTATGGCTTTTTGAATGGTGCGGATGGAGGGGCGACTTGGGTGATTGGAGCAGCAGTGATGGGAGGGTTGGTTTGGGTGACGGCGAAGTTTTTGCCATTTCGCTTCCTCTTACCAGCAAACTTTGAGGAGGGAACAGATGGGGTTGGGGTTGGTGTTTCAATAGTTGTTCTCTTCTTCTCATCTTTAAAATCGCCATTACGAATGCGATTTTCCGTAAGTTCCGTAGCTAATTCCATCAAGGCTTCGAGTGTTGCGGGAGAGGTGCTTAAGACCGAATCTTGGATTTTCGAGGGGAGGCCTCCAATATAGTGCTCAATTAGGCGGTAATGGGGTGAACAGATTGGGAACCATCTGGTTCAATTCAAGAAACCTCTTGTTGTAGGAGTTATGATCCCCTTCCTTTTGCTTTAGAGAATATAATTCATCTTCAAGCTTTTTGATCTCGCTTCTAGGGCAGAAGCGTCTTGTCATGATCTCTCTTAATTCCTCCCATGATAAGGCCATGGCATCATCCACACCTCTCTTACCTTTTTCCGTGTTCCACCAGGTAAGGGCTACCCCAAACAATCTTCCAGTTGCATAACGTACCTTGCCATCCTCAGGACAGTCGCAATTGAGAAAGGTGTTTTCCATCTCCTCAAACCAATGGAGGAGAGCGGTGACACCTTCAGTCCCTTCATATCTTGGGGGATCGCAGGACTTGAAGTGTTTGTAGGTGCATTTAGTGGTTTTTGGCGGAGGGTTGGCGACGTTTTGGCCTTCTTGGTTTGGAGGGTTAATGGGGTTTGCGGCGAGAGCTTGTTGCACTTGTAGTACGATGTCAGGAAGTACTGCAGCCATTTGTTGGGCAATTTGCGTGGCCAAGCGTTCGCTCGACTTTCCTGACCTTCTACCTCCTCGTAAGTGTCTAGCAGACATCTACAGTAATATATGTAGGGAGATTGTGATTTTGAGAATTTTCAAGGTGTCATGTGTCGTAAAAAAAATGAAAACAACATTTATAAATAATTGAAAATAACTTAACTACATCTATTGGATGTCTTGGGCTTGCTCATGTGTGGGCCTCCAAATGTCTCCCATACCATAGCCTGTATAGTCATGTGGGCCCCCATGACTATTGGGCTTGGTAGGGTTCACATTGGTGTCGGCTGGTTAACACTCGCATCACCCGAATGAAAATCGTAAAACATGATTGCGAGATGTAAGGTCGGAGGGTGTCCAGGTGTAGACACAATGACAACTCAAAGTGGGGTTAGTTCACACGATGTTTGGTATAGCAAGCTTTGGCCTAATAGGTCCTTCGTACTCTCATCGTTAGTCCCCAGGTAGGCAAACTGGTCCTTTATTTTGGATTTATACGAATGCCAAGCCTAGACAGGACGTTTCGACTACCGGTACTCGTACCCTTCCAGTTACTACATGCCCGCCGTGAAAACTCACTTTGATGTGATTTGAAAAATATGAAAACATTGCAAAAATCTTTGAAAAGAAATCATGGAAATTGGGAAAATCGTGAGGTGTGTGCTTTCATAGATATGATATGTTATGAGGATATGAACTATGATGAGCATTGCATATTAACATGTACCTGTGAGAGTGCTTGCATAATATTGTGTGTGAAAATAAACATGAAACATATAAACATCATGAATTTTGCATGTAACACATAGACAATTAAAATCTAATCAACTATAGTATAGGCTTTAAGGGTCTAATAACATATCCTATATCCTTATAGTCACAAGCTCTTATACCAATCTGTCACACCTCGACCCGTAGCGGAATAAAAGTCGGGGCATGATTGGGTTATCATCAAAGCTCATGATATTTACTAACAAGTTTCATCTTTATTAAATTCAAATTAAATTCAAATATCCAACACAAAACTTCATACAAACACAAATAATAAACCAAACGATTTTTTTCCAATAGGATAACTTGATTATTCCTCTAAGGCCATCCTAGGTGTTTCTTTCCTCAAGTTGATCACCTGTATCATGCGTAAAACAGAGAAAATTTGGGTCAACAAAATTTGGCGAGTGAACCTTGATAAAATATTTAAGCAACTAAATTTTATCGTTGTTTAAATAAGATTGTGCATAAATCACATGTGGGCAAATGTATATATGTAATAAATCACAACCACATTGAATGAATATATGACATAAATGATGATGTATCTGAGATCAAGGCTAAATCAAACGGAGCCGATCTAATGAGGCACCTGATGCTCAACCCGTATCCCATGAGGAACTGATGGGCCTAATGAAATCATTGCACTGAAATGATAAAATGTATCCACATATAACCCACATAATAAACCATACACATTTGGTCACGAGATGATGTTAGCACAAACGTTAAATAAAATAAAGAGATGGTACGACACATGATACACCCCAAAACGTGATTAAAACGGGGAATTTGTAGAGATTAACTCACCTTGGGTGCGTATTCTTGAGCGGTAAAGAGAGCGCACGAGTTGTAGATTTAACCGACGAAGATATTTTAACCCAAAAAATAATAACGCGATAGTTCGTTAATAAATAAGCTATTATATAGGTTAAAACCTTTTGTTTAAGTTTTTAGATTATTTTTTTGTGAGTTTTATTAATATATTAAAACCTTTGTAATTATGTGTTTTTAAAATATAAACCTTTTTAATAAAACCTTGAAATGATAATAGAAAAGTAAAAAAAACAAAATAGAATAAAATGGAACTAAACTAAAATAAAAAGAGAAATAAAATAAAATAAAAAAATGACAAAAATGACAAAAAACGATAGTCTAACACGTGTCAGACCGGTTTATTCGGTGTGGTAGGCATGAGTGTGTGAGGCTCGAACCCTGGACCTCTCGGTTGCGTGCACGCAGCTCTTCCAACTGAGCTACGTGTCTAACCCAAAAGAAACCTGATTTTTATTATACTTATACACTTTTTAGATTTATTAAATTTTAATTAGATTTAAGAACGATTATATTGGGTCGAACCGGTGATACCCATGGGACTCGAACCCGATCCTCTGCGGTATGATGCACCCAGCCCGTCCAACTGGGCTGGGTGTCTAACCCGGCTATACCTGTATTTTAATTTGATTTATACATTAGATAAGTTTATTCAGAAAGGGTGAAATTAAAAAGAGATTAAAAGTGTCCGGCCGGTGTGTGAGGAAGGTTTCGAACCGGCGGTCATAGGTTTAGTTTGCACCCGGCCCAACCAGTTGGGCTGCGTGCTTAACCCGATTACAATCCAAGTTGTAAAATATAAATACACACCCCTGCACTTCATCTTCTTCATTCAAATCCTTTTACCCTGAATATCCACCCACCTAAAACCATTCTCCAAATTCCCTTAAACGATTAAATGAAATAATTAATATAATAATAAAACAAAGTATTAGGAAGTTCTACCGAATTAATTTAACCGGCGGTGGCTGATTTCGGCTCTTGCTGTATTCCGGCGAACAGAGGATTCCGGCGGCAGAGGGGGAGGGTTATAGAGTGGAGGAAACGAATTTGCAAGACTGAGCGATTTTGGATGAGGGGTTGTATTCGGTATTTATAGGGGAAAAATCAAGCTCAATTTTGGAAGGTTGGCTCGGATTGATTGCCAGTTCAATCACAGCCGGTTGTTTGCCAAATATAGTCGGAACAGTCGTCGATCTTCTGTAATTACGCGTGGATTGCCGAAATCTCTGGCGAGGAGATCTTCAGCCGATTGCAGGTTCCTCTTAATATTAATATTAGTGTATTTAGAACCCCACTTCAACACATCTGGGGTGTGTATCACAGTGGTGTTTGTTGCGTGTGTGTAATCTGGGGAACCCGGGTTCGATCCCGGTTCACCCTCTTTTTATTTATTTTAATTCTTTTAAGAGAAATCATTTACTAATTTATATATATATATTTAATATTTAGTTGCTTATTTATTAAATTTATTCTAAACCTTAGTTACTATTATTACATATATATAAATTCTAATGTTTAAACAAAAATGTAAAATAATAAAAAAATCATTTGACATAAATGAATACATTGATCAGTAATTTGGGGCGGGTTTTCGGAACCCGATTTACATAAATGTTATAGTATCCCTACTTTTAGAAATTTCGTCCCGAAATTGAAGTAGTAGTTGTAACTGGGAAAAGATGCGGGTATTTTTCGCGCATTGAGTCTTCACGTTCCCAAGTAAACTCGGGTCCTCGTCTTGACTCCCAACGCACCCTAACGATTGAAATACGACTTCACCTTAAACGCTTCTCACCAAAATCCATGATCTCTACTGGTCTTTCAATAAAGTGCATTGACTCATCAACTTGGATATCTTCTAGAGGGATATGGAGGTTTTCGTCAGCGAGGCACTTTTTCAAGTTTGATACATGGAACGTGGGGTGGATTCTGTTAAGTTCTTCTGGTAGATGAAGCTTATATGCTACAGGACCTACTCTTTCGAGTATCTTGAAAGGTCCTAAGTAACGTGGTGCTAGCTTGCCCTTCTGGCCAAAATGAACCACTCCCTTCCACGGTGATACTTTCAAAAGTACTTGATCACCAACGCCAAATTCCAAGGGCTTTCGTCGTTTGTCAGCATAACTCTTTTGACGACTTTGAGCCGCTAGAAGATTGTTTTCAATTTGAATGATTTTGTCGGTTGTTTCTTGAATCAATTCGGGTCCGGTGATTGGCGCTTCACCAATTTCGTGCCAACATACTGGAGATCAGCATTTACGACCATATAAAGCTTCGAAAGGAGCCATGTCGATACTTGAATGATAGCTATTGTTGTACGAAAACCGACTAATGGTAGATGAGCGTCCCAATTCCATTTGAAGTCTATGACACATGCTCGAAGCATGTCTTCGAGGGTTTGGATGGTGCGCTCAGATTGACCATCAGTCTGAGGGTGAAAGGCGGTGCTGAGGTCTAACCGTGTACCCAAAGCAGTTTGTACGGCTCACCATGTTCGTGAAGTGAAACGACCATCACGGTCTGAAATGATACTTATTGGTACACCATGACGGCTTACGATTTCGCTGATGTAGATACGAGCTAACTTCTCGTTCTTGAAGTCCTCGCGAATCGGAATGAAGTGAGCTGATTTTGTGAGACGATCAATGATCATCCATATAGTGTCATACCCACTGGAGGTGCGAGGTAACCCAGTAATGAAGTCCATGGTTATGTTTTCCCACTTCCATACAGGTATTTCGGGTTGGACCAGAAGTCCTGAAGGTCTTTGGTGTTCGGCTTTTACTTTGGAGCATGTAAGGCACTTGGAAACAAAAATAGCGATGTCCTTCTTCATGCCAGGCCACCAGTAGGTGTGTCGTAAGTCTTGATACATCTTATCGGCTCCTGGATGTACAGAGTATCGTGTTTTGTGTGCCTCATTCATGAGGAAATCACGAAGGTTGTCACGATCGGGAATCCAAATACGGTTTAAATAGTATAGAATACCATCGGATTTGGTTTCGATTTTGAGTTCAGCTCCACATGACAGCTCATCGCGTACGTCATTTTCCGTTACAGAGATATGTTGAGCTGCTCATATTCGATCTTTGATATCGGTTACAGTTTGCGAACATAGAAGATGAATAGAGTTCGCATAACCCTTATGACTGAGCGCATCAGCCACCACGTTTGTCTTGCCAGGATGATACCGAATCTCACAGTCGTAATCGTTGAGAAGTTCGACCCATCTTCGTTGCCTCATATTCAACTCTTTTTGATTGAAGATATGTTGGAGACTCTTGTGGTCAGTGTATATTTCACACTTGGTACCGTAGAGATAATGTCTCCATATCTTGAGAGCGAACACGACGGCTCCAAGTTCCAGGTTGTGGGTGGTGTAATTCTTCTCATGTACTTTGAGTTGCCTAGAGGCATAGGCTATCACCTTTCCTCTTTGCATCAGTACACAGCCTAAACCTTTCCCTGATGCATCGCAATAAACCACAAAGTCATCGCAACCCTCAGGGAGTGTAAGGATAGGTGCGTCACAAAGCCTTTGTTTCAAAGTTTGGAAGGCCTCCTCTTGCTTGGGTCCCCAAATGAAGGGTTTTCCCTTGTGAGTCAAGGCCGTGAGCGGAACGGCGATACGGGAGAAATTGGCAATGAAGCGTCGGTAATAACCAGCCAAGCCAAGAAATGACCTAGCTTCGGTAGGGGTACGCGGCGCTTGCCATTCTTGTACTGCCTTGATTTTCGAAGGATCGACATGAATCCCTTTATCATTGACGACATGTCCAACGAATTGTACCTCTCTTAACCAGAATTCGCATTTTGAGAACTTAGCGTAAAGCTTTTCAATCCTTAAGAGCGTACGAATGAGTCGAAGATGTCGCTCATGATCGGATTTTGATTTGGAGTAGATAAGGATATCGTCGATGAAGACTATGACAAAACGGTCGAGATAGGGTTTGCATACCCTATTCATTAAATCCATAACGACAGCGGGGGCGTTGGTTAATCCGAAAGGCATCACCATGAACTCGTAATGACCATAACGAGTTCGAAAAGCAGTTTTTGGGATATCTTCTTCGCGCACCCTAAGCTGATGATAACCAAAACGAAGGTCGATTTTGGAAAAACAGGTGGCGCCTTCAAGTTGGTCTAGCAGGTCATCAATTCGAGGCAAAGGATGACGATTCTTAACGGTCAGCTTGTTGAGCTCTCTATAATCAATGCACATGCGAAACGTTCCATCTTTCTTCTTTACAAAAAGGACAGGTGCACCCCAAGGCGACGAGCTATGACATATGAATCCTTTGTCAGTCAGCTCTTGCAGTTGACTGGCCAACTCTTGCATTTCGGATGGGGCTAACCTATGAGGAGATTTTGCGACTGGTGTAGCGCCAGGCACAAGGTCGATTCGAAATTCGACTTCTCGCGCAGGAGGAAGTCCTGATACGTCGTCGGAAAAACTTGCGGAAATTCTTTCACGATTGGGATATCTTCGAGCTTCCTTTCTGTGCCTTCCTTCTTGACGATGTGAGCTAGGAATGTGACGTAATTCTTGCGAAGATAATTTCGGGCTTGAGGGCAGGACATTAATTTGAGCCCTTTCGAAGGAGTTTCTCCAAAGATACGTAGGGTCTGACCATTGGCGAGAGGAATACGAATGAACTTTTCATGGCACACCACTTCGGCGTGATGTTGGCTGAGCCAGTCCATACCGATGATAACATCGAAACTTCCCAACTTCATAGGAATGAGGTCAATCGATAAATCGTGATCATTTAGAGTGAGAGTACAATCACGTATAATAAAATTTAATGAAACGGGTTTCCCGTCAGCAACTTCCACCGTCAATGATTCAACGAGACTATCACGAGATAGGTCGAGAATATATTCGAATTCTATGGACACAAAACTCTTATCCGCACCAGTATCGAATAATATGGATGCATAACTACCATTTACGAGAAACGTACCGTTGACCACATTGTTGGGTTGTCTGCCCTTGCTTGGTTTGCGTTGATATTGAAAGTCCTTCCTCTAGCAGGCGGAGGAGCTTGGTTAGCTTAGTTCACCGGGTTTGCTAGAGCTTGGGCATTGATGATGTTTACCAGGCGTGGGCAAGTATTTCTGAAGTGGTTTGGGTCGCCACAATTAAAAAAAGCTCTTATGGGTTGCATCATGGGATAGTTGGGTTGGGCCATGGGTTGAGCAGGTGGCAGAAGTAAGGGTTGTTGGGCTTGACCCACCATTTGATTTCGGATTTGGTTGGAGGCTGATTGCGGTTTGATCGCTGAAGTGTACGACATGTTTGGATAGTGTGACCTGCACGGCCACAACTTGTGCAGTACTGGCAAGGGTTCTCAGGAGGTGCTGGTATTGGCAACGATTACACTTCGGGTGTGGGCCAGTGTATGGCTTTTTGAATGGTGCGGCTGGAGGGGCGACTTGGGTGATTGGAGCAGCAGTGATGGGAGGGTTGGTTTGGGTGACGGCGAAGTTTTTGCCATTTCTCTTCCTCTTACCAGCAAACTTTGAGGAGGGAACAGATGGGGTTGGGGTTGGGGTTTCAATACTTGTTCTCTTCTTCTCATCTTTAAAATCGCCATTACGAATGCGATTTTCCGTAAGTTCCGTAGCTAATTCCATCAAGGCTTCGAGTGTTGCGGGAGAGGTGCTTAAGACCGAATCTTGGATTTTCGAGGGGAGGCCTCCAATATAGTGCTCAATTAGGCGGTATAATGGGGTGAACAGATTGGGAACCATCTGGTTCAATTCAAGAAGCCTCTTGTTGTAGGAGGTATGATCCCCTTCCTTTTGCTTTAGAGAATAGAATTCATCTTCAAGCTTTTTGATCTCGCTTCTAGGGCAGAAGCGTCTTGTCATGATCTCTCTTAATTCCTCCCATGATAAGGCCATGGCATCATCCACACCTCTCTTACCTTTTTCCGTGTTCCACCAGGTAAGGGCTACCCCAAACAATCTTCCAGTTGCGTAACGTACCTTGCCATCCTCAGGACAGTCGCAATTGAGAAAGATGTTTTCCATCTCCTCAAACCAATGGAGGAGAGCGGTGACACCTTCAGTCCCTTCATATTTTGGGGGATCGCAGGACTTGAAGTGTTTGTAGGTGCATTTAGTGGTTTTTGGCGGAGGGTTGGCGACGTTTTGGCCTTCTTGGTTTGGAGGGTTAATGGGGTTTGCGTCGAGAGCTTGTTGCACTTGTAGTACGATGTCAGGAAGTACTGCAGCCATTTGTTGGGCAATTTGTGTGGCCAAGCGTTCGCTCGACTTTCCTGACCTTCTACCTCCTCGTAAGTGTCTGGCAGACATCTACAGGAATATATGTAGGGAGATTGTGATTTTGAGAATTTTCAAGGTGTCATGTGTCGTAAAAAAAATGAAAACAACATTTATAAATAATATAAAATAACTTAACTACATCTATTGGATGTCTTGGGCTTGCTCACGTGTGGGCCTCCAAATGTCTCCCATACCATAGCCTGTATAGTCATGTGGGCCCCCATGACTATTGGGCTTGGTAGGGTTCACATTGGTGTCGGCTGGTTAACACTCGCATCACCCGAATGAAAATCGTAAAACATGATTGCGAGCTGTAAGGTCAGAGGGTGTCCATGTGTAGACACAATGACAACTCAAAGTGGGGTTAGTTCACACGATGTTTGGTATAGCAAGCTTTGGCCTAATAGGTCCTTCGTACTCTCATCGTTAGTCCCCAGGTAGGCAAACTGGTCCTTTATTTTGGATTTATACGAATGCCAAGCCTAGACAGGACGTTTCGACTACCGGTACTCGTACCCTTCCAGTTACTACATGCCCGCCGTGAAAACTCACTTTGATGTGATTTGAAAAATATGAAAACATTGCAAAAATCTTTGAAAAGAAATCATGGAAATTGGGAAAATCGTGAGGTGTGTGCTTTCATAGATATGATATGTTATGAGGATATGAACTATGATGAGCATTGCATATTAACATGTACCTGTGAGAGTGCTTGCATAATATTGTGTGTGAAAATAAACATGAAACATATAAACATCATGAATTTTGCATGTAACACATAGACAATTAAAATCTAATCAACTATAGTATATGCTCTAAGGGTCTAATAACATATCCTATATCCCTATAGTCACAAGCTCTTATACCAATCTGTCACACCCCGACCCGCAACGGAATAAAAATCGGGGCATGATTGGGTTATCATCAAAGCTCATGATATTTACTAACAAGTTTCATATTTATTAAATTCAAATTAAATTCAAATATCCAACACAAAACTTAATACAAACACAAATAATAAACCAAATGATTTTTTTCCAATAGAATAACTTGATTATTCCTCTAAGGCCATCCTAGGTGTTTCTTTCCTCAACTTGATCACCTGTATCATGCGTAAAACAGAGAAATTTGGGTCAACAAAAGTTGGCGAGTGAACCTTGATAAAATATTTAAGTAACTAAATTTTATCGTTGTTTAAATAAGATTGTGCATAAATCACATGTGAGCAAATTTATATATGTAATAAATCACAACAACATTGAATGAATATATGACATAAATGATGATGTATCTGAGATCAAGGCTAAATCAAACGGAGCCGATCTAATGAGGCACCTGATGCTCAACCCGTATCCACAAGGAACTGATGGGCCTAATGAAATGATTGCACTGAAATGATAAAATGTATCCACATATAACCCACATAATAAACCATACACATTTGGTCACGAGATGATGTTAGCACAAACGTTAAATAAAATAAAGAGATGGTACGACACATGATACACCCCAAAACGTGATTAAAACGGGGAATTTGTAGAGATTCACTCACCTTGGGTGCGAATTCTTGAGTGGTAAAGAGAGCGCATGAGTTGTAGATTTAACCGACAAAGAGATTTTAACCTAAAAATAATAACGCGATAGTTCGTTAATAAATAAGCTATTATATAGGTTAAAACCTTTTGTTTAAGTTTTTAGATTATTTTTTGTGAGTTTTATTAATATATTAAAACCTTTGTAATTATGTGTTTTTAAAATATAAACCTTTTAATAAAACCTTGAAATGATAATAGAAAAGTAAAAAAAAAACAAAATAGAATAAAATGGAACTAAACTAAAATAAAAAGAGAAATAAAATAAAATAAAAAAAATAAAAAATGACAAAAAACGATAGTCTAACACGTGTCAGACCGGTTTATTCGGTGTGGTAGGCATGCGTGTGTGAGGCTCGAACCCGGGACCTCTCGGTTGCGTGCACGCAGCTCTTCTAACTGAGCTACGTGTCTAACCCAAAAGAAACCTAATTTTTGTTATACTTATACACTTCTTAGATTTATTAAATTTTAATTAGATTTAAAAACGATTATATTGGGTCGAACCGGTGATACCCAGGGAACTCGAACCCGACCCTCTGCGGTATGATGCACCCAACCCGTCCAACTGGGCTGGGTGTCTAACCCGGCTATACCTGTATTTTAATTTGATTTATATGTTAGATAAGTTTATTCAGAAAGGGTGAAATTAAAAAGAGATTAAAAGTGTCCGGTCGGTGTGTGAGGAAGGTTTCGAACCGGCGGTCATAGGTTTAGTTTGCACCGGTCCAACCAGTTGGGCTGCGTGCTTAACCCGATTACAATCCAAGTTGTAAAATATAAATACACACCCCTGCACTTCATCTTCTTCATTCAAATCCATTTACCCTGAATATCCACCCACCTAAAACCATTCTCCAAATTCCCTTAAACGATTAAATGAAATAATTAATATAACAATAAAACAAAGTATTAGGAAGTTCTACCGAATTAATTTAACCGGCGGTGACTGATTTCGGCTCTTGCTGTATTCCGGCGAACAGGGATTCCGGCGACAGAGGGGGAGGGTTATAAAGTGGAGGAAACGAATTTGCAAGACTGAGCGATTTTGGATGAGGGGTTGTATTCGGTATTTATAGGGGGGAAATCAAGCTCAATTTTGGAAGGTTGGCTCGGATTGATTGCCAGTTCAGTCACAGCCGGTTGTTTGCCAAAAATAGTTGGAACAGTCGTCGATCTTCTGTAATTACGCGTGGATTGCCGAAATCTCCGGCGAGGAGATCTTCAGCCGATTGCAGGTTCCTCTTAATATTAATATTAGTGTATTTAGAACCCCACTTCAACACATCTGGGGTGTGTATCGCAGTGGTGTTTGTTGCGTGTGTGTAATCGGGGGAACCCGGGTTCGATCCCGGTTCACCCTCTTTTTATTTATTTTAATTCTTTTAAGAGAAATCATTTACTAATTTATATATATTTAATATTTAGTTGCTTATTTATTAAATTTATTCTAAACCTTAGTTACTATTATTATATATATATATATATATATATATATATATATATATATATATATATATATATAAATTCTAATGTTTAAACAAAAATGTAAAATAATAATAAAATCATTTGACATAAATGAATACACTGATCGGTAATTTGGGACGGGTTTTCGAAACCCAATTTACATAAATGTTACAATAGTTGTTCCCAACCTCTTCTTACATGTTTTTTTCTCATTTTCTCGTCTAGTTATGGTTTGTTTGCTTTTTTACCGTTGTTCTCTAGTTTATTAGTTGAAAACCATGCTAATTTACATGGCTTAGGACCCTATAAATGTTAAGTATCAAGGGTTGCATTTCTGTGTCCACAGATTTTTATCCAGTCTTACTTACTCTACTACATTACGATCGGTACACTTGTTGTATTGTGTTGTTTAGTCTGATAATTACCTTTTTAAAATTGCTTATGTGAGTACATCTTTCATACACATTTAAGCACACATCAATGACAATAGACCAGGTATTGGAAATTGCAGTTACATACCTGATTGAAAAATCGTGTTCAATACCCAACCCAATAACTATCAGGTATTTGTGGGATAATTACACGTCGGGTAACGAGCGTACCCATTTAGAAAATCGTATTGGTTATATCACTTAGTTTGTTAGAAAAAAACCCATCATAATTTCCAAACATATTCCTTTTTTACTATTATAATTATTATATTATAATTATCTATAAATATTAATCCATAACACTCATAGGAACACTCATTTATTTATTTATATTAGTTCATAACACTCATAGGAACTCTTATTTTTTTGTCATTTGTGTCTTTTTTCTTTTTGGCATATTAAAATTTAAAGTTTTTATTTTTTTAATAAAACTTTAGTTTTTATAATTTTACCGTAAAAGTTAAATAAGTTTAGTCTTTATTTATGTTTTTTCCCGGATTTGGTCGTTGTTTGTTGCTATTTTATATGGTGTTTGGTGGTCTCTCAGTTTTTTTCCCATCGACTTTCTAATACATGTCAGTATAAATTTGATTTACTCTACATCTTACGTCATGTGAGTCATTTGGAGTTTGAATTTTGTTTTTTTATTTTACATTTTTTCGGTTTCGGTTGCTACTTAGCATGGTTTTACGCCCCTCACTTTGTTGATAACATGATTTTACGTCCCTTCACCGCAACGCGAGAGGTCCTAAGACTAGTTAAGGATATATTTCAAAACCAACCGTAAGAATAGTATAGTTTGCTTCCTTTTAATTTTTGACACAACATTTAGTGAAACTTTTCATTTACACCGTCTTTCACTTTAATCAGTCTATTTTTTTAAAACCAATTTATATTTTTCTCTAAACAATAACAAATTTATTACACAGTCCCTAATTTCAATAAATGTCTCTTTTCTTTTGCTTTTACCAATTTACACTACAGCCCCTGAACTTTAATAAAGTTATTTTTTTATAGTTTTTAACGAATCTTCTATTGCGACATCATAAATTTTTTAATTGTTTTGCTTTTCAAAAAAATTACGAATAATATCAACGCCTACGCCGCATAGTGTTGGTTTACAACAAGAATTCATTTTTTATAAAGGATTCAAACCCCACCCCTTAAACGTGTGAGTTTGTGTTAACGTTTTAACATTACTTTATTCAAAGTTCAACGCCATCACGACTTTCCACTTAGTAGTATATTCAACTTGTCATAAAATAAAGAGCAGGAGAAAACGTGTGTTTTCTTTTTGTTAAGTCTTGAAAGCCACAAGTAACTCGTGTGAGCTTTAGTGGGTGGCACGTGTGCGGAAAAAACAAATAAGATTTTTTATTTTATTTTTACATAGTAATCTTTTTAGTTTTTGTTTGGTTGTTTCCTCTTCTCATTATTCATTCTCGTTTATATATGTGTGTGGAGGATAAATGAGAAGAAAATCAATTTAAAGAAAAAAAGATATAACAGTAAAACATCATATAGCTTACAACTCATTACTTGCATAAAAAATAATTCAAGTAAAGTTAGAATGAAGAAAAAATGTTACACGTGTGGCGTAAAACAAAGAAACAAAGTACCGAGTTTGAAGTCGGTTTACACAGGGTACATGGTACAATATAGAAAGATATTTTTTGGTTTGCTGGTTTGAAAGTGGTTGTTGAGGTGCCAGCTTTTATTCATATACCATTTTTCAGATAAAAATCAAGAAATGTTTTATATCAAAAGATCTAAAGACACTTAAATTCAAGAAGAAGCGATTAAGTTGAATGATAATAGATGAGACAAGAACAATAAAAAATGACAAATGAATTTTGAGTGATCATATGTCTCCCGAACAAATGTTAACTATTCAAGTAGCGTCCAAATAAGAATCCACCACGAAGGGTTTTTATTGTTGAATACACTAAGGTATGCGAGCACATCACACTAATGTACACAATATACATAGTGTATTCACTTATGCACCAAAATTTATTCACCAATAAATAAGTTTATACTTTTAAGAATTTAATTTACCAGTAAATAAATTTATATTTTTAAGAATTTATTCGTAGTGTAATTATTGATGAATACATTAAATATGTGAATCTTAAACATATTATATTCAATCGTTAAATACATCAAAACTAGGTTTAAGAATATACATAGCGCATTCGATGTTTGAACCTAAATAAGAATTTCATAACAATCTAAAATTTTGTGAATTTGTAAGCAATTTGTTTATTAGTTTATACACTAAACTATGAACAATATCGCTCACAATGTATTCACCAATTAATTCACTAAACTATGATCAAATTCTATAGTCTATTCATCGGTGAATACATTAAGATAGAGATGGGCAAAATCGGGTATTATTATTACACGGAACCGGTTCTGCTTGGATGTCATTGGAACCGGGTATGGTGTGGAACCGGGTCCGGTTCCTACTCGGGTTCACAGCCAAGAATATGGAACCGTGTAGAACCAGGTACAGGTATTATGGAACCGGGTATGGTGTGGAACCGGGTATGGTGCGGAACCGGTTCCTGATAGTGTCAGAACCGGTTCCTGACAGTAAAAATCTGACTTTTACTGTTCAGAACCGGTTCTGAACAGTAAAAAACCTGACTTTTACTGTTCAGAACCGGTTCTTGACAGTAAAAGCTGACTTTTACTGTTCAGAACCGGTTCCTGATAAAATGTTACCGGTGGAACCGGTTCCTGATTAAAAAATCGTTTTTTTTTTGTATATAAACCCCTTCCTACTTACCGGTTCCTGATAAATGTTATCGTTGGTGTTTTAATAAAGTTTGTGTAATGTTTCTTTCTATTGTGTTTGTTATGTTTGATTTTTATTATTAGTTACATTGATAAATAAAAATAGTAACAATAATCGATTAAAATTAAAAAACAAATTTATCGGTTACAATATATAAAAGAAATTAACCGGTTACAAAAAAAATAAAAAATTACTCAGAACCGGTTCTAGTAAGATTTTATTTCTTTGATCGTTTACTAGCGGCAGGTGCAACACTTTCCGACGAGTTTCTCTTAGGTACGGGTAACTCGGTACAATCGTCGTCCGAATCGTTAGTCTCCACTTCTTCGTCCTCCTCTTCGTCAATAATTTTATGCTCTAACTCAACTTCATCTTCTAGACTAGTTTTATGTTGAACACGATCAACGGCATCCAAATGGTCCTTTAAGCATATTGTCATCTCTAGCGATTCCGGAGTTAGTCTTGTTCTTCTAATTGACAAAACCCTGCCACTAAGAGAAAACACACTTTCCGAAGCTACCGTGGAAGCTTGGACCGTTAGTATATCACGAGCCATGGTGGCTAGAATCGGGTATTCGGATTCTTTCGATTTCCACCATGCCAAAACATCAAATTTCCTATACTCCTCGGTGGTCATAGTAAGCGAATACTGATTTTTTTTATATCTCCCAAGTTCACTTGTTGGTTCACTACCCCTTTGTTGTCTAGCGGTCTCGTCTCTAACGACATTCAACATGGTTATAAGTGGATCCCCGCTTGTTTCATCGTTAGAGGCCGTGGCCCGAGACTCAAACAAATTTGTATGATTTTTTTCACCATATTTTTTTAAATAATGATCATAAAATTTGGCCATACACTCATTGAATATTTTTTTTGTTTTTGCTTTTAAAGTTGGATCCTCCTCATGCATATCCAACTTGTCATAAATTTCATCAATTAAAGCTTCAACACCCGGTACGTTTAAAGCTGAATTTAAAGCAGCGGCACATAGAAAAACGGGTGGTAGTTCTAAAAAATATTTTTTAAATTTTTGAATCATTGGTCTCGTCATATTCCTTAACATGTCACTAGAATTTTCAAACTTTTTAAAATTAGTTGTTATCAAATACAATTGGTCCACAACTTTAGAACTAGTAGGATAATAAACACCGGAAATCAAAGTCGTTGTAGTTTTAAAAACTTGTAAAAAAGTACTTAGGTTATTAATATTTTCCCAAGCCGTGTCGGGAAAGGGGACGACAAGGTACTCATCACTTAAAGTTGTATGAAAAGATTTTAAAGTGCCCATTTGCTTTATAGCCATTTCAAACATATGACAAGTTGAATTCCAACGAGTCGGTATATCCCAATTCGGTCCAATAATTTTTTGGTTGACATCTTTACAAAGTTTTTTATATTCTTGATATTTTTCTTTTCCACTTTTGAAAACATCTTGGAGCATAGCTCTAAATGCTATAATAAAATCCGATACAAATTGATCTTTTAAACCGGTTTGCACTACTAAGTTAATAATATGTGCAACACATCGTGTGTGAAAAAAAACACCATCAAGTATTGGTTTGTACTTCAACTTTAATTTTTCAATCGCCATTGTGTTGTTTGAAGCGTTATCAAAGGATATTGAAAAAATTTTATCTTCTAAACCATATTTAATTATTGTGCCATTTATAATTTTATAAATATTTTCTCCCGTATGAGGAGAAGGAAACTCGTCAAACGCAATCGTACGCTTCATCATTTGCCATGTATCGGGATCAACCCAATGAGCGGTGACACATATGTACGATTCCGGTAAACCATGTGGAGCCGACCACACATCACTAGTTAGGTTTACACTAGTTTTAAAATTCTTAAAAAAAACAATTAAATCTTTTTTTGCATTTTCCCATAAACTTAAACAAAGACGTTTTAAAGTGCGACGACTTACATGTTTATAGCGAGGTTGTAGAGTCTCCCGAATAAGATTTGTAAGATCGGGGTCGTCGAAGTGTCCAAACGGCAACGCTTTTTGTATCACCAACTTCGCTATCCGATCGCGAGCTAATTTTTGCTCATAACGAAAAATGGTACCATCTTTGGAAAGTGGAACTTGACCGGATGTCATTTCCTTTAAAACTTTGCAATACTTATTAATATGCTTCGTTAACGTTGAGTTTGATTCCTTGGCTAATAACGATCCACAATGTTTACATTGAGCTTTTTGCGAGCCGTCACTCATCTCGACCAACTATTAAGAGAGTACACAAAAGTTCCACTAATCCAACAATAGTGTTTTTTGCTAGTAAATATGCTAAAGTATGCTTAGAATGAGCATGTGATGCAATACAATATAATATTTCCTTTCCTTGATGTTTACATACGTTATCACATACAATTCCAGAAAACGACCATTCCAGTCCCAATAGTTGTTAATTTGATTCAGTGACCTCCTTGATAACATTTGTTGATAGTCAATTGACCGGGGCATGATTGTCTTTTCACTTATAACTTTAAGGGCAATTTGGTCATTTCATTGTGTATTTATTATTATTATTATTTAATTATTATTATTATTGTTGTTGTTATTACTAGATAAAAAACCTCAAATTCAATTCCTCTACCCTTTTCTTCTCTGAAATCTTCTTGTTCACCCTATTTCTACAAATTCGCCTGGGTTGTTGATATCCGTCTGCAAAAACATCAAACAATCCATCAAAACTGAACTACAATCAAAACCCAAAATCCAAAAACCCCTAAAACCAAATCCCTTAAAAATGAAGTTTTCCACTCAAAGGAATTTAACTTCAAGAGTCCAACTGACTTTTCCACAGAAGGTTTAAATTAAGGGAGATATAGAGAGAATGTAACCTTTGCGAACCCACAATCAAGCGTCTCAAGTAGTGCGGCGCAACCACGTCGGTTTAAGATTGAAACCCCTTTTTGATCGAGCCCCATTCTCTTTAATGGGTATTGTTAAGGATTTGTGTGACTCAGAATAGAAGAGGCATCATGCTCATAATCGAAGAACCAAAGCTGCTGTTATTGTAACAATGGAGCTCAACAAGAACAATAAATTATTTGGGATCCAAATTGTATTTGTTTGACATTAATTATTCTTGATTTGGGATTCTTTTTTGTTTTTTTTTTTGGTTAATGAGGTTGAATTTATTCTGGGTTATTGAAGATTTGGGTTGGGTTTGATAAAGTGTCACAACCCCGATCACACTCTGGACAGGAGCCGTTAACAATCAAGTGGTATCGGTGGTTATTTTGAAAATATCGCAGCGAAAATTTCATTAGGACTGTGAGTTAGGAAAAATATCAGAGTTTAGAAACACCAGAATTTTATTTATAACAAATAGGAATAAAACCCATATTTTACAAAGGTAGCTATAATAGGGGATAAACCTGAAAACATAGAACAACATTTCTTAACTTAATTGATAAAATAAGTCACTCCTTTAAGCCTTTTGGTACTGTGTAATAACTCTTATTCAGATCTACAGTAAGTCACCTGAAACATATTTAAAAATATTTGATTAGCAAGAAATACTAGTGAGATAATTCATTTGCATAAAATGACACATTCTTATATTCATAACATTAATGGTTTTTACATTTGTTTATATCTTACAAAAGTACTATTAGCTATCTCATTGTCCAATGGCAAAGAAACCACTTTAATAGTATTTGTCAGTCCGCAGTTTTTGTGAATGTGGTTATATCACTATTTGGCTAACGCATTGTCCAAATAGCAAAGCTTATTAAGTAATGTATACAAAACCCCACATCCTGACAGTAGTTTCCATGTAAGAATAGAAAGACATAATCACTGTAATATAAGTAATAATTGAAAAACATTTAGGGTTTTGAAAACATTTAATAAAAAAGAATGACTCACAATGTTGTGAAAAAAAGAGAATGACTCACCTTGTATATACATAGTTTTGATTTAACAGGCCTTCTGACATTAAGCCTCTTGATTAACAGTAAATTTATAGTTCCGAGTCTTCTGATAACTAAGCATCTACTTTATCAGTGAATTTATAGTTTTAAGTCTTCTGATTCTAACCCTAATTTCTTAGAATGTAATCCGTAGTAGTGTATAAACCCAACTCAAACTTTAACGATAATCACAATATCAAACCCCTCAATGTAAGTTAACAAAGTATAGACTTATTTAGGCAACATTTTGGCATTCGTTGATTGGTTTACTGATCAATTGAACATGGTATTGATTTAGTGATTAGGGTTTAATACACATAAATATAGAGAAGTAGAGTTACGAGATATCAGAGGATCGATTTCAGGAGTCGATGGTGCAAATGAACAAGTCCCTGCCACCCCCTTATATAGCTCAGGTTGGTATCTTTGAGGAGCGTCACAGGATGAGACAGGGAATCTCCCACATGGCGTCTGGCGGTCGGCCTGTCCTAGGCCTACCACGTCACCAATATAGGTTTGATACGTGTCGGGTCGCGATGACACGTGTCCTCTACCGTTTTTTCACTCAATCGCGTTTATTTCTCGTTTTTCGTGTTGGTTCTTATCGTGTATGCTCGTGTCTTGATCCTAAATGGTTCGATTTTTATTTATGAGTTTAGTAAGGGTATTTTTCTGCGGGTTGGTTCATCAACCACTTAGTTTTCTTAACCGTAAATTTTTCTGATTTATTATTTCAAGTTTCGTCACGCGTACTTGGGTTTTGATTACGAATTTACTCGGGATATTTTTGAGTGTTGTTACATAAAGTTTGTAAGTTTATTGGAACTAGGTTGTTGATGTGTGGTTTATTGTGGGTTGTATATGGACTTATGGAGGGATGTAGTGGTGTTAGGCTTGTGGTGGTGGTTTATGAAGGTTAAAGACAATGGTTCAGTGGAGAATGATGGTGGTTGTGGTGATTTGGGGGCAGTGATGAAGAAGATGGTTTAGAGTTGCAAGAGTTATAAAGAAGAAAATGAACTTTCGCACTTTCACTTTTAGTCCCTGGAGGGTATTATAGTCATTAACCAGTTAAGTAACGTTGTTATTGATTTCAATTGACAATCACAATAACTGGAATGACAGGTTTTTTTTTTCCTTTTAAATAAGGTCAATATGTGAGAATGGGTGTAAACCACAGGTACGAAAATTGTAGTTTACTCTAACATCAATGTTTCAATCATTTATGATATTGTTAGCGCATGAATTTTCTATGTCACGTGATGTATTCACTAATGAGTATATTATATTAGTAATGTTTCACTTTTCTAACTATATTGTTATTGTGTAATTCTTATATGTATTTTTTTACAGCATGATATGTATTTATGATATTGTCAGCACGTGAATTTTCTATGTCACGTAATGTATTAAGTGATGAGTACATTATGCTAGTAATGTTTCACTTTTCTACTATATTGTTACCGTGTGATTATTATATGTATTTTTTTTCAACATGCGAGCTTTCACTTAATCAAAAACACGTCATCATGTATTTTATCTTACATATATGTGATTCTCGTTTGAACTCCCCATGTGTATGTGTGTGGGTGTATGTTACTATGTTAGGTCCCCAAACCGAGTAAAGGTGGATTAGTGATGAATTAATTTTGAATGCTTAAATAGATGAAAATAAAGGTTTTAATATACAAAAGTCAAATTAATGAAGCAATTTAAAAGACTGGGTGCAATAAAAGCCATTACAACATATAGGTTTAGGATTGATAGACTCAATGAAACAATTTATCAGACTTAGTGCACTGAAAGCCATTACAACATATAGGTTTAGGATCGATCAACTCAAGGGTATGGTTTACACCTAAACACCAGACATGGGTTGTTCAGTGTGAAAGTGTGCATCTTCCCTCATATTCAGCCCTGAGATTAACTTTGAAAAAAGAAAGTGTGCTCTCAAGTTGCATATACAATGCGTGGATAACTCTTTTCTGTTAAAAATAAAAGATATCTAAGATTGCGGGATCAGTCAAGCATCACCTCCCAAGTTAAGAGGGTCAAAAGACAGCTCGTAAACAGCCCATATCCAGCCGTAAACAGAGCTCACATACTATATTTAGATTACGTTTTTTGGGCTATAAATTGTATATCTTTCTTTGTAATGAAACACACAAGAAATACACATCAATTCAGTATTTTCAATAAACCTTTTTAACATGGTATCAGAGCAGCGTTCACGGTCCTAATACCGCCCTGCTCATCACTTACCCTGTCCATCCTTACCCAAATCAATCATCCTCTCAACCAAGCTGCCATGGCCGAAGCCGGTAACTTGGGAGAAGATCTATCAATCCAAATCGCCAATCTGCTCAAGAATGGCCTCAACCCACAAAATCGGAACCCAAAATTGTCCGATAACCTTCAAATAAACCTCAAGCTCAACAGCCAGAATTATTCTCTATGGAGGCCCTTTCCAACCGAAGAAACTGCATACGCCACTGTCCGCAAGGAGGCCGCTCACCAGAATACTCTGGGAACACCTCTCAATGACACACAGGGCATCACAGCGGGTCTAATGGTCTCTGAAATCGAAGGGTTAGGGCTTGCATCAAAAGGCTACCGACGGAACGATGAAAAAGGAACTGGATCAGGTAACAACAAAACTTACCTCAAATGTGATCATTGCGGCATGACAAAACATACCCAGGAACAATGCTTCAAACTCGTCGGGTATCCCGAATAGTGGTCTGACGGCCATAAGAAGAGCACAAAGGCTACCGTCAAAGAAAAAGGGAAATCATCCAGCACCGGCAACCGAGACGTCACCGGAGATGGAAGTCGGAGCAGAACTGGTTTCGGCGGAATGGCTGGTGCACATGAAGAAGAAGAAGACGACGCAACAGGTAACGGGTTTGGGGCGCAGTCCTCAAACCCTAGGTGCTTTAACCATAACAAAAAACCAAACATGTCATATTTAGTCCCTAGAAATAAGGGAAATGCTAATATGGCCCAAGTAAATCATAACAAACAAAAACTATGGATCTTTGATTGTGGCGCGACCGACACGATGACTTATGAGCTGTCGGATATCATTTCAACAACCAAACCAGAAAAAACACATATTCAAACGGCAAACGGAGGAATAATGGATGTAAAATCGAGAGGGACTATTGAGATTTCACCCACAATAAAAATCTCTAATTGCCTTTATGTTCCCTCGTTATCACATAAGCTGCTTTCCATCAGTCACGTCACAAAAGAACTCAACTGTATTGTCCTAATGTACCCTACGTTTTGTATTTTACAGGATATCAGGACGGGAGTGATCATTGGGCGTGGCACTGAAAATCAAGGGTTGTATTATGTGGATGAGGTGACTCAAAGTGGTGCTGTGATGTTGACTCATGGGACATCGGAACGAGAAGCTTGGCTATGGCACCGAAGATTAGGTCATCCTTCTACAAGTTATTTGCATATCTTATTTCTCAAACTATTTCCAGTTAATTCTATGTCACATTGTGAAACATGCGTTTTGGCAAAGAGCCACCGAAAAACTTTTAAACCCAATAATACTAAGGCTGCTTTGCCATTTTCATTAAACTATTCTGACGTATGGGGTCCTGCCCCAGTTCTTGGGGGGCAGAACCTTCGTTACTTTGTGATGTTCATTGATGATTGTACCCGAATGACCTGGGTTTATTTTTTGAAAAACAAATCCGAAGTCTTTGAAAAATTCACTATGTTTTACGCCATGATCCAAACCCAATTTCAAACAAACATCCAAATATTCCGATCCGATAATGGCGGTGAATTTGTTAATACCTCGTTTAAATTGTTTTTTCAAGACAAGGGAATAATCCACCAAACTACATGCCCAAACACCCCAGAACAAAACGGTGTCGCCGAAAGGAAAAATCGCATTTTGCTGGAAATGACACGAGCTCTCCTAATTGAATCCCAGGTCCCGAAATATTTTTGGCCTGAAGCCCTTGCTACCGCTACCTATCTTATCAACCGACTCCCAACAAAAATCCTAAAACTCAACACTCCGTTACACACCCTTTCAAAATTCTTCAAACTACCCTCAGTTCTTACTCTTCAACCACGAATCTTTGGATGTACTGCCTTTGTTCACATACCTAAATCAGATCGAACCAAACTTGACCCTTGTGCTGAAAAATGTGTCTTTGTTGGGTATGGAATGAATCAAAAGGGATACAGATGTTATAATCCAAAAACACGTCATATGTTCACCACAATAAACTGTGACTTTCTTGAAACCGAGTATTACTACAATTCCCAACTCAGTGGTCAGGGGGAGAAGGAATGTTTAGACACACTAAGCTGGTTGAAATATGTTCCCTATGTACCAACTACAGAGTCACCAACTACAGAGTCACCAGAGTCCAATTTCAGTGCCACTGACGGTCCTAATGTTCCTCCTAACCTGGTGTCCGAGGTAAGTAATACTCATCCTAATGTTCCTTCTAACCATGAAACTGCCACAGAACAAACTGAAAATTTGCAGGCAGATGAATCCAGACAAGAAGAACCACCATCAAGATATGTGTTACCCCCTAGAACAAACAGAGGGGTTCCTCCGAAACGGTATTCTCCTGAAAAAGAACCAAGAAGATCTAGTTATCCTATAGCTAGTGTGGCCGATGGAAATTTCACTAAGGAAGCCAAAGCATTTATCTCATCTGTTTATTCCGAAGAAACTCCTACAAACGTGGATCAAGCCTTAAAGTCTAAACATTGGAAGGAAGCGATGAAAACGGAAATGGAAGCCCTAATCAAGAACAATACTTGGGAAAAGTGTACTCTCCCATTGGGAAAGAAATCCGTGGGGTGTCGTTGGGTCTATACGGTTAAGTATAAACCAGATGGTACAATTGAAAGATATAAAGCCCGACTGGTAGCAAAAGGGTATACCCAGACACATGGGATTGACTATGCTGAAACATTCTCCCCGGTTGCAAAAATGAACACAATTAGGGTTCTTTTTTCGATAGCTGCAAATGAAGGGTGGCCACTTCAACAGTTTGATGTAAAAAATGCCTTTTTACACGGGGACCTAGATGAAGAGGTATTTATGGATGCTCCTCCAGGATTCACAAAAGATTTCAAAACTGGAGAAGTTTGCCGTCTGAAGAAGTCTCTTTATGGTTTGAAGCAATCTCCCCGGGCTTGGTTTGGCAGATTTACGGTAGCTATGAAAAAGTTTGGATATAAACAGAGTAAATGCCGATCCATACTTTGTTTCTCAAAAAAATAGGAAAATTCGTAACCTGCCTAATTATCTATGTAGATGATATGATCATTACAGGGAACGATAAAGAAAAAATGGTAAAACTCAAAGAAAACTTGTTTGCTGAATTTGAAATGAAAGATTTTGGCAGACTTAAGTATTTCCTCGGAATTGAAGTACTAAGGTCAAAACAAGGAATTTTCATTAGTCAGAAGAAGTATGTCTTAGACCTGTTGGCAGAAATTGGAATGATCGATTGCAAACCAGCAGATACTCCTATGAGTGTAAACCAAAAGCTTTATATGGAAGAAGGAGCAAAGTTAGCAAATAAAGAAAGATACCAACGGCTGGTGGGAAAACTAATATATCTCTCACATACTCGTTCAGACATCGCCTATGCTGTAGGGGTAGTAAGTCAGTTCATGCACCAACCTCAACAGCCACATATGGAAGCAGTTTGGAGAATTATTAGATATCTCAAAGGAACAGTGGGTCATGGAATCCTGTTTCAATCACATGGACACCTAAATGTTCAAATCTATACCGATGCAGACTGGACAGGAGATAAGGGAAGTCGGAGGTCAACAACAGGCTACTTCACTTTAGTTGGGGGGAATCTTGTTTACTTGGAGAAGTAAAAAACAAAAGGTGGTTGCTCTTTCAAGTGCAGAAGCTGAATTTAGAGGTATAGCTCGAGGTCTAACAGAAGCCATGTGGATGCGAAGACTCTTAGCTGAGATTGGTTTTCGTCAAAAGAAACAAGTAAGATTATGTGTGATAATAAAGCCGCAATTCAGATTTCAGAAAACCCAGTACAACATGATCGAACTAAACACGTGGAAGTTGATAGGAACTTCATCAAAGAAAAATTGGAAGATGGTACGATTGAACTACCGTTCGTTCGATCAAAGGATCAGCTCGCTGACATTCTAACAAAAGCGGTTAACGGGAAAATTTTCAGCGATTGTTTGGGCAAGTTGAATTTTGGAAATCCGACTATTCAACTTGAGGGGGAGTGTTAAAAATAAAAGATATCTAAGATTGCGGGATCAGTCAAGCATCATCTCCCAAGTTAAGAGGGTCAAAAGACAGCTCGTAAACAGCCCATATCCAGCCGTAAACAGAGCTCACATACTATATTTAGATTACGTTTTTGGGCTATAAATTGTATATCTTTCTTTGTAAATGAAACACACAAGAAATACACATCAATTCAGTATTTTCAATAAACCTTTTTAACATTTTCGATATATAAACAAATATGCTCAAATGAAAACTCAAAGCATACTTACTCAAACATGATGACTCGAGGTGCATACTCAAGCATACTAGCTAAAAGTTTGAAGACTCGAATTACATAGTTTATTAAAACTATATTTGCTTAAGCTGAAGATCCAGTCGTGTTTTACACTCAATATATGATAATAAAGATTTGAATAGTAAGTCATGACTTCAATCCAACACCAAGAAAACACATTAAGTGTGTTCTAACGAGCATCATGGTACTCAACTACTACACATTGTGTGTGACTATTATGATAAATTTTTATTACATTTATCATGTATGTTTTCTCATAGCAATTATGATTTATGCCATGTATCTCAAAGTGTCAGTTTTATATTTGTATGCTTTTGTAATGAACATGTGTACATATGGATTTAAATAAGAATCTTTTGTAATGAACATGTGTACATATAAATTTAGCATACAAAAAACCTTTTTTAAATTTTGATATACGCTAGAAAATTAAATCTCTAACCTATGCTAACGAAAGAGTTCCTAAACTCCACCTTTCTCTTTCTGTCTCTTTTTTTTCAACGAATAAAAGTTTGGCTATCCGAAAGTAACCTAATGGCAAAAGGCGATCTCATACGTCCGTGATCACAAAACAACACTGGGTAGCTCAATCCCACCATCTCCCGTTCCGAGGAGAACCCACCGTCCTATGATAAAACCCGATTGAGATCAGAAAACTTAAAACCTATAGTATTCAGCCTAAATTTTCACTTCCACTCGAATACCAATTGAACTAAATCTCATTGGCTCCACCTTTCTCACCTAATCAAATGAATTGATTTTGGATGAATATTAGCTCTTATCGTTATAATCATATTTAACATCCAAGAGACCAAGACTAATGTGTCATAAAAACCACCTGATCATTCTCGTAAACAATGAAAAATACAATGACTTTTTTTATAATTTACTTAAATTTTATAAAAACATAAATCTAACATTTAAATTTTAATCACTATTTTAAAGATTTAACAAAGAGTTATAGTACCAAAGTACAAACACTAAATGCTGTGCATATCTTGTGATAGAAAAAGATTGCAATCTACTTAAAAAACAATAAACAAATCTTGTGTTCCAATAAAGTATTCCTTTTGAAATTAACAACATTATTTCCCCTCTTTTTTAATTATTAGGACGGTGCCAATTGCCAACCCACAATCATTGTTGATCTCTGCATCACGGATCTTTCCCACCATGATTTGTACATATTCCCATCTTGTTTCTTCCAATTTTATCAATCTCATTTCCCCAAATCTCCACACCAATCTTCACAATCACGGTAAGATCTTTTATTTTTAATTTCAATCACATTTTCACACTCTGTTTTCTTGTTTCTGAAGTTACTGATTTCTTATTACTATGATGTTTTCTTTGAAATTGGTTTCTGGGTTTTGTTTAGAATCAAACAACTGAAGTGGGTTTATTTGGGATTTGATTAGATCTATGTGTATGTAGTGAATTGAATATTTAATTTCACACTCTGTTTTCGATATTTTTTTAGTTCTATTTCTGATTACTGTGAGTGTTATTAGCGAAATTGGTTTCTGGGGTTTTGTTTGAAATGGAGCAATTTGAAAGTGGGTTTATTTTGGATTTGAATAGATCTAATGTGTATGTAGTAAACTGAATATTTAATTTCACACTTTGTTTTCGTGTTTTTTAGTTACTTTTTTTTAATCACTGTGAAGTGTTAGTTTGTAAATTGGTTTCTGGGTTTTGTTCGGAAATCGAAACCATTTGGATTGGGTTTTTATTTTTGGGATTTGATTGGATCTATGTGTATGTGTGTAGGGTTTTTGAAGCATTTAAGAAGAATGGCGAGCTAGGAGGATGATCGACGAGTATGATTAATTGTTTCAAGATCGAGTGGTAGGGGATTCGGTGTGGGAAATCCAAACATTTTGTGAGATTTATAGGAATGAATTCAGTTTGGAGTCTAATCCACCATTGGAGTGAGTTTGCTACTAGAACTCATGGGTTGTGTTCTTCATGTTAGGGTGTTAAACTTTGCTTTTAATGTGAAATGAGTTAATTTGACTTCTCTTTAGTTGTAAAAGAAGAGATCCGTTTGTTAAGAGGGGACCAGATTTTTAAAATCATTCGAATCTTATTTTACTATTTTAGCTCTATATTTTAATTTTTTCTGTTTTTATATTTTGTTATATTTTTTTAGTATATTCCATAGTTGTTAACGGCGATAACGATAAGATTACCTATATGCTACATAGCGAATAGAGATAATTCACGGACAGTCTTTTAAAAATAAATGTACCTGGTACATAAATTGCTATTTTACAAATATATTCAACAAAAGATGTAAAATCAGCATTTTATATCTATCTTTAATATTTATATTAAAAAAATAAAATAAAATGCCGCTATTATCACTATCTCTCGAACAACTTAATAAACGATCCTAGACCTATTACGCTAGGTATTTTAGCGATCTCACCTCTTTACTCACGCTATTGACAACTATGGTAAGATATGTGTTACCCCCTAGAACAAACAGAGGGGTTCCTCCGAAACGGTATTCTCCTGAAAAAGAACCAAGAAGATCTAGTTATCCTATAGCTAGTGTGGCCGATGGAAATTTCACTAAGGAAGCCAAAGCATTTATCTCATCTGTTTATTCCGAAGAAACTCCTACAAACGTGGATCAAGCCTTAAAGTCTAAACATTGGAAGGAAGCGATGAAAACGGAAATGGAAGCCCTAATCAAGAACAATACTTGGGAAAAGTGTACTCTCCCATTGGGAAAGAAATCCGTGGGGTGTCGTTGGGTCTATACGGTTAAGTATAAACCAGATGGTACAATTGAAAGATATAAAGCCCGACTGGTAGCAAAAGGGTATACCCAGACACATGGGATTGACTATGCTGAAACATTCTCCCCGGTTGCAAAAATGAACACAATTAGGGTTCTTTTTTCGATAGCTGCAAATGAAGGGTGGCCACTTCAACAGTTTGATGTAAAAAATGCCTTTTTACACGGGGACCTAGATGAAGAGGTATTTATGGATGCTCCTCCAGGATTCACAAAAGATTTCAAAACTGGAGAAGTTTGCCGTCTGAAGAAGTCTCTTTATGGTTTGAAGCAATCTCCCCGGGCTTGGTTTGGCAGATTTACGGTAGCTATGAAAAAGTTTGGATATAAACAGAGTAATGCCGATCATACTTTGTTTCTCAAAAAAATAGGAAAATTCGTAACCTGCCTAATTATCTATGTAGATGATATGATCATTACAGGGAACGATAAAGAAAAAATGGTAAAACTCAAAGAAAACTTGTTTGCTGAATTTGAAATGAAAGATTTTGGCAGACTTAAGTATTTCCTCGGAATTGAAGTACTAAGGTCAAAACAAGGAATTTTCATTAGTCAGAAGAAGTATGTCTTAGACCTGTTGGCAGAAATTGGAATGATCGATTGCAAACCAGCAGATACTCCTATGAGTGTAAACCAAAAGCTTTATATGGAAGAAGGAGCAAAGTTAGCAAATAAAGAAAGATACCAACGGCTGGTGGGAAAACTAATATATCTCTCACATACTCGTTCAGACATCGCCTATGCTGTAGGGGTAGTAAGTCAGTTCATGCACCAACCTCAACAGCCACATATGGAAGCAGTTTGGAGAATTATTAGATATCTCAAAGGAACAGTGGGTCATGGAATCCTGTTTCAATCACATGGACACCTAAATGTTCAAATCTATACCGATGCAGACTGGACAGGAGATAAGGGAAGTCGGAGGTCAACAACAGGCTACTTCACTTTAGTTGGGGGGAATCTTGTTACTTGGAGAAGTAAAAAACAAAAGGTGGTTGCTCTTTCAAGTGCAGAAGCTGAATTTAGAGGTATAGCTCGAGGTCTAACAGAAGCCATGTGGATGCGAAGACTCTTAGCTGAGATTGGTTTTCCGTCAAAAGAAACAAGTAAGATTATGTGTGATAATAAAGCCGCAATTCAGATTTCAGAAAACCCAGTACAACATGATCGAACTAAACACGTGGAAGTTGATAGGAACTTCATCAAAGAAAAATTGGAAGATGGTACGATTGAACTACCGTTCGTTCGATCAAAGGATCAGCTCGCTGACATTCTAACAAAAGCGGTTAACGGGAAAATTTTCAGCGATTGTTTGGGCAAGTTGAATTTTGGAAATCCGACTATTCAACTTGAGGGGGAGTGTTAAAAATAAAAGATATCTAAGATTGCGGGATCAGTCAAGCATCATCTCCCAAGTTAAGAGGGTCAAAAGACAGCTCGTAAACAGCCCATATCCAGCCGTAAACAGAGCTCACATACTATATTTAGATTACGTTTTTGGGCTATAAATTGTATATCTTTCTTTGTAATGAAACACACAAGAAATACACATCAATTCAGTATTTTCAATAAACCTTTTTAACATTTTCGATATATAAACAAATATGCTCAAATGAAAACTCAAAGCATACTTACTCAAACATGATGACTCGAGGTGCATACTCAAGCATACTAGCTAAAAGTTTGAAGACTCGAATTACATAGTTTATTAAAACTATATTTGCTTAAGCTGAAGATCCAGTCGTGTTTTACACTCAATATATGATAATAAAGATTTGAATAGTAAGTCATGACTTCAATCCAACACCAAGAAAACACATTAAGTGTGTTCTAACGAGCATCATGGTACTCAACTACTACACATTGTGTGTGACTATTATGATAAATTTTTATTACATTTATCATGTATGTTTTCTCATAGCAATTATGATTTATGCCATGTATCTCAAAGTGTCAGTTTTATATTTGTATGCTTTTGTAATGAACATGTGTACATATGGATTTAAATAAGAATCTTTTGTAATGAACATGTGTACATATAAATTTAGCATACAAAAAACCTTTTTTAAAATTTTGATATACGCTAGAAAATTAAATCTCTAACCTATGCTAACGAAAGAGTTCCTAAACTCCACCTTTCTCTTTCTGTCTCTTTTTTTTCAACGAATAAAAGTTTGGCTATCCGAAGTAACCTAATGGCAAAAGGCGATCTCATACGTCCGTGATCACAAACAACACTGGGTAGCTCAATCCCACCATCTCCCGTTCCGAGGAGAACCCACCGTCCTATGATAAAACCCGATTGAGATCAGAAAACTTAAAACCTATAGTATTCAGCCTAAATTTTCACTTCCACTCGAATACCAATTGAACTAAATCTCATTGGCTCCACCTTTCTCACCTAATCAAATGAATTGATTTTGGATGAATATTAGCTCTTATCGTTATAATCATATTTAACATCCAAGAGACCAAGACTAATGTGTCATAAAAACCACCTGATCATTCTCGTAAACAATGAAAAATACAATGACTTTTTTTATAATTTACTTAAATTTTATAAAAACATAAATCTAACATTTAAATTTTAATCACTATTTTAAAAGATTTAACAAAGAGTTATAGTACCAAAGTACAAACACTAAATGCTGTGCATATCTTGTGATAGAAAAAGATTGCAATCTACTTAAAAAACAAATAAACAAATCTTGTGTTCCAATAAAGTATTCCTTTTGAAATTACCAACATTATTTCCCCTCTTTTTAATATTATTAGGACGGTGCCAATTGCCAACCCACAGCCATTGTTGATCTCTGCATCATGGATCCTTCCCACCATGATTTGTACATATTCCCATCTTGTTTCTTCCAATTTTATCAATCTCATTTCCCCAAATCTCTCACACCAATCTTCACAATCACGGTAAGATCTTTTATTTTTAATTTCAATCACATTTTCACACTCTGTTTTCTTGTTTCTGAAGTTACTGATTTCTGATTACTATGAGTGTTTCTTTGAAATTGGTTTCTGGGTTTTGTTTAGAATCAAACAACTGAAGTGGGTTTATTTGGGATTTGATTAGATCTATGTGTATGTAGTGAATTGAATATATAATTTCACACTCTGTTTTCGATATTTTTTAGTTACTGATTTCTGATTACTGTGAGTGTTATTATCGAAATTGGTTTCTGGGTTTTGTTTGAAATTGAGCAATTGAAGTGGGTTTATTTTGGATTTGAATAGATCTATGTGTATGTAGTAAACTGAATATATAATTTCACACTATGTTTTCGTGTTTTTTAGTTACCTTTTTTTAATCACTGTGAGTGTTAGTTTTTAAATTGGTTTCTGGGTTTTGTTCGAAATCGAACATTGAATTGGGTTTATTTGGGATTTGATTGGATCTATGTGTATGTGTGTAGGGTTTTGAAGCAATTAAAGAAGAATGGCGAGCAGGATTGATCACGAGTATGATTACTTGTTCAAGATCGTGTTGGTAGGGGATTCGGGTGTTGGGAAATCCAACATTTTGTTGAGATTTACTAGGAATGAATTCAGTTTGGAGTCTAAATCCACCATTGGAGTAGAGTTTGCTACTAGAACTCTTGAGGTTTGTGTTCTTCATGTTGGTGTTAACTTTGCTTTTAATTTGAAATGAGTTAATTTGAC
The DNA here is from genome assembly GCA_947069175.1 of Scalesia atractyloides. NCBI lineage: Eukaryota > Viridiplantae > Streptophyta > Magnoliopsida > Asterales > Asteraceae > Scalesia > Scalesia atractyloides. The sequence goes on from CAMTDV010000002.1 coordinate 14,568,034, forward strand.
TTCTCTTTAGTTGTAAAAGAAGAGATCCCGTTTGATAAGAGGGGACCAGATTTTTAAACTCATTTCGAAATCTTATTTACTATTTTAGCTCTATATTTTATTTTTTTCTGTTTTTATATTTTGTTAATATTATTTTAGTATATTCCATAGTTGTTAACGGCGAATAACGATAAGATACCTATATGCTACATAGCGAATAGAGATAAGTAACGGACAGCTATTTTACAAATAAATGTCCTGGTACATAAATATGCTATTTTACACATATATTCAACAAAAGAGGTAAAATCCAGCTATTTTATATCTATCTTTAATATTTATATTAAAAATAATAAAATAAAATGCGCTATTATCACTATCTATCGCTACAACTCTAATAACGAGCCTAGACCTATACGCTAGGTAGTGTAGCGATCGCCACCTCGTTACGCTCGCTATTGACAACTATGGTATATTTATATTTGATTTTAACTTGTTAAGGAACTCATTCAGTTTTTGAAAGTGGTCAGACCCATGGGCAAGTTTAGCTACCGATATTCGATTTTAACCTGTTAAGAAACTCATTCGGTTTTTGAAAGTGGTCAGACCCATAGGCAAGTAAACTAGTAAAGCTACTGATTCGATGACAGTCTAGCTTTGAAAACATTGGTTATAATTCACAGTTTATACATTAGAAATACACATTGCAATCCACTTAACTCATTTGACCGATTCACCTTTTAACTTAGTTACCCATTTGATCGAATCAACTCCACTCTTTAGTTAGATGCCATCACTAGTAAAAATCTATAAGAAAACCCTGTTGCATTTCTAACTAATTTGTTTTACGTCTTTGATGAATCAATTCACTTAGCATTAAACGGGTCGACGGAAACTTATGAAGACTTCATTCCGTTTCTTGAGTTTGACCGATAAATTTACCACAGGTCAACGGAAAGACTATAAAGGCTCAAATTTGGGACACAGCAGGCCAAGAGAGGTACCGAGCCATCACTAGTGCCTATTACAGAGGGGCGGTTGGAGCCCTTTTGGTTTATGACATAACCAAAAACTCAACCTTTGACAATCTTCAAAGGTGGTTACATGAGCTTAGAGAACACCGGATGCTAACATCGTTCTTATGCTAGCCGGAAACAAGTCTGATTTGAACCACTATCGAGCCGTGAGTGAACAAGATGGTCAGTCATTCGCGGAAAAAGAAGGGCTTTTGTTTCTTGAAACATCTGCTCTTGAATCGTATAATATTGAGAACGCATTTCACACGGTTTTGACTGATATATATCGTATTGTTAGCAAGAAAGCGTTGGTGGCAGAAGAGGCGGCGTTGGGTGTACTGGGGAAGGGAACCGCCATTAATGTAGGTGGTGGTGCATCCGGGAACACAAATAAAGGTTGTTGCTCAAGTTGAAAAAAACATGTTTTGAGAAGTTATTAGATTATGTATTATGTAACAATGAGCATATGTTACCTTACTTGCCAAAAAATCCCTTTTAATAGATGCATGTTGTAGAATATTGTTGTTGGGTGATTTTATTTTGATATGAACATTATTTCATTGGTTGCTAATTAAATAGATATCACATGAAGTTGCAATGCAAGAAATGTGTACGACTGTACCTGACATACATTTATGCATGTTTGTATATATTATATGTATATGTATGTTATATAGGTTTTTAAGCATGCATGTAATTGTGTATGCATATGATGGATCAACCACGATCAACGTGGCACTCCAATCATATAGAACAGATGTGTTAGCTATGCAAAATATATATATATATATATATAGGATTAGGTTCAAAAGTGAATACTAGTGTATTTGCAAACTGAGCGAACTAATTCTGGTCATACACGTGTGTAAATCAATAACCAAGATTTGATGATGAAATACACTAGTGTTCACTATAGAACTCCACTTATATATATATATATATATATATATATGTAGAGGTTCATGTAAGAAAATATAAAAGTGTGAGAAGGATAAGAAAGATTTTGGAGGTGGCACGTGTCTCTTTTTATTTTGGTAGTTAAGGGTATAAGTGTAATTTAATTAATATAATCTAATTATGGAATGAATATATGCAACCGATTTTGGCAGTTATTGTAGGGATTTTCGAATTTGAAAACACACATCTTATAAAGAAATAACACCCTAACTCATAAAAAAAACACAACTTGTATATTGAAGGCATACATCTTATAAAGAACAAAAATATAACAGAAACAATACCCTAACTCATAAAAACACCACAACATGTATATTGAAGGCACACATCTTATAAGGAACACCCTAACATTGAATATAACATAAATAACACCCTAATAAATCAATTTAAAACACAATACTTTAATCAGAATCAAAACATGAATATCACCCTAAATATAACAACAGTCAACACTTTAATCAGAACCAAAACAGAAATAACACCCTAAATACATCTTATAAAGAAATAACACCCTAACTCATAAAAAAAACACAACTTGTCTATTGAAGGCATACATCTTATAAAGAACAGAAATATAACAGAAACAACACCCTAACTCATAAAAACACCACAACATGTATATTGAGGGCACACATCTTATAAGGAACACCCTAACATTGAATGTAACATTCGAGAAAATCGGGTTTCAAAAAAAAAAACGCACCGTTTATCAATCAAATATTCGGTTAACAGTTCGTTGCGTATTTATCGTGTCGGTTATTTAAAATAATACATAAATAAATATTTTGGAGATTTAGAAACCACAATTAACAAACTATAATAATAAAATTAACAAAAATTAAACAGGATGGGGAAGCCGGGTCTCGAACCCGGGTCTCCCGCTTGTACACACACGAAACATACCACTACACTACACACACCTTGGTGATTTATTTAGAAAACAGATAACTTATAAAGAAACCTGCAATCCAGTTTCAAACCCCGAATCAATCGTCAAGATCAATTCACGGAATTAATGGAGTAGCGGTTTCTGTTTGTTATCAAACGGATATAACTGATGGTAATCGCGTCAACTCTTTTCGAATTCGAACCCATTTACATTTAACCGGGAACAAATCACGCGAACAGGTTCCAAAAACCGAAAATCAACATCCCCTGTTTTTTATATAAATACCAGACGAATTCCCTTCAGAATTCGTTCATCTCTCTAGCTTACTCTTAAAAACTCGATCGCCTGAAAAGGAGCTCTGCCCCACCGGAGAACCACCGGAATCGCCAAAATCCACTCGCCGGAAAACCGAACCCATTCCATTTTTGCCTTACTCTAAAATAAGGACTTCTAGGGCTCAGACAGAAGTCACCCACACTCACCTCAAACTCCCTGTAGAGCATCTGTCGCAAGTCAAGCTTTGCCGGAAAAATTGGAACTCGCCGGAGTTGGTCACCGGGATCATCAAAGTTCTGTTCTCCAGGGGGTATGAACCTTTAAAACCTTTTTATGTTCATATTTAATTCTGTTAGTTCGTAAACCAGTAACCAGAATTGATTAGATATAGGTAACAGTCGGACTTTTGTTTCTGGATAATGTTTAGGAAGAAGATGAAGTTTGCCTAGAAAATAAGTATATTTAATCATGATGTTTTAACCAGGTTAGACACACAGTCCAGCGGTGGACTGTGTGCAATTATAAAGCATACATCCCGGGTTCGAGTTCTGTTTGTGTACCGATCCACTGAAATAACATACCCTTTTTATAAAAGCCAAATCCGGAAGCATGTGATAAGTGTATAAATATAATAAAAACCGGAATAATAACCAGGTTAGACACACAATCCAGTGGTGGACTGTGTGCAAAAATAATATGCACGTCGCGGGTTCGAGTCCAGGCTCTCACACCGGTTCGACAATTTAAATCCTTTTTAAAAATTGAATAATTTCTGAATAATCTAAATAGTATATAAATATAATTAAAATCAGAAATATTTCGGGTTAGACACGTAGCTCAGTTGGTAGAGCTGCGTGCACGTATACGGGAGGTCACGAGTTCGAACCTCACTCAGCGCATAGAATAAACACCGTCCGACCGGTCAACGGTCAAAAAGTCAACCTTTTTTTTTTCTTTTTATTTATTTATTTAATTGGAAAATTATCTAAAAATACTTAAAAATAAGATTATTAAAGTTAGAAAATTTCCTTAAACTCACAAAAACAAATCTAACAATACCCATTAAGAGCACTAATTAAAAATATTAATCTCAAATAAAGTTTATTCATTTACCGAATCATTTCGTTATTATTTAGGTTAGTTTTTCCCTCGTCGGTTGAATCATAATATTCGTGCGCATTCTTCGTCATCAAGGAACGCACCCACTGTGAGTGATCCTTACAAATTCCCCTTTTATTCATGTTTTAGGGTGTATCATGTGTCGCTTTAATTATTTCGTTTATTCAAACTTGTGCTATTACCATTATATGACCTAAACTTATGATGTAAATATTGTTTGTTGTGATACGTTTTTACATTCTTGTCAAGTTGTGTGCAAATCATTCATTAGGCCCATCAGTTCCTCGTGGGAGACGAGTTGAGCATCAGGTGCCTCATTTGATCGGCTCCGTTTGATTGAGCCTTGATCTCATTGTTCATCATTTGGTGTGTGTGCTTGTGCATTAATTGATATTATGTGTTTTGTGATTAAATTTATATTTACGTTTATTCATATTGGTTATGCACAATTTTATTCAAATAACCAACATAACTAATCCTTTCAAATATTTAAATAAGATTCACTCGCCAACTTTTGTTGACCCAAAACCCAATTTTACACATGATACAGGTGATCCGGTTGAGAAAAGAAACACATAGGATGGCCTAGAAGAATAAACAAGTTAATGCCTTGGAATGAACGTTTAGTTTTGTTTTCCTTTGTAATTGTACTCTAGTTTGTAATTTGAATGAAAATGTATTTGAACATGTTGTGTTTGTATGTTTATTGTAACTTCTTCTTTAAAGAGAAATAATAAATATGAAACTTTATAGTAAATGTCATGAGCTTTGATAAAAACCCAATTATGCCCCGACTACCATTTCCGCTGCGGGTCAGGGTGTGACATTGAATATAACAGAAATAACACCCTAATAAATCAATTTTAAAACACAATACTTTAATCAGAATCAAAACATGAATATCACCCTAAATATAACAACAGTCAACACTTTAATCAGAACCAAAACAGAAATAACACCCTAAATATATAAAACAGAAATAACACCCTAACTCTTTGAAGGCAACATAAAGCTACTAAAGACACCAGAAACCACAGCAATGCAAGGACCTTTGTCCTCACATTAAATATAACAGGAATAAACCCTAACTCGTAAAAACACCACAGCATGTATATTGAAGGCGTACATCTTACGAAGAACATAAATATAACATAAATAACACCCTACAATTAAAACACCAGAAACACCATGGACTAAAACATCCAAGCGAGACGTAATTTTTTTCTCTACATAAGTATATCAATATGATACTCATATTAAAGATTAAAAAACACTCGTTGTTATGGTGTAATTTAAAAAAAAAGAGTTACGTATAAAAAGTTATTGACGTTTAAAAAAGAATGGGGAAACTTGCATGTGCATTAATGTTAGTTTCTTAATTTAAAAGTGTTAAATTTACCTTTATACCCTTAATCTAGAAAATTAATTAGTTTCATAGTCAACACTATTTACAAGATTGTCATCAATATCTCAACAATTAAATTAAATATTTAATGGTTTAGATTCTTTCTTATCCTTCTCACACTTTTATATTTTCTTATAATAACCTCATCCTAAGCTTTTCGTAATATACACATATGTATAGTTTAAAATTGACTATATACATTATGTATATTGTCAAATCTTGAATTATACACATATGTATATAGTCAATTTTAAACTGTACATATGTGTGTATTACGAAAAACTTAGAGAAAATATGTGGTCCAGAATGCTTCTCAAGTTTCTAAATTGCTTAGTGTTTCTCACACGATCCTAACCCTATATATATGGTTGGATTCTTTTCAGAATTCTAACTAATTGCACAGCTTTTAGAACTCCTAATAAACAATGTTTTTATTTTTATATCTAGGATACTTTTATCATCTATTATATGTATTTTTATGATTAAATACATGTTAAAAGTAGTTTTTTTATCATTTTTTATATGTAATTTATAATTACACATATGTAAACTAGTTTTTTTACATATATGTAATTAGTTACTACACGTATATATAATTTGGTTATTATATATATAATAAATGTTTATTAGAAGTTTTGGAAGTTCTGTAATTATATATATATATATTTTCGTTATGTTGTAAGAATCAAATTATGAAACTTAGCATTAACAAAACCATCAGAGGTTATATTTACATTACCATCAGGCTGGATGGTGCGGTTATAGTTAAAGCGCTACATTACTGTAAGGTAAGAGAATGGTGCTCCCCGACTTGGTGTCACATTTTAAGTTTAACGCCCGAGGGGCAGTGTATGGAGGCTTTACGTTCGACATGGAATGGGATCTAGACCACACCAGCGAGCATTAGTGTTATAATAAATCTAATCAAATACGCCCCTCCATAAACGTCTTCTCCATTATGCAAATACGATAACCATCTTCACCGTCCCATCACAAAAAATATCAATAGTCACTCCCTCACTTGAATACGCGTTTTCCATTTCCAGTTTGAGTTTGATTTTAGCTTTATAGTTTGCAAGGGTGTTTGTAGGTTTGATTGAGATTGGGTGTGAACTATGGTCATGTTGTCGAAGGAGATATAAACATCAGCATCACTGAAGAAACACCAAGTTAATCCAGAGGTTAACTTGTGGTTTGTGTCGTCCAAATAAGGTTAATCTTCTTTTTTCCTTGTTTGCTAGCTGCAATGATCCTGCAAAACAATCACAACACCGTGAAGCTCGTTACAAGGAGGAAAATAGGGGGTCTCCTTGTACCCATCTTCGGCGTGAGAATAAGAACTTGTTTTGAGGATAAAATTGCGTGTATTAAGTGAAAGAGCAAAAGAGCGATTCTTGAATCTGAAGATGAAGTTCTCTATTTATAGCTGTAGAGAGTTGTGAAGGAAATGGGCTGGTGGGCCTTGAGCCAGATGTCGTCAACAAGAATGTCCTCTTTGCCTCCTTGAGCAAGACCGTCAGTGTTTACAGGCGAAAGGGAAGTTGGCGCACGTTGAATGGATCCACGTGGCCTAGTAGTCACCGGGTCTGTTATCAGCAGTTAAATGGAGATCATGGAGTAGTGGTCGGTGTATGATGATTGGTAACACGTGGGTGTCCTTGTGTACTTCTTGTCTCCTGTACGATTACTCATCGTGAAGCATTGTTGTCCACAGCCTGTCATGGGCCCATTGGCTACCTGCTCCGTCCTTTGTATCAGTTGTACCAACTACAGTTGTCCAGCTGGCGCGAGGAAGCTTGAGCATCTTAAGCTTGCGCCACTTCGTTGCAAAATGGACCAACTGTTGGATTTTGTTTATCTTGAGTATGGCTTGTTGCGCGTGACCTAGGATTGCTTTGCGTGGTCGGCATAGGCTTAGAGACCATACCCCTTCAGATAGAAAGATGTAAGCATGATTTGGGTTTGATTCAGATTATCTATGAACCATGCTTATGTTGGTAGAGGAGATACAAACGTCAATATCCATAGAGTGTGGAATCCAAAGGTGTGAGCAGAACTAGAGTTTGGATGGATATTGAGAGTAACCACATACATAAAATATACTAAGTTTATTAAAAGGTATGCACACAATATGGTATAACATCATATAACATGGATATTGAGAGTAACCACATACATTAAATATATTAAGTTTATTAAAAGGTATGCACGCAATATGGTATCACATCATATAACACTTTATCATAGAGATTGGTGCTTTTAATCAAATATGGTATACCATCATAAAACACTTTCTGTTTAATATGTATCAAATTCAAATTTTATAGTTTTTCTAACAGCAAAATAAGAACTCATAAATACTTGTATACATATATTTGTAAGATCTGAATCATCCACCTCTTAAAGAGAGGGGAAATGCCTTACTACATAACATATCCTTTACGACCTTTAGGTAATGTGTTCCCTTAGGACCTTAACCACTAAGACCAACCGTACTTATGATTTAGGACCACAAGTTGAACATGTGTTAATAATCTGTCAACCAATTATAACAATGTGATACATTCTTGAATCACCAGATATTTTTATGATTTCCGGTTTTGAAAAACTGATATTGTATCGCTAATGTATCGTATTGTACCGAACCGAACAACATCGATACCGGTACCAGTACCTGTATTCAATTTTATGGTTTCCGGATTCCATAATATATCATTTATACAACTCTGTCTGCAAAGACAAATGAATACCAATACCGTATCAATACTGACACTGTGACAAGGCGAACTGATATTGCCCGAATAACATCACTATCGTTACCGGTGTTCATCTTTTTGGTTTTTGATCGATTATACTAAACGTCTGTGTGGTACTGATGCTATAACGAATCAAATAGATACCAACCAAAATTCAATAGCATAGCGGAAAAAATCCTGCTAACTAACACTTTAACCATACCACTAAAACAAGCATAAACCAAAAGGTACCCAAACAACCCCACAAAATTAAACAAATATCAAAACCCTAAAATCACATTCCAAAATTCCAAAATTCCCAAATTCCAACCCATCAATCAAAACCTAAAAGTTGACAATTAGCGGCAGAATATCAAACAACACCACGGTATCATCGTCCTCACAATTTTGATTCTGCAACTCGCCCTCTCCGCCTTCTTCATCGCTGTCATTATATTCCATTTTATCCCCCTTTTTTCCTATATATTCATTTCTTATTAATTCAATACAATTATCACCATTGTTGTTCTATCACCGTTTATTTGTTCGTTAGTGAATAACTTGGGTCTTTCTTGTTTAGTTTATGCGTGTTTGAAAACCTAGGGTTTATTTTTGTTGTTGTTCAAAAGAAGGCCGATTTTGGGGATATTTTTGAGTGGTTAATGGCTCAAAACGGTCAGGGGGTAGAGCCTGCGTTGTTGGATGATATTATTAATAGGTTGTTGGAGTTCAGGCAGGCGAGGACCGTGCGGCAGGTTCAGTTATCCGAGTCGGAGATTCGACAGCTTTGTACGGTTTCTCGAGAGATTTTTCTTCAGCAGCCGAATTTGTTGGAGCTCGAGGCTCCGATTAAGCTATGTGGTAAAGATATTCATTGTTTATTGTTTGTGTGTTGAATTATCGATACGCTGTTTGATTGTTCTTGTGCTGCTTTGTTTTGTTATGTCTGCCATGTGTTTGTTGTTTTGATACAATTTGTTGTGATTTTGTTTGATCATGTGTAATCCTTGGCTGTCCGAAAAGCTGCAGCTCGCTCGGATTTAGCTTGGAAAAAGCTAGCTTGATATGGCTCGGCTCGGTTAGAAAGTAAGCCTAGCTCGACTCGTAACAAGCCAAATTGGCTTGGATTGGCTCACTTGCTAGCTCGGCTCAGATTAGCTCGAATTATTTTACTTTTAATATATTTTATTTTCATATACATTATAATGTATCACAAAAAAGAAACTGATTGTTATTTTCATGTATTTAGGAGTGTAATTTGATATCTATAGTATATTTGAATGTTGATTACCATGCTGATGAACTTATATTGTATTTCGTTGAAATTTAGAACATATGTTGTGTTGTTGAACTTGATTCTGGCTTGTAATGTATTAGGTTGAGCTTATTTTGAATATGTTCTTTTGAACTATTGAAAAATATTTTAGACTACCGAATTTTGAGAGCTGTCAGCTGTGTATAAAATTTTATCTTCAAAATCAAGCCAAACCAAGCTGAGCCGAACCGAGCCGAGCCCGAGCTTAGATTTCCAGCTCGGTTTCAAATCCGAGCCAAGCCGAGCCAGCTTAGTTTATAATCGAGCCGAGCCCGAGCTTGCCCTGGCTTGGCTTGGTTCGACTCGTGAACAGCCCTTTTTATATGTGAATGTTTGACAATTGTGTATGGTTACTGAAACATTATATTGTTGTGGATTACAGGTGACATTCATGGGCAATACGTTGATTTACTGCGGCTTTTCGAATACGGGTGATTTCCTCCAGAATCGAATTACCTATTCCTAGGTGATTACGTTGATCGTGGCAAACAAAGTCTCGAAACAATTTGTCTCTTACTCGCATACAAAATAAAGTATCCCGAGAACTTTTTTCTTCTAAGAGGAAACCACGAGTGCGCTTCTATTAACCGGATATACGGTTTTTACGACGAGTGTAAACGTCGTTTTAATGTCAGACTTTGGAAAACATTTACCGATTGTTTCAATTGTCTTCCTGCTGCCGCCCTAATTGACGACAAAATTTTATCCATGCACGGCGGGCTTTCTCCCGATTTAACAAATTTGGATCAGATTCGGAATCTGGCTTGCCCGACCGATGTTCCGGATTCGGGCCTGCTTTGTGATTTGCTTTGGTCTGATCCAAGTAGAGATGTGAAAGGATGGGGAATGAGTGATCGGGGAGTTTCATATACGTTTGGAGCCGATAAAGTTGCGGAGTTTTTAATGCAACATGATATGGATCTTGTTTGTCGAGCCCATCAGGTAATGAATTATTGAATATTAAACAGTGTTAGTTGGTCTACTTTTTAGAAGCGTGATGTGATTTTGTTGTTGTTTTGTTTAGGTTGTAGAAGATGGGTATGAATTCTTTGCTGATAGGCAGCTTGTTACGATATTTTCGGCCCCAAATTATTGTGGTGAATTTGATAATGCTGGAGCAATGATGAGCGTTGATGAAAGCTTAATGTGTTCTTTTCAAATTTTGAAGCCAGCTGATAGAAAACCGAGATATTTATAGAGGAAGTTGTGACCCAAATCTTTCAAGGTCAGTATCAAGAGTAATTCTTTTTGAAATATATTACTATTTTTTTTTTCTGTTGATGCTAATCTGTTAAATATAAGTTGTAAGGAGTAACAATAATAGATATTCACATTATCTGTTTATTTGAAAGAAGAGGAAACAAAACAATCAACAATATCATAAATTATCTTTGTAAACATGTGGTGCAAGAAAATGTTTTGACTGAATGTAAGGGTTTCTGAATGGGTACTCAAAAACTTCAAATTTGGAGTTTTGGATTACTATCTTGATTGAATCCTAATTATTATGATACATCGATTGTTAATGTTGAGCAAATCTTAAAAGTGTTGAAGTTTGCTCTTCGAAACTGGTTTGATTGGCACTTTGTGTAATTGTTTTTCATCTCAATCCTCGTTTTAATATTATTTTTGGTATGAATAAGTTGATATCGTATGTTGATAAGTCTGGTCCAGTACGGTAACTTTTCAAGGTTGCATGATCAGACCAAGCATATCATCATTCAATATTGCTCTATTTTTACTGAAGGTAGAATTGCGATGAGGGTGAATTGCGATGAGGGTGAATTGCCAGAGCACATGTCAGCTCGGAAGCACGGAAACGCCTGGGAGGTGCCGTCTCTCGTCCCGGGGACTGCTAGGGGACGGAAACGGCACGGGGACGGCCGGGAAACGTCCCCGACAGGTAGGAAACCGCCAGGAAGCGTGCAGGAGAAGGGGACGGTGTATGGGGACGCGCAGGAAACGTTTCCTGCAAGTTTCCGGTCATAGTTCGACTGAATAGCGTGAAAATAGCGGATTCCGACGACGACTTCTGGCCGGAAACCTGCAATTTCTGCCGGAAACTTGCTGGAGACTTGCTGGAAACTGTGAAGAAGAAGAGCGGCTGCCTTTTTGTGACGGCACCTCCCAGGCGTTTCCGTGCTTCCGAGGCAATAACCGGAGAATTTTGGGTGATGTTAATGTGGGAAGAGGAACTCAGACTCACCCTCGTGTTGTCAACAAGAAAGCTTTATCACGTTATGTAGCCATTAATATAACTTACAAAAAAAAATTGTTATATTATATAGATATAATACAATTTTGCTTATAGGGTTAAATAAGTTTATGGGTTTTAACATTTAACCCCTCTATCTTTCATTAGGTTACTTTTAGTCATTAAAACTTGTAAAAATTACATAAAAAGTGTAAAATTAGTTTTTGTATTTTAACATTTAACCCCCCCTATTTTCACTACCTTACATTAGATTAGGAAGAAATGGGATTTTTGAGCTTTACATCAATATATAACTATTTTGGGGTTTTGTGTTACATTATCTTTGATATATATTTATTTTTTATATGTTTTTATTCCCGTATCTGTCCCGTCCCCGCTTCTTGAATTTTTTAGTTTTGCCGTTTCCCGTACCCGTCCCCGTACCCGTACCCCGTTTCCGTACCCGTCCCAGTGCATCATAGCATGTCAGCAATGTTCAGATTTGAAAAACATTAGCTTTTGGAAATATTGTAATCATTAGATTGTACGTCAAGGTAGAGTGGTATAAAATGTTAGAAAAGTGACTTGAGGAGTTTATTATACTTCCTATAACACTTATATTTTGACAAGTTAAATATTTTATATTTATCATAAAAGGTCAAAACTAATTTACATATTTGGCTTAGGGAACACATACTGGTGATTAGAATCTTAAAGTTTTTATTTTGTAAAAAGATGTAGTTGTAAGAATAGCTTCTTTGCTTCACTATAGAGATATGAAGAAACATTTTCTTTTATGATTTTTTTTCTTGCAATATATACTACCTTATTTTATGTTTGTATATGTGAGCCATAAAGTCTTTCATGTGCAGAATGCCCTGAATGCTGGCCTAGAATGCTTGCGATGGAGTACCCTGCTGTTTTAGTTGTGTCGAAAACACTTTTGAATGAAGTCTTTTTGTTTTAAGATGGGATAACATTACTATGCTGCTATGGAGATTGGTGGACAGCTTGCTTCTGTACATTCAGATGATCAGTTTGCCTATTTTTCAATTAATCATTATTATTGAATCATTTTTTTGTAAAATGTTCATGCCCAATCTATGTGCTGCACCTCCATTGACATTTCTAATTGACCCCTTTTTGTTACATTGTTAGAAGGTTTAATTTGATTCTTTGATTATTACGAAAATTTTAGAAGTCATTACATGTGTTACAAGAACTCCAAAGCATAGTTGTCAGTAGCGATTGTAGAGATCGCTAGGTCTAGTGTCCCCCAGGGTTGTAGCAATGGATAGCGACATTTTATTTGTTTTTTAAATGTAAATAACAATTAAATATAGTTATAAAACAGTGGATTTTAGGTTTTTGTTAAATACACATGTAAAATAGCATATACATTTAAAATTTTTGATATAATATACATAGAAATTTTACATTTTTTAAATTTTGATATAATATACATATAAAACACATGGTATTTTGATATAATATAGATAAAAAAATTTAGAACTTTTTTCTAGTGTATCGCTATTTAAAATAGCCGTCCATCATTGATCGTTATTTGCTATTTAGCATACAAGTATCTTATCGCTATTTGAATCTCTTCGCCATTAACAACTATGCTCGTTAGTCCATCTTGGTCAATTAATCGGCTGCACCTTTAATTTCACTAGTTGGACCAGACTAAAAAAATCATATTTTCATAATAAATTTAAAAAATTATTAGTACACTACATAAAAATATATTGATAAATATTTTGAAGGTGGAAAAGTATCAGTTGTAATGTGTATGAGATGTTTTAAGTTCATTCGGGAACTTTTTTCTTTTACTCAAAACCGGTGCAACTTGTTGGAAAACAATGTATAAAGTGTGGTTTTTTCACAAACTTCGAATGCCAATAATTATACTTTTATGTATGTCATCTAGATTTGCGTTGTGAGCGTTTCGCAACAAACCAAAGTACCACGTCCGAACGGAGGTAAGATAAATAAGATATTGATATTCAAAGTTGTATGGCTTGAAAAACCAAAATTGCAAAAGTTTTAGAAGAAACGTGATGAACTTGTTCCACGTAAAGATGTGACAAACCTTGGAGTGATTTATAAGTCGTAGTACATCTTAAATATTGTTTCTTGAAACAAAGAAACTAGTGGGGACTCTTAATGATAGCCTAGCTCTCATAGACGTATGTGGCGTTTTGAAGAAGTACTTTGAACACACACATTACCGCAAGCTACTTGAGAAAGACCTTTATGTTTTGAGGGATGGGTAACGACTTAGTGTTGAGCTCCGACTCAGTTACTACTAAGCTTGGATTGACTCGGCTCCTAACGCGGGTTGGCTTACTACCGAGCTTCGATGCAATGGGTAAGTTAGTACTGAGATATGGGTCATCCTGGTGCATTGACAACCCTATGACTTTCTAAAGTAGAGGTCATTGTTAGAGTCTCGCATGAAGCAAAAATGCTCTGGTTGAGCTACAGATTTTACCAAAGTTGGTACGTGTGTGGTCTCTTGCTATGGAATTCACCCAGATGATCCAACTATTATTGACCATTAAAGAAAAGTTTTTTCATTCAAGGAAAGATATTTTATTCAAATATTCCCAAACCTATTAACATGAGTCTTTGTTTCACGTGTTAGAAATGTGGTAGTAAATTAGTCTTGATAAACATAATGTATTAATGTGATATTAAATTCATTTTTATATAAAGTTATATGCATATATTTTTCATAAAAACGTTTCTTAAAATGTAAAGATTAGACATTACACATCATTACTCTTTTAAAATGCATTCACCGTGAAAAATAATAGCTAATAGCCTATTAATTTATAAAAAATAGATGTAAATTATATTGACCCAATTTCATTTAACTTTCACGCTAGTAAAAAAAAGTTATCATGTCAATCAATGCTTCGACTTTACAAAAGAATATACAGGGTTTGAATTTTGGACACCAATCAAATAGGGCTAGTTTCAAATCAAATATCTAAACATGTTTAGCTGAATAGGATTAGTCTCAAATCACGGGTATATGTCTACTCTCTAAGGGGATATTATTTGTAGTTAAATTTAGACTATTTAGACATTTTATGCTAAAATATAAAAGTTAAAATGAGAAATGAGTGTTAATAAATTTTTTTTGAACGGCAAAAATTCTATATAAAATATAGGAAGCGGGCCAAAATGAAGCTAAGACCCGACATACAAGATTACATCACGGATATTAAACTTGCAGCATCTATCCCACTTGATGTTACAAAAATTCGACATATTAACAATCCAAAAGTAAGAGTTGTTTTCCTTTATAATATTCGTCGTTCGATTATAGCGGACTTGACGACTGTTAAAAGTCTTTTCATTCATTGCCTTCCAAATCCCCTCGCCGCGACGTCGGTTAAATGTAATTTTTTTATAAACATATGTGTTTTTTAATGTAAATCTATGGTTTTAAAATAGCAATATGAAAAAAGGAAAAAAAAATGTTTGATTTTTTGAGGTACATTGGGGCTTGGGCAAATATAAATACCATCTAAATGTGCAGGTGATGCTCGATAGTGTTCTCTCATTTATCTTCTTATTTGTCTGGTTATAACTTGGAACCAAAGAAGCCAATTATCAACGACAAGTTCACCGTCATTGCTCGGAGCTCCGGCCATTTATCATCGGAGAATCCTCTCTCATGTGGTTGTTTTCCCAGCCTCCTCGAACCATCCAGCAATTTCGCAACCGACACCACCACCCATCTCCACCTCAATCCCACACGCGCCACCCCACCTCCGTCACGCTCCGCCCCTCACTACCACCACCATCAACACCAACCACCTTATCCAATCCCTCTGTAACAAAGGTCACATCAAACAAGCCATTCAAGTTCTCACTCAAGAACCCAACCCAACTCAACGCACTTATGAACTCTTAATCCTCTCATGCGCGCTGCAAATTCGTTCCCCGACGCCGTTATGGTTAACCGCCGCCTTATCGATGATGGATTCGATGGGGATCCGTTTCTGGCTACCAAACTTATCGATATGTATTCGAATTTGGGGTGTATTGAATATGCACGCAAGGTGTTTGATGAAATGCCCAATAGAACTATATATGTTTACAATGGTTTTTTCGGGCACTAACGATTGCTGATCATGGGTTAGATGTGGTTGGTGTCTTTTGTTGTATGAATAGAGATGGTATTAAGCCGGATAGGTTTACTTATACTTATGTTCTTAAGGCGTGTGTTGCATCGGATAGTTCGGTTTCGCTGTTACCAAAGGGAAAGGAGATCCATGCTCATATTTTGAACAATGGGTTTGAGATTAATGTTCATGTTATGACTACTTTGGTTGACATGTATGCTAGGTTTGGGTGTGTGTCGCAAGCAGGTTATGTTTTTAACCAAATGGTTTCAAAGAATGTAGTTTCTTGGAGTGCTATGATTGCGTGTTATGCGAAAAACGGGAGGCCGTTTGATGCACTCCAACTGTTTGGTGAAATGATGCTTGAAGTTCATGATTCGACACCAAATGCAGTGACAATGGTTAGTGTTCTTCAAGCATGCGGTGCACTTGCAGCTTTAGAGCAAGGAAGGCTATTGCACGCTTACATCCTACGAAAAGGTCTCGATTCAGTTTTGCCGGTTCTTGCGTCTCTGATTACTATGTATGCGAGATGTGGTGATCTTGAAGTTGGAAAACGGGTTTTCGATCAAATGGTTAAACGCGATGTTGTTTCATGGAATGCTATGATTTCAAGCTATGGAATGCATGGATTTGGTGAAAAGGCGATTGAAGTTTACAATGAAATGGTATCAAACAAGATTGCTCCTAGTCCTATAACGTTTGTGAGTCTTCTTGGTGCTTGTAGCCATGCGGGTCTTGTGGACGAAGGGAAAAACTTGTTTGAATCCATAACACGAGATCATAACATGCGTTTAACCGTGGAGCATTCCGCTTGTATGGTGGATCTTTTGGGTCGGGCCAATAGATTAGACGAGGCAGCTAAGATTATACAAGATATGAGAATGGAACCGGGCCTAAAGTTTGGGGCTCACTTCTAGGATCATGTAGGATTCATTGCAATGTTGAACTAGCCGAGAGGGCAAGCAAGCGGCTTTTTGAGCTTGAACCCACAAACGCGGGGAATTATGTACTTTTAGCCGAGATTTACGCAGAGGCTCAGTTGTTGGATGAAGTATCAAAGGTGAAGAAGCTTTTACAAACTCGAGGGCTTCAAAAGAAATCAGGATGTAGTTGGATTGAAGTGAAAAAGAAAATATACTCGTTTGAATCAGTTGATGAGTTTAATCCACACGTTGAACAGCTCCACGCATTTTTACTCAAGTATCAATGGAGATGAAGGAACACGGTTACCTGCCCAAGACTAAAGTCGTGTTGTATGATGTCGATGAGATGGAAAAAGAGCGGATTTTATTGGGTCATAGTGAGAAACTGGCGGTTGCGTTCGGGTTGATTAATAGTTCTAAAGGAGAAACGATTAGGATCACAAAGAATTTACGGTTATGTGAAGATTGTCATTCTGTTACAAAGTTTGTGTCTAAGTTTGCAGATAGAGAGATTCTGGTACGCGATGTGAACCGCATACATTGTTTTAAAGACGGGGTTTGTTCGTGTGGGGATTATTGGTAATGTTTGTAAGCATACTTGACTCCTAATCTTTATAATCAACAAGGGTTTTTTTGTCCCAAAGGGTTATATACATGTATGGTTTCTTGTTAATCAAGATAAATGATGAATGTCGGTCTACCAAATGTTCAGTTATGATTAGTAAGTAAAGATGACAGATCAGTAAATATTGTATATTTGGTTTAACCAGTATGAATAAAAGAATACAGATTACATTATCTTTTTAGTATAGTATACCAGGATGTGTTAAAGCAAATGCTTTTCGAGTTTACTGCACGATCAAAGAGCTGTCTTGCTTCATTTTGAGTAAATTGCTCTCAATGTTCCTTAACACGGGTTTGTAGCTGCAATTATTGACCAGCATATGAACATGAGTTGATTCGCGAACTAATGTTACATGATTTTATTGGTAAAAGGGAAATAACAGAAAATGACAAATGAGTGGTTAGTGTAACAGGTCAAAACGGGTAACTTTGAGGACGCATCGGGTCACATAGGCCCAGAAGCCCTTTTTTGTCATCTGTTTTCTGGATTTTAAAAACTAAATGTTTCAAATACTAGAGTAAAATGCCATTTTCGTCATTGAGGTTTGGCCAGTTTTGCGACTTTCGTCCAAGGTTTGATTTCTCCGCATCTTGATCCAAAAGCTTTGAAATCTTGCCATTTTGATCCGGCTCGTTAACTCCTTCCATTTTTCTCCGTTAAGGGGTATTTCCATCTTTTTTTGTTAACTTAAATGGCAATTCGGCCTTTTTCAGTGCTATTTGGTCTTTTTACATAAAATGAAAAAGACCGAATTGCACTTTTAAGTTAACAAAAAAAGACAGAAATGCCCGTTAATTAACGGAGAAAAATGGGTGGAGTTAACGAGCCGGATGAAAATGGCGAGATTTTAAAAATCTTTTGGATCCAAATGCGGAAAAACAAACCTTTGGACGAAAGTCACAAAACTAGCCAAACCTCAGGAACGAAAATGACCTTTCACTCTAAACACTATTTACTTTTTTTGTTACGGTAATGATTGTAATTCTAAAATATAAATATTTAGGTGGCCCTATGCATTGCGACTACAAGTCGGATGACTTACTGACATGTTTTCATTTTAGCTACACCTTTTAATTTACCCGGTTGACCACCCAGACTGACACATTTATCCATAAACGTGTCTAAATTGCCACCTCTGGTAAATAACAAGTATGAAGAGAGAACCGTACAGGCGAGCAAGGCCGTTGTAGGCATGACCGCCTGTTGGAGCTGAGTTGAGAGCTGCAAAACCTCTGCAGATAGTGTCTCAGCCTTGCTTTGTTCTTTAGCTAGTTGACCCTGCATCCAACTCGATATTATTTCAACAATAATAAGACAAAGATCAGACCATCTTGAGAAGATTATAGGACTAACCTTTAGGGATACAACTTCAGCAGTATAAGCCTGAGATATCTCACTCACCCCGTTATTTGATTCCAAATTACGTTTGTGACCCTCACGATCATTGATGATAGACATACTAGCTTGTTCTGTTCTTAATTTATCTAACATAATACGGAGCTCCTCATTTTGTTTCAGGCAATCTTTTACCTGCATAGATCAGTCGGTTGTGTGTTTGGTTTAAAAACGCAAAACTTAAGCATTTTACCTTATTTTCCCATTGTGTCACCATGCCAGTTGCCTCTTGATAAGCTGATGATAAGTTAGAATTCTCCTCAAAGAGTCTTTCTATTTCAGAAGATTGGGAATCAATCTGTACACCAAAATTAACAAAAATTAAAAAATAGTTCAAGCAACAATGTAAACAATTTTACAAAATAAGTTAAAATGTGAACCTCCGACAGTAGCTTTTGTCTGCTGCTCTCCAATCTCTCGACAGCTACTGCCATATCATGCAACTGCTTCTCGAATCTCTCTTTGTCTTCCTACAATCAGCAGTTTACAGCCCATAACAGTTAAATACGTCTAAAACTATTAGGATATCCAACTTTTTTGTTTTAACCTTACCATTGTGAACTGGGCACCTCTTTCGCTAGTTCCTGCATTAAATAAGAAATATTCAAAAGTACAGGAAGTTAATAGTAAACTTGAATACATATATGTAAGTCATAAAATTGGGGATGTACCTTATAAAAACAGATTTTGTTATTGTTATTTATTATTAATATTATTATTATTACTATTATTATTATTATTATTACTATTACTATTATATTACTATTACTATTATATTACTATTTACTATTACTATTACTATTATATTACTATACTATATACTATTATAATTATAAAGTATTACAAATATATACTATTACTATTACTATTATATATTATTATTATAGTATTATTAGTATTATTTATTATTATTATTATTATTATTATTATTATTATTATTATTATTATTATTATTATTTTGATAAATGTTAGACGGACTATATGAGACCTCTATTCCTGCCTAAAGTCTTATCAAATTGTTTATAATTTGTGAGACTATAATCCTAAAATTATACAGAGGTGTTCCTGAGGCAAATGAAGATACCTAACACGGTAAGCTATTCTCTTCTTTGTTACATTTTTAATAACTGTATTTTATAATAGGATTCAGTGATTCACTATAAGTTGCTTCATTTCATTGAATGCAAAATCAAGCTCTTTTAAGTCAAAAATTACGTCTTCTCACCTGGTTTGTTTTTACAAATATAAAAAGGTCAAACCTGACTTATAAAAATTTTATAGTAAATTGATTGTGAATTTGATTAAGTTGACTTTGAACTCAGTCAACTCACTGGAACTTTGTACGAGTTTTCTGTAAACGTCTTTTTCAAAACCTTCTGAAGTATTCCTTGAAAGTAGCTCGAAGTTGACATTTCTAAAGGTATGCACTGCTGTAATAGTGCATCAAAAAACTATTTAATTTGTTTTTCTTTTTTTGAAAAAACACAATCCCTGTTTTTCTTTGGTTAAGGATATATGATTCACGTTTTTTATGTCCTCTTATAATAGTTCTAGGTTATTATAGAGTTAACTGCCATTTTTGTCCCTGTGGTTTGTCAGTTATGCCAGTCTGGGCCAAATTTCAAATTTGTACGATTCCCATCTCAGACATTCTTGAAACGTGCTACTTCAGTCCAAAAAGTTAACGTCCATTAATTTTGTTTGTTTAATGAGGGGTAGAAAGGTCATTGTACATTTTTATTTGAGTTAACTGCCATTTTTGTCCCTGTGATAAAAATGAGGGGTAAAAAATGTACAATGACTTTTTACCCCTCATTAAACAGACAAAATTAACGGTCACTAACTTTTTGGACTGACGTAGCACGTTTCAAGAATGTCAGGGACGGAAATGGTACAAAGTTGAAATTTGGTCTAGACTAGCATAATTGGAAAACCCACAGGGACGGAAATAGTAGTTAACTCGTTATTATAATTTAAGTATCGCATAGACTATATAAAGCAATCAAGCTATTCTATAGAATTAGCCTCATATTTTTATACACATGTCTTAGAGTCAAGTTTAATTAGGTTTAAGTTGTGCATTCTGATACTTATACTATCAAATTGTGAACTTCTGGATCGACAGTTTTGGATCTTTCAGATATGATATCATAAGACTGTATTTCAAATACAAGATTAATAACGTTACCTGAGGCCTCTCTAGACATGACCGCTAGCTTTTCTTCAAGTTCTTTTTCTCAGAAAGGATGACAGACATCCTTAATTGCTCCTCAGCTAATTGTTGTTGCTCTTGCCGCCTCAGCATTGACTCTTGCTATGTAACCATGAATAGTATTTATCAGATATAATTTCCTTTTGTCTTCTGTTCACTTTATAGTTTTTACAGGATATATATTACTTAAAAACTCATTATAACCTCTAGTTGGGACTTTAAATCGGCAAGCTCTTTCTCAATAGCTTGCATGTGATCTGGCGGGCCTCCCCTTGAAGCAATGGCACCAAGATCACCACTAATTGCTTGTTGTCTAAGTGAATTTAATTCTGCTCTTAGTACAGCTGCATCTTCTTCAGCCTATTTTAAGAGGTTTAAAGACAAATAAACGTTTTGGATTTCGGAATACATATAGAATATGATGTTGTAGTCAATTGTTTACTCGATATTGCTCTTCTTCTGCTTCCTTTAGACGCTTTTTAAGTGCTCGAACCTGTGCTGAGAAATCCTCCTGAACAAAAACATATTTGTGAAACTTAGTATGTAAAGTTAAGAAACTGTGTTGCAATAAACGGAAAATAAAAAATCATTATACCCTTGCAACAACTGCTGCATCCTTTTCCATAGCAACTTCCTTAAGAGCTCTTCTCAATGAGGGTACAGTGTTTTGTTCCTGCAATTAACAGCATGAAGATGGCAATATGCATATAGTTTTATAAAGATAATGAATCCAGATTATTACACAACACCAGTTTCGATTGGGGACGATTGAAGATTGCATATAGATGAAAAGGGTCTTAATTCTAAAGTTTAATAACTTAGTTCGCAAAATCCAAATATAATGATAATATGATACCGAAACTCTAGCTTCTTAAGATCAATGTTTCCCTCTAAATATGTGTTACGTCATTACTTAATTAGGGTTACAAAACTCTATAGCATCTGTTTCAAGAAATCAGGACGAAGTTTTGCACTTCTCTGTTACCGCGTTCACATCCCAATTTCTTATGTTTAACAAGATAATAATCAACTGCATGATCCAACAAAAGACTGCATGATCCAGGTCATTCAACCCTTTTATGATGCATGTCATTCTCCGCTTGTTAGAATGAAGCTGAAACACAAAGAGGAGCATAAGCTACATTAACATCATTAACCACAACGTAAATAGATGCATAAACAACAAGAATGTATCAGAAAGTTCTGAACCTCTGAGCTCAGCCTTCTATTCTCTTCATCCAGTTCCACATTCCTTTTCTGCAACTCCTGTATCTGTGATACCAATCCACTAATATCACTCTGCAACAAATCAACCAAACAAGACATACACATCTAATTAACGATGATAAGAACACAAAACGAAATTCAGAGCAATTTCGCCTATGGTTAACAAACTAAATCACATAAACAGAATCAAAAAAAAACCTCAGAAATTCCACTTTTTGCTAGATGATTTCTTGATCCCGAACACCTCTGATTCAAATAACAAGCACATAGATCCAATAAACATGATATACAATACGCAAACGATACACAAACTGATCAGAAAATACGATATACGATACGTAAAATAACAATTAACAGAACCGTTACCGCTAGGGTTTAGACGCAACATGAGATCAAAATTCATACAATACGATACGCAAACTGATCAGAAAACACGATATACGATACATAAACTAATAAATAACAGAACCGTTACCGCTAGGGTTTGGAGGCAATGTTAGATCAGGTCCAGATGAGGTTTTGCTTAATTTTTGAGCCGCTCTCTTCTGACGAATTTCTTCCAACTGCAATAATAAACAAGTTCTGACAATTTAATTGATCAAGAAAAAGTTAAATTACTTTTGATCTTATGTGATGAATTTGGTTGTGAATACCGTGCGTCGACCTAGAGATGCGTGATGCGACGCCATTGCAGAGAGAAACTCGGTTGAAGGTTTTTGGCTTGCCGTCGATAGCTACGACGGAGAAAGCAGGGTAAATGTGGTGGTTTTGGGTTGAAGGTTTAAATGGATGACTTTGTAGGTTTGAACAAATCGTCTGGGTGGTGTAGTCGGTTATCACGCTAGTCTCACACATTAGAGGTCCCCGGGCTAAGACATTCTTTTTACTTTTCTCTTTTTTAACTATAACGTCGTGTTTTCACGTTTATTTGTATTTTACTCTTTTTTAATTTGTAAGTCAAAACCTTAAATTTTTAACTAGTTACGTCCGTGTTTTTACTTTTTATTTGTATTTTACTCTTTTTTTTTTCTCTTTTTTAACTAGTAACGTCGGTGTTTTGATGTTTTTATTTGTATTTTACTTTTTTTTAACTTGTAACGTCTATGTTTTCAAAACCTGATATAACTTTCAGCAGAGGAAATTTGACACATGTTTTTTTCTTTTTTCGTAATTAATTAATAACAGCGAATTTTATATTGTCATTCACATTAATGTGTTACACACTTTTTATTAAGTTCATCAATCATTGAATAGATCGTTAAATCGATCAAACTAATTCATGGAATCATTGAATTTGCTTCATCGACTCACTTTGATCTATTAAATGGTTGACAAAGATCGTTTCTTGAACATGATAGAGCAACAAACCAAGGAATCTTTTGACACACACAAAAAAATCATTTGACGACGAAAGCAATCATATAAAGCGATTAAGAGATTGGTAAGAAATAAGGAACTTTGATGCTTAAAGTGGAATTACACACTGTTGGTGATTTTAGCGTCATCAAGATATTTTAACCTTTAGAGTGGTTGTATTTACTTGTAATCCAAATGAGAAATCATTATAAATATTGATATGGGTTAGTAGGTTTGGAGTGCACGCGCATTCAATGATATTATGGCTTCGGTACTAAGGAACCTCTATCGCATCAGTACCATGACGGGGTTCCATGGGGAACTGTCCCTTGGCGAGTCAGAGGCAGCACCCGGGTAGGGTCAAAGGGCTCGCCCCTTGTGGGGTCCAAAGGGCAACAAATCTGGTTGGGGTTGCGCTGAAAATGATTATCAAGACGTGCATGTCGATAACTACTTTGTTATGCGGAAACAATCTTGTACTTCGGTAGCAACCTTATACAACGACATGAACTCTTTAATTGCACCTGTTACAGCTACCAATCAATAACTGGCAACTGAAATATTGGTTGTTTCACCCCACTTATGTGATGGTTTCAATCCTATATAAATGAGTAATTTGGTTAGATTTACAAATATTGAATTGCACTTCGATTTATTACTATTAAAACATCTGTTGCTATGTAAAATATTTTTGTCTTATCCGATTAAGGATTTTGTATAGTCATGAAATACTTTAATTTGAAAACAAGATTACATAATTCAGAAAGTATCCATGTCAATTACGAAATTTGCAAAAGCTACACCCACCATGTTCTTTCGCCATTTTGTGCTTCGTCGATTAAGTTGTTTAGAAGATTGAAAGGAAGTGCGGATATGAAAAAGGATCATGTTTAGCTGGTTTTAGAAAGGATTGGGGAATCGACGAAGATTTTTTAACTTTTAAAGGTAATTTTTTTTTCACTTTGGTTTTATAACATTCCAGTTTCTTTTGACAAATGTTTGTTTATGGGTTGGGGAATAAGGAATATGGGAAGTTTCCTTTAGAAGAAACATAACGTGAGAAGAAAAAACATAATGGTAAACACAATAAATAGTTTATAACTCTTCTCATTAACTATTTCACTCATTAAGTAGACAAAACCACTTTATCTTACACATTTCTAAATTTATTATACATATATCAAATATAATCATACGATTTATACTACACACATATCGGAATTGATTTTACAATTTATCTTATGCATATCAAAAATTGTTTTTCTCCGTAAATTAAGTTGTATTGAAAAAGTATATTTTATAAATGAGTTACAAGTTTAATTAATTAGCTAATTTAAGAGAATACAATAAATTAATTAAAATTATAAATTACCTATATGCCTTTGTAATAACGTTAATACACATATTAAATGAAACATTTTTACTCATTTAAAACTTATTATTTTTATTCTTAAAAAAATTTCTTCTCATTTGAAACCCAATACAAAATGATGGTTTAACTTTTAAAGGATAATTTTGTTATTTTGGTTTTGTAACATTCCAATTTCTTTTGACAAATTTACTAGGGATGGACATTTTTTTAATTATTTGTACATGTACTTATTTTAGGTATTCAGAACATATATTGGTACCCAGTTTTATATATGTTGATATTCGGTATTTTTATTGGTACGAGTACGGGTAAAAACGAGTACTAGTACCGAATTTTATATAGAACTTTAAAAAAATTATATTATGTTTTATTTTGTATTATGATATTTGTGGTACTCGTATTGAATTGATCTATTTGATACCCGTATCGTGTTGGTACTCGTACCAATTGATCTATTTGAAACCCAATAGAAAAATATGGTTTAACTTTTAAAGGATAATTTTGTTATTTTGGTTTTGTAACATTCCAATTTCTTTTGACAAATTTACTAGGGATGGACATTTTTTTCAATTATTTGTACCTATACTGATTTTAGGCATTCGGAACATGTATTGGTACCCAGTTTTATATATTTTGGTATTCAGTATTTTTGGTATTGGTACGAGTATGGGTAAAAGCGAATACTAGTACTGAATTTTATATAGAGCTTTAAAAAAATTATATTATGTTTTATTTCGTATTATGATATTTATGGTACTTGTATTGAATTGATCTATTTGATACCCGTATCGTGTTGGTACTCGTACCAATTTTACCTTAGTACCCCTACGAGTGCTGAAAAAACAAAGTAGTATCAAAACGGGTACCGTACCGTACTTATATATTCGGTACAGTATTTGGTACCAAGTTTTATTCAAATTCGGTACTAGTATTTTGATACGAGTACTGTACCAATCACATTCCTACCCTAAACGTCTAAAGATATAATATGCAATGCATCCCCATTTAAAGGTTTTTTTCAATGATTATGCGACTGTTTTAAGTTTTTATGAGGATGGTGCCAAGGGTTTTTGAAATATGATTAAATTTTATAAACGACTTGGTGATGCATGATTATGAGGTATCGCATACATGGAAAATATGATTAATTTTTTATATGACATAAACTAAATATTTTAAGCTTGTTAGACGAAGAATGAGAAACTGAATTATAAAACCATACTGAAAATTGATTTAACCCAGTAGGTACTTTGAACAGGTTTTATGTACATGTTAGAGAACAATTATAAAATGTTTTTAATGGAGTTAGAATGTTGGTGACATTTTTTTATTTTATTAGTATTATTCTTTTACCGACTAACTTACACTTTCTCTCATCACAATACTATATCTACACATTTGTTGAACACTAGACATGAACCTCAACTTTTTGAGAGGGACACATTCATATTACTAGCATACAAGGTGTTTGCCGTTAGTTACATTAGGCCATGGGTTATGGAACACGTGAAGAGGGCTAAGGTCATGTCATAATGGTAATTGACATAAAATGGGAGAAACATTTCTTAAATAATACCCAAATATAAAAAAAATAATAAATAGAATAGATATTAATAGACATTAACCATCACACTTTTTTTTTGAATATTATAATGTTGATGTCACATAAAAAATTATTTATCGGGCATAAACCATACGCATGTTGTTATATACAACTTTTGGGATACGGAGGCGAATCAACCAGCCGTGAGAAAGGACAAAATGATCACGTCAATCAACACTGTGTTTGCATATAAAGCCATGACCCACGATCTCAGATTCCTTTTGACAGTCTGTTTTCTTCCTCCCACCTCTCTTATATGTAATTTCTCTCACTTCCACCGCTTCTGAATCTCAATTCTATGGCTTCCCTCATTGAAGCTGGTTGGACGGTATCTTCCTACATTCTTCACCTTTTTAATTCATTCACACTTGTTATTTTGCCCTAATTTGCTCTCCTTAAACAGATGCTTTTTAGTTCTTGTTACTTTTTCCGATGAATTACGTTATACGGCATTCAGTTGTTATTACATTATTGATAAATGAGCGGAGTAACAACTTGTGCTATTGTTCTATTTACTGTACATCAAGTTTTATTCGCAAATGTATTGTGAATTTGACATTCGTAGGCCATGTGGGGCGTTGTGTGACAAGTGGTGGATTGTGTAAGAGAGGGGCTTTATATAACTTGAGTTGAGTGTGTAGTGGGGTTATAATGGGGCTTTATATATATGTATGTATGTATATGTGTGTGAGTGGGGAAGGTATGATCATGCCGTGATATTCATTGCGGGAGGGCAAAAAAATTAGCCCATAGCGCCGGCCGTAGTGGTGTAGCCGGGCGCTATGGGGCGCCATAGAGGATTCCGGCGGTAAATACCCCCCCACTAGAGAGGGACTTAGTCCATGTGTAGTCATCAAGCCCTTTGTGGGGCGTTATGCGACAAGTGGCGAAACGCGTAAGAGAGGGGCTTTATATAACTTGAGTGTGTGGTGGGGATATATATGTATGGGGCTTTGTATATATGTATGTATATATATATGTGTGAGTGGGGAAGAATGGGCCACGCCGTGAAAATTTTCGCGAGGAGGAGGGATTTTCAGCACATGGTGCTCCCCGTAATGGTGTTCATGGGCGCTATGGGGCGTTATGGGAGGATGAGGCACCATATACAGCCCCATTACAGGTGGTCTTATGACTGACATGCTTCAGGTGCGTTGTTGTGTGTGCTAAATGAAATGGTTCTGGCTATTCACACACTTTGAAACTTATTATTTTGACAACCTGACATGATATCTTATACGATTTGTATACGAGTTGTGTTTTTCAATGGAATGCCAGCTAGACCAGTATACACTTATACGACCCATATCGTATACATGTCGTGTGATGTGAATGTATACGACCCGTATACAAGTTGTATACATAGTAAGACCCAATGAAATAGGTGTAGGGAGATGATACTATGGAACATAAATGGATGCAATCATGAGAGGATGAGGAGTGAACTTGTTGAAGGGTCAATAGGATTGAGATTTAGGGTTAAAGTGATATCATTCTGAGTGAAAAGTACTATGAAAATTGAGAAAATGAATTAGTATATGTTGCTGCACCTATCATTTCCCTTTTTTTTCATATAAAATGTTTAAAAAGAATTTGATGGTGAAGCTTGGTGGTCTCCAATTTTCTAATAACTTACTTCTATAAAACTTATAAAAATGTACATTACTACATTAAGCTTGGTGGTCCCTGACCGGTCCTCCCTGTATATTGTTAGATCCATGACTAATATCAAATGAAAGTATGAAACAACTATGGACCATAGAATCTTTTGTAGTACAGTCAATTCATTTATCGTTGAAATTTTACTTCACAGTTCATGACGTTGTTTGCTTTAATGTGTATCGGGTCATGACAGTAAAAACAGAACATGTGATGTGTGAGAATCTTGTTATATGTCATATTTATTCTATTTTTGGGCAGACCACTGAAGATGCATCTTCCTAAAATTTGCAAACAATCCAATGCCTTATGAATAATTTTTGTTCGGTGCCAAATACTTTATCTGATTAAATGAATTTTCTACGACACACCCCTTGTGGTTATTTAAAACTCAAAACACTTTATTTTTTTATAGTTAATGTAAGCTTAATATGTTTTTGTACCTTAAGCTTTTGATTTGCAATTAAAATTCAATTGCTGAAAGTGAATAGGAAATCACATACGGTAGACATGATAATTTTGGCAGCTCATCATGAATTCCCCTTTTCATTTCTTGTTTAACGTAAACTTAAGAGTATTGTGGATTAATAAGATGGGAATCGTTTTCGACTCGTCTTTTTTTATTTGTTTTTGCAGTACTTGATCACTCATTTTAGTGACTTTCAGCTGGCATGTGTTGGCAGCTTTTTTCTTCACGAAACTGTCTTCTTCTTATCAGGACTTCCTTTCGTGTACATCGAAAGGGCAGGATGGCTCAAAAAGTACAAAATTCAGGTTATATATATTGTGTCTCATGCACCCATTAACTAATGTCATACATTACTGCATTTCGTATATGAAAATATTTATGCTTGTTTCTAGGGCTGCAAACGAACCGAACGAACACGAACGTTTGTTAAGGAAACATACGTGTACACAAATTGTTCATGAACATTTACCAAACGAGATTTTTTGTCTGTGTTCGTTCGTTAAGGAAATGAATGTGTTCATGTTCGTTTGTTAACTTAGACAACGGACGCGAACGAATTTTCATGAACACAAACAAGCGTTCATGAACATAATTTATAAAAAAGTGGTGGTACTTATTAAATATTTTATATGTTGGAATTTTGAAGTATTTAACTAAAATATAAAAACTAAAAACACTAATGAACTATCGAACACAAAAAACATGTTACCGAACGTTCATGAACATAAATGAAAGAACGCGTGCTCTGTTCATGTTCATTCATTTAACTAAACCGACAAAATTTCTTGTTCGTGTTCGTTCGTTTAATAAACAAATGAACACAAACGAACTTCCCGCCGAACAGTTCACAGACTGTTTGCTGAACGTTCGGTTCGTTTGGAGCCCTTATTGTTTCTTCAACAATTGACATTTTGTTTGCAGGCGAAGAATAACACAACTGAAGCTCAAGAGAAATGTATGACTCGCCTACTGTTATATCATTTGTGTCAACCTACCTGTTATGCTTGCATCCTATCCTGTATTCAGCTTCATGGGAATGAAAAGTAGTCTTCCGCTCCCATCCTGGTATTTTCAAGTTCTTTATATACTAGCACGTTAGTTGTAGATTAGAGGTGTCAGAACGTCATGCAAGGGTCAAAATGGTAATTTTATACAGGTCAAAACGAGTCAGGCTGAACCGAAACAATGTTTGTCAACTTTTTTTAATTATTTGGAACCTGAAAAGGCCTTTGAAGTTTTAGGTGATGTTTGTTTCTTCTAGAAATGCTCTGCGCAGACTCTTATCTCTGCGCCGCGCAGACCACGCACAGACATTGCCAGGCGCAAATTATTTGTTTTTCCGAAGACGTTTCATTAAAAAATGTCTGCGCGAGCTCTTCTTGGTGCAGACTTAGCCCAACCACTTCTAAGATCTTCTAAGATCTGCAAAGGGTTAAACACCACCACCAACCATCACCGTCCACCCCCACCTTCCATCACCACCACCACCACCACCACCGTCCACCACCCACCACCATCCATCACCGTCCACCACCCACCACCGTCCATCATCACCACCACCACCACCATCTACCACCATCATCGTCCACCACCACCGTTCGTACACCACAACCAGTTTATTTTAGAAGTCTGCATACGTTAAAAAACAAACAGCCTTCGTCTTGCAGACTGCAGAGGTTTGGTCCACCTCTTCTTCTACAGATGTGGTCCGCAGATTGCAGACATTTTACCTCTTAAAAAACAAACAACACCTTAGTGTGCCTCCAAAAGGCCCATTTGATGTTCTTTTATACTTTCATGGGTTGGCAAAATGGATGGGTCGGGTAATGGGTCAAAATGAGTCGAGTTGATCCAAAACACTTTTTGCTCTAGAAAATTGATTTCTGAGTAAAATGCCAGTTTCGTCCCTGAGGTTTGGCCAGTTTTGCGACGTTCGTCCGAAGGTTTGTTTTTCCGCATCTGAATCCAAAAGGTTTGAATCTTGTCATTCTCATCCGGCTTGTTAACTCCATCCATTTTTTTTCCGTTAAGTCAGCGGTATTTCTGTCTTTTTTGCTAACTTAAAGGGCAATTTGGTCTTTTTCACTTGATGAAAAAAGACCGAATACCCTTGAAAAAGAACGAATTGCCCTTTAGGTTAACTCAAGTAGGGTCAAGTATGATAAAATACTATAGTTTTCCATTAGTAATCCATTTATAAGTAAATAACTCGAAACTACTACCTCTATTGTGGATCTTTGTTTGTACCTCTGGAAATTATAATTTTTTTTTTGTTTTATCTACTTAATAGAAGTTGGCCTTGTTTTTTTTTGTGCCACTTTATTTTTGCTTTTTCAATCTAGGTAAGTGATTCATTTACCTTTTAACTTTGCAGGAAAGTGATCTCAAGTCAGATACTATTCTACTTCATTGTGGAAGATTTTGTATTTTACTGGGGACACAGGATTTTACATACAAAATGGCTGTACAAGCATGTCCATAGCGTCCATCATGAGTACGTAAAGGCACCCAGTGGCAGGAGGGGTGGGTTGGGTAACTGGTTGGGTTGCATAAACACTTTCTTTTGTCCATTTTCAGTTTCCATAAATAGTTAATGTGTTAAGACATGTTTACGAAAACAATTATGTTCAATAATAATCTAAAGAGTAAAGTACACGAATGGTGCCTCTGGTTAACTAAAATTTTGGATTTAGTCCCTAGCTTTTTTAAAGTACACGGGTGGTCCCTGTGTTTGCACTTTGTAACGCATTTAGTCCTCAACTTTTGCCAAAAGTACATTGATGGTCCCTGTGGTACGCACTTTGTAACACATTTAGTCACTAAACGTTGGGGACTAAATGCGTTACAAAGTGCAAACCACAGGAACCATCCATGTACTGTTGGCAAAAGTTGGGGACTAAATACGTTACAAGTGCAAACCACATGGACCATCCATGTACTTTTGGCAAAACTAGGGACTAAATTCAAAATTTTGGTTAACCACAGGGACCATCCGTGTACTAGACTCTTTTTTTAATTTGTCCCGCTTGAGATAAAACACAATCCAGATTGACCAATCCTAGGTTATGTGTATTTACTTTACATATGGTATAATTATAGGTATGCGACACCTTTTGGATTGACTTCTGAATATGCTCACCCGGCTGAAATATTATTCCTCGGATTTGCTACTATTTTCGGTCCTGCCATCACGGGCCTCATCTTATAACTCTTTAGTTGTGGATGGTAGTTAGAGTTCTCGAAACAGTTGAGGCACATTGAGGTTATCATTTTCCGTGGAGCCCCTCAAATTTCTTCCGTTATATGGAGGGTTAGTTATTTAATATGCATAAAGCTAAATTCACCATTCATTTTCAGAATAATATCGCTTGCCAACATCCATCTTTAATTGAACTTTTCAGTTCGGATTTTCATGATTATCATCACCGACTGATTTATACCAAATCTGGAAACTACGCGTCAACTTTTGTCTACATGGACTGGTAACGCTTTAAAATAGCTTCTTATGTTTTATTTTATGATCTTATTTAAATCTTTTTGTTAGGATATTCAGCACAGACCACGGGTACAGAAAACTGAAGGCGCTGAAAAATGAAGAAGTAGCTGATTTTAAGGACAGCTGATAGCACCAACTAAACATGATTTTAACTGAATCGAGTTGTTTCACGAAAAAGGTAATCGTTTTATAGGTTTGTTGGTTACTGTTGTAGAATCAACAACTTTTAAATTTCGGGTGTGGTGTTCTTAGTTTCTTTTACATGCGCCTTATGAAACTACTTTAAAGTCTAGTGGTGACAATTTTGGTATTTGACTCGTATAAAAAAGTCAAAATATGTCAACCTGATCCAATACAACACCATTTGATCCACCTTTTTGACCTATTATTCACCTCTAATTATGATTTAAGATTGTTTGAATATAATTTTGGGTGTTGACTTCTTGTGTGTACATTCTTTTGTTTCCTTCAAATAATTATTGTATTAATGTATTAAATAAATACAATTGCAAAAAATATATTATTAAGAATATAATGTCGTTTAAAAAATATAAAGGCGTACCATTTGGTATATAAGTTTAGATTTTCACCTCTATTAGATATTACAGTCCCAAAATGTTGTAGTTGCCTCCCACAGTCCCACTTCATCTCAAAGTTGTTAGTATGCTTTAGTTAGGCACGTATGTCTTTTAAGTCTTGGTTTTTGGTGACATCAGTTTGGATTTGACGGCGTTTTTTGGTGGTAATGAAGGTGGCGATTTGTCGTTGGATATCGATTGTTGATTTGTTGGTACTACTAGGTCGTTTTGTATGTAGCCAAGTCATCAGTTCACCAGTTCTACTATTTCGGGTAAAAATGTAATCACCTGTCTTCATACTTCATAGTCTATTCATTCTGACCCGTCGTTCTAAAATAAGAAGCCCTAAGTAACCCGAAGTTCGACAAAACAACCCGCATCAACTTATTTCAATGACTTTGGGTTGAGTGTCGGATCTAGACGAGCTCGAGTTGCTTATCGAAATATCTCAAGTCATTTGCTGACTATTTTTTTTATCAAACCAGACAGACTAACAACAACCAGGGTCATATACATTAAACAACATGAATATATGATATGCATAAACATTAAATAAATTTGGTTGAATTTCAACAAAATATAAAATTCAAAATCACACAAGTATTTCGTATTGCAAGATATTAAAACCCTTTAAACCATATTATAAATATAAAGTTAGAAGTCACCCAATTATTTCATATTGCATGCAAGGCCTAAGCTTGATCGTTGTAACATTCTCTTTCTCCACTTGTGCAGTGTCACAACATTCTCTTCTTCCCTCCTGAAATCATATAGATCAAGTTAACAAGTTTGTTTGTAAGTGGGTTCTAACCCATATTTTGGTTTCTAGATTTTCAAATCCTATCAGTTTCGATTATACAAAAAAAAAAAAAAAAAACTGAAAAAGACAACCGATGTGTTAAGCTTACCGTTTCAAGTCTAGTCATCGGTGAGATCACGAGAATCTTCTCCACAACATTAGCCGATTGACTCCCACTCATCAAACAAGGAGGCAACCGTCGTGGAAACCTTCTAACATAGCTCGTCACCACCTGTTGCTGCTCGCTTCCACCAGGATATTCCTCCACAGAATCAAAGTAAAAATAATGAGGAATATCACAAGGATTCTTGCTAAGACCCCTAGTATTCATCATGAAAGCCGGCTTAGCCCCTCTTAGCCATTCAGCAAACGTCTGTATCGGTACTTGTAAAAGGCTAGGCGTGATGACTTTTTCATATATATGCACTGAGTAGCCCCAAGACAAGGAGAAACTCCAGTTCTTGGGGTGGTTGTAGCATATGCTTTGTTGGAGGAGCCTTGATTGATCGGCTTTCGCGGATTTCATCAATTGGTTTAGTGATTGAGGGCGGTCTATAGCGGGAAAGATCGGCTCAACCATGTCAAGGTGGTGGAGAGAGACCAAAGGAGTATGTGGGTGTGCTGATAAAAGTCCTGATATGTCCCCACGTAGATCAATCTGCTCAAAAAGGGTTTCCATTAGATTGTGATGGTGTTTTGTTTTTTAGACATATAGTGACTAAGTCATTAAAATTTGTAACACTAATTAATGGTAAATCTATTACTTCAGTATAAACAGTAACAAAACAAATAATAGTTTTCCTTTTCCAAAATATAGTATAAAATATAAAACTATCTCAAAACGCTTTGAACGTTGTTTCTAACCCTTCCCCTTGTCCGCTTCTATGTCATCTTAAAATATAAGCATATCTCCAACACGATGTGTCTCCTCTTTACTCCCATTTCACAAAATTCTACGGTTTTTATGTTGGAGATATACGTCTAATATATTTTATATTAAAATTGAAAATATTGTACTAGGTTGAAAAAATTAATATTAAATTATGTGGATATATTATGGTACTAGTTTAAGTACCGGTGTATTATACGAGTTACACAAAGTTAATTATACTATTTATCAATGTTTACATATAACTTTGAAATGACATAAACGTTCCATTATAATGAACTAAAAAAATGAAATAAGAAAATTTAGATAAATTATTGCAGAAATATGAATTATGCTATTATTACGATCTAATAAAAATAAATATAAATAAAAATGAGATAATTTACTATTTCTTACCATTACTTTATAGCTTCTTACGTGCATTTATTGGACATATAAAAATCATTATAATGTATAAATCTGAATTTCTATTTCTATAAAATAAAACTCAATTATACCGCGTTATAAAATTCCAGTAAAAAGATTCAACTTATTGTTTGTTCTCTAACTAACAAATCTGTAGAACTTTAAACTTTGATATGATCCCTCAAAAACTATTATATTTCTGGACTTATGTTGAATATCTTTTGAGATTTTATAAGCCAAATATGATTATTTTGATAATTGTAGAATCAAAAAAAAAATTAACAAAATAAAATAAAATTTACCTGATGAAAACCTTTTACTTGAGTAAGTGAAACCCCCAAATCAGCCACACAAGATTGTAAGATATGGTCACTCGCATGAAAATGTTTGTACCTCTCTAAACACACATCTAAATTCTTGGCCAAAATGTTAGCAAGAGGGTAACTAAAAACAAATCCAGCACCACCAAATCCCATCACAAATGAAAATTGACTATTAGATATAATACTTTCTGCATTCATACCAACATAATAGTAACCATTGTGATCATACTTATTCAACACATCCACTAAGTTATCCACAAAGAAGATGGTGTCATCATCCCCCATCACATACCACCTCACACCTTTGTTCTCTGCGTTGAATGTCTCTTTAATTATTCTCGCGATTCTAATGGTGTAAGGGACGGCTTTTTGGGTCACGGTCTCATTAGAGACATATACGCGTGGTGAGGTGGGGGGCCAAGGGAGGTGTTGGATAGGGGCTTGGTCTAGAAAAAGGAAGCCACGCGTTACATTTGGGCGCCACCATGATTCGACGTAGTGTTTCCTTGCATGCCAAGTTTTTACGGTACCAGAGATGCTGAATACGATATGGGAGATGTTAGTAGGGGTGGTTTCTTGGTTTGGGTAGAGGGTGTTATGGGTGTTCTTGAAGTAATTACTCGGTAATAAGATCTGGGTTGTTCGGGAACAAGGATTGATGGAGAAGATCAAGATCAACATCAACATCAACATCAAGATTACCGAGAGCGATAATAAGCTTATGATCATAGGTTTGCATATGCTCATTGTTGATTTTTTATGGATTTGTGTAAACATTTTGATTGTAGGGAAATGAGCAAATGATATGGAAATTCAAGGAACTCTTTTTATTAGCTTTAAAAATTTAAAACGTGATTGTGAATGTGATGTTGTGCAATTCTTGTTCTTCAACATCTTTACTATGCAACATTTTCCATGCCAGTGTTAATTTTCAAGTCACATGAATAGTATATATGTCTATAACTTGAACAATAAGATAAGGTGATAACACATGATAAAAAAAAAAGATTATAGAGAGAAAATGTTTAGATTCTTTTTAAATATTATCATCCTAGAGAGACGTTTAGTAGAATATTAGTTTAAAGTTATAAACTGCAAAGATCGCATAAACATTTGTACATATTAATTTAACTGTGATATATAAGACGGTTATTTAACAACATAAACGTCTCACGATCTCTCAGTTAATCTCACAAACACAATATATAATTGTGCTTACGGTTCTCATAATCCTTTATGCAAAGTTAGTTTTGTATTTAGCACGCTCCTACCATCTTTTATGTATATATTCATTGATTCACCATAATAAGAGAAAAAGATCCCTACATACATGTTTCTTTATGCTATTTTTAATCCTTTAACGGACGATGAATGCGTGGTGGATTGGTGGTCATGCTTAGTAGCATTCAAATGAAATCATTAGATGTTATTCTTTTTTTTAATCTTTAACCACAAATGAAATGATTAAAATACGGAGTTACAACATAAAAGGTTACCGGCTAACCAGTTAACTTTTTGTTTTTTGGTTTCTAACTTTTTGTGGTTATTATTTATTTCTTTAACGTCCAATAAAGTCCGGCCACCCGAGTACACCCATTGGCAAAAGGCTACACACGCACGCGATCGCAGACAGCCGCGGTGACCCGACACGTCACCGATTCCAGAGAAAACCCACCGCCCCCAAAACCCACTGTGATAAAACCCTTGGCTCGTGTGACATTTTGTCGTGCATGACATTAAGTTCTTTACTTTCAATAACTATTAAAAAACAAACATTGCCTTTAAAACCCGAATAAAATATATAGCAACTCGGAAAAAAAAACATATGAGATCAAGATACAAGTGAAATAAGTTAATGATCATGCTGGTTAAACCAGCATTCAATCATCAAGAATTCAACTAGAATTCAAAATAAACATAAAACATTACTAACATTAATAATTAATAAATCATCTCAATCATCAACATAAATGGTTTCCTGCTGAAACACACCCCCGAAAATCTTCCTCACTTCTGCTTTCGACTTTTTCGGTTTGGGCAGCTGCGCGGGTGGTGGTGCCTTTTTAGCCGCTGCAGGTTTCTTGACGACAGCCGGCTTAGGCGTCAAGTTCTGCGCCTTGGCTTGGCCCCTAACCGTTGCAATCTGCACTTTCGGTAGCTCTATCGGGTTGTTTTTAACCGCTGATGCGAACCCTGAGCTTAGTTTTCCCCATGACAGAGCTAACCCTGGTGCAACATCCGGGTCTGGGCCATCTTCGGTTGTGGGTTCGGGTTCTGGTGTCTCTGTGATCTTGCTAGTGGCGGTTTTGAATCGGGCCATGAGGTCGTTGAAGGACTTTTGGGCTGTTGCAGCCTGTCCTTGGAAGTCGTCTGGTGAATCTAGTTTTTTGACATCTTTCTCGGCTGCTTTTTCCGCAGCTTTTATGGCTTCCTCGGCTTCTTCTGCTTCTGCCTTTGCAATGGCGTCTACGTAAGCTTGTCGTCTACCGTCCTTCGAAATCGCACTAAAATGGGTGGGGAAGGCAAACAGGTTGGGTAACAGGTCAGAACATACAAAATTTTTAAATACACGTCGAAATGGACCAAGTCGAGTTGACCCAAGACACTTTTGTCCACAAATTTGACATTTTATGAACAATTAGTGTACCAAATATGATCTTAAATATTATTACACTTCGATAAAGAATCTACATTTTCAATAAAGTGAAGTCAGATTCAAGCAACTTTCAACCCATTTGGCCCGTTTTTCTTTTTCATTTGATCCATTTGAGATAAATATTCATTAGCAAGCAGGTCGAAACCATACTCTAGCATAAATTGAGAAATGGATGACAATATATTTTTTGGAGATATATTTGCACACATTACCTGAAAAGTTCACTCACAGGCTTTGCAGCTGCATCTGGACTTGTAGCAAGTTCCACAACCTAATAAGAAAAAATAACCATTTAGAGGTGGCAATTTCGAACATTTTACTTATGAGTCAGTCATGTCTTAACTCTAACGAGTCATATTGGTAAACTAAAAAAATAAATATAGCAAATAAAGAAAGTGGTATGCTTCTAAAATCTAAAGTGTAATGCTACTGCTAGCCTAAAGGTCTGTTGATTAGAATACATTTTGTGTAATCTATTTAACACACAGAATTTATAATTAAAAAAAAAGTGTTCCGAGGGTTCTAGTTACCTTATTTTCTGCCACTTCTGTGTTGGAGAAAACATCTGCCACCAACGATGCGATCTGCGACTTTGTTACCTACAGTTTTCAGGATCATAATTCAATCAGATATGAAAAGCCAGACTCTAATTCACCGAGATTTCAACTCTTTAACGGTTTCCTAAAATGTTTTTAAGGATCTAAAGCTACTTGATCAAAGAAACAATGGCATACATTACATTACATTACATTACATTACTTTGTAGTCGTTTTCCTGTGTGATCCCTTCAGCGGTCACAACAAAGTTGTACGAACTCTCAGAAGCCGAATCATCAGTCAGTTTAGTCTTGATCAAAGTGTACTTCAAATCAGTTGTTATTAAACCATCTATGAACTCTTTCAAAGTCAATGGCTGTGATTTTGAGAAGAAGTTGTTGAAGAATGATGAGATCCCATCAAGTACATTGTTGGTTGAGGTGAATGATGGTGCTGATGCGTCGTAGATTATGGTGATGTGGCTCACACCGGCTAGCTGGGCGCCTTGGATTAACTGCAGGGCTTCTGATGTGGTGACCTCTGTGGTTGGACCGTTTGCACATGGGCCGATTGTGACTACGGCTTTCGTGGCATTCCCGATTGCTTTCGCTATGGCTTCGGGGTCTTGGAAACTGGATTCCACTGCGTTTAGGCGTTTGGATTCTTCAGTGGAGATAACCTGTATAGAATAATAAAAACTCGTAAAGTGTTATGTATAAATAAGCCTATAAACACAACAAACATTCAGTGAACCGTTGGGCGGGAATTTTGGTTTAAGTTTGGTTAAGTTAATAAGCGAACAAGCATGAGCATAAAACTCTGTTGATTTAG
Source organism: Scalesia atractyloides (assembly GCA_947069175.1). NCBI lineage: Eukaryota > Viridiplantae > Streptophyta > Magnoliopsida > Asterales > Asteraceae > Scalesia > Scalesia atractyloides. The sequence goes on from CAMTDV010000002.1 coordinate 14,607,415, forward strand.
TTAATTTAACGAATGTGAACACATGCCCTGTTCGTTTATTTATGTTCGTAAACGTTTGTTTATGTTTGTCGGTTTACCTTCATTTACGCTAGTTGTGTTTGTTTAGTTATCTTCGTTTGTTTATGTCCGTTTACATATTTTTTTAAATTTACTTATTACCAATACTAATTGGCCTGTCATGTATGAACTCATCAGCCAATCAAACTTTAGAAAAATGCCTCGATTTACCGGCTAATAAACTAAACAAACGAACATAAACAGGTTCATTTTCTTCTTTCACTTAAGCTCGTTTACAACATATACGAACACAAACATGCTCATTTTCTTAACGAACGAACATGAACAAGAATATTTGTTCATTTGAATGTTCATGTTCGTTAGTCTGTTCAGTTAAACTTAAACGAATGAGCGTGAACAAGGCCCGTTCATGTTCATTCAGTTCATATCAAGCCTAGCTATCAATCAACTATATATAGAAATACCCTGATGAGGATAGTCACAAAAGAAACCAACCAAATCATATCATATCTCTTAGTTATGGTATAAATAAATACATACAATAAACTCTAACTAACATAAAACCAAACCTTATAATTAACCGCCAACCTCGCCAAATCCTGTGCAGCACCAAGCTCAGGCACACCCGCCCGAACACTAAACCCCTCCCGAAGCAGCGTCTGCGCAATCCGAATACCCGCCTGTCCAGTAGCACCAGCAACAAACACCGTATTCGGGTCCTTTCGTTTACCAAACACCACACCAGACGATCCATTATTCACCACCTGTATCAACGAATTCACATCCGAAACCTTCCCGAAGTCGAAACCAAAGCGAAACCCATTCGAATTCTCCGTTTCGACATCTCCAGCCGAAGATGTTTCACTTTTCTTAGCACAAACAACCAATCTGTTTGGTTTTTTGAGTGAAGTTAGTCTAGAGTGTGGCGAGGTGGTTAGGAGAAATGAATTGGCTGTTAAAGCTGGAGCCATTGATGAAAAATTGAATTATCTTTTAATGGTTTTTGTGGTTCATTTAATTTGTGAGAACCTCCATTGGAGGGAAGGTGCGATACTCTGTGTGTGTGTGTGTTTAGTGTGTATTGGTGGGTGTTGATCATGTTTGAATTATTATCTGGATGATGAGGTGTTGATGGGTAACTAATAGAATTCTGCCACGTGGATATTGTTATCTGCTTTTGAAATTTGGGTGATCAGACGTTATGAGAAGAAGATACTCCCGGGAGAAAACTCCCTTTTTGAGTTTGGGATGGAAAAAAAAAACAAAATTATATAAAAAATCTGACACCACTATTTATTGATGGGATTGGTATTCGGATACGGGTTTAGTTTTTTTTTTTTTATTAATGGGATGGTAATAGGATACGGATATAGTTTTAAGTTTTTACTGGTTTGAAACAAGTATGGTATGAGATGAGAGTTTCCTATAATGTATTATTTTGTTATGCTATATAATAATTTTGAGAAAAATATAATAAACAGTATACGTAAAGTTGTTATAAAGTTCAAATTTTGAAACTATATTAATTGGAGTGTGGTACTACCTAAGTATGTGATATTTTAAAATTGAGATATTGGAATTTGATAACCCCAATTTTCATCATTGACTCATAGTACTTTTAATTGTCTGCGGTCGCGGACGTATGAGGTCGCCTTTTATCATTGGGTTACCCTGGTTAGCCGGGCTTTTATTTCAGTTGTTAAAAAAAAGAAGTCGTTGATTAAACAAGATCGTATGATTTTAAAAGTTTCCAAGTGATAATTTGACTCGCGTTTTGATAATTTAATATGTGAAACTTAAGAAATATTTTAACTATGTAAGCCATTTCGTGAATCACATTTGTAGCGATATTTCATTTCAGAGTAAGCATATGTGTCGTGAAGGACTTTTGACATGATATCCTTAGAAGATACTAGGTGTTGAAATTTTTTGTAATGTGAATGAATATTGATTTAGTGAATTATAATTTAGTAAAATTATAATTACTAATTAAACTCTTCATATGGTGAATTAAAGATTAAACTCTTGGGTAGAGTTTTTATGTCAATTTATTTGTTATTATTAGAGTTTATGTCTCTAATAAAATAACTAATTAAGTGAGACTTTTTACCTATTCTCAACTCTTGTAAAAATAGTAGGCTATGTGTCTCATTTTGAGATAGAGCAATGCTAGAAAAATACAAGAGAAGTAATACAAGAAAACACATGAATTCATGGAGAGTTCTTGGAAAAGAAGAGATACTTGAATACCCATGTGTTGGGTACTTAGAGAGATAAGCTTTCTCTACTCAATTTTATCTCCTTCATATCATTATTTTTCCACAAGTTCTAACACTATAATTTTATCCAGTGTAACCTCGGGCGCGTGGCCATTTTCGGCAGTACAGACTGCTCCGGCTGTTGTACCCTGGGAGACAGACGCGTTATCTTTAGTAGAGGCGCGAAATCTGTTTTAAGGGAAGCGTGTTGAACACGTGCCTCAGCCATAACCGTCAACACTTGTTTGTTCATTTTGTAGGAAATTATTGTATAAGAAGATGTGGTTTAAGATCTCGTTGAAGCCCACACAAAGGATCATACAAGGAGACATGATTCAAGAGTTCGTTGAAGACTATACAACGGACCATACAAGAAGACGCGGTTAAGACTCTTGTTGAAGACAACGATTTGAATTGATTTATTTAAATATGTTGTATTTCATATTGGATTTGTATATGGTACGGGTACTACAATTTCCCAAAATTATGTAAAGAGAGTATCCTTACCATTTTTATATTTATTATATAATTTTTATTATAAAATTGTGACCCATGTTCTACAAACTTTAAACAGATTTCTTGAGGTTATTGCTACAATTTTAAAACTTTATTTATAAGGATTTTGGGTTCACGAAAGAATTTATAATAAAAATAAATAATTTTTTAGAGATCATGATCTTATAAATATTTTTTTGGGAAATATGTTTGTAGTACAGCTTGTTGTGTTTGGATTTATTGAGATTGGGCTGTAATCTTAAATCCTATACCGTGGTACAAAACGAATAGTTTGGTTCAATCGTTTGGTTTTGAAACGATTATGGAATCGTTAATTTTTTAACCTTTGTGTTAGAACGGGTTTATTGTTGTAAACCATACGTTTTTTGTAAACGTTAAATTTCTCTAACTTGTGTGTTAGACCGGAATTATGGGTGTAAACCATACGTTTTTGTAAACGTTAAATTCTCTTGATTAGAATTTTCATATATTTAAATAAGAGTTTTATGTTACTTGATTTGAGTTTTTTGTCTCTAACTAAGTTCTATTTAAAGTAGACTCTTCATCCACCAATGGATTTATATGAACAAATAAGCCTTATAATGATTTCTTTCTATCATTTATTTCTACACGAGCGTGTTCGAATTGGGTTCTTTATACAAATTGATATGTTTTATAACGATTTTTGTAATCGTTTATTTCTAACGAGCTTGTTAGAACCTATTGATATGATAATGGTTATCATAATCATTTATTTCTAACAAATATATTATAACATATTTATTGATAAGATTTATAACAATTTTTGTAATTGTTTATTTCTAACAAAAGTGTTAGAAACAGTTTATAAAAAAATGATTTTTGTAATCATTTGTCTTCTAACATGCGTGTTAGAAACGGTTTATGAAAAGTGTTAGAAACAGTTTATAAAAAAAATGATTTTTGTAATCATTTGTTTTCTAACATGCGTGTTAGAAACGCTTCATGAAAAGTATTAGAAACAGTTTATAAAAAAAATTGCAAATGACTTTTGTAATCATTTGTCTTCTAACATGCATGTTAAAAACGAGTGTTTGTTTGGAAACAATTTTTAGTTGTTTATTTTTAAACATGTGTATTAGAAGTGACTTATTTATATGAACCATATATGTGTTTATAACAAGTCGAATTAACATTAGTGGAAATGTGAATATTTCTAACGTGCGCGTTAGATTTTTTTTTCCATTTTAACATGATTGTTAAAAATGGTTAGAATACAAATGATTTGAAATGTTTTATGTAAAATTTATATAAGTAATTTGTTGTAGAATTGATTTTAGTGAATATAAACACATTAATGCTTTACATGGTTTATAAATAAAAAGTCATACATTGAAGTTGATGTTTGATTGACTTCAAGAATTAAATCACCATAAAGTGATGGTGTTGTTGTATGGGATTTATCACTAACTTTAATTTGTGATTTCTAAATCCAAATGGTCATGTTTTATATATATAAATGACTTAAATTTTCTAACACGTGTGTTAGAAAATGTGTATCACAAATACAAGGTTAGAGATTGTTCATTATATAAGCCATAATGAATGGAAATGTTTTATGTAAACATTTAATTGCCTTTGTATGCATTAAAAATGATGAGAAATTGTTGATATTATTAATATAGTATATTGCAAAACTAAGGAAATGTTTTAGAGGATTTTTAAAACAAAGTTTTGCATAGTATTGATAATTCAAATGGTTCGCTACTCTTGCTAGAAGTAGCATATGGTGAACAAAGTAACAATCTCATTGATATTATTTGGTGGAAAACGACTTGGTGTTGTTGTGAACAAATTTAGTTGTTCAAGTTCACTACTTAAATGTAGTCTTTGTAACAACTTGGTGTTGTTTTATGTAGAATTGTCCAAGTTTAAAGTTTCAAGATGAAATGAGAAACTTGTACTTACAAGTGCATGAAGTCTTCTTGATGGAGTATCTCAAGACATGTCATGAGACGATATCGTTGACAAGATTTTGGTCAGATTATAAAGTGTTGAAGATAAAAGCACTTTGATATTTGATGCCTACAGATCGTCTATGCTACCGTTTAAATTTCAAAAGTGTTTGGCACTTATGATTTAGTTTCCAATGTATATTATTGTGTTGTGTTCAATATCTTCGGATAACACATGCCATTTTTTACAAGGTTAGAGATTGTTCATTATATAAGCCATAATGAATGGAAATGTTTTATGTAAACATTTAATTGCCTTTGTATGCATTAAAAATGATGAGAAATTGTTGATATTATTAATATAGTATATTGCAAAACTAAGGAAATGTTTTAGAGGATTTTTAAAACAAAGTTTTGCATAGTATTGATAATTCAAATGGTTCGCTACTCTTGCTAGAAGTAGCATATGGTGAACAAAGTAACAATCTCATTGATGTTATTTGGTGGAAAACGACTTGGTGTTGTTGTGAACAAATTTAGTTGTTCAAGTTCACTACTTAAATGTAGTCTTTGTAACAACTTGGTGTTGTTTTATGTAGAATTGTCCAAGTTTAAAGTTTCAAGATGAAATGAGAAACTTGTACTTACAAGTGCATGAAGTCTTCTTGATGGAGTATCTCAAGACATGTCATGAGACGATATCGTTGACAAGATTTTGGTCAGATTATAAAGTGTTGAAGATAAAAGCACTTTGATATTTGATGCCTACAGATCGTCTATGCTACCGTTTAAATTTCAAAAGTGTTTGGCACTTATGATTTAGTTTCCAATGTATATTATTGTGTTGTGTTCAATATCTTCGGATAACACATGCCATTTTTTACAAGGTTAGAGATTGTTCATTATATAAGCCATAATGAATGGAAATGTTTTATGTAAACATTTAATTGCCTTTGTATGCATTAAAAATGATGAGAAATTGTTGATATTATTAATATAGTATATTGCAAAACTAAGGAAATGTTTTAGAGGATTTTTAAAACAAAGTTTTGCATAGTATTGATAATTCAAATGGTTCGCTACTCTTGCTAGAAGTAGCATATGGTGAACAAAGTAACAATCTCATTGATGTTATTTGGTGGAAAACGACTTGGTGTTGTTGTGAACAAATTTAGTTGTTCAAGTTCACTACTTAAATGTAGTCTTTGTAACAACTTGGTGTTGTTTTATGTAGAATTGTCCAAGTTTAAAGTTTCAAGATGAAATGAGAAACTTGTACTTACAAGTGCATGAAGTCTTCTTGATGGAGTATCTCAAGACATGTCATGAGACGATATCGTTGACAAGATTTTGGTCAGATTATAAAGTGTTGAAGATAAAAGCACTTTGATATTTGATGCCTACAGATCGTCTATGCTACCGTTTAAATTTCAAAAGTGTTTGGCACTTATGATTTAGTTTCCAATGTATATTATTGTGTTGTGTTCAATATCTTCGGATAACACATGCCATTTTTTACAAGGTTAGAGATTGTTCATTATATAAGCCATAATGAATGGAAATGTTTTATGTAAACATTTAATTGCCTTTGTATGCATTAAAAATGATGAGAAATTGTTGATATTATTAATATAGTATATTGCAAAACTAAGGAAATGTTTTAGAGGATTTTTAAAACAAAGTTTTGCATAGTATTGATAATTCAAATGGTTCGCTACTCTTGCTAGAAGTAGCATATGGTGAACAAAGTAACAATCTCATTGATATTATTTGGTGGGAAAACGACTTGGTGTTGTTGTGAACAAATTTAGTTGTTCAAGTTCACTACTTAAATGTAGTCTTTGTAACAACTTGGTGTTGTTTTATGTAGAATTGTCCAAGTTTAAAGTTTCAAGATGAAATGAGAAACTTGTACTTACAAGTGCATGAAGTCTTCTTGATGGAGTATCTCAAGACATGTCATGAGACGATATCGTTGACAAGATTTTGGTCAGATTATAAAGTGTTGAAGATAAAAGCACTTTGATATTTGATGCCTACAGATCGTCTATGCTACCGTTTAAATTTCAAAGTGTTTGGCACTTATGATTTAGTTTCCAATGTATATTATTGTGTTGTGTTCAATATCTTCGGATAACACATGCCATTTTTTACAAGGTTAGAGATTGTTCATTATATAAGCCATAATGAATGGAAATGTTTTATGTAAACATTTAATTGCCTTTGTATGCATTAAAAATGATGAGAAATTGTTGATATTATTAATATAGTATATTGCAAAACTAAGGAAATGTTTTAGAGGATTTTTAAAACAAAGTTTTGCATAGTATTGATAATTCAAATGGTTCGCTACTCTTGCTAGAAGTAGCATATGGTGAACAAAGTAACAATCTCATTGATATTATTTGGTGGAAAACGACTTGGTGTTGTTGTGAACAAATTTAGTTGTTCAAGTTCACTACTTAAATGTAGTCTTTGTAACAACTTGGTGTTGTTTTATGTAGAATTGTCCAAGTTTAAAGTTTCAAGATGAAATGAGAAACTTGTACTTACAAGTGCATGAAGTCTTCTTGATGGAGTATCTCAAGACATGTCATGAGACGATATCGTTGACAAGATTTTGGTCAGATTATAAAGTGTTGAAGATAAAAGCACTTTGATATTTGATGCCTACAGATCGTCTATGCTACCGTTTAAATTTCAAAAGTGTTTGGCACTTATGATTTAGTTTCCAATGTATATTATTGTGTTGTGTTCAATATCTTCGGATAACACATGCCATTTTTTACAAGGTTAGAGATTGTTCATTATATAAGCCATAATGAATGGAAATGTTTTATGTAAACATTTAATTGCCTTTGTATGCATTAAAAATGATGAGAAATTGTTGATATTATTAATATAGTATATTGCAAAACTAAGGAAATGTTTTAGAGGATTTTTAAAACAAAGTTTTGCATAGTATTGATAATTCAAATGGTTCGCTACTCTTGCTAGAAGTAGCATATGGTGAACAAAGTAACAATCTCATTGATATTATTTGGTGGAAAACGACTTGGTGTTGTTGTGAACAAATTTAGTTGTTCAAGTTCACTACTTAAATGTAGTCTTTGTAACAACTTGGTGTTGTTTTATGTAGAATTGTCCAAGTTTAAAGTTTCAAGATGAAATGAGAAACTTGTACTTACAAGTGCATGAAGTCTTCTTGATGGAGTATCTCAAGACATGTCATGAGACGATATCGTTGACAAGATTTTGGTCAGATTATAAAGTGTTGAAGATAAAAGCACTTTGATATTTGATGCCTACAGATCGTCTATGCTACCGTTTAAATTTCAAAAGTGTTTGGCACTTATGATTTAGTTTCCAATGTATATTATTGTGTTGTGTTCAATATCTTCGGATAACACATGCCATTTTTTACAAGGTTAGAGATTGTTCATTATATAAGCCATAATGAATGGAAATGTTTTATGTAAACATTTAATTGCCTTTGTATGCATTAAAAATGATGAGAAATTGTTGATATTATTAATATAGTATATTGCAAAACTAAGGAAATGTTTTAGAGGATTTTTAAAACAAAGTTTTGCATAGTATTGATAATTCAAATGGTTCGCTACTCTTGCTAGAAGTAGCATATGGTGAACAAAGTAACAATCTCATTGATGTTATTTGGTGGAAAACGACTTGGTGTTGTTGTGAACAAATTTAGTTGTTCAAGTTCACTACTTAAATGTAGTCTTTGTAACAACTTGGTGTTGTTTTATGTAGAATTGTCCAAGTTTAAAGTTTCAAGATGAAATGAGAAACTTGTACTTACAAGTGCATGAAGTCTTCTTGATGGAGTATCTCAAGACATGTCATGAGACGATATCGTTGACAAGATTTTGGTCAGATTATAAAGTGTTGAAGATAAAAGCACTTTGATATTTGATGCCTACAGATCGTCTATGCTACCGTTTAAATTTCAAAAGTGTTTGGCACTTATGATTTAGTTTCCAATGTATATTATTGTGTTGTGTTCAATATCTTCGGATAACACATGCCATTTTTTACAAGGTTAGAGATTGTTCATTATATAAGCCATAATGAATGGAAATGTTTTATGTAAACATTTAATTGCCTTTGTATGCATTAAAAATGATGAGAAATTGTTGATATTATTAATATAGTATATTGCAAAACTAAGGAAATGTTTTAGAGGATTTTTAAAACAAAGTTTTGCATAGTATTGATAATTCAAATGGTTCGCTACTCTTGCTAGAAGTAGCATATGGTGAACAAAGTAACAATCTCATTGATATTATTTGGTGGAAAACGACTTGGTGTTGTTGTGAACAAATTTAGTTGTTCAAGTTCACTACTTAAATGTAGTCTTTGTAACAACTTGGTGTTGTTTTATGTAGAATTGTCCAAGTTTAAAGTTTCAAGATGAAATGAGAAACTTGTACTTACAAGTGCATGAAGTCTTCTTGATGGAGTATCTCAAGACATGTCATGAGACGATATCGTTGACAAGATTTTGGTCAGATTATAAAGTGTTGAAGATAAAAGCACTTTGATATTTGATGCCTACAGATCGTCTATGCTACCGTTTAAATTTCAAAAGTGTTTGGCACTTATGATTTAGTTTCCAATGTATATTATTGTGTTGTGTTCAATATCTTCGGATAACACATGCCATTTTTTACAAGGTTAGAGATTGTTCATTATATAAGCCATAATGAATGGAAATGTTTTATGTAAACATTTAATTGCCTTTGTATGCATTAAAAATGATGAGAAATTGTTGATATTATTAATATAGTATATTGCAAAACTAAGGAAATGTTTTAGAGGATTTTTAAAACAAAGTTTTGCATAGTATTGATAATTCAAATGGTTCGCTACTCTTGCTAGAAGTAGCATATGGTGAACAAAGTAACAATCTCATTGATGTTATTTGGTGGAAAACGACTTGGTGTTGTTGTGAACAAATTTAGTTGTTCAAGTTCACTACTTAAATGTAGTCTTTGTAACAACTTGGTGTTGTTTTATGTAGAATTGTCCAAGTTTAAAGTTTCAAGATGAAATGAGAAACTTGTACTTACAAGTGCATGAAGTCTTCTTGATGGAGTATCTCAAGACATGTCATGAGACGATATCGTTGACAAGATTTTGGTCAGATTATAAAGTGTTGAAGATAAAAGCACTTTGATATTTGATGCCTACAGATCGTCTATGCTACCGTTTAAATTTCAAAAGTGTTTGGCACTTATGATTTAGTTTCCAATGTATATTATTGTGTTGTGTTCAATATCTTCGGATAACACATGCCATTTTTTACAAGGTTAGAGATTGTTCATTATATAAGCCATAATGAATGGAAATGTTTTATGTAAACATTTAATTGCCTTTGTATGCATTAAAAATGATGAGAAATTGTTGATATTATTAATATAGTATATTGCAAAACTAAGGAAATGTTTTAGAGGATTTTAAAACAAAGTTTTGCATAGTATTGATAATTCAAATGGTTCGCTACTCTTGCTAGAAGTAGCATATGGTGAACAAAGTAACAATCTCATTGATATTATTTGGTGGAAAACGACTTGGTGTTGTTGTGAACAAATTTAGTTGTTCAAGTTCACTACTTAAATGTAGTCTTTGTAACAACTTGGTGTTGTTTTATGTAGAATTGTCCAAGTTTAAAGTTTCAAGATGAAATGAGAAACTTGTACTTACAAGTGCATGAAGTCTTCTTGATGGAGTATCTCAAGACATGTCATGAGACGATATCGTTGACAAGATTTTGGTCAGATTATAAAGTGTTGAAGATAAAAGCACTTTGATATTTGATGCCTACAGATCGTCTATGCTACCGTTTAAATTTCAAAAGTGTTTGGCACTTATGATTTAGTTTCCAATGTATATTATTGTGTTGTGTTCAATATCTTCGGATAAACACATGCCATTTTTTACAAGGTTAGAGATTGTTCATTATATAAGCCATAATGAATGGAAATGTTTTATGTAAACATTTAATTGCCTTTGTATGCATTAAAAATGATGAGAAATTGTTGATATTATTAATATAGTATATTGCAAAACTAAGGAAATGTTTTAGAGGATTTTTAAAACAAAGTTTTGCATAGTATTGATAATTCAAATGGTTCGCTACTCTTGCTAGAAGTAGCATATGGTGAACAAAGTAACAATCTCATTGATATTATTTGGTGGAAAACGACTTGGTGTTGTTGTGAACAAATTTAGTTGTTCAAGTTCACTACTTAAATGTAGTCTTTGTAACAACTTGGTGTTGTTTTATGTAGAATTGTCCAAGTTTAAAGTTTCAAGATGAAATGAGAAACTTGTACTTACAAGTGCATGAAGTCTTCTTGATGGAGTATCTCAAGACATGTCATGAGACGATATCGTTGACAAGATTTTGGTCAGATTATAAAGTGTTGAAGATAAAAGCACTTTGATATTTGATGCCTACAGATCGTCTATGCTACCGTTTAAATTTCAAAAGTGTTTGGCACTTATGATTTAGTTTCCAATGTATATTATTGTGTTGTGTTCAATATCTTCGGATAACACATGCCATTTTTTACAAAGAAATAAATCACTAATGTTTGTGACGTATAATTATTTTTGTGAAAGTAATTATAACGTCAACTATACATTGTTTAAAAGAATATGGCTTTAAACGGATAGTACATGAAAATATTTGGACATAAACAACTTGAGAGTTGTTAAATTGACTAAAAGTTAAAGACGAAACATCAAATGTATAACCACATCATGAGAGATTAATGAAAGAACGTACTGAGTGTATTGACATGAAATACACAAATGAGATTCATGTCGAAATACTTCGTTAGAAATCATTGTAAAATTCACAAGTTTGAATTCTAACATATGAAAGTAAAAGTATAATATGTTATTTCATACCTTTAATAAATCTTGCGAGATTTATACGTAGATGCGTCTACCACTTGAATATGAAAATTTTACCTTCGTTTGGGAGAGCATCCTAAATATACATATCTCTTAATGAATAACAATAGATGTGTGCAAATCACTTTTGGCAAAATTATGAATGCCATGTTGTTGAGTATGGATCTAGTTGACTCTATTTTCCACATAATAGTGATTGTAAACGAGGAACACTCATCTTGTTGGCGATGAGTGTGTTCACCAAGTGACTTGGATTAAGACTTATGTTTAAGTACTTATGAGTCAATGGTAAAGTGTTGGACATCAAAGGTAAACAAGTTATGTTCCTTAATTGAATGATAAAATTTAGCTATGTGCTATATACAATAATTTGTGAGACCTTCCTAAATATTGATGTTTTAGGATTATGAATAAGTCTCACTATTTTGTCTTAACAAGGGATGAATGTTGCAAAGTGATATTATGATATCCTTGGGGCTGTGAAGACTCAGAATGATGCATCTTCTGTTCACATTCTAAAGTATTGTAGTCTAAAGCATGCTAGACTAGTACTTGGTTAATTATGGGTCTTGACGGAGACTAATTAACTCTAAACATTCAAATGTGTATGAACACAAATAGAATTTGTGTATAGACAAAGTTGAGGGAGAATTTCATTCATTATAGGGAAAAGACATGGAACTTTTGAAGATTTTGTTCGAAAAGCTAATGAGGATAACTCATTGTCTAGGCTTATACTAGATGCTAAATTAGAATTATTCTAAGTTTGTGACAAACTTATGACAATGTCATGTGTTGTTTTGGTTAGCTAGGAAGCTTATGTAAGCTAATGCAATATGATTAAATTCACTGATACAATGAGGTTGATCTTGTTCAATCATATGTGTATAAAGGTCGTCATAAGTGAAGTTACGGAAATGTTGATCAAATGGCAAGAAATGTGGGGGATGATCCATTTAAAAAAAACCCTATAAGGGTATGTAGAAATGGTTTTCGTTACTCCATCTGGATGTTATCCAATAACACTTAAATGTGGGGGTGTCTTGCATTTGTACCATAATATTTTGGCAATAAGGATTTTGTAATCCAATCTAACATTGCAAACAGGGGACTAAGTGGAAGACACAAAGGTCATAGTGCATAATGGAGATGTGTTTGCCTTAAATTATAAATGTATCATGCTAAGAAAAATATTATAACCAGATTCAGGTGGCCACTGAGGTTATAGTCTTAGAAATTGACAGTAGGCAATGTTAACTTTCGAGTTACGAACACGTCATGACAATTGATCTCAACTGCAAAGTTATCTTCAGTGACTTGTCAATGACAAAGATAATGTTATGGATCCAGCAACCTGAGGATTTATTAGAGATCAAGTTGTGGAATGAGACTAAAGCCCATGGAAAAAGGGTGTCTGAAGGAAACCTAACTTAGTTGACTGGAGATCCCAAGATCTAAGTTCAATAGGACAACGAATTCATATGCCTAAGGGTGGTCACTGTGGGGGCATAGCTGATATGCATAAGCTAGTATATATGGTTAAATATACCCCTAAACGATAAATGGGTGTTTAAATACGTCCTAGTTCATTCCTATGGATTCAATGACAAATTGTGAGGCTAAGCATATTATGTGGTAAATGATTTTGCGTAATCATGGTAACCATGATACTTTTAATGATTTAATGAGAATCACCTATGTTAGAGAGAAGTGGGGTCACTTCGAATGGAATTGGGGGCACAATTCCTAGAGCTCTCGCAGAACCAGGAAAGTGTTCCACGACCATTATTGGACACAACTATGAGGGGATGACCCGACTAAGGAGAGTATTGTGTGAAGTGTATTGTCATCTACACAAATGGGGGTTTGTTCAAGGACATCGCGTCTACAAACCACTAGGAGACTAAGTATGCTTCATAACAGAAAGTTCAAAGGGAACACCTACTTATCCGGCAATACTCAACTATTAAGGTTCCATTGGAAATTTTATGTGTTTTGAATGATTTCCATTCATTTGGGGATTGTTGAAAATTTTTGTAGTGTGAATGGATATTGATTTAGTGAAATTATAATTTAGTAAAATTATAATTACTAATTAAACTCTTCATATGGTGAATTAAAGATTAAACTCTTGGTAGAGTTTTTATGTTAATTTATTTGTTATTATTAGAGTTTATGTCTCTAATAAAATAACTAATTAAGTGAGACTTTTTACCTATTCTCAACTCTTGTAAAAATAGTAGGATATGTACCTCATTTTGAGATAGAGCAATGCTAGAAAAATACAAGAGAAGTAATACAAGAAAACACATGAATTCATGAAGAGTTCTTGGAAAAGAAGAAATACTTGAATACCCATGTGTTGAGTACTTAGAGAGATAAGTTTTCTCTACTCAATTTTATCTCCTTCATATCATTATTTTTCCACAAGTTCTAACACTATAATTTTATCCAGTGTAACCTCGGACGCGTGGCCATTTTCGGCAGTACAGACTGCTCCGGCTGTTGTACCCTGGGAGACAGACGCGTTATCTTTAGTAGAGGCGCGAAATCTGTTTTAAGGGAAGCGTGTTGAACACGTGCCTCAAGCATAACCGTCAACACTTGTTTGTTCATTTTGTAGGAAATTATTGTATAAGAAGATGTGGTTTAAGATCTCGTTGAAGCCCACACAAAGGATCATACAAGGAGACATGATTCAAGAGTTCGTTGAAGACTATACAACGGACCATACAAGAAGACGCGGTTAAGACTCTTGTTGAAGACAACGATTTGAATTGATTTATTTAAATATGTTGTATTTCATATTGGATTTGTATATGGTACGGATACTACAATTTCCCAAAATTATGTAAAGAGAGTATCTTTACAATTTTTATATTTATTTATATAATTTTTATTATAAAATTGTAACCCATGTCCTACACTAGGTAGTTAGATATCTATATTACTCAAGAAGATTTAATAGTTAATTCTCAAAAATAATTATTTTGTTTATCATATAGACGTTAGTTAAGGTGATCCTAGATAAAATCTCATAGGTGTATAGGGAGGTAGCTAACACGCATGTGGCATGTGTAAGAGAAGCATTTTGGTACAATATATGAGATTATCTTAAATATAAGATGTATTCATTTTAGGCTTTGCAAAGCATGGAGATGATTAAACATAAAGTTTGGTTTGGGTATGAAGTGTAGAAAATTATAACAGAAGGATATGTGGTAAATAACAAAAAGAATACAGGAAAATGTATTTTAGTCAATCTCATCTAATCTTCTATTTCTCTTTTTCTGTATCTTCAAAACTCACAATCTTCAAATTTTCTTAATTTTCTCTCCGTGTAATCACTACATCATATTATGTTTTTATTTATCAATCAATGATTCAAACATTCAATCAACGTGTTCTTCAACAATTTTGAAGAAACTCAGATTATGTTTATACAATTTCTTATTTTTTTTCCTCATAGTTTTGAAGTGAATCACTCGATTTGTTCAATTCGATTTTTTAGCATTCAAAATTTCTCAACCGCTCAAGAAATCCTAAGAAATCGAATTCGGTTCGTCAATCATTTCTTTTTACGATCTAGGTTTTCGAAATGCGTTTTAGATAAAAACAATTTTTTTGTTTTTAGTCTATTGCATTTTAGAAAAAAACGCATTTTAGTGTTTTTAGTCAATTGCGTTTTACAAAGAACATATTTTTTAGTTCATTGCCTTACAGAAAAAAAACTTTCTTTGTGTTTTTAGTACATTGTGTTTTAGAAGAAAAAAAACACACATTTTTTTGTTTTTAGTCCATTCCATTTTAGAAAAGCACATTTTTTGTGTTTTTTGTTTATTGCGAAAACACATTTTTTGTGTTTTTAGTCCGTTGCATTTTAGAAAAAGAACACATTTTTTTTTATTTTTTCTCTATTGCGTTTTACTCATTTGGGTTTTAAAAAAAATCAAAAGTATTGCAATAATATACTCGTTTTAAAGATAAAAGTGCTCGTGTTAATGGTGCAGTTTTATAAAAAAAATATAATGTCGTATAAATTAGTTATTAACGTTTTAAAAAAAGAGTGGGAATTAGAGAAGAGAAAAACTATTGTTATACCCCTTAACTAACCCATGCATCTCCTCTTTTTCAATTCACCAATTTAATTTTAGTCATTTATTTAAATCTAATGGATAAGATGTTTCATAATCTTACTAGTATATCCTGACCTTATAATTCGGTATTATTTTTTTTATAGATATTTATTCCGGTTATTTTTTGTAACAATGTAAACTTGATCATTTGACTTGTATTGTTGTGAAGTTTTAACTTTATCAAAGGGCATCTATGTTTTAAAATTGATAGTTATGTTGTGTTTAAACATAAGAGGTATTCACGTTTGATATCAACATCATATTAGATTCCAATCAAGATGATTATTTTCGTAGGGTTGTAAGTTATTTGCTTGGATTATCATCTCCACTAGCCTTGTCCTTTTAAATAGTATGTTGGGGGCAAAGTAAGTCACCAAGCAAAACATCAAACTGATTTTTGAAGGCGTCTTGTATGATTGTTTGAAATAGATGTGATATATCATTCAATGCACACACAATCAATCATACAATCATTATTTTCTTCAGCTTTACATGCATTAGTAACTTCATAAGGTCCTATTATTGTATTGTAAACTCAATGTCATTCCGTATCATACCATTAGCCTTGTATTTTCCACACAATAATATGTATCAGATTATAAATATCTATTACCACATTCATTTTTTTATAGTCAAAGATCTATGTCTATGGGATGTTTTCACAAAAGTCACTAATATACATACTCACAAACCACATTTTTATAATCAATCTTGAGATGAATAATTTTTCTATTATTGACTAATGATCATAGTTATTTGGTCCAATTTACATGCTTGTATCTCCGGTTATCTTTTATTAGCCGTGACTTTATTTTTATAAATATATACTTTTTATTTTATTATTTTATTTAATATATTTTTTTTAAAACATATATTTCCTTTACCACTTTTTTAATAATTGTTTTTTAAACATATATTAATTTATCGATTAATTTGATACTTACGTTTATAATTTTTTTTCTAAAAACTTAAGTACATATTGTGTTTGATTTTTTCCTCAAAATTCCTTTATAAGTTTTTTTTTTTAAAACGAAGTTGTACTTAAAATAAATATTTATTTGGTATCATAAAACGGTACGATAATAAACTAAATCGTTCTAATGGTTTGGTTTTTTAAACAACATGCTTTATTTTCAAATCACGTTTGTTTTATATTATCATTTTCTTGGTTTTGCCGAAACGCGAGACGTAAAAAAACTAGTTTTCTATTATTAAAAAAAACTAGTTTTCTATTATTGACTAGTGATCATTGTTATTTGGTCCAATTTACATGCTTGTATCTCCGGTTATCTTTTATTTGCCGTGCAATGTACATATGTTATGTTCACGTTTGGATCATATAATTAGTTCTAAGAGTGTGTGTATATATATATATTGTAACATTAAACCTGCTCCTTTGTAATAAAAGAATACGTTATGATGTTCGTTACATATCTATGTTAAATGTTTAAAAGTTTGATATATTATTTGCATTAAATAATAAATAAAAGGTTAAAATAATAATAATAATAAATAAAAAAATAAATAATAAAAATAAAATATCAAAAAGTGAAGACCGTGGGTATCGAATCCGGGTCTCCACCCAACAACACACACAACATACCACTACACTACACACACATATCTGTTAAAATCCTAAATCAATTAATTTATATACTAAAACAACACTTGAATTTGAATTCAAATCTCAGAACCTATAACAGTCGGAACATGATTCTAGCAATCAATCCAAACCAACGAACCAACCCATTGCCGCCGCTCCAATCACTCAAGTTGCACCTCCTACGACACCATTCAAGAAACAGTATACAAGACCTCACCCAAAATGCAACCGATACCAATATCACCACCCTCCCGAGAACCCATGTCTACACTGCACAAGTTGTGGCCGTGCAGGTCATACAATTCAAACTTGTCGCGTTCTTCAAAGACCAGCCCGCAACCAACCTCAAGTCCAACCAAACAACCAAGTGGTGGGCCAAGCTCCCTACCAACAACCTCTACTACTACCACTCCTACAATTGCTCAACCCTTCTATCAACCCAACTACCCTATGATGCCGCTCGTCAGAGCTTGTTTCAATTGCGGTGATCCAACCCATTTCCGCAACACCAGTCTCGCTTGGTAAACATCATCAATGCACAAGCTCAAGCTAACCCTGTGAATCAAGCCAACCAAGCCAATCCGCCAGCTAGAGGAAGAGCTTTTAACATCAACGCCAACCAGGCTAGAGCAGATAACAATGTGGTTAACGGTACGTTTCTCATTAACGGTAGTTATGCATCTATTCTTTTTGACACTGGCGTGGATAAGAGTTTTGTGTCCTTAGAATTTGAATCTATTCTTGGTTTACCTCGCGCTAGTCTAGCCGAATTATTTATAGTGGAAGTAGCAGACGGTGAACCTATTAAGTTAGACTCTATCATTCGCGATTGCACCCTTACTCTCAATGATCATGATTTTCCAATCGATCTTATTCCTATTAAGTTGGTTAGTTTCGACGTCATCATTGTATGGACTGGCTTAGTCAGTATCACACTGAGGTCGTTTGTTATGAAAAATTTATTCGAATTCCTCTCACCGACGGTCAAACTCTTCGTTTTTTGGTGAAACCCCATCCAAAGGACTCAAGTTGATGTCATGCCTTCAAGCTCAAAGATACCTTCGCAAAGACTACATAGCATTCTTAGCCCATATCGTCAAAAAGAAAGGCAAGGAGAAGAAACTCGAAGACATTCCGATTGTTAAAGAATTTCCTCAAGTTTTTCCCGACGATGTTTCAGGACTTCCTCCTGTGTGAGAAGTCGAATTTCGAATCGATCTTGTACTTGGTGCTACCCCAGTTGCAAAATCTCCATATCGGTTAGCCCCATCTGAAATGCAAGAGTTAGCTAGTCAACTACAAGAGTTGACTGACAAAGGATTTATACGTCCTAATCATCACCTTGGGGTGCACCAGTTCTTTTCGTCAAAAAGAAGGATGGGACTTTTCGAGTGTGCATCGATTATCGAGAGCTCAACAAGCTGACAATCAAGAATCGTTATCCTTTACCTCGCATTGATGATCTTCTAGATCAACTTTAGGGTGCCACCTGTTTCTCGAAAATCGATCTTCGTTCATCAGCTTAGAGTACGTGAAGAAGACATTCCAAAGACTGCCTTTTGAACTCGCTACGGTCACTACGAATTCATGGTCATGCCTTTTAGTTTGACCAATGCTCCCGATGTTTTCATGGATTTGATGAATAGGGTGTGCAAACCCTACCACGATCGTTTCGTCATTGTCTTTATCGATGATATCCTTATTTATTCTAAGACCAAGTCAGATCATGAACGACATCTTCGACTCATCCTAACACTTTTGAAAACCAAAAGCTCTACGCTAAATTTTCGAAATGTGAATTCTGGTTAAAAGAAGTTCAATTTCTTGGTCACGTCGTCAACGACAAAGGAATTCATGTCGAGCCTGCAAAGATTAAAGTTGTATAAGAATGGCACGCTCCATGCACTCCTACCAAAGTTAGATCATTCCTTGGTTTA
This sequence comes from Scalesia atractyloides, assembly GCA_947069175.1. Classification (NCBI taxonomy): domain Eukaryota; kingdom Viridiplantae; phylum Streptophyta; class Magnoliopsida; order Asterales; family Asteraceae; genus Scalesia; species Scalesia atractyloides. The sequence continues at coordinate 14,626,741 of CAMTDV010000002.1, forward strand.
GCTGGTTATTATCGATGTTTCATCGCCAATTTCTCTCGTATTGCCTTACCACTCACAGCCTTAACTCATAAGGGTAATCCCTTCATTTGGGGGCCCAAGCAGGAAGAGGCTTTTCAAACCTTAAAGCAAAAACTTTGTGATGCACCTATTCCCACTCTCCCTGATGGTTGTGAAGACTTTGTGGTCTATTGTGATGCATCAGGGCAGGGACTAGGGTGTGTCTTAATGCAAAGAGGAAAGGTGATAGCCTACGCCTCAAGGCAACTCAAAGTCCACGAGAAGAATTAAACTACTCATGACCTAGAACTCGGAGCAGTCGTGTTCGCTCTAAAGACACGGAGACTTATCTCTATGGTACAAAGTGTGAGATTTACGCTGACCACAAGAGCCTACAACATATCTTCAATCGAAAAGAGTTAAACATGAGGCAACGACGATAGGTCAAACTCTTGAATGATTACGATTGTGAGATCCGTTATCATCCTGGTAAAGCGAACGTTGTGGCTGATGCTCTTAGTCGAAAAGAGTATGCTAACTCCATTCATCTTTTGTGTTCTCAAATCGTAACTGATCTTCAAAAACGCATTCGCGCAGCTCAACATACTTCTATCACGAAAAATGATGTACGAGATGAATTATCTTGTGGAGCTGAAACCAAGTTAGAATCCAAGTCCGATGGTATTCTTTACTATCTAAATCGTATTTGGGTACCTGATCGTGACAATCTTCGTAGTTTTCTCATGAACGAGGCTCACAAAACATGATACTCTATACATCCAGGTGCTGATAAGATGTATCAAGACCTACGATACTCTTACTGGTGGCCTGACATGAAGAAGGATATCGCCATTTTTGTCTCCAAATGCCTCACATGTTCTAAGGTTAAAGATGAACATAAAAAACCCTCAGGATTACTCGTTCAACCCGAAATACCCGTTTGGAAGTGGGAAAACATAACCATGGATTTTATTACCGGGTTACCTCGCACCTCCAGTGGGTGTGACATGATTTGGGTTATTGTTGACCGTCTTACTAAATCAGCTCATTTCATTCCAATCCGCGAAGACTATAAGAGCGAGAAATTAGCTCGTATCTATATTGATGAAATTGTAAGTTGACACGGTGTGCCTTTAAGTATCATTTCGAATCGAGATGGACGCTTTAATTCATGAACATGGTAGGCTGTGCAATCAGCGTTAGGTACACGCTTAGATCTCAGCACTGCATTTCACCCTCAAACTGATGGTCAATCTGAACGCACCATACAAACTCTTGAAGACATGCTGCGAGCATGTGTCATCGACTTCAAGGGCAATTGGGATACTCATCTACCATTAGTTGAATTTTCATACAACAATAGCTATCATTCGAGCATCGGTATGGCTCCATTTGAAGCTCTATACGGTCGTAAGTGTCGATCCCCTATATGTTGGCACGGAATCGGTGAAGCACAAATCACTGGACTTGAATTGATCCAAGAAACAACCGATAAGATTCTTCAAATCCGCAATAATCTTCTAGCAGCTTAGAGTCGTCAAAAGAGTTACGCTGATAAACGACGAAAGCCACTCGAGTTTTGTGTTGGCGATCAAGTGCTTTTGAAAGTATCACCATGGAAGGTGTCACACCCCGACCCGCAGCGGAAATAAGAGTCGGAGCATAATTGGGTTATCACCAAAGCACATGACATTTACTATTATGTTTCATATTTAATAAAGTCAAAGTTACATTTTCAAACATCCAAACATGTTCATTCAATACAAAAGAAATAACCAAACATAACAATCCCAATACTAAATCGTTTTATTCTTCTAATCCAGGTCCTATGTGTTCCTAGCTGCTGCTGGTTCACCTGTATCATGTGTAAAATGGGAGTTTTTGCGTCAACATAAGTTGGCGAGTGAACCTTATTAGATAAACATTTGATAATGATTTTATGGTTAGTTTATCAATGAAATATTATGCATAATCATAAAAGAGCAAATGTAAGTAATCAAGCATTGGCAAATAGCAGTTACAATTATAACATACAATAACACTTGATAGCATACATGAACATACCAATATCATATGATAACTAACATAAATGAACTGTGCGATCAAGGCTCAATCAAACGGAGCCGATCGTATTGCATGTACTGAAAATGTAAATTGAACTGTGCGATCAAGGCTCAATCAAACGGAGCCGATCGTATTGCATGTACTGAAAATGTAAATTGAACTGTGCGATCAAGGCTCAATCAAACGGAGCCGATCGTATGCGGGCACGCCAGGTTCAACCACATAATAAAATGGGGAACAAGCTCAGACCTCATAAATGGGGAGCAGCGGCCTCGGCAATTGCATGTACTGAAATAATAATTTGCATCCAATAATAACTACTTAACAGCAACAAACTAAATACACATGTCATGATATGATGTATGCACAATAGTTTAGTTATAATATGTATATAAACAAAGACACATGATACACCCCAAAAACGTGATTAAAACGGGGAATTTGAAAGGTTCACTCACATTGGGTGCGTTGAATTTGAGATGGTGAGATGCGCACGATTTAGATGAGCGGATCGACGAGGAATACTAACCTAAATAATAATGGAAAAATATATTAGGTGGATGGATTTTATTAAGGATTTTAATGAAATTTTTAGATATATTTTTGTGAGTTTATGGCTATTTTCTATCTTTAAAAATGTTATTTTTAAGTATTTTTAATTGATTTTTAAATTAAATTAAATAAATAAAAATATAAAAAAATATATTTTTTTAAGTGTTGACCGTTGACCGTTGACCGGTTCGGTCAGCGGATAAATTCTGCGCCGGGTGGGATTCGAACCGGCGACCTTCCGTTCGCGTGCACGCAGCTCTACCAACTGAGCAACGTGTCTAACCCGTTATAAACTCGTTTTTAATTATATTTATACACTTATTTGAATTAACCGAAAATTCCTTTATTTGCAAAAACGTTTTAATTCAATTGGACCGGTGCTCGTGACGAGATTCGAACGCGCGACGTGTAGTTCATGATGCACACAGTCCACCGCTGGACTGTGTGTCTAACCCGGTTATATTCTTGGTTTTTATTATACTTAACAACTATCTGCTTTAACCCGGTTTAGTTCTTGATAAAAAAGGCAGGTTATTACACAAGGCGTGCGTGTAGCAAGGATCGAACTCGGGACGTGTGTGTGAAATTTGCACACAGTCCACCGCTGGACTGTGTGTCTAACCCGTTTAAAATACCATTTTTAATTAATCTTATGTTCTGTTATAACTTCATCTTCTTCGTCGATTTACACAGACAGCATAATTCGACTGGTTATGATTGACTTGTGATTTATAAAGTTCTCAGACATTAACAGTAATTCAAAAGTAGAGAATGGAGAGAGTTTAAGGAACAGAATATACCGATTGATGTTATTCACAGAAATCCGGCGGAGGTTCGTCGATACTGGAAATGAACTCCGGCTGTTGAAACCAATTAACAGCGTTGATCGATTATTCATAAAGTTGAGTCACTTAAACAAGGTTTAAAAGAAGTTTAGGATATCATACCAGATCACAGTGTGATTCCGGCAGTCTCAGAAACTTTCCGGCGAAGATGAGATTTTCGATAAACGTTGACTAGGATCGATTCTGATGATGGAGTTGTGTTAGAGACTGATTAATCACATGTTTTAAACAGAATGAGTCGGAGGAATTACCGTGAGAATGTGAGTCCCGGTTTTCCGGTGACTTGCAGAAATTTTCCGGCGAACTGATTCAGAAGATCTTATGGTTCAAAAATGCGACGAAAATGAAATTGAGTATTGTTGTGATAGTTCTGAATCGTGCAAATGATCTGGAGCTTGAATTAAATCAGAACTTGATGAATTTTCGGTTTCAAAAGCCGAAAATGATAGGACTTAAAGTTTCAATCAATTTTAACTTGATTAGAAACCGTAATACATCGGTTATAACTGAAATTGTGAGGTAAACAATCGATTTGACGATTGGTTTGCCGATTACCGGTTTTCAGATGGTATCATCGGTTAAACTGAGTTTGTGTATAAGTTTCTTTTGTTTTCCTAGAGTTAACAGAAAACACATTGTGGCGGAGTGGTCTAGGGAATGATTGTTAAGTCGTTGTAGCGACTCAGCTGACCCGGGTTCGAGTCCCGGCAGCTTCAAATATTTTTTATTTGTTTTATTTTAACTTTTTATCAAATATAATTTTTATAGTTTAATTTATTTATTAATTATGTATCGTTTTAACTCAAAATAATCATAAATAATTAACGCAACTTTTATAACTTGGTACAAGATTACAAAACGGAGCGGGTTTTGGAACCCGATTTTTACAAATGTTACAGAAGGGAGTTGTTCGTTTTGGACAAAAAGGCAAGCTAGCACCTCGCTATGTGGGACTATTCAAAATACTCGAGAGAGTTGGTCCTGTAGCCTACAAGCTTGACTTACCAGAAGAACTCAACAAGATTCATCCCACGTTCCATGTATCCAACTTGAAAAAGTGTCTTGCCAACGAAAATCTCCATATACCGTTGGAAGACAATCAGATTGATGAATTGATGTATTTCGTAGAGCGACCTGTAGAAATCATGGACTTCGGTGAGAAGCGTTTAAGACGAAGTCGAATTCCAATAGTCAGAGTGCGTTGGGAGTCAAAACGAGGACCTGAGTTTACTTGGGAACGCGAAGACTCAATGCGCGAAAAATACCCTCACCTTTTCCAAGTCAAACCTACCACTACTTAAATTTCGGAACGAAATTTCTAAAAGTAGGGGATACTGTAACATTTGTCGTAAAACGGGTCTAAAACCTGCTCCGTTTGTAATAAAAGTATAAGTTATGATGTTCGTTATGTATCTATGTTAAATGTTTAAAAGTTTGATATATTATTTGCATTAAATAATAAATAAAAGGTTAAAATAATAATGATAATAAATAAAAAATAAATAATAAAATAAAATATCAAAAAGTGAAGACCGCGGGCATCGAACCCGGGTCTCCACCCAACCAACACACACAATACACCACTACACTACACACACATATCTGTTAAAATCCTAAATCAATTAATTTATATACTAAAACAACGCTTGAATTTGAATTCCAAATCTCAGAACCTATAACAGTCGGAACATGATTCTAGCAATCAATCCAAATAACCGTTTTCCTTTTGATTAACGCATGTAACTGCTTTCAATCATCAGATTTAACGGAAATCTTGAATCAATTCGTCTGAGCTGTACGAAATCATTGACCGTTAATCCATAAATGAAACCGAAATCATAACTGCCTCTACTCTATAAATAGCAATCCTTGAATCTTTGTAGAACTCGCTCATACACTTGCTTAAACTCTCAAACACTCTGCACTCTCTGTCTTCAAATATCACGTCGCTGGAAAAATTTTCAGTCACCGGAACTTCATCGGAGATCACACCTGTTCGGTACAACATCCTTAAATCCTTTTCTTTTTAAATTATTTTCGTTATCAGTACTAATCAATCAACTAATTCAATAAGAATTATTGATTAAACAGTCGGGTTGATGCTCTGGTTTCATGAATCGAAGAAGATGAAGTTTGAAATGTGTTTAAAGGAATTTAAAACCGGTAAATATACCGGGTTAGACACACATTCCAGTGGTGGACTGTGTGCAAATTTAAATCATGGTCCCGGGTTCGAGTCTTAACACGCTGCCCGATTCTTACAAATTTCCAACCCTTTTTAATACTTATATATATTAAGACGCAAATAGTATATAAATGTAATTAAAATCACATATCATTCGGGTTAGTCACACAGCCCAGTTGGTCGGGCTGTGTGCAACACGAGGCTATGGTCGCAGGTTTGAGTCCGGTTCGCTGCACGATTACACGCTTCTGAAATTAATAAACCTTTTTAATTAATAAACAGAAATCGTTGAACTTAATATGTGTATATATGTAATTAAAAACGGATATATTCCGGGTTAGACACGTAGCTCAGTTGGTAGAGCTGCGTGCACGTAAACGAGAGGTCACGAGTTCGAATCCCACACACTGCGTATAATCCCTAAATCGACCGGTTCGACCCCTAAAAGGGGTATATTTTTTAGTAAACCTTTTTCCTTTATTTTTCTCTAAAATACATAAAATATATAATAAAATAAGTCTTTTTAAACATAAAATTAGTAATATAATAAAATTGTCGAAAAAGCCTAATAAAATTCATTAAATAAAAGTGCTAATTTCAAATAAAAGAAACATATTTACCGAATTCTTACGTGAATATTTAGGCTAGTTTTCTCGTCGGTTGGAATCTTTAAATCGTGCGCGCTCATTAGCAAATCAAGAACGCACCCACTGTGAGTGAATTCCTACAAACCTCCCATTTTTATTCATATTTTGGGGTGTATCATGTGTCGTTTATTTATATCTTTTATTCAAACACTTGTGCTACTACCATTATATGAACTAAAGTGCTATGTGATATTTGGATTATTGTTATTTGTGGTTATTTTCTCATTTCAGTCAAGCTTTCACATTAGGCCCATCAGTTCCCTGTTTCATACAGATAGAGCATCGCGTTGCCTAATTAGATCGGCTCCGTTTGATTGAGCCTTGATCTCACAGCTCATCATTTATCATGCTCATGTGTACATTGCTAGATATTTATGTGGTCTGTGGATAGTTTACGTATACGTTTGCTCATATTTGGTTTATGCACATTTTTATTAAATTAATTAACATATCATTGTTTTCAAATGTTTAAACGGGATTCACTCGCCAACTTTGTTGACCCAAATCTCTATTTTTACACATGATACAGGTGAACAGGTTGAAGCAAGGAACACATAGGATTGGGCCTTAGAAGATAAATAAAGCATTATTTGAATGTCATATTTAGAATATTTTGTGCTTGATGGTTTATGTGGTTGTTGGAATTTTTCCTTTTAATTGGGAATAATAAATATGAAACTTTATTATAATAAATGTCATGAGCTTTGATGAAAATCCAATCATGCCTCGACTACCATATCCGCTGCAAGTCAGGGTGTGACATATATATATATATATATATATATATATATATATATATATATATATATATATATTATGTGATTCTATGATTATTGGTCTTTAATTATTTTGGATTAAGATGTTCATTTAGATTTATATGCTATAGTTTGAAGTGAAGTTTTGTCACATAGTATGCAAATGTTAAAAGAGTGCAATCTTCGATCACTAAGAGCAATATCTCAACTAATCCATCACCAGGGCTGCAAATGAACTTAATTCGCTAAGGATATAATGTGTTAAAAATGGTTTATGAACATTTACCGAATGAGATATTTTATTCGTGTATGTATTAAGGAAATGAACGAATTCACGAACGCAAATAAAATCGGCGGAGGCTAGAGATCGATGGTAGAGAAAGCAGCGCTGGAACTTGAAACCCTAATCATGGAAGGGAGGTCGATAGTATTCGTCAATCGGTCAATATGAATAATGAGAAGGAAAAGGGAACGCTCCATAAATAAAGTGAGAATGATGTTTCCTATTTTATTTGTTAGGTTAATAAAATAAATAAGAACAAAATAATATAAAAAGTTTAGATAACCTAAATAAATGTACAAAAATCTTCAATTAACAACATAAATAAACAAACATGATCAAACGTAAATGAACTTCTAACCGAACGGTTTACGAATTGTTTGCTGAACGTTCGGTTCATTTACAACCTTATCCATCACACTTACTTAAAGCGATATCAACACATAAGTTTCTATCTTTTGAGTCTTTGAAAATTTAATTAGTGAGTTTTCGGTTAAAACTGTTATGTTGATTTTCCTGTAAACCTTTTGTTTTGGTTTTCTCTCATGCTCGGGCTTCCCCATTATATAGTTTGCTCTTTGCAATACACTTGAAATTTGTAATTTGTATCATTCTTAAGAGATTTTCTTGCATGAGTAAAACGACGAATGCAATCATGCTTGTAAAATACATTCTATACATATTTAGTGAGCATGAATCTAACTTACTTTTGTTAAGAGTTGGTTTTTATGAGAAGATTAAAAAAAATATATTAATAAAAAATAGAATAGCTTGCTATGCCAATTATATTATAGAAACCTATAAAAGTGAATATGTTTTAATCAATTTAATTCTTGTTTATGAAAACTTTGTATCATTTATAACAAAAGTCACTTAACGCTTTCTAGTCGGTCAAGCATCGAGTTAGGAGTACCTGTCCTAGACAAAGAGTACTCATGGAGTACTTGGCCATGTTGAATTATAAAGAAATTAGTTTTTGGAAACTAGATATGCGTCAAATAACATAAATTAACTAATATTTATAACAAAATACGTGAAAATGATATTCATTTTTTAATATGATAGGCATATAAATTATGTTATATCTTTTTTTAAAGTCAAACTTGGAATGAGTTGACCTACTTGATCCGATTCTGGGCGAAATTGACCGAGTTTAATCGATTTCAAGTAATTAGACGGAGTTGAAAAAAGTCGCATCGGCAGCCTACCTTGAAGCGATTACTCGGACTTGAAAACCTTTATGTACAACCATGGTTTATAATATATTTATCTAAAAAATTTTTGCTAAACAATTTTGATAAGCTTAAGCAAAAAAGAAAACACTACAGCATAGCAAAATTTACGATGATTTTAGTACAAACAATCTCACTAATAATGTTAGTGATCAAATTTTGTAACTCGTATCACTAATATAAATATCAATGTTTGTATTTGGATAATACAATAAGATTCACAAGCATTTCTCTTCATAGTTTATAATATCATTTTTGCTATGAATTTGATAGTGAAAAATCACTACGGATATTGTCACACCCCAACCGATGGCGGAAACATCAGAGTGAGACGATTACGAGATTGCTCATTGCTCACAACGCTAATAATGACAATATTTAACTAAATTCGGATTTCATTTCATAATAATTGTCAAGTACAATGTTGAAGCAAATACAATTAACATAATACAACAAAATTGATACAACAACAATAACCTAAACGTCTATATATGTGTATCTAAATCCTTGCTACTTGATTTCATAACATCCTCTTTGTCAACCTGTAACATGTTTTAAAATACAATTCAATGCAAAAGCAAAGGCGAGTACACAAGTTTAAGCATGGCATACGTATACGATTAAAGTTTAAACGAATCCTCATGGCAACTATGATTTTACGAGAGCATATACAAGGCATGCAATACTACAAGCCAAACCCTTAACACAAACACGTGTTTTAACATGGCCTCAAGTTTATGCGATGGAGGGGGATGCGTTACTTCCTATAGCGCTATACATGTTAAACGAAGGCTTAAAACAAGTTAATGACTAAAATATCACATAAAGAAAGTCCAAGATATAAGCATCACGTAAGCGTATCAAGTGTTCATGTGTATAGGATTTTTTTTTGCATTTCTTAAAGTTGAAGTGTTGTGGTTTTGATATAAGTAAACATGTTACACCCAAAAGTGTTTTTAACGAAAAGTGGGTCGAGTGTACTCACGGTTTTGCTAAGTCTTCAAACTTGGCGAGTTCGCGAAGGTGCTTGGTGGATGGGTTGAGCGTCGAGTTATCCTACAAGAGGAGACGTAGGTTGGTAAGTATTCGAACGACAATGTAAGAGTTAAGGAATTTAAATGCAATAAAGTAGTTTATACGAGAAAGTAATCACTTAGATTTAATACTCGTTTTTAACACTATAAGACCCATTTGGGTTGATATGATTTCATGGGTAAGATACCCATTAGAATCGTAACGAGAGATTAAGTACTTAGGTGATGTAACCTAGTACCATGACGAGTAATCATTTGATCATCATCAAGAGTTCGGTTAGTACATACATATATGTGTTACATAGTATAAGTAATTCAAAAACATCATGTAGATTCATAGAAGTCATGCATGGAGGTAGGAGGATAACCTTCCTTTTAAAACCTCTCGTATAGTTTACCAATGCGCAAGTCGTCACAAGACGACAAGGATGGTCATGAGTAAGTTTGAACATAAAAGTACGAGACAAAAGTAAACGAAATCATCTAGTGAGGTGGTGGATCGAAGTTAGGATAGCCAAGACTTCCAAGTGATCACACTCTACCAACTCAAGTCTTATTTCGAGAACAATCTTGGAAGGATACAACACTTATGGGTAAAACCCTAATAAAACCAAGAAAGTCTTTACTCTTTGGACCTTAGATATGGTTATGTTCCAAGTAGTCTTTCATGGAAGACTTATGGAAACATTCCAAAAGGTATTTCCAAGTAGTAAGAAAAAGGAAAGCTCAAAAGAGAGAGGTGAGTTAGAACTCACTTTTTAGGAGCTTTGATCTTTGAGAGAAGAAGAGAGCTCTTTAGAGCTTGAAGAGAAGAGAAGAGAAGATTTAGGTGTGAGTTAAGAGTGAAAGGGAGGCTTCTATTTATAATGGGGAAATTAGGGTTAGATAATTAATGAAGTTGGTAGTGGTTGGGGGTTGGAAGAAGGGAAATGGAGCCAAAATTCGCGCATTTTGAAAGATTCTGCCAGACCTAGTCATTTGGCACGTCGTATCAATCATAAGCATGGCCGTGCGAGCCATGAGCATGACCGTGCGAGACATGAGCATGGTCATGCGGGTCATGAATCTTCACTGAATGGTCATGAGCACTATCGTGCGAGTCATGAGAACTATCGTGCGAGTCATGAGCATGGTCGCGCTTCCCCGACATAATTTTCCCAAATTTGTAGTTTGACCCCAGAGTTTGATAATTCAAATATTTTATACTAGAAACTCATAATTTAGCATGTTTTTAAGTGTATAACGTATGTGTAAGTATATTTTAAGTATCGAGTATGTATGTAAACACGTATTAAACGATTGAATGCAGTAAGACAAGTATGTATCAAGTATAAGTTTCATTATGATTCAAGTTTCGGATTACGAATACAAGTTTTCAAAAATAGAAATACGACAATACTTTCTAAATAAGGAAAGTATGAAAAAGTGAGGCATTACAGTCTCCCCTCCTTTAGGGAATTTCGTACCGAAATTTATTCAGAGGAAGGTGTAACGAACAGGTGCGGATACTTAGTCTTCATATCACTTTCGAGTTCCCAAGTAAATTCAGCGCCATGTTTACCTTCCCATCGAACCTTGACTATGGGAATTCGACTACGCCTCAATTGCTTGATTCCTCGATCCATGATTTCGACAGGTTTTTCCAAGAAGTGCAATGTCTCGTTGATTTGAAGATCTTCAGTGGGACTTGAAGACCTTCTTCGGCTAGACATTTCTTTAGGTTTGAAACATGAAAGACAGGATGAACATTGTTGAGCGCTTGAGGTAGATCCAGTCTATACGCTACCTTGCCAATCCTTTCGGGAATCTTGAAAGGACCTACATAGCGAGGAGCGAGTTTGCCTTTCTTACCAAAACGAATAACACCCTTCCAAAGGGATACCTTGAGAAGCACAAGATCACCCACGCTGAATTCCAAAGGTTTGCGTCTTCTATCAGCATAACTCTTTTGTCGGCTTCGAGCTTTAAGGAGATTATCACGTATTTGTAGGATCTTGTTCGTCGTCTCTTGTATCAATTCGGGACTGGTGAGTTGTAGTCTCCGATATCGTGCCAACAAATAGGCTAACGACACTTACGATCATACAATGCCTCAAATGGATCCATTTGAATACTTGCGTGATAGCTGTTGTTGTATGAGAATTCTACCAAAGGTAAGTGTGAATCCCAGTTGCCGCCAAAATCGATTACGCATGATCGAAGCATATCCTCTAGAGTTTGGATAGTACGCTCGGTTTGACCGTCCGATTGAGGATGAAAAGCGGTACTAAGGTTCAAACGAGTGCCAAGGTGGATTGAAAAGTTTGCCAAAGGCGGGAAGTGAAACGAGCGTCACGATCAGAAATGATGTCAATGAGCGTACCATGACGACTGATAATCTCACTCGTGTAGATACGAGCCAATTTCTCGACTTTGTAATCTTCACGAATGGCAAAGGAATGAGCGGATTTGGTCAGACGATCGATGATAACCCAAATGTTGTCATGACCTGAAGGAGTACGAGGCAATTTCGTAATGAAATCCATGGCAATACTCTCCCATTTCCAGACATGGAATTTCGGGTTGTTCGAGTAGGCCAGAGGGACGCTGATGCTCTGCCTTGACCTTAGAACAGGTCAGACATTTTGACACATAAGAGCGATATCACGTTTCATTCCAGGCCACCAATAGGACGTACAAAGATCATGGTACATCTTGTAGCGCCAGGGTGTACGGAATATCGGGATTTATGAGCTTCATCCATCAACGTGGTTTGAAGAGTACCACGATCAGGAATCCATACGGCCACGATAGTATAGGATACCATTGTTCTTCTGCTCAAGTAGTGTTTTGTCACCAGTATTCAGCTCAGTTTCGAGGTTGCCCTCGTTAATGGCCGAATATTGCGCATCCGAATCAGATGGTGAAACTCTCCATGGTTTTGTGACAACGAATACTCTTCACATGAATTTTGCGACTAAGTGCATCGGCCACAACATTCACCTTGCCAGGATGGTAACGAATGTCACAGTCGTAGTCGTTTAACAGTTCCACCCAACGACGTTGTCGCATGTTGAGGTCTTTTTGGTCAAAGATATGTTGCAGGCTCTTATGATCGGTGAAGATCGTACACTTTGTACCATAAAGGTAGTGTCGCCAAATCTTTAACGCAAAAACGACCGCACCAAGTTCGAGGTCGTGCGTGGTATAGTTTTTCTCATGTATCTTGAGTTGTCTCAACGCGTAAGCGATAACCTTGTCCCGTTGCATGAGAACGCAACCAAGACCTTGGTTTGAAGCATCACAATACACGACGAAGTCGTCATTTCCATCGGGAAGGGTAAGGATAGGAGCATTACAAAGCATGCCTTGAGTGTTTGGAAAGACTCCTCTTGCTTGGGACCCCAAACAAAAGGTTTATCTTTTTGCGTTAAGGAGGTCAAAGGAACGGCAAGCTTAGAGAAGTTCGAAATGAAACGGTGATAATACCCGGCTAAACCAAGAAACGAATGAATCTCAGAAGGTGATTTAGGTGCAACCCAATTCTTAACAGCTTCTATCTTTGCGGGGTCAACATGAATACCGAGTTCGTTGACGGTGTGACCCAAGAATTGAACCTCTTTTAGCCAAAATTCACACTTGGAGAATTTAGCATAAAGACGTTCGGTGTGCAAAAGCGTAAGAATGAGACGCAAATGTCGCCCATGTTCTTCTTTCGTCTTGGAGTAGATGAGAATATCGTCGATGAAAACAATAACGAAGCGATCAAGAAACGACTTACACACGCGGTTCATCAAATCCATGAAAACAGCAGGTGCGTAGTCAAACCAAAAGGCATGACCACGAATTCGTAGTGTCCATAGCGTGTGCGGAATTTGGTTTTGGGTACAGCTTCTTCGAGAACTCGAAGTTGATGATAACCAGAGCGAAGATCAATCTTTGAAAAGCACGTTGCGCCTTGTAGTTGATCGAAGAGATCATCAATGCGAGGAAGTGGATAGCGGTTCTTGACTGTGAGCTTGTTGAGCTCGCGATAGTCAATACATATACGAAATGATCCATCCTTCTTATTGACGAAGAGTACGGGAGCTCCCCAAGGTGAAGTACTAGGGCGTATAAAGCCTTTATCAAAAAGCTCTTGAAGCTGGCTTGATAGCTCTTGCATCTCCGAAGGTGCCAAACGATACGGAGCCTCCGCAACAAGAGTTGCGCCAGGAATGAGGTCAATACGAAAATCGACGGAATGAGGAGGAGGAAGACCAGGAAGATCACCCGGAAAGATACTAGGGAACTCACAAACGACGGGAACATCACTTAGGCTTGGACCTTTATCTTCCTTTTCCACAACGTGGGCCAGGAAGGCAAAGTACTCCTTGTGTAAGTATTTGTTCACCTGAATACACGACATCAATTTGAGACATTTGGAAGGTTTCTCCCCATAGACGTGTAAGGAATCACCGCTAGGAAGAGGAAGGCGAAGGAATTTCTCCGAACAAACAACTTCAGCACGAACTTGCCGAAGCCAGTCCATGCCTACTATGACGTCAAAGCTACCCATTTTCATAGGTATAAGATCAATCGAGAACGTATGACTGTTAAGATCCAAGGAACAATGAGGAAGGACAGAGTTAACAGGAACGGTCTTACCATTGCGACTTCGACAGCGAAAGGATCGGGCAACTTAGATCGTTCACACTTAAGCAAGGGTTCAAATTCAACAGATATGAAACTTCTATCTGCCCAGTATCAAATAAGCAAGAAGTATAGACATGGTTTACAAGGAACGTACCAGTTATAACATCGTTGGAACTTTGGGCTTGAGCGGAGGTAAGCACAAAAGCTCTATTTTTAGCAGGTTAAGGTTGGTGCTGCCGGTGTTGCTGATGGCTGACGGCGCGCTTGGGGAAAACGTTGGCGAAATGGTTAGGTTCGCCACAGTGGTAACATGCCCTAGCGGGAGTGGATTGTGGTTGAGGGCGAGGGTTAGGTGCAATGGCTAAGGGTTGCTGGTTTTGGGGTGGAGTAAAACTTCGGCAACGGTTGGATAAGTGCCCTAATCTTTGGCATTGGGAACACTTGCGGCATGGAGTACCGACGGGATGATGATAGTGGCAGGTAGTGCACTGCGGGGGATATCCAGTGTAACCACGATTTGGCTGATCGGTGCTTTGGGTAGTGGCGATGGCGTTTAGTGGTGCAGGGGTAGGCGGAGTAACAACCGCATTGTTTTGGATAGAAGCATAACGCTTCTTGTTCCGGTTTTGGTTTTTCTTGGCTTGGGAGGGAGGAGTTTCGGTAGCTGTGGTGTCGGCGATGGCTTGGTGCGCATGCTTCGTAGAGACCTTTGCATAGGCCCCCTGAGGGATGCAGTTGTGGTTAAGCTGAATGGCTATGCTAAAGGCTTCATTGAGAGTTTTAGGGTTGGCGGCGGCTACATGGTTCATGATTACCGGCGAAAGCGAACGGATCAGCTTGGCAATCGCCTTGGGAACAGTATCCACCTGTCCAGGACATGTGATACTCAATTGTTTGAAGCGCGTGATCAAGCCTTCGACGTCACTCCCTTGTTGAGTAAGATTCCAAAATTCGTTTTCGAGCTTTTGGGTCTCATGGGGAGGACAAAATTGATCCTTCATGAGCTCCTTAAGCTCTTCCCAAGGTAATGCATGGGCCGCTTCGTTGCCACGTTTGTTGCGCTCGGTAGTCCACCATTCGAGGGCTCTCTGGCGAAAGACCCAGTAGCATTGAGGGTTCGAAGGTTATCAGGACATCCGCCCTGAAGAAAGGTAAGTTCCATCGCGTCAAACCAGTTAATCATGGCAGTTACACCGTCCATGCCGATGAAATCAACAGGTTTGCCAGCCATGAAGTGCTTGAACTGGTAAGACGATTTAGAAGCGTCGGTTTTTGAGTCGGCGGAGGACCTAGGGGTGCCTTCGGTTTGGATGGTTTGGAGCTGGCTAAGATATCGGGAATAACACGGGCCACTTGGTCAGCCATTTGCTTAGCCACTAGACCGATGTGGTCTTCTTTTGACATAGAGTCACCATTGTTGCTGGATCCTCTATTGGACCTCTTTGACTTCTTGGAAGAGACAGGGGAAGACATCTAGAGGTTCAAAAATAGAGTAAGGGATGAGACTTGATCATAATGTAAAATAACAAGTTTGCACGTACGAGTATGTATAAAGGTTCACATATCTTGTATGAATTTAACAAATATAACATGTATAATCACGTATGAATGCGCATAAAAAGAGTACAAATTTAGTTTGTTCACGAGGATTATCATTGTTTTGGATTGCGATAAACGTACGAATAGTGGTTCGAAATGAACGAGGTAACAAGTATTAAAACACATAGAAATTGAATCACATAAAAGAATAGGCTCATAAAACGGGGAATGTTTCGGGTAGAGAAACGTCGACAATTCCAAAGTAAATCGAAGATCCTTTCAAATTAGAGGGACGTGCTTTGGCCTATAGGTAAAATCCTCTCATCGAGAAGCGACTAACGACATTTTACCCTTCCAGTTACTACACGTCTCTAATCGATCAGAAAAATCGAAACTTTTGGCGAGAGCGAAAATCAAGGAGTGGGACTTAACCGACAAGGTGCGGGTTTCACCCCTAACTTGAAGATTTCGTACCTTAAGTGTGGTTGGCACTTACCAAACGAAGAGTAAGTTCCGATTTGTTGGTAAGGGTCCACTAGAGTTTGAATTGGAAATTCGCCATCAAGATGTGGATTTCACTCCTAACTTGATGGTGAAATTTCGTGCAAAAAGAATAAGAATAGCGGAATGAGAGTCGTTCACCAAATTGTGGGTTTCACGCCTATTTTAGTGAACTCGTCTCGTTTGTGTTACGAGTGTTTTCAAGCCTACAAAGTGTGTATTGTGTTAAAAAAATGTCTTAGGAAAGACATTATGTATATGTATTAAGACCAAAAAGAAAAGAGGAGAAGCAAAGTAGGAAGCATAAAGTTTTAAGCATAAACAAGAATGGTCAAACGGGTACTTAGAACTTTAGACTAGGTAGAACATGGCAATTCTACCTAATTCCCTGTAGTTATGGCTCTGATAACAATCTGTCACACCCCAACCGATGGCGGAAACATCGGAGTGAGACGATTACGAGATTGCTCATTGCTCACAACGCTAATAATGACAATATTTAATTAAAGTCGGATTTCATTTCATTATAATTGACAAGTACAACGTTGAAGCAAATACAATTAACATAATACAACAAAATTGATACAACAACAATAACCTAAATGTCTATATATGTGTATCTAAATCCTTGCTACTTGATTTCATAGCATCCTCTTTGTCAACCTGTAATATGTTTTAAAATACAATTCAATGCAAAAGCAAAGACGAGTACACAAGTTTAAGCATGGCATACGTATACGATTAAAGTTTAAACGTGTAACATCCGCCAAAAAACCGGATTTACCAAACCCGCTTCGTTTATTAACCGAACAACCAATTAAAAATTTCGTTGCGTATTTAATGCCCAAATTAATTTTAAACGATACATAATTAATAAGTATATTAGAATATAAAATTTATTTTTAAAAATGTACTAAAAATAATGAATTAAAAATAATATGCTGAAGCCGGGACTCAAACCCGGGTCAGCCGAGAGTCAACACAGCCTTAACTCACACGCGCTCAACCGCTCTGCCACTTGTGATGTTTGTTAATATATTGAACCAGTTAATACATAAATCAATCTGGAACAGCGCGCCCAAATCCGCTCTCGCCGGAAATTCCGACGAATTCGTCAATTATTGACGTCTTTCTTTTGTCATAACGGACGCATTTACAATCATATCGGTTATAACCGAAATAAAACCATCAATTTCATTCATTGCCTTAAATTTTTATTGAAATCGAAAATACAATTCAAATCCGGAATTGTACCTTGTTCATCAGTTAGGCTCACGTATCTATTCATTTACACTCATCTTTTCGCTCAGAAAACTTCTCCGGAAGTCACCGGAATTCTCTGAAAAATTACCGGAAAGTTTCACCGGAAAACCGAATTCAATCCATCCTTTCTTTTTACCCAAAAATAAGATCATAGGATTCATACTGACATCACTTCCACTCACCTTAAACCTCTGAAGAATCTCTGTCGTAAGAAAATTCACTCGCCGGAATTCTCTGCAAGTCGCCGGAAAACCGAGACTTTCATCTACACGGTAATTACCTCGATGTTTCTGTTTCATTCCATTATAAGATGAATTCTAACACCATTTCATCGCTCAGCGTCAACCCCAGACGACATTGCCGGATTTTTTGTTTTCGCCGGAAAGTTTCTGAGAGTTTCAGAATCACGCTGATAACCGGTATGATCATGTAATCTACTGATAATCATTACTCATTAGTTCAATTTCACATCTAATCCCTCCAAATTGCTAATTGACTCTAACAGCCGAAGGTCACCAGAACAGAGCCGATGAGCTTCGCCGGATTTTCTGAAGAAGACGATCTGTTCGGTATTTTCTTTCCCCAAACTCTTCGATTCAATACTTTCCAATTGTTCATCTTGTTCATTAACCGAATTAATCAAGTATCAGTTGCTTTGACCGATGTCTGTATTTTGAACGAAGAAGACGAGTTCAGATATGATATAAGATTAATTAAAAACAGTTTTATGAACGGGTTAGACACACAGTCCAGTGGTGGACTGTGTGCAAACAATATGCATAACGTCCCGAGTTCGATTCTTGACACACGCACCTTCCCCGAAATAAAATGCCTTTTTTTAGAGACTGAACCGGGTTAATTCAGTAATATGTTAAGTATAATAAAAAGTAGAATATTTACCAAGTTAGACACACAGTCCAGCGGTGGACTGTGTGCCAAACTAAACCACAGGTCCCGGGTTCGAGACCTGTGGAGTGCACCGAGTCGTTACATTAAAATCTTTTTAAAATAAATGATTTTCGGATTAATTTAATTAGTATATAAATATAATTAAAAACAGAATTATTTCGGGTTAGACACGTAGCTCAGTTGGTATAGCTGCGTGCACGCGTACGGGAGGTCTCGGGTTCGAGCCTCACCCGGCACACTTACACAATAAAACCGGTCAACAAGTCAACGGTCAACGGTCAACAAGTCAACGGTCAAAAAGTCAACATTTTTTTTTATTATTTTTATTTATTTATTTTATTTAAAAATCAATTAAAAATACTTAAAAATAACATTTTTAAGGTTAGAAAATAGCCTAAAACTCACAAAAATATATCCAAAAATCCTATTGAAGTTGTTAATAAAATCCATTTATTTACCTTACTTTTTCATTATTAATTAAGTTAGTTATTCCTCGTCGATCAATCCTCTAAACTCGTGCGCATTCATCATCATTCACCGAACGCACCCACTGTGAGTGAATCTCTACAAATTCCCCGTTTAATTCACGTTTTTGGGGTATATCATGTGTCTTACTATTTATTATATCTAAATCATTGTGCATACATCATATCATGAATAAATGTGTATCCAGCCTGTGTAAACTGTTTGTGTGATTATTGTTTGAATTTAATTTATTATTTTCAGTACATGCAATTTCATAGGCCGCCGCTCCCCATTACATTATGAGCGTTGAGCAGTTCCCCATTTCATTATGAGCGTGAACCTGGCGTTGCCTACATATGATCAGCTCCGTTTGATTGAGCCTTGATCGCACGGACATTTTTCATTTTCAGTACATGCAATACGATCGGCTCCGTTTGATTGAGCCTTGATCGCACAGTTTCATTTATGTTATATATTTATGCAAGTTGATTTGTTATTGTATGATGTTGGTTTGTTAATGTATGTTATTGTTTGTTGTAATTTGTTATTGTATGCTAATTGTTGTTAATGTATGTTATTGTTTGTTGTGGTTTGTTATTGTATGCTAATTGTTGTTATTGTATGTTTAATTACATTTGTTCATATATGAATATTGCACGATTTTTCCATATTAAATACAACCAGAAATAAATAATAAATGTTTTCTAACAAGGTTCACTCGCCAACTTTTTGTTGATCCAAAAACCATTTTTACATATGATACAGGAACAGGATGAAGCAAGGAAAACATAGGAAATTGCCTTAGAAGAAAAATAATGAAGTTTAGAAGGATGAATAGAACATGTTGTATTTGTTTGATATGATGGTATGATCTCTTTTAAATCGAAATAATAAATGTGAAACCTTGTAATAAATGTCATGAGCTTTGATGAAAACCCAATCATGCCCCGGTCACCTTTTCCGCTGCGGGTCGGGGTGTGACAGATTGGTATCAGAGCTTTTGACTATAGGGATATAGGATAGGTTATTAGACCCTTAGAACCTATACTATAGTTGACTAGATTTTTAATTGTTTGTGGTTACATGCAAACTTATGATATTTATTTGTTTCATATTTATTACATACACAAATGCATGCAAACATTTCCAATATTACATTTTGTGATACATAGTGAAATATACTTGCAGTCCAACATACATACTTACATACATATTCATCATACATGTTACAATATTCACATATTCAAATCATCTTCATACTTCCGTTATTCAAGATTTTGTCGCATTTTTTTTTCATTTTTCAAATCTCATCAAAGTGAGTTCTGCGACGGGCATGTAGTAACTGTAAGGGTACAAGTACCGGTAGTCGGAACGTCCTGTCTAGGTTGGCATTCGTATAAATCCAATATAACGGACCAGTTTGCCTACCTGGGGACTAACGATGAGAGTACGAAGGACCTATTAGGCCAAAGCATGCCACACCAAACGTCGTTCGAACTAACCCCACTTTGAGGTGTCACCGTGTCCACACCTGGACACATTCCGAATATCATACGTTACATATTTCTCGATTTTCTCTGGGTTTTAGTGTACGTAACCAGGCTAACACATGCGAAACATATGAAAAACCCGGTAATCATGGGGGCCCACGTGATTACGAAGGTGAAGTATGGCGGCATGCAAGGCCCAATTACGAGCAAAGCCCAAGACATCCTATGGATGTAGTAGATTTATTTTGCTATGTTTATTTTATGAATGTTCATTCCTAAATACGACACATGATCCCAAAAACATCCAACTCATACTCTTCATATGTATTCCTTGTAGATGTCTTCAAATTCCGCTCGTAGGAAGATGAGAGCAAGAAAAGCTCGCGAGCGCATGGCTGCCCTAATCGCTCAACAAATGGCTTCCGTAATACCCAACATTATAGTCCAAGTCCAACAAGCCCTTACCACTAATCCCTTCAATCAAGAAGTTCAAAATGTTGTTAACCCTCCCCCAAATACCACTAAATGCACTTACAAGCATTTCAAATCCTGTGACCCTACAAAATACGAAGGGACTGAAGGTGTCACCGCTCTTCTCTATTGGTTTGAAGAAATGGAAAACATTTTTCTAAATTGCGATTGCCCCGATGATCGCAAAGTGCGATATGCTACTGGTCGTTTATATGGAATAGCACTTACTTGGTGGAATACGGAGAAGGCCAAACGGGGTGTTGAAGATACTATGACTTTGACTTGGGAAGAATTGAAAGAAATCATGACAAAACGGTTTTGCCCAAGGAGTGAAATCAAGAAATTAGAGGATGAGTTCTATTCGTTGAAACAAAAGGAAGGCGACCACACTACATACAACAAGAGATTCCTCGAGTTAAATCAAATGGTTCCCAACTTGTTCACTCCCCACTACCGTTTGATCGAGCACTACATTCAAGGTCTTCCTTCAAAGATTCAAGACTCTGTAATAAGTACCACACCTGCAACCTTGGAAGCAGTAATGGAGTTAGCTACAGAGCTCACCGAGAACCGAATCCGGAACAAAGACTTCAAGGAGGAGAAGAAGAAGGATAAAGCATCGACTGAAACCTCCGACTACACCCAAACCGAATCCCCTTCTCAACCCATTTCTAAGAGAAAACGAGACGAGCAACTTTTCGCTGTCACCCAACGCAACCAACCAGCCTTACAAGTCGTACCCCTCCAAGCTATCCCAATCACTCAAGTAGCACCCAACTCAACCTACCCTAATAAGAAACCTTACCTTGGACCTCACCCTCGATGTAACACCTGTTTTTATCACCATCCATCTACCGTACTTTGTCGACTATGTGCGAATTGTGGACGCTATGGTCATTTGAGCAAAGTTTGCCGCACCTCTCAAAACCAAACCTCACCCCTTACTCAAAACATGATCCAAACATATCAACAACCCCAATACCCCATGTTCCCATATGTTCGAGCTTGTTTCAATTGTGGCGACCCTACCCACTTTAGAAACACGTGCCCTCAATTGGTTAACATCATAAACGCCCAAGCTCAAGCAAACCCAGTTAACCAAGCAAATCAAGAAAACCCAACCACTAGGCCGCCAGCAAGAGGAAGAGTTTTCAACATCAGCGCCAATCCGGTTGAAGATAATGACGGCCCTAACGAAAACACTCAACTAGTCCCCTTCACCAACAATCAAGATTCAACTCCCACTGCTTAGTTTTATGCTTTCTTTATGTTATCTCAATTCTCACGTGTCTCAATTTTAAATTGGAAGTTTATCCAAGGATCTTAATGCGAATTATTATTTCAGTTTTGTTTTATACTCATTGATTCAACATTCATACCATCATACATCTCAACGTATTTCAATCTCATTATTTAAAGAAGTTGGTCTGTGTCTCACTTCTACATAGACTAACCTTTCCATCATAACAAACGAGAGAGGTATTGTCATCATTCAAGGACTCAAGCTTTGGTTGTTGTGTTTGTGTATGTTTTAGAGTCACATAGGACTAATCATAACTTACCGATAAAACCAATGAAAATTTGACGAGAATATGGTGGATACGCCGCTGGTACTTCCTATATATAAGTATTCTTGTCAAAGGATCAGAGGCATTATCAGGCGATTATGAGAAGTTCCATGTAGGATTTGGTATTGTCTTGATTGAAGTTTGTGTTATACTCACTGATTTAGCATTTATATCATCTCATCCTTTAAAGGAATTGGATTGTGTCATCAATCCAACATGTATGCTATCAGAATTAGGACTCAGATATTGGTTGTTATGTTTATTTATGTTCTAGAGTCACATCATAGAACCAATCATAACTAACTGATAAAACCAATGAAAAATTGACAAGAATATGGTGGATACGCCGCTGGTACTTCCTATATATAAGTATTCTTGCCAGAGGATCAGAGGCATTGTCAGGCGGTTATGAGAAGTTCCATGTAGGTTTTAGTATTAGCAGTTTATTTTAGGATATCATCTAATCTTTCAAACGTACCCAAACTCATATGCATAACATCATACTTAGTCGATCAACTCTGTGTATCCATGTTCCATGTTCATACACTTTAGGCAACAAAAAGCGATTCCTGTAGCAAGGTATTCAACCCTTACAAGGAACGTTACCGCCTCAAACAAAATTTAAACTCTTACTCTCTTCTAAGTATGTAATTGTCAAATTAAAACACCATCGTTTTTAGACAAATATGCCACTACTTAAATTTCGGGACGAAATTTCTAAAAGTAGGGGATACTGTAACATCCGCAAAAAAACCGGATTTACCAAACCCGCTTCGTTTATTAACCGAACAACCAGTTAAAAATTTCGTTGCGTATTTAATGCCTAAATTAATTTTAAACGATACATAATTAATAAGTATCTTAGAATATAAAATTTATTTTTGAAAATGTACTAAAAATAATGAATTAAAAATAATATGCTGAAGCCGGGACTCGAACCCGGGTCAGCCGAGAGTCAACACAGCCTTAACTCACACGCGCTCAACCGCTCCGCCACTTGTGATGTTTGTTAATATATTGAACCAATTAATACATAAATCAATCTGGAAATCAAAACCCAGTGCACAGCGCGCCCAAATCCGCTCTCGCCGGAAATTCCGACGAATTCGTCAATTATTGACGTCTTTCTTTTGTCATAACGGACGCATTTACAATCATATCGGTTATAACCGAAATAAAACCATCAATTTATTCATTGCCTTAAATTTTTATTGAAACCGAAAATACAATTCAAATCTGGGATTGTACCTTGTTCATCAGTTAGGCTCACGTATCTATTCAACTTACACTCATCTTTTCGCTCAGAAAACTTCGCCGGAAGTCACCGGAATTCTCTGAAAAATTACCGGAAAGTTTCGCCGGAAAACCGAATTCAATCCATCCTTTCTTTTTACCCAAAAATAAGATCATAGGACTCATACTGACATCACTTCCACTCACCTTAAACCTCTGAAGAATCTCTGTCGCAAGAAAATTCACTCGCCGGAATTCTTTGCAAGTCGCCGGAAAACCAGGACTTTCATCTACATGGGTAATTACCTCGATGTTTCTGTTTCATTCCATTATAAGATGAATTCTAACACCATTTCATCGCTCAGCATCAACCCCAGACGACATTGCCGGATTTTTCTGTTTTCGCCGGAAAGTTTCTGAAAGTTTCAGAATCACGCTGATAACCGGTATGATCATGTAATATACTGATAATCATTACTCATTACATCTAATCCCTCCAAACTGCTAATTGACTCTAACAGCCGAAGGTCACCAGAACAGAGCCGACGAGCTTCGCCTGATTTTCTAATTGACTCACAAAAATATATCTAAAAATTCCATTAAAATCCTTAATAAAATCCACTAATCTACTATATTTTTCCGTTATTATTTAGGTTAGTAACTCTCGTAGTTCAACTCTCCCGACTCGTGCGCATCTCATCATCTCCAATCAAACGCACCCAATGTGAGTGAATCTTTACAAATTCCCCGTTTTAATCACGTTTTTGGGGTGTATCATGTGTCTTACTATTTATTATATTTAAATCATTGTGCATACATCATATCATGAATAAATGTGTATCCTGCCTGTGTAAACTGTTTGTGTGATTATTGTTAGATTCAATTTATTATTTTCAGTACATGCAATTTCATAGGCCGCCGCTCCCCATTACATTATGAGCGTTGAGCATGTTCCCCATTACATTATGAGCGTGAACCTGCCGTGCCAACATACGATCGGCTCCGTTTGATTGAGCCTTGATCGCACAGACATTTATCATTTTCAGTACATGCAATACGATCGGCTCCGTTTGATTGAGCCTTGATCGCACAGTTTCATTCATGTTATTTATTGTATGATGTTGGTATGTTAATGTATGCTATCATATGTTATTGTATGTTATTAGTTGTGATTGCTATTGCCACTACTTGATTATTTACATTTGCTCATTTATGATTATGCACAATTTTTCATTGATAAACTAACAAGTAAATCAATAATAAATGTTTATCTAACAAGGTTCACTCGCCAACTTATGTTGACCAAAAAACCCCCATTTTTACACATGATACAGGTGAACAAGCTGCAGCCAGAAACACTTAGGATTGGACTAGAAGAAAAAAATGATTTAGAGCTTGGAACTATTTTGTTTGGTTATTTTCTTTGTATTGTATGGACATGTTTGGATTATTTGGAATGTAACTTTGACTTTAATAAATATGAAACATATTAGTAAATATCATGAGCTTTGGTGATAACCCAATTATGCCCCGACTCTTATTCCGCTGCGGGTCGGGGTGTGACAGTAAGATACCCATTAGAATCGTAACGAGAGATTAAGTACTTAGGTGATGTAACCTGGTACCATGACGAGTAATCATTTGATCATCATCAAGAGTTCGGTTAGTACATACATACATATATGTGTTACATAGTATAAGTAATTCAAAAACATCATGTAGATTCATAGAAGTCATGCATGGAGGTAGGAGGATAACCTTCCTTTTAAAACCTCTCGTATAGTTTACCAATGCGCAAGTCGTCACAAGGACGACAAGGATGGTCATGAGTAAGTTTGAACATAAAAGTACGAGACAAAAGTAAACGAAATCATCAAGTGAGGAGGTGGATCGAAGTTAGGATAGCCAAGACTTCCAAGTGATCACACTCTACCAACTCAAGTCTTGTTTCGAGAACAATCTTGGAAGGATACAACACTTGTGGGTAAAACCCTAATAAAACCAAGAAAGTCTTTACTCTTGGGACCTTAGATATGGTTATGTTCCTAGTTAGTCTTTCATGGAAGACTTATGGAAACATTCCAAAAGGTATTTCCAAGTAGTAAGAAAAAGGAAAGATCAAAGAGAGAGTGAGTTAGAACTCACTTTTTAGGAGCTTTGATCTTTGAGAGAAGAAGAGAGCTCTTTAGAGCTTGAAGAGAAGAGAAGAGAAGAGAAGATTTAGGTGTGAGTTGAGAGTGAAAGGGAGGCTTCTATTCATAATGGGGAAATTAGGGTTAGATAATTAATGAAGTTGGTGGTGGTTGGGGTTGGAAGAAGGGAAATGGAGCCAAAATTCACGCATTTTGAAAGATTCTGCCAGACCTAGTCATTTGGCACGGTCGTGTCAATCATAAGCATGGTCATGCGAGCCATGAGCATGACCGTGCGAGACATGAGCATGGTCATGCGGGTCATGAATCTTCACTGAATGGTCATGAGCACTATCGTGCAAGTCATGAGAACTATCGTGCGAGTCATGAGCATGGTCGCGCTTCCCGACAGAATTTTCCCAAATTTGTAGTTTGACCCCCAGAGTTTGATAATTCAAATATTTTATACTAGAAACTCATAATTTAGCATGTTTTTAAGTGTATAATGTATGTGTAAGTATATTTTAAGTATCGAGTATGTATGTAAACACGTATTAAACGATTGAATGCATGTAAGACAAGTATGTATCAAGTATAAGTTTCATTATGATTCAAGTCTCGGATTACGAATACAAGTTTTCAAAAATAGAAATACGACAATACTTTCTAAATAAGGAAAGTATGAAAAAGCGAGGCGTTACAGATATTGCTTAGACATTGTTGAGCCAACAAATGTAGTAAGTTATTTATTTTATAAGTAAACTTTCATTTTACTACATGTGGTTTTACTCCATGTGGTTTTGTCATTTTAAAGGTTTTTGTCACACCCCGGATTTCCAACCCCGAAATCCATACACTGATGGGCCCGGGTGGGGAGTATTGTGACATCAGTTGATAATCATCATAGTAAATTAAACACGGCACAGCGGAAGTCTTGAAGTAAAATTACTATTACAAACCGAATGTTCGAAATATAAAATAATATACAGACTCGAAATAGAAGATCCACAAGCGGATCATAAAATGTACAAGAAAGAATATAAAACAGACTTTAGGCAGATCTAAGGATTTCCAAGATCCTCTTATTCACTACCGAGCAGCTTTCGGCCTATTTTGTATTGTACATGCAGATTAGTCTTTGGACGATACGTCAGCTTACGCTGGTAAATACACTCAACTGACTCAATTTGAAAACTTTAAATGGTTTTAATGTGCAAAACAGCACAAAATCTTTTATTAACTTGGGAAAGTTGACCTTGCAACCTTGTATCAGATTCACATGTTTGTCAATACATACAGGGCCCAGTACAGAAACCGAGACATGATTAAATACACACCACTCAGGACTCACGAAGGAGTCATCCCCAATGTCTTGGGAACATTGCATATGAGCATCAAAAGGTGTATGCCTACACCCCGTGTCACACCCCGACCCGCAGCGGAATAAGAGTCGGGGCATAATTGGGTTATCACCAAAGCTCATGATGTTTACTAAAATATTTCATATTTATTAAATTCAAATTACAACTTAAATATTCAAATCAAATCCATAAATTACAAGGAAATGAAACTAAGTAAAACAATCCCAAGCTTAAACTGATTTATTCTTCTAGGCCTTCCTATGTGTTTCTTGCCTCAACTGGATCACCTGTATCATGTGAAAAACGGGGGATATTTTGGGTCAACAAAAGTTGGCGAGTGAACCTTGAGAAAACATTGTTATTAATTTCTTGTTATATTTAATATTGAAAATTTGTGCAATAATCACATGTGAGCAAACATATATATATAACAAAACACAAACCACATTGGATGAGTAAATGACATGAATGATGATGTATATGAGATCAAGGCTCAATCAAACGGAGCCGATCGAATGACATGAATGATGATGTATGTGAGATCAAGGCTCAATCAAACGGAGCCGATCGAATGAGGCACCTGATACTCAACCCGTATCCCACGGGGAGCTGATGGGCCTAATGAAATGCATGCACTGAAAATGATAACTTCAATCTAAACATAATTCACACAACAATTGATACATATTTGATACACATTTGATCACGGATATGATGGATGCACAAGTGTTTAAATGTAGTAAGGAATTAAACGACACATGATACACCCCAAAATGTGATTAAAACGGGGAATTCGGTAGAGATTCACTCACATTGGGTGCGTTCTTTGATGACGTTGGATGCGCACGAGTTTTGGGATTTGATCGACGAGGAAAACTAACCTAAAATAACAACGAAATGGTTTGGTAAATAAATGGATTTTATTTGAGATTAATACTTTTAATTCATAATCTTAATAGGATTTTTAGATTTATTTTTGTGCGTTTAAGGACATTTTCTAACTTTAAAATTTTTTTTTTAAGTATTTTTAAATAATTTTCTGATTAAATAAATAAAAAAAAAAAATAAATGTTGACTTTTTGACTCTGACCGTTGACCGTTGACCGGTCGGATTGTGTTAATTATATGCGCTGAGTGAGGCTCGAACTCGGGACCTCTCGTATACGTGCACGCAGCTCTACCAACTGATCTACGTGTCTAACCCGAAATATTATCTGTTTTAATTATATTTATATACTAATTATTTTCAAACTTATTTGGTTTTATTAAAGATGGTTTATATGGCCGAACCGGTTGCAGGGACCCGGAGTCAAACTCGGGTCCTTCGGTTCGAGTGCGCACAGCCCAACCAATTGGGCTGTGTGTCAAATCTGTTAAACTTATGAATTAAATTATACTTATTAACATTCGGTGACCTGATCCGATTCAGTTATAAAAATTTTGGTTTTTAATTCTGAAATTCGGTCACGTCTGCGATTCGAACTCGTGACGTGCGTGTTATGTTGCAGACAGTCCACCGCTGGACTGTGTGTCTAACCCGGTTAAATATTCAGTTTTAATTAAACTTATACACATGTTCGACTTCGTCTTCTTCGCTTAACATTTCAGAACAACGATTTCCGACTGTTCTGCTTAATCAATCTTAACTTATATTTGATTGAATTTGAAAATAGAAATGAGATGACATGGTATACAAGAACGGCGAGTTTGCTTCAGGTTTTCCGGCAAAGACTCGTCGTCTCCGGTTTGCGGATTCCGGCTGAGGGAAACTGTTTAACAGTTTTGATTACTGAATTGAGCAATTAGATTATAAATTGAAAGATAGCAAGAGAAATTTAGAGGATTGTACCGTCTGAAGAAAAACGCGTTTTCCATTCAGTGGCGATATTTAAAATTTCCGGCGACGTGCTAAAGCTTCGAGAGATTGTGCGATTTTGAGCGAAAAGGTTACCAGAGGTTTGGGTGGATATTTATAGGGAATAACAGGATGTATTGGGTCCGAATTTTGGTCTTGATTCGCGGTCAAAGTTTCTCCGGCGGTTACGACTGAAATTGTGGGTCAGACATGGTTATAACCGATGTCATAGTCGGTTAACGTGTTTTGGTCAAAAGGAAATTGGCTAAAGTCGCGGATTGCCGGATTTTCCGGTGACTGCGAGTTCTGAGCGCGATGATTTCCGGTTTTGAATTTGAGTTTTAATTTAAGTATTATTTGTTTCAGTAATTTCACAAAGGAGTCATGTGGCAGAGCGGTGTGTTGAGTGTTTGAGTTTGTGGGTGACCCGGGCTCGAAACCCGGCGTCCCCAATTTATTTTTTTCTCACAATTTACGATTATTTATAAAATATGGTTTTTAAATTCTAATATAGTTATTAAATTATGTATCGTTTAAAATTAATTTGAGCAATAAATATGCAACGAAAAATTATAACTGATATTCGATTAATAAACGAAGCGGGTTTTGGAAACCCGTTTTTTTACGGATGTTACACCCCGTGCTAAGGTCGTGGCCAATAACTATGTATTGAGCCCAGGATATACAGGACAGGTAATTTAACCCTCGATGTTTAAGTTATCAAACAAAACTGATTAAAATGAAATATGCTGGTTTACTAGCCACAGCGGGCATTGAAATTGACCCCATTTTGGACCAAGCGGTAATAATTTACCGTATCCCAAGCCCGTATAGGGAAAATAAGTCGAGAGTATTTACCTGAGCTAGTCTTCTTCTTTTATTTTTAATTAACTCAGCAGTATACAAAATTACCAAGTGCAGATAGCATTTACCAGGAAGGCTCTAGTCTGGATTATGGCATAAGCTAGCCAATTAAATACTAACGGTCTTATAAACCGAATAGTGTACATGATCATTACGTATAACGCTTGATTAAACGATGATCGAATAGAATGTAGTTTAACCCTGACAAGTAATTGACTTGTATAATATGGGTAAACTATAAACATTCTGGATTTTGAAACTTAAATGACAAGGTTAAACCCGTTTCGGTTAAATTTCGTAAAATAGTTACATATACGTAACTGTGCAAATAATAACGATATCGGGTAACCGGGATAAGTCATGGACAAGATTTATATGCCATTATACTTTAAATAAGTTAAGATATCAGTAGGATATCAACTTGTATGCCCGTTAAGGTTTTAAAACGAAATTATGCCTCATAAGGGCATTTTGGTAATTTTATACCGTAATAAAGGAACTTGAATATAATTTAATGTTATAGTCATAAGTATTCTGGAAAAATACTTTATTTATGATATAATATCAGTAGGATATCATTTCTATGTGTAATTTATCTTTTATGACCAAACTATGCACCGAAGGGGCATTTTGGTCATTTTACACATAGTTTATAAATTATTTGGGATTATAGAATTTATAACATGTACCTACTGTAAATATGTTTAAAATAAATTTTAAAATCATTTAGTTAACAAGTCTTGGTCCATTAATATGGTTTAAAACCATACTATGCGCCGAGACGGCGCTTATGTCGTAAAATGATGTTTTATGCGATGTTTAATGAAAACTGACATTAGGGTCAGATTAAAATGTCTTAAATATGTTATTTAATATAACATATCAATAGGTAATTGATTTACCTTGAAAAGATTTGATTAAAATCATTTTATAAGCCACAGGGGCTAAAATCGCCATTTATCGACATAGTTTAAGGACCTGCTTGAAAACTCAGTTTATAACTTGATTTAACATCCCAAATAATCCTACTTATAATATTACATCAGTAGGAAACTCATTTTCAAGTTTATTATTATTAAAACCTTGATTTATGTAAAAAGACATTTTGGTCAAAGATGGCATAATTATGGAACTTGCGCATAAACTTGGATTTTGATTATGATCATGTAATATAACCTCATAGGGTTATGCTATATAATTTTATGATCATAATGCAACTTTAGATCAGTAAGTAACTAATCTAAATCGGGTCAGAATCAAAGTCAAAGCAGAAGTCAAACTTCGCGACTTTCGGTTGCGAACCGACCCTAGAACTGAAATTCACGAGCTGAACATGTTCTTACATGTTCTAATAATTATTACCAACTTTTTAAGTTTCAAAATAGGTTTCATAACATATATAAGATCAATTTATGATTTTCCAAAAAATGGCATGTTTGACTTTTTAATATCATAACTTTGACCCGTAATTGGTCTAGCAAATGTGAATCTTCAGGAGGTGCCCTTTATAGGGACTAACACCTACCTTATTACCATCACTTAGCCTGTTCATTTCGAACAATGGCTGGACCATAATGGTCTTAACCGAAAGTCAAAGCGTTTTATGAAAACGTTTTACTTTTGGCTATAAAAGCCTATAAACGAAAATGCAAGAGCAAGGAACACTTACAAGAGATTCCTACAATGCAAGAGAACTAAGTTGGATGCTCCTTTCAGCTAGGAACTTCAGAGGAAGGAGAAGAGTTATGATTTAGAAAGGTGCAAGTTGGAATGAAGCACTTGAACATCTATTTATAATTGGAGAGCTCAAAGGAGGTGAAGCCAGGTGTTTAGGGGTGTAAGAAGAAGCTTACAAGTGTCCAAAACGTGGCATAGCAGTTTAGAGAAGCCATGGTTTCGAACTAATGTTTGGTTTATTGGAGATTTTAAACTTGGGAGAACTCAACAATAACTTTCAAACTTTGACACTTTAACCCCTTAACTTTAAAAAGCTTCTAAAAACCTTTTTAAACACCTTTTTAGCACTTTTAGCCCTCCTTAGCCAATACTTGGCATACCCGGGATTATGCCCGGACATTGTCGAGCTCCGGTTCGTTAAAAGATCACTCAGAGGTAAGAATTAACATGTTGACACTTTTAATCCCTCCAATATCCAACTTTCAAATATTTACAAATTGAACCCTCTCGTCCAACAAATGGCACGTATGAGAGTTAGGACTTCACAAAGGATCACTCAGAGGCTTATTACAAGCATGTTGATTCCAATGTCACTCAGGGGCTGGGCATGTTGACATATCAGTCACTCAGAGGCCGAATTTCAAGCATGTTGACGTATCAGTCACTCAGAGGCTAATGATTTAAGCATGTTGACATATTAGTCACTCAGAGGCTGTTATTTATGCATGTTGACATCGGATCGTCACTCAGAGGCTCAGATTGTGACGCCTTTAGTCCTTATTGGTCTTTAACAGACTATATTTTAAAAATTACAACACGTGTCACTATACTATTGGACAAGATTTTTACAGGATGTTACAGTTTTGCCCAAATTCTTTAACAATAGTCATTTTGCTCTCTGATCTATGTAACCTATCATCATTTTGCTCCCCACGTCAAACGACGCCCATTTCCACCGTTAAAACCTAGTCAATTGCCCTCATATGAAGGTATTTTCGTAATTTCGTGTATAGAACAAAGTGTATTTTGGTAATTTTGTCTATAAGTATATTTATACAACACAAACACTCTCTCTTCTCTCTCTCTCCAATCTCTCTCTCTCTCTCTCTTTTCTCCCTCTCTAACTTCTCAGCCTCACCAGCCACCACCATCAAACCTGCTGACCACCAGCTACCACCACCATTTTCCCTTCTAGATTACTAGAATCCTTGTTAGACTCGCACCACCACCACACTAGAGCTACCGCCGCCCCGTTTCTTTCAAGGATGTTAATCTAAACCCTAACACCTAGTCGCGACCCTTAATCATAAGATGGTGAAGCTAATGGTGGTGGTGGTTTGAACAGTCAACAATGATAGTGATGCTTGCAGGTGCAGCCATTCTTCGGCGAAGGTTAACAGGACAATGGTGATGGCAGTACTTCGACAATGTTTGAAACTAACTAGATCGGCTACAGGCAACGGCAATGGTAAGTATATGTCTAGATCTGAATGTATACTGTCATATTTAGATTTTGATTTGTGGTATGAATTTCTAGGGATCAAGAAAGAGCAGAGGAATATTTGTGGAGAGAGAAAGAGAAAGAGAGAGAGAGAAAAGTGTGGTTGAGCTGGTGGTAGTAGCCTAGTAGGTAGTGGTGGCAGCAGGTGGTGTGGTTGGGTTGGGTTAATGCTTGAGTGGTTTTTAAAATGAAGAGGATAAAAGCTTTAGATTGGAAAAAGACAAAATTGTCCCTCATGTTAGGGGCACATAACCAGGTTTTAATGGTGAAAATGGACGTCGTTTGAGGCAGGGAGCAAAATGATGATTGGTTACATAGATCAGGGAGTATAATGGCTATTTTTAAGGATTTGGGCAAAACCATTAAAACGACCAAACCATAGGGAGCAAAACGGAAGTTTATTCTTATTTTATAGTGTGGAAAATATGGGCTCGAAGTACCATCTATGCATCGGTTGTTGATCTCCAGTTCAACTGTAGATGCCCATACCTCTTGTATCTTTTGTAATTTTATTCGATAACGTTTTCATCCATTTACCTTCGCACAATTGCTCCTTTTAGAATGACATTCACACAATTTAGAACGACAATTACACAGTTGCTTGAGAATTTTTTTAACAGTTTATGTTTAGGATGTCGCTAACCCCACCTTACCCAGAGTTTAAACCTTACCCAGTGGGTGCTCCTGAAATTTATGAAGTGCACCTTGCCATGATCTGAACCTAGGATCTCCACAGGAGAAAAACCTTAAGGCAAAACCCCCTAATCACCATATCAAAGGCCTATGGCTGCCCGAGAATTAAAAAAATTTATATTCTAGAAGGTACCAAAGCACCACCTGTGCCAATGCCATGCATACATGTTTGAGAGGGTGTTTTTAAGGCTTCTCACTTGTTCATTTAGCTAACATCATTCGGTGTGCAGGGGCATGAAAATGGGGCGTTATGCGACACGTATTAGAAAAGTAAGGTGGTGTAAAAAAAAGGAGTGAAAGGGTGGCGTTATTCAACACGTGACACACACTTTTTATTATTATTTGATATTTGAAAATTTTTATAAAAACAATAAATTTAAATAAAAACATTAAAATAAATAACACAAATTAAAAAAAATACATAAAGTTTAAATTAAAATCACATAAACTAAAATTAAAAATACTTAAACTTAATTTTTTTTTACATAAAGTTAAAGTTAAAATTAAATTACATAAACTTAAAATTAAAAAAAAAACCTAAAAAAATATATAAACCTTTAATCATCGTCTTCATCTTCGTCAGGATTGTTTCGTGGAACGCTCCAAATGTGTTCAACCAAAGCCGCTTGAAGGCTCTGATGCGTTAGATTGTCATAAATTTATCTTAAGTTTGCTTCTTTCTCTTTATCAGTTATTTCTACGGTATTTGGTTGAGTCTCCTCCTCACAGTTCTCGCAAATTGTGCGTCCCTCATCCTCCAAAATCATGTTATGTAAAATAACTTGAATTCTAGGTTTTCCATAATCCTACATGGTATCTTCCAAATGTGCCATCTTTTCTTCAAAACACCAAACGCCTGTTCGACGTCTTTTCGTGCTACCAATTAAGCACCGTTAAACCTAGTTCTCCTTTCGTATAAACTGGTGTGTTGCCCGCGCCACACAGTTAGACAATTTTCCCATTTAATACAATCTAAACTACTAGTCATCCTAGGGAAACCATGCCGCTCTTCATGAGCCTCCAAAAGTTGTTGTATGCCACCAAATGTAGGTTTTCTAAAAAAAAAATTACATATATTTCAATAACATACTCACAAAAATAATGGAGGCTTTCCCTCGCGGTACGTTCCGACATTTTTATATTCATCCATAATGTCGGAAGTTGCCCCATAAGCCAATTGTCTAAGCGCGAATGTGACTTTTTGCAACGTGTTAAATCCTAAACAACCACGTGCATCCTTTCTTTGTGATATTCTAAGAAATAAATCATTGCTCATAAGAAAACAATGGCCTAAAAGTTTTATCTTTATACGTCAGGTTGGGTGAAAAATAATCGCTTACAAATAGATTATGTGCGGTGATTCGGTCATATACTACGTATTGCCTCCTCTTGGGTTCTTAGGAGCACCCTTCGTCTTCCATTATAGTTTCAACCACTATCTGAACGCTGCAATTAAGAGAGTCGGTCCCTCATCATCTGACGAGATTAAAAGATACTTCTCAAGCTCAGACGATGACAAAGATGATGAAGATGACGAACTTGAGCCTTCCATTTAAAAAAATATGTTAAAAAACGTAGGTCATGTGTAATTGAGTAGAGAATAGAAGGATTTGTTGTGTATTTTTAAAAAATGTGGTTGAAAGAGGTGTGTGTGTGTATATATATATATATTAATTTTTTAAGTCAAACTAGCTGTTAAAAGGCTAGTTTGAACCAACCGTCCTCACAACACCACATCGTCTCCAAACATGTCCTCCACACCGGTGGAATTCTTCTCGCCCTTTACACAACGTCGTGCACCACACCAGACACAGGGTGGTTAGTGTTAAGGTATTGATTTTAATAATGTGGATCATGTATCCTGAGATTTGACCTGGATCACGGATCCTTAATGGATGGTGCAGGGAGTCTGAGGATCAAGGATCCTTATTATTACCTATGTTGACTAACAATTGTTTCTTGTATGTTTAGCTTGTATACGCAGGTATATACGAAATGGACTTGGTCTATGATGGAATGCCGGGGAATATGCTTATATTCAAGCACGTGCAAGTGAAGTAATAGCCGTTATGGGTGATCATGGGAGATTTGCCTATTTTTCGGATAGTTAGTAAGATAGATATTTCTAACTATATCTGGGATCTTGAGCTTGATTTAGAGCATACAACACGTACACAACTCGCACACTTGTGGCTCTCGAAACTACTCTCTCACACACACACACAGTAGAATTTAATTGTAACAAGCTCAAGATCATCCAAAGTTGTAATCTTTTTTGTGCAATATAGTTGGTGATCGGTAGTTTCCATCACCCGAGGTTTTTTGTACTAGAGATCTTCTAAAGATCAAGAGCTTTTACCTCGTATAAATCCTTGTGTTCATCATTACTTACATTTAACATTTGTCCATATAATTGTTCAATACGTTAGCACTCTACCTCACAATCAAAGTTTGGCTACATTATCCTTAAACCGATTTTTGACCAAAATAGTTTGGCACCCACCGTGGGGGCAAGTGGTGCTTCAATTATAACAATATTCATTCATTTCCTGAGATTTGACCTGGATCACGGATCCATAATGGATGGTGCAGGAAGTCTGAGGATCAAGGATCCTTATTATTACCTATGTTGACTAACAATTGTTTCTTGTATGTTTAGCTTGTATACGCATGTATCTTACGAAATGGACTTGGTCTATGCTGGAATGCCGGGGAATATGCTTATATTCAAGCACGTGCAAGTGAAGTAATAGCCGTTATGGGTGATCATGGGAGATTTGCGTATTTTTCGGATAGTTAGTAAGATAGAAATTTCTAACTATATCTGGGATCTTGAGCGTGATTTAGAGCATACAACACGTACACAACTCGCACACTTGTGGCTCTCGAAACTACTCACACACACACACACTAGAATTCAATTGTAACAAGCTCAAGATCATCCAAAGTTGTAATCTTTTTTGTCCAATATAGTTGGTGATCGGTAGCTTCCATCACCCGAGGTTTTTGTACTAGAGATCTTCTAAAGATCAAGAGCTTTTACCTCGTATAAATCCTTGTGTTCATCATTACTTACATTTAACATTTGTCCATGTAATTGTTCAATACGTTAGCACTCTACCTCACAATCAAAGTTTGGCTACATTATCCTTAAACCGATTTTTGACCAAAATAGTTTGGCACCAACCGTGGGGCAAGTGGTGCTTCAATTATAACAGTATTCATTCATTTCCTGAGATTTGACCTGGATCACGGATCCTTAATGGATGGTGCAGGAAGTCTGAGGATCAAGGATCCTTATTATTACCTATGATGACTAACAATTGTTTCTTGTATGTTTAGCTTGTATACGCATGTATCTTACGAAATGGACTTGGTCTATGCTGGAATGCCGGGGAATATGCTTATATTCAAGCACGTGCAAGTGAAGTAATAGCCGTTATGGGTGATCATGGGAGATTTGCCTATTTTTCGGATAGTTAGTAAGATAGAAATTTCTAACTATATCTGGGATCTTGAGCGTGATTTAGAGCATACAACACGTACACAACTCGCATACTTGTGGATCTCGAAACTACTCACACACACACACACACTAGAATTCATTGTAACAAGCTCAAGATCATCCAAAGTTGTAATCTTTTTTGTCCAATATAGTTGGTGATCGGTAGCTTCCATCACCCGAGGTTTTTTGTACTAGAGATCTTCTAAAGATCAAGAGCTTTTACCTCGTATAAATCCTTGTGTTCATCATTACTTACATTTAACATTTGTCCATATAATTGTTCAATACGTTAGCACTCTACCTCACAATCAAAGTTTGGTTACATTATCCTTAAACCGATTTTTGACCAAAATAGTTTGGCACCAACCGTGGGGCAAGTGGTGCTTCAATTATAACAGTATTCATTCATTTCCTGAGATTTGACCTGGATCACGGATCCTTAATGGATGGTGCAGGAAGTCTGAGGATCAAGGATCCTTATTATTACCTATGTTGACTAACAATTGTTTCTTGTATGTTAGGTTGTATACGCATGTATCTTACGAAATGGACTTGGTCTATGCTGGAATGCCGGGGAATATGCTTATATTCAAGCACGTGCAAGTGAAGTAATAGCCGTTATGGGTGATCATGGGAGATTTGCGTATTTTTCGGATAGTTAGTAAGATAGAAATTTCTAACTATATCTGGGATCTTGAGCGTGATTTAGAGCATACAACACGTACACAACTCGCACACTTGTGGCTCTCGAAACTACTACACACACACACACACTAGAATTCAATTGTAACAAGCTCAAGATCATCCAAAGTTGTAATCTTTTTTGTCCAATATAGTTGGTGATCGGTAGTTTCCATCACCCGAGGTTTTTTGTACTAGAGATCTTCTAAAGATCAAGAGCTTTTACCTCGTATAAATCCTTGTGTTCATCATTACTTACATTTAACATTTGTCCATATAATTGTTCAATACGTTAGCACTCTACCTCACAATCAAAGTTTGGCTACATTATCCTTAAACCGATTTTTGACCAAAATAGTTTGGCACCCACCGTGGGGGCAAGTGGTGCTTCAATTATAACAATATTCATTCATTTCCGCTCATTCCCATCGACTTCATGGCCTCTCAAGAAAAAGCTACTTCAAGTGCCATGCCGGCGGTTACCTCATCACAAACCAGTGCATAGTTGCCTCCTATTCCCCCTACATTCTATAAGAATGCTGAAAATGCTCAGAAGAAGACATCATCCGTCTTCAGAGGATCAAAAGCTCCTGATGTTTCTTCCTCTACAACTACTAATGATGATATTTTCTGTTTTGATATTGCAGATTAAAGGCTACATGGAACAGCAGGACAAAACAACCAGAGGATCCTTCATAAAATTGATGAAATCAAGAAACAAAAGAGACCAGCAGAAGATCGGTCCCCGCTGATGCCTAGGTTGTTGGATTTTGCTATTTCATCATCAACAATTCAGGATTCTAAAGGATCCAATGTCCAGTTTCAAGAATCCTCAAACCTCCAGCATGGATCGCTAGCAGTGACGCAACCTCAAGGATCCTCTATCCTTCGGCGAGGATCACTGGAGACCACTAAGCCTCAAGGATTCTTCGACGAACCTGTAGGATCACAGGGAATGTACCAGCCCCAAGGATCATACATCCAGCATCAAGGGTCCTCAACTCGGATTCAAGGATCCATGGAGTATCCATCAAGACCTTCAACACCAATGTATCCGGGATCCAGCATCTTTCAGGATTAAGGATCCTCAAGGAGTCAATCACTTAGA
The DNA here is from genome assembly GCA_947069175.1 of Scalesia atractyloides. NCBI lineage: Eukaryota > Viridiplantae > Streptophyta > Magnoliopsida > Asterales > Asteraceae > Scalesia > Scalesia atractyloides. The sequence goes on from CAMTDV010000002.1 coordinate 14,665,762, forward strand.
AGTTCCAAAATCCATGAAGGGAATTTTATCCCCATGCAGACCATTGCTTCTTCTGGTCCTACTATTGCACCAGACATGTCTTATCCTAGATACACTTCTGGGATACCAACTTCAAACCAGTTGGGAGGTAATAATTTCAATACATCTTTTGATACTAACTATACTTACATGCAAGATGCAGGGATCAATCAAGCCATGTGTAACACCTCGTAAAAATCGTGTCCAATAGTATAGTGACACGTGTCGTATTTTTATTTTGGGTCTATTAAAGACTAATAAGGATTAAAGGTGTCAACATGCTCAAACTTAGCATCTGAGTGACTTTCTGATGTCAACATGCATAAACATTAGCCTCTGAGTGACTGTTGTGTCAACATGCTTAAACTTAGCCTCTGAATGACTGATATGTCAACATGCTTCAACTTGGCCTCTGAGTGACCATTGTGTCAACATGCCCAGCGTCTAAGTGACATCAGAGTCAACATGCTTATAGTGGGCCTCTGAGTGATCCTTTACGAAGTCCTAACTCTCATATGTCCCATTTGTTGGACAAGGGGGATTAAATCTGTTAATATGTAAAAGTTGGATAATGGAGGGGTTAAAAGTGTCAACATGTTAATTTATACCTCTGAGTGGCCTCTTAACGAACCGAGAGCTCGACAATGTCCGGGCATACTTCCGGGTATGCCAAATATTGGTTACGAAGGGCTAAATATGCTAAAGGTGTTTTAGGAGGTTTTATAAGTTGAGGGGCTATATGTGTCAAACTTTGAAACTGGCCATGGGGCGCTCGCGGGGCGCGAGAGGCAGGGGCCTGGCCTCTCGCGGGGCGCGAGAGGCCTGTGTCTGCAGAATTTTTGCTTGGCCTCCACACATGTTGCCAAAAACCATTTGATTCGAAACAAGAGACTTCCAAACTCTATGCCACGTTTTAGGACACTTGTAAGCTCCCTCTAACACCCCTTAACACCTGGCATCACCTCCTTCAAGCTCTCCAACTATAAATAGGTGCCAAGGTTCACCATTTGAACTTGCACATTTCTCATTTCACATTCTATCTTGGAAGTTTCTAACTGAAAGGAGCATCCAACTTAGTTCTATTGCATCCTAGGAATCACTTGTAAGTGTTCCTTTCTCTTGCATTTTCGTTTATAGGCTTTTATAGCCAAAACTCAAGCGTTTTACAGAAAGCGCCTTAACTTTCAGTTAAGACCAGTATGGTCCATCCATTGCTTGTAACGAACATGGCTAAGTGATCGTAATAAGGTAGGTGTTAATCCCTATTAAGGGCACCTCCTGAAGATCACGTTTGCTAGACCAATTGACGGGTCAAAGTTTAAATATTAAAAAGTCAAACATGCCATTTTCCAGAAATTTTTTAATCTGAGCTTAAATATGTTATGAATCCTGTTTTGACGCTTAAACAAGTTGGTAAGAATTATTAGAACATGTGGGAACATGTTTGGCTCGTCAGTTTCAGTTCTAGGTCGCAAAGTTTGACTTCTGCTTTGACTTTCGATACTGACCCAATTTAGATTAGTTAGCTACTGATCTAAGGTTGCATTATGATCGTAATATAATGTAGCATAACCCTCTGGGGTTATATTACATGATCATAATCAGAATCTGAGTTTATGCACAAGTTCCGTAATTATGCCACTTTGACTAAAATGCTCTTTTGCGGAAAATAAGGTCTAAACGATAATGAACTTGAAAATGAATTACCTACTGATGTAATATCATAACTAAGATTATTTGGGATGTCAAATATGATTATAATCTGAGTTTATGAACAAGTCCTTTTATTATGTCGATAAACGACGATAAAGCCCTTGTGGCTCATACAATGGTTTTAATCACACCTTTTCATATCAAATCTTTTACCTACTAATATGTTATATTAAATAACATATCTAAAACAATTAAACTTTATCTTAACATCAGTTTTCATTCAACATCGCACAAATCGTCATTTTATGACATAAGCGTCGTTTCGACGCATAGTATGGTTAAACCATATTAATCAACCAAGACTTGTTACCTACTGATTTTAAAACTTATTTTAAATACTTTACAGTAGATATATGATATAAACTCAGAATCCCAAATAATTTATAAAACTATGTGTAAAATGACCAATTGCCCTTTCGGTGCATAATTTGGTCATAAGTGATAAATTACACATATAATCAATAACCTACTGATATTATATCATAAATAAATTATTTTTATAGAATATTTATGATCATAACCTTAAATTATATTCAAGTTCCTTTTATACGGTATATAATTACCGAAACGCCCTTATGAGGCATAGTTTCGTTTTAAAACCTTAGCGGGCATATAAGTTGATATCCTACTGATATTACAACTTATTTAAAATATAATGGCATATAGAACTTGCCCATGATTCATCTGGTTACCCAATATCGCTGATATGTGTACGGTTAAGTATATGTAACTAATTTACGAAAATTAACCAAAACGGGTTTAACATTGTCATTTGTCACACCCCGACCCGCAGCGGAAAAAGGTGATCGGGGCATGATTGGGTTTTCATCAAAGCTCATGACATTTATTATAATGTTTCATATTTATTATTACAATTTAAAGGGAATCATACAATCAAATCATACAGGTACAACATGTTCTATACATCTTTCTAGACTTCATTATTTTTCTTCTAAGGCATTTTCCTATGTGTTCCTTACTTCATCCTGTCCACCTGTATCATGTGTAAAAAATGGGTTTTGGGTCAACAAAAAGTTGGCGAGTGAACCTTGTTAGAAAACATTTATTATTGATTTCTTATTGTGTTTAATATGGAAAAATTGTGCAATAATCATATGTGAGCAAACGTAAATAAACATACAATAACAAACCACCTTGCATGAATATATGACATGAATGATAATGTAAATGTTGGCAACGTCACGTTCACGCTCATAGGTAATGGGGAACGGTTCCGCTCATAGGTAATGGGGAACAGACGGCTTATGATGAATGTATGTGCGATCAAGGCTCAATCAAACGGAGCCGATCGTATGTTGGCAACGCCTCGTTCACGCTCATAGGTAATGGGGAACGGCTCACGCTCATAGGTAATGGGGAGCGGCGGCCTATGATAATGTATGTACTGAAAATGATAAATTTAATCTAAACATTAACCACACAAACAGTTGATACATATTGAATACACATTTGATCATGGATATGATGGATGCACAATTGTTTAAATGTAATAAATAATAAGACACATGATACACCCCAAAAACGTGATTAAAACGGGGAATTTGTAGAGATTCACTCACATTGGGTGCGTTCGGTTGGTGATGTTGAATGCGCACGAGTTTAGAGGATTGATCGACGAGGATTAACTAACCTAAATAATAACGAAAAGGTACGGTAAATAAGTGGATTTTATTAACAATTTTAATAAGGTTTTTTAGATATATTTTTGCGAGTTTAAGTTTATTTTCTAACTTTAAAAACATTATTTTTAAGTATTTTTAATTGATTTTTAAATTAAATAAATAAATAAATATATAAAAAAAATTGTTGACTTTTTGGGTTGACCATTGACCATTGACTTTGACCTGTTGACCGGTTCGGTCGTGTATATTGTTTGCGCTGAGTGAGGTTCGAACTTGTGACCTCCCGTACGCGTGCACGCAGCTCTACCAACTGAGCTACGTGTCTAACCCGAAATATTTCTGTTTTTAATTATATTTATATACTATTTAATTTATTCCAAAATTCATTTATTTTAAAAAGGATTTTAATTCTATCGAACCGGCGTGCATAACAGGTCTCGAACCCGGGACCTGTTGATTAACGTTGCACACAGTCCACCGCTGGACTGTGTGTCTAACCTGGTTAAAACACTTGTTTTTATTTCTCTTAAATACTAACTGGAAGTTTCCATATTTGGGTTTTATAAAAAGTCTAAATATTGTGACGAATCAGAACAAGGTCAGACTCGAACCCGGGACTCTATGATTCAAATGCACACAGTCCACCGCTGGACTGTGTGTCTAACCCGAGATATAACCCGATTTATATTAAGTATATTCATAGTCTAAACTTCATCTTCCTCGTTAACAACACAGACAAACGATTCATTCGACTGATCTTGTTCAATTCAATTAACGGACATATAAATGATTAAAACGAAATGGATAGGGAAGGTTTTGGGAATGAACGTACCGGAATGATGACTTTTCTCAGAACTCCGGCGAAGTCGTCGGCTATGTTTTATGAACTCGTCTGAACGGGCCAATTAATAGTTTTGATTAACCAATTGTGAAATTGAATGACTAAACAAGAGTTATCAGAGAGTTTAGATGATTATACCGATTCACAGCGCGATTTAGAAATTTTCAGAAGTTTTCCGGCGACTGCAGATTATCCATATCGTCGTCTGGGACCGATTCTGATTGGAGGGTTTGAGTTAGTAAAAGTCTAACAACAGATAGAAGATGAAAGAATTGAGAAATTTACCGTTTTGATGAAGACACGGTTTTCCGGCGAAAGTCCGGCGAGTTCAGAAAGCGTTTCCGACGAACAGAAAATGAGCGAAAGTGAAATTAGAGGTTCTGTGAGTGTTTTTGAGTCGTGAACGATGATATTGATAGAGTAATTCAGGAAGTAAAAGATTTCAGTTTCTAACTCCCAAATCATATGAATCGTAATAATAATAAAGACCGAATTGATTGAGATCGTGCGTCGTAATGGTTGCATCGGTTATAACCAGTAATATCAACACTCAAACGTCTGGAAAGTTGAAAGTCGATTACCGGTTTCAGTTTGGCGCAAAACAGATGACTTCACAGATGAACTTATGTTTTATTTGTTTCCTAGATTTCACAAAGACATCAAGTGGCGGAGTGGTTAATTGTTTGGAGATTAATTCTTCCGGCTGACCCGGTTCGAAACCGGCAGCCCATTTTTATTTTTAAACTGCTTTATTTTTATTTTCTAACAATTTTAATTTTCCATATTCTAAAATGTTTATTAGTTATGTATTGTTTAAAATTAAAATAAGCATTAAATGAGCAACGAAAATTTTAACTGGATGTTCGGTTAATAAACGAAGCGGGTTTGGTTAACCCGGTTTTTTACGGATGTTACATCATTTAAGTCTAAAAAACAGAATGTTTTAGTTTACCCATATTATACAAGTCAAGGTACTTGTTGGGTTTAAACTACATTCTATCCGATCATCGTTTAATCTAGCGTTATACGTTTTAATCTTGTACGCTTGTCTGTCTAAGTGCTTATAAGACCATTAGTATTTAATTGGTTAGCTTATGCCGTAATCTAGACTAGAGACTTCCGGTAAATGCTATATATACTTAGTTCATTTTGTGTACGGCTGAGTTATTAGATCTTGCATTTAAAAAAAGACTAGCTCAGGTAAATACTCTCGACTTATTTCCCCTATACGGCTTGGGTTAAGGTAAAATATTACCGCTTGGTCAGAAATGGATCAATCGAATGCCGGGTTATGGTTAGTAAATCCGCATATTATGTTTTAATCAGTTTTGTTTGATGACTTAAACATCAGGGGTTAACTACCGTGTCATGGATATCCTAGGCTCATTACATTAGAAAATGGCCACGACTTATGCGCGGGGTGTAGGCATACACCCGGCAAGAGCTAATGCTAAAAACTTTACCCACAAGGTTGGGGATAGCTCCTTCGTGAGTTCTTAAAGTGGTGAGTATGTTAATCATGTCTCGGTCTCCGTACCGGACCCTGTATGTATGGACAAACATGTGATCTGTTAACAAGGTTACAAGGCTGACTTTCCCAAGTTATAAAAGATTTTGTGCAAATGTGCACTCAAAACATTTTCAAATGTTTTCAAAATGAGTCAGTTGAGTGTATTTACCAGCGAAAGCTGACGTATTTTCAAAAGACTAAGCCTGCAGGTACAATACGAAAATAGGCTGGAAGCTGCTCGGTAGTGATAAGAGGATCTTGCAAATCCTAGATCTGCCCAAAGTCTGTTATACACTTTTTGTACATTTTGCGATCCGCCTGTGGATCTTCTATTACGAACCGTCTGTATATTATTTTCGTACTTTGAACATTTGGTTTGTAATAGTAATTTTACTCAAGACTTCCGTTGTGCCATGTTTAATTGACTATGATGATATCAACTTACGTCACGATACTCCCCACCCGGGACCACCGGTGTTTGGATTTGGTTGGAAATCCGGGGTGTGACACCATGGCCAGGGTTGCAGAAACTCAAGGACATGACATCCAATGTCCCTGGAGTGGCTAAACCTACTCCTGAGATTCTGGATGGGAGTCAGAGAGTATCATGCTTTGGACATCCCTTATGCAATACTGAGATACCAAAGCATTTCCAAACCCCTAATATGGAGTTATACGACAGTGCTACTGATCCAGAAGAGCATGTGGCTCAATACAGAGAAAGAATGAGATCAATCCCAATCCTGAAAGGTTAAAAGAACTTGTCTGTGCAAGGACTTTGGATCAACGCTTACTGGATCTGCACTAAAATGGTTGCTAAGTCTTCCTCCTTATTCCATAACTTCATTTTCTCACTTAGTCAATTTATTCAATAACTAGTTTTCTTGTAGTAGAACCTTTGAAAGATTAACTAGTGACTTATATAGGATCACCCAATTTCGTGATTAATCACTTAGAGATTATGTTACTAAATTTGGTAGAGAGTCCTTGGAAATCCCAAATTTAGACATTGCCACTGCTGTGGAAGCGTTTAAAATGGGACTACAAAAAGATTCTCCTTTCTATGATGATCTTGTTAGGACACTTGCAGGAACTTAGATGAAGTAAGGAACAGGGCCCTGAGGTTCGTCCGACTAGAGGATGACAAAAGGATCCAAGACAGGTTATCCGGATCATTAAAACAGGAGAAGCAATGATCCTTCTACAAGAACAATCTATCCAAGCAATACTCCAAGCATGACTATCAAAACATTCATTCGGTTGAACAAGAGGAAGATGAGGAGGAATATCCTTATATATTTGAATATTGTTTTTCTGCTGACAATAGTGAACTAATCCTTGCTTTGCAGAATCTAGGTGAAAAGGCTAGATGGCCCAAAAAGAATGAAAAGTCTACATCCAACAAGATAAATCAAAGTGGTGTGTGTACCACGAAGACTTTGGCCACCTTACCGATGAATGCATTGCACTCATAAAGGAGATAGGTTACCTACTCAGCAAAGGTTACTTAAAAGAGCTTCTCGGAAGGAAGAAATCAAGAATCCGGGATCCTGAAAAAGTACCCGAAAGAGCTCCTGCACAACCTACAGACGCTCAAATCATTTCATTTCCAGAGGCTCCGATATATGTGGAAACTCATTCTCTGCAGCAAAGAGACATGCTAAGGAAAACCATGCTAGAAAACAAAGACAGACCTATCCGAACCTCCACCCTGACTCAGCAGAAAATCATATCCTTCGATGAGGATGACCGTGTTGATATACAGGATCCTCATCATGATGGTTTAGTCATTACTTTATTTACATCTAACCACTTTGTTCGCAGGATCCTTATTAATAGAGGGAGCTCCGTGAACATTATTCAACTAGATGTCCTTGAAAGAACTAACATCCCGGAGACAGAAATAGTTCCGAGATCGTCTGTCCTTATAGGATTCAGCGGCGAGACAAAGAACACGTTGGGGGACATCAAACTCCCAATCTACATTGAGGGGGTAAGCTCTGTACAAAATTTTTGTGTCATTGACTGTTTGTCCTGTTGCAATGTGATTCTTAGTAGGCCTTGGATACACGATATGAAAGTTGTTCCCTCTATTTTTCATCAATGTGTAAAGCTATCGACACCTTGGGGGTAATGAAGATATTGTAACATCCGTCGAAAAACGGGTTTCCAAAACCCGCTTCCTTTATTAATCGAATAGTCAGTTTTAAATTTTTCGTTGCTTATTTATGACTTATTTTAATTTTAAACGATACATAATTAATAAACAATTTAGAATTTATAAACTATATTTGTTAAAAAGTAAAAATAAAATAATTAAAAAGAAAAACAGGTTGCCGGGATTCGAACCCGGGTCAGCCGGATGAAATTTCAAAGTCTTAACTCACACACATCCAACCACTCCGCCACTTGTGTTTTTTGATAATATATCGAAATAGTTAATTCAAATAACAAAACTCGATATCAAAATCAGCCAACGACGCGCCCATTTCGCAGTCGCCGGAAATCCCGACGATTTCGCCAATTATTGTCGGTTTCTTATGACTTAACGTACGTATTAACGTCGCCATCGGTTATAACCGATGTCCAGTCCCGCGACATCAGTCATAACCGCCGGAGAAAGATTGACCAACGAATCAAGACAGAAATCGGACCCAATTCATCGATATTCTTTCCTATAAATACACACCCTAGCCTCTGGTAATCTTTTCGCTCAAAATCACACCAATTCTCGAAGCAATTTCACTCGCCGGAACTTTTCTGCCATCACCGGACTTTCGCCGGAAAACCGAGACTCACATCAACACGAATCAATCCCAGACGACGTTGCCGGATATTCTGTACTCGCCGGAAAATGCTGGAATTTCCGAACTCACGCTGTTAATCGACGGCGTTCACAAAACAGAGTCGACGAATCCTTGCCGGAGTTCTGAGAAAGACACCTGTTCGGTACATTCTTTCCCCAAACCCTCTCTGTTCATTACCTTTCAATTTCTTATAATATTCGTTAATCGAATTTAAACAAGAAACAGTTGGTTAACCGTTGTCTGTGTTTTGAACGAAGAAGATGAGTTCGAACTAGTGTATAAGATTAATTAAAATCAGAATAATAAACGGGTTAGACACACAGTCCAGCGGTGGACTGTGGTGCATACGTCTCGAGTTCGATCCCTATCACGACCCTATTCTCGGAAATAAAAATGTTTTTTTATTTATGAACTGAACCGGGTTAACTCACTGAAGATGTTAAGTATAATAAAAATCAGTATATTAACCAGGTTAGACACACAGTCCAGCGGTGGACTGTGTGCAACACTAAACCACAGGTCCCGGGTTCGAGACCTGTTGACGGCACCGGTTCGATACAATTAAAATCTTTTTAAATAAATGAATTCTGATTACTTAAATAATGTATAAATATAATTAAAAACAGAAATATTTCGGGTTAGACACGTAGCTCAGTTGGTAGAGCTGCGTGCACGCGTACGGGAGGTCACCGGTTCGAGTCTCACCCAGCACATACTTATACACGACCGAACCGGTCAACGGTCAACAGTCATGGTCAACGTCAACGGTCAAAGTCAAAAAGTCAACATTTTTTTATATTTTTATTTGTTTATTTTATTTAAAAATCAATTAAAAATACTTAAAAATAATACTTTTAAAGTTAGAAAATTTCCTTGAACTCACAAAAATAAACCTAACAATCCCATTAAGAATACTAAATGAAAATACTAATCTCAAATAAGAGTTTATTTATTTATCAAACTATTATGTTATTATTTAGGTTAGTTCCCTTGTCGATTAAATCCGAATTCGTGCGCATTCATCATCAATCCAAGAAACGCACCCACTGTGAGTGAATTCTTACAAATTCCCCTTTTTATTCATGTTTTGGGGTGTATCATGTGTCACTTAAACTAATTCGCTTATTCAAACTCGTGCTATACCATATTATGATCTAAACTTAGAATGTAAATATTGTTTGTTGTTATGTATTACATATTGTCAAGTTGTATGCAAATTATTTGTTAGGCCCATCAGTTCCTCGTGGGAGACGAGTTGAACAACGCGTGCCTTAAAACTCATTCATTAGGCCCATCAGTTCGTAGAACAACGCGTGCCTCAAACTCATTCATTAGGCCCATCAGTTCCTCGTGGGAGACGAGTTGAACAACGCGTGCCTCAAAACAATCTATTGTTGTATGTGTGTGCAATATTTAATATTAAGTGTTTTGTGAATATATTTACATTTACATTTACTCATATGTGGTTATGCACTTTATTTTAAAATCAATTCAATAAACACGTTTAAATGTTTTTAATAGGATTCACTCGCCAACTTTTTGTTGATCCAAAAACCATTTTTACACATGATACAGGTGGACAGGAATGAAGCAAGGAACACATAGGAAAGTGCCTTAGAAGAAAAATAATGAAGCCTAGAAAGATGTATAGAACATGTTGAACTTGTATGATATGATTGTATGATCTTCTTTAAATTGTAATAATAAATATGAAACATTATAATAAATGTCATGAGCTTTGATGAAAACCCAATCATGCCCCGATCACCTTTTCCGCTGCGGGTCGGGGTGTGACAGATATTGGAGTGATCAACAAGAGGCAAAGAACCGTTACACCTCTTCTATGAAACGACAACTAACCAAGAGCGGCATAGCAATCACAACACCTCCAAGGTGTGTCCTGGAAGTAGCAGAACAAGACATCAAAGATGTAATTTTGGATCCTCGGGATCTTGAAATCAAAATCATCATAGGATCCAAGAACCTTGATAGTATAGAGCAGGATCTGGTATCCTGCTGAAGAGAAGAAAGTCTACCTTTGCTTGGAAACACGAGGATATGACAGGTATATCTAAAGATATATAACACTAAACTTGGAATTGATAAATCTTTCAGGCCAATTCATCAAAAAAGAAGAAAATTTACACCTGAGAGGAACCTTATCATCCAAGAGGAGGCAGACAAACTCTTGAAGGCATGTATGATTAGAGAGGTTAAGTATCCAAGATGGTTAGCAAATGTAGTGGTGGTTTAAAAGAAAAATGGAAAGTGGAGGGTATGTGTTGACTTTACAAATTTAAATAAGGCATGTCTCAAGTATCCTTTCCCATTACCACACATTGACTCCATGGTGGATGCAACAACAAGACATGAATTGCTAACCTTTATGGACGCTTCCTCTGGATTCCAAAAATTTAGATGGAACCATCTGACCAAGAGGATACAACATTCATGACTCCTACTTGCATATATTGTTATATTGCAATGCCTTTTGGACTAAGAAATGCAGGTGCCACCTACCAAAGACTGGTCAACATGATGTTCAAATAGCATATTGGAGACACTATGGAAGTGTATATATACGATATGGTGGTCAAGTCCAAGAGAGCAGAGGATCATCTTAAGGATCTTGAAGTGGCATTCAATATCCTTGACCAATACAACATGAAGCTAAATCATTCAAAGTGCCATTTTGGTATCAAAGCTGGAAAATTCCTAGGATACATGGTGACCAAGAGAGGGACCGAAGCAAGTCTAGAACAAATCAAGGCAATTGTGAATATAAAACCCCCTGCCAAGGCCAAGGATGTCCAGAGATTGACTGGAAGGATGGCGGCCCTAAACAGATTCATTTCGAAATCCTTGAGAAATGCAAGGATTTTTATGATATCCTAAGGAAGAATAAGAAATTTGAGTTGACTGAGAAGCATGAAGCTGCACTCAAGGCTCTCAAGGATCATTTATCCTCAGCTCCAGCCCTAGTGAAAACAGAGGATGGTGAACCATTGTCATTATATTTAGCGTCTAGGTAAAGCGGTAAGCGTTGTGTTAGTTAAGCATCATGAAGGCCAACAACATCCGGTATATTATGTAAGTAAGAGCCTTCTTGATGCTAAATCCAGGTATTCTCATTTAGATAAATTAATTCTTGCTTTATTATAGCTTCCACTAAACTAAGACATTACTTTGGAACACATACAATTATGTGAAAATTAACTTTCCTATTAAGAATGTTCTCTGGAAACCTGAAAATGTTAGGTAGAATGGCGAAGTGGGCAGTCAAACTTAGTGCATATGACATTAAGTATGAACCCAGGACTAGCCATCAGTCAAACTTGTGGCTGATTTCAGTAGTGATATACAAAGGGAAGCTGAATTAAAGATTCAATAACTTGAGGAGACCAAGGATCCTTGGATACTCTTCACATATGGAGCCTCAAACGTCAAGGGAACTGGACTAGGCATACTACAATAATTGCCACAGGGGGACATAATACCCCAATCTATTGCATGTGAATTCCAAACTACCAATAATGAAGCAGAGTATGAAGCCTTGATAGCATGTTTACAATTAGCTAAACAAATGAGGATCAGGTATCTTCAAGTATACCTAGATTCTTTGCTAATTACTAACCATTATAATGGCTCATATGCTGTGAAGGGTGAGAAATTAATCAAATATTTAGAAATTGTTAAAAAACTAGCAAGTACTTTCGATTCTTTTAGCACAACACGGCTACCTAGAGAAGAAAACGTTGGGGCAAGTACGTTGGCAAACCTATGATCATCCTTAAAGATACCAGAAGACGTGAGGATACCTACCATCCATATTCTTTTTCCTACAATTGAATAAATGAAACATTGGAAATAGCTGAAGATATTGCAATTGTACCCAATGATGTGCAACCAAATTCAGGATCATGGATCCTTCCAATTGTGAAGTATATTCAGAATGGGGAAAGTCCCACATGGGGATATTCCCAGAGCCTTCAGGGTTAAGGTATCTCAATTTATTATATTAAATAACATTTTGTATAAAAGGTCTCTTGCAGGTCCCTATTTGCGATGCATTGAGGATCCAAAAAAGCCAAGAGTTCTTGAAGGATTTTCATGAAGGAGACTGTGGAAACCACACTGGGGGCAGAGCGTTATTCTCAAGGATCCTCAGAGCAGGTTATTATTGGCCTACAATGAAGAAGGATGTTGTGGAATGCGTAAGAAGATGTGATGCTTGTCAAAGACACAACAACATCCTACATCAACCAGCAGAGCCTTTATATCCAATAATTTCCTCTTAGCCATTCATGAAAAGGGGAATGGATATAGTTGGCAAACTTCTAAAGGCACCAGGTGGAAAAGTATTTATACTAGCCATGATAGATTACTTCTCCAAGTGGATAGAAGCTGAAGCTTTTGTTCAAGTCAGGGAAAAAGAATTCATATCCTTCATTAAAAGAAAACATTATTACTAGATTTGGAATTCCTTCTGAAATTATTTGTGATAATGGATCCCAATTTATTGGGAGTAGAACTACTAACTTTTGTGACAACTAGGGGATTAGGATGATAACATAAACACCAGTCCACCCACAAGCTAATGGTCAAGCAGAATCAAGTAATAAGGTCATCATCAATAACTTGAAGAAGAGGCTTGGATCCAAGAAAGGGAAGTGGGTGAAGAGCTACCGTATGTCTTGTGGGCAGATAGAACAACTCCAAAAATAAGGATGAGCTCAGAACCTACCCAAGGACTAGATAATGTGATGAGCTCAGAGATTTAGCAAGAATAAGGATGGCCAGTTGTAACATCCGTCGAAAAACGGGTCATCCAAACCCGCTTCGTTTATTAAACCGAATAGTCAGTTATAATTTTCGTTGCGTATATAATGTTTATGATAATTTTAAACAATACACAATTAATAAATATATTCGAATTTAAAAACCATAATTTAAAATTTCAAATAATTAATGAATAAAAAAATAAAAGCAGACGCCGGGTTTCGAACCCGGGTCTCCATCATATGCACACAACAAATCAACCATTACACTGCTGAGTGTTTTGGTGAAAACTTATCTAGCAAATAAAATAAAAATACTTTCCATATCATCATCCTTACAAAACCCAGCTAACCACTCAGATGGTCAGTTCGCGAAATCATTGGTCAAATCCCCAATCCATTCAAGCCGGTTGTAAATAACTCAAAAAAATCAGTTTCATACTCGGATGTTGAAACCATCCATGATTCTTGGCCGAAGAATTCGCATTATAACATAACTCGGAGAAACCGCCGGAAAAATTTACAATTTAACACATCTTTGACTAAGACCAGAAATCGTGTATAAATACTCATAAGATGCTCCGTGAAGTTGCATCACACTACCAAAAACTCTCCCCAACCTTTTAGCAAGACCCTGTTCATCAGAACACTTCGCCGGAGAAAAATCTTGCAAGTCGGAATCTCCCTGGAAAACCGATAGCACCTCTGTCCGGTATATCGTTCATCTAATCTCTTTTGTTTTAATTATATCTTGTGTAAACCGTTAAGAATGGGTAAGGTGTTATCAAAATAATCAAATTCAATCGAGATTCTTCATTCGGTTTACTGTGATGAAGAAGACGAATTAAAAATACCATTTAATTGAATTAAAAACAGTATTTTAACCGGTAAGTCACACAGCCCAGTTGGTTGGGCTGTGTGCATATGAAGTCAAGGTCTCGGGTTCGACTCTGTCCTTGTTTCGATTCGTCACAATATTCCCACCTTTTTATAAAACCAAATATAGAACTTGACAGTAAGTATATAAGAGAAATAAAAATCATAATATAAACGGGTTAGTCACCCAGCCCAGTTGGTAGGGTTGGGTGCGTTGCAAGACTAAGGTCGCGGGTTCGAGACCTGTTATGTGCACCGGTTCGACAAAATTACAAATTTTTTAAAATAAATGATTTCTGAATAAATCTAAATAGTATATAAGTATAATTAAAAACAGAAATATTTCGGGTTAGACACATAGCTCAGTTGGTAGAGCTGCGTGCACGCGTACGGGAGGTCACGAGCTCGAACCTCACTCAGCGCACATAATAAACACAATCAGACCGGTCAACGGTCAACATTTATTTATTTATTTATTTAATTAGAAAATTATTTAAAAATACTTAAAAATAATATTTTTAAAGTTAGAAAATGTCCTTAAACTCACAAAAATAAATCTAGAAATCCTATCAAGGTTATGAACTAAAATTATTAATCTCAAATAAAATCCATTTATTTACCAAACCATTATGTTATTATTTAGGTTAGTTTCTATCGTGGTTAAATCCAAATTCGTGCGCATTCATCATCAATCCAAGAAACGCAACCACTGTGAGTGAATTCTTACAAATTCCCCTTTTTATTCATGTTTTGGGGTGTATCATCTGTCGTTTAAATTAATTCGCTTATTCAAACTCGTGCTATACCATTATATGATCTAAACTTAGAATGTAAATATTGTTTGTTGTGATGCATTACATATTGTCAAGTTGTGTGCAAATTATTCATTAGGCCCATCAGTTCCTCGTGGGAGACGAGTTGAACAACGCGTGCCTCAAAAACATTCATTAGGCCCATCAGTTCGTTGAACAACGCGTGCCTCAAAAATCATTCATTAGGCCCATCAGTTCCTCGTGGGAGACGAGTTGAACAACGTGTGCCTCAAAAACAATCATTTGGTGTATGTGTGTGCAATATTTAATATTATGTGTTTTGTGAATAAATTTACATCTACATTTACTCATATGTGGTTATGCACTTTATTTTATAATTGATTCAATAAACACGTTTAAATGTTTTCATAGGATTCACTCGCCAACTTTTTGTTGACCCAAAAACCTATTTTTACACATGATACAGGTGGACAGGATGAAGCAAGGAACACGTAGGAAATTGCCTTAGAAGAAAAATAATGAAGTCTTGAAAGATGTATAGAACATATTGTACTTGTATTATTGATTGTAATGATTCTCCATTAAAAAGAAATAATAAATATGAAACTTTATAATAAATGTCATGAGCTTTGATGAAAACCCAATCATGCCCCGATCACCATTTCCGCTGCGGGTCGGGGTGTGACAGATTGGTATCAGAGCTTTTGCCTATAGGGATATAGGATAGGTTATTAGACCCTTAGAGCCTATACTATAGTTGATTAGATTTTAATTGTTTAAGTGGTTACATGCAAACTCATGATGTTTATTTGTTTCATATTTATTACATACACAAATGCATGCAAACACTTCCAATATTATATTTTGTGATACTTAATGAATCATACTTATAGTCGAACATAACATGCTTACATATACAATCATCACGCATATTTCAATGTTCACATATTCAAATCATCCTACTTCCGTTATTCAAGATTTTGTCGCATTTTTTCATTTTTCAATCTCATCAAAGTGAGTTCTACGACGGGCATGTAGTAACTGTAAGGGTACGAGTACCGGTAGTCGGAACGTCCTGTCTAGGTTGGCATTCGTATAAATCCAATATAACGGACCAGTTTGCCTACCTGGGGATTAACGATGAGAGTACGAAGGACCTATTAGGCCAAAGCATGCCACACCTAACGTCGTTCGAACTAACCTCACTTTGAGGTATCACCGTGTCCACACCTGGATGCACTCCAAATTTCATACGTTACATACATATTTCTCGATTTTCTCCGGGTTTTAGTGTACGTTACCAGGCTAACACATGCGAACCATATGAAAGACCCGGTAATCATGGGGGCCCACATGATTACGAAGGTGAAGTATGGCGGCATGCAAGGCCCAATTACGAGCAAAGCCCAAGACATCCCATGGATGTAGTAGATTATTTATTCTATATTTATTTTATGAATGTTCATTCCTAAATACGACACATGACACCTAAAACGTCAAACTCATACTCTCGATGCGTATTCCTTGTAGATGTCTTCTAGTCTCGCTCGTAGAAAAATGAAAGCAGGAAAATCCCACGAGCGCATGACTGCCCAAATCGCTCGGCGGCCGTAATACCCAACATCGTAGTTCAAGTTCAACAAGCCCTTACCGCTAATCCCGACAACCCAATCAATCAAGAAGATCAAAATGTTATCAACCCTCCCCCAAATACCACTAAATGCACCTTCAAGCATTTCAAATCCTGCAACTTTGGAAGCAGCCATGGAGTTAACTGCAGCACTCACCGAAAACCGCATATGGAATAAAGATTTCAAGGAGGAGAAGAAAAAAGATAAACATCAACTGAAACCTCAAACTCCACCCAAACCGAATCCCCTTCTCAACCCATTTCTAAGAGAAAACGAGGTGGGCAAATTTTCGCTGTCACCCAACACAATCAACCAGCTTCACAAGCCGTACCCCTCCAAGCTATCCCAATCACTCAAGTAGCACCCAACTCAACTTACCCAGATAAGAAAACCTTACATTGGACCTCACCCTCAATACAACACCTGTTTCTATCACCATCCATCTACCTTACCTTGTTGACTATGTGCGAATTGTGGACGCTATGGTCATTTGAGCAAGGCTTGTCGCGCCTCTCAAAACCAAACCTCACCCCCTACTCAAAACATGATTCAAGCATATCAACAACCCCAATATCCCATATTTCCATATGTTCGAGCTTGTTTTAATTGTGGTGACCCTACCCACTTTAGAAACACGTGCCCTCGATTGGTTAACATCATAAACGCCCAAGCTCAAGTAAACCCAGTTAACCAAGCAAATCAAGAAAACCTAACCACTAGGCCACCAGCAAGAGGAAGAGCTTACAACATCAACGCCAATCCTGTTGAAGATAATAACGGCCCAAACGAACCACCCAACTAGCTTTCCTTCACCAAAAATCAATATTCAACTCCAACCGTTTAGTTTTTATGTTTTCTTTATGTTATCTCAATCTTTACGTATCTCAATTATAAATTGGAAATTTATATATCCAAGAATCTTAATGCGAATTACTATTTCAGTTTTGTTTTATACTCATTGATTTAACATTCATATCATCATACATCTCGACGTATCTCAATCTGATCATTCAAAGAAGTTGGGTTGTGTCTCACTTTTACCTAGACTAACCCCTTCATCATAACAAACGAGAGAGGTACTGTCATCATTCAATCATGTATACTTTCAGATTTGAGACTCAAGTTTTGGTTGCTGTGTTTGTTCATGTGTTAGAGTCACATAGAACTAATCATAATTTACTGATAAAGCCAATGAAAATTTGACAAGAATATGGTG
This sequence comes from Scalesia atractyloides, assembly GCA_947069175.1. NCBI lineage: Eukaryota > Viridiplantae > Streptophyta > Magnoliopsida > Asterales > Asteraceae > Scalesia > Scalesia atractyloides. The sequence goes on from CAMTDV010000002.1 coordinate 14,683,568, forward strand.
GATACGCCGCTGGTACTTCCTATATATAAGTATTCTTGCCAAATGATCAGAGGCATTGTCAGGCGATTGTGAGAAGTTCCATGTAGGTTTTAGTAATGTCATGGTTGAAGTTTTGTTTCATACTCACTGATTTAACATTCATATCATCATACATCTCGACGTATCTCAAACTCATCATTCAAATTGGGTTGTGCTTCACTTTTACATAGACTAAACCCTTCATCATAACAAACGAGAGAGGTACTGTCATCATTCAAACATGTATACTTTCAGAATTAAGACTCAAGCTTTGGTTGTTGTGTTTGTTTATGTTTTAGAGTCACATAGAACTAATCATAATTTACTGATAAAGCCAATGAAAATTTGACAAGAATATGGTGGATACGCCGCTGGTACTTCCTATATATAAGTATTCTTGCCAAAGGATCAGAGGCATTGTCAGGCAGTTATGAGAGGTTCCATGTAGGTTTTAGTGGTAGAAGTTTTGTTTTAGGATATAACCTTATCGTTCCAAACGTATCGATTCTCTCAGAACTCTTGTGCATGAAATTATACCTAGTCAATCAACTCTGTTTATCAATATTCCTTATCTTAGGCAACAAAAAGCGATTTCTGTACCAGGGTATTCAACCCTTACTAGGAACTTTACCGCCTCAAATAAAATTTAAACTCTTACCCCCTTCTAAGTATGTAATTGTCAAAACCACCCTCCTTTCGAGTCAAACATACCACTACTTCAATTTCGGGACGAAATTTCTAAAAGTAGGGGATACTGTAACATCCGTCGAAAAACGGGTTATCCAAACCCGCTTCGTTTATTAAACCGAATAGTCAGTTATAATTTTCGTTGCGTATATAATGTTTATGATAATTTTAAACAATACACAATTAATAAATATATTAGAATTTAAAAACCATAATTTAAAATTTCAAATAATTAATGAATAAAAAAATAAAAGCAGACGCCGGGTTTCGAACCCGGGTCTCCATCATATGCACACAACAAATCAACCATTACACTGCTGAGTGTTTTGGTGAAAACTTATCTAGCAAATAAAATAAAAATACTTTCCATATCATCATCCTTTCAAAACCCAGCTAACCACTCAGATGGTCAGTTCGCGAAATCATTGGGTCAAATCCCCAATCCATTCAAGCCGGTTGTAAATAACTCAAAAAAATCAGTTTCATACTCGGATGTTGAAACCATCCATGATTCTTGGCCGAAGAATTCGCATTATAACATAACTCGGAGAAACCGCCGGAAAAATTTACAATTTAACACATCTTTGACTAAGACCAGAAATCGTGTATAAATACTCATAAGATGCTCCGTGAAGTTGCATCACACTACCAAAAACTCTCCCCAACCTTTTAGCAAGACCCTGTTCATCAGAACACTTCGCCGGAGAAAAATCTTGCAAGTCGGAATCTCCCTGGAAAACCGATAGCACCTCTGTCCGGTATATCGTTCATCTAATCTCTTTTGTTTTAATTATCTCTTGTGTAAACCGTTAAGAATGGGTAAGGTGTTATCAAAATAATCAAATTCAATCGAGATTCTTCATTCGGTTTACTGTGATGAAGAAGACGAATTAAAAATACCATTTAATTGAATTAAAAACAGTATTTTAACCGGGTTAGTCACACAGCCCAGTTGGTTGGGCTGTGTGCATATGAAGTCAAGGTCTCGGGTTCGACTCTGTCCTTGTTTCGATTCGTCACAATATTCCCACCTTTTTATAAAACCCAAATATAGAACTTGACAATAAGTATATAAGAGAAATAAAAATCATAATATAAACGGGTTAGTCACCCAGCCCAGTTGGTAGGGTTGGGTGCGTTGCAAGACTAAGGTCGCGGGTTCGAGACCTGTTATGTGCACCGGTTCGACAAAATTACAAATCTTTTTAAAATAAATGATTTCTGAATAAATCTAAATAGTATATAAGTATAATTAAAAACAGAAATATTTCGGGTTAGACACATAGCTCAGTTGGTAGAGTTGCGTGCACGCGTACGGGAGGTCACGAGTTCGAACCTCACTCAGCGCACATAATAAACACAATCAGACCGGTCAACTGTCAACATTTTTTTATTTATTTATTTAATCAGAAAATTATTTAAAAATACTTAAAAATAATATTTTTAAAGTTAGAAAATGTCCTTAAACTCACAAAAATAAATCTAGAAATCCTATTAAGGTTATGAATTAAAATTATTAATCTCAAATAAAATCCATTTATTTACCAAACCATTATGTTATTATTTAGGTTAGTTTCTATCGTGGTTAAATCCAAATTCGTGCGCATTCATCATCAATCCAAGAAACGCAACCACTGTGAGTGAATTTTTACAAATTCCCCTTTTTATTCATGTTTTGGGGTGTATCATCTGTCGCTTAAATTAATTCGCTTATTCAAACTCGTGCTATACCATTATATGATCTAAACTTAGAATGTAAATATTGTTTGTTGTGATGTATTACATATTGTCAAGTTGTGTGCAAATTATTCATTAGGCTATCAGTTCCTCGTGGGAGACGAGTTGAACAACGCGTGCCTCAAAAAATTCATTAGGCCCATCAGTTCGTTGAACAACGCGTGCCTCAAAAATCATTCATTAGACCCATCAGTTCCTCGTGGGAGACGAGTTGAACAACGCGTGCCTCAAAAACAATCATTTGGTGTATGTGTGTGCAATATTTAATATTATGTGTTTTGTGAATAAATTTACATCTACATTACTCATATGTGGTTATGCACTTTATTTTGTAATTGATTCAATAAACACGTTTAAATGTTTTCAAGGATTCACTCGCCAACTTTTTGTTGACCCAAAAACCTATTTTTACACATGATACAGGTGGACAGGATGAAGCAAGGAACACGTAGGAAATTGTCTTAGAAGAAAAATAATGAAGTCTTGAAAGATGTATAGAACATGTTGTACTTGTATTATTGATTGTAATGATTCTCCATTAAAAAGAAATAATAAATATGAAACTTTATAATAAATGTCATGAGCTTTGATGAAAACCCAATCATGCCCCGATCACCATTTCCGCTGCGGGTCGGGGTGTGACACCAGTTATCAACAAAGGGTGGCTGGAGCATATAACAAGAATGTCAGGATCAGAAGATTTCCCAGTTGGTGATTTGGTACTAAGGAAAGCATTCCAGAACACAACCAATCCGGCTGATGGCAAGTTAACACCAAAATGGGAAGGTCCCTACTTGATAGAATCAAAAGCTGTAAGGGGCATATCGCTTACTAACTATGGATGGTGATCTCCTACCAAGAGCTTGGAATGCTGTTCATCTGAAGAAATACTTCATGTAAGAAGGATCTAGGATCCTTAGAGACTCTAGTATTCTGGCCAAGGATCGAGGATCCTCAAATGATATATGATCCTTACTTTGGTAACATCCTACGTTTACTTTCTTTCACTTTATACTTATTATTCATTATAAGGAAAGGATGTTGAGTATTTAACATCCATTTTACCAAGTTTTGAGCTTTTGTAGAGTTTTAACATTTTTATAGAGGATCAAGGGGTTGGCCACCTCTCTCCTACGTTTAAGGTATCTTATACATTCTAAGGTTTAAAGGTTTTCACCTTTCACACGAATTGGGTTTTGACACCCCGCCAGTAGCGCACGTTTATCCAAGTATGATTCGAGGCAATGGGACCAGTACACGCTTTAGTGGCTGACAATTTCATTGTTGTTGGCCATATGTAGGATCTCAAGTATAATGGTAGACGTACCATACATCCGTTATCCTAAGGTTTCCAACATTTTCATGTTAGCTAAGGTTTTGGCATTTTCATGTCAATTACGTTGGGCTTGTCCCCTATTCAGGTCAGACCCCAAGGAATTTGGGCTTATCCCCAGTTTTTTTAGGCTTGTCCCTAGTTTATTTGGGCTTGTCCCCATTTATGATGATTTATGGCTTAGTTCCAAGTTATTTTTTACAGGTTCTTGAAGTTTTGAAAATAAGGATCCTGAATCCTTAAACCTTAACCAATTTCTTTGGTTTGTTTATGCAATTGTAAGTCTTAAGGATATAGAACCTTAACTTGATTTTCCGGTATGTTTATCCTTAACTATATTTACGTCATTGATTACACCTTGGACCTTTCAATTAAGGATATATGATCCTTGATCATATAACTCTTCATATTTTATAAATTTGTTATGCTAAAGAATTGGTATATTTTTGACAATCCGAAGTTCTCTAAGTGTGGTAAAAAAAGCTAATATACATAAAATATCAAAACAACATTTCAGAAATAATAGTACAACACAAGATATAGTTAAAAAGTTATAATTTTTTTATTAAAACCCTTTTTAGAAGGTTATTAAAATTATCAATCCAAGTTTCTACCTGCAAAACGTGGCCCATCCACTTGGGTTGATAAAAGGGTGTTCATACTAATTATTCAAGATGCAGGAAAATAAAAGTGAGGGCGTCAAAGGCTTCATCCTCCACAAACAGAAGGACCATCCACCTTTGCCACCCCTATTGTCATAAGGATCAGTGATCCTTAACCTAAATACGTATTGTTCAGAATTACAAACCATAAATTGTTCAAAATAAAACACCATTAACCAAAAACTAGAAATCCTAAAAAAGTGGGCTCAGGCCTCGTCTATATTATTATTCATTGCTCACCACAACATCATCACCTTCAGTTGCACCACCACCTGCTTTGCCACCTTCAACTCCTGCTACCTCGACCATCTCCTTTGCCTCGCTAGTCCTAGTTTCCAGTATTTGCACCGGCTCAGCCTCCTCTTCGCCACCAAGCTCTAGGAGTCTCTGCCTCCACCCAGCAAGATCCCATTCAGACCTGTCAAAGGCAGGATCCATAGTCTATTGGACTATCTTTATTCTTGCCTGGATAATGGCTTGAGCTACGCAGACCTTGGCTTCATTGGCGGCCTCCATTTGAGCTTTGTTCGCCTGTATCTTACCACCATGATCTGCTTCTCCAGGTACTGACCTCCTTCTCGAGATGGGAGATTCTCTTGTCCTTGGCATTGGTGATGGCACGAAGATCAGCTAGACCCTCTTCAGCATCGGCTAGGCGTTTACCCTGGATAGCCTGGATTTGGGCAAGCTTCTGCAAATAACAAGACATGATGGTCAAGATCAGTAATCCTTAGAAAGGGCAGGATTGGTTATAAGCATCAGTGATCCTTACCTCGGTGATAAAGTCGTGGATTTGATGCTCTATCTGAAGGGTGTTTTCAGCATACTCGCTTGAATTCTTCCTTTTGGACCCAACCTGGCACGGGTGGTCATGACTTTGGGCTCTGGTTGGCTTTGGCCTTTGGCCAGCTCTTTCTTGATCGAATGGGGGGAGATTATGTTGTTAATATCTCCAAGGCCAAACTTTGAGGCGGATTTGGATGAAGATCTGGCAGCACCTATTTAGACAAAACAAAGATACGTATTCAAGATCCTTTAATTTTTTTTTTTTTTACAATCATACATGGATTAGCGAGAGAAGCAAAGTTGGTCACTGCACAAGTAAACAATACAGGATCGGTTATCCTTACAAAAAAGAAGAGGACTCTCTACAGTTCTTACCTAAGGATCCTATATCCTACCCTTCAAATTCCATTTTTTTGGAATACTATCCCCTAAAGGAATAGTGTTCCTCCTCACAAAGAAGAACTGGTTTTTCCAGTTGGTGTCGTTTTTGGTGGTTTTGAGGAGTGGGAGCGGCTGCTGAGGTTTAGCTTTGAAAAGAAACCGGTGGGATCCATGAGATACGAGGTTATACAAGTGTGGGAGTTCAGAGTGGGTGAGACTCAAACCCTCGTTACTTATGATATGTTCAAGAGTGTACAACCCCCTCCACAGCATCAGCATCGCCTGGATGTAGCACAAGTCGGCTCGGGTGAAGAAACTTTGGGTGAATGCTGGAAAAGAGTAAGTGTAACCAATCTGAAATTGTGCAGCAGGGAAACAAACCCAAATAGAGGACTCAAAATCGCTTTTGAGTGAAGAATCAAAAGCTCTGAAGTCGGTTCCCTAAGGGAAACAGCTTCGTAACTGATCAATTTCAGGATCAGTGAATCTACATAGCTCTGAGGAAGGATTTTTTAGAAGGTTTTGACTCTTGGGTGGACTATCATGTTCCTGGTCCTTATTTAGAGAGGAACGACTAGCCATTTTCGCCATGGAATTAAAGAAGAAAGGTTGAGAGAGAGAAAGAATACATGAAGGGTCTCCGGGATGAAGATTTAAATGGGGGATACTCGATCTTAAATGTTTTTTCAAACTCTATATCTATCCTATATATAATGATGTTTATTGCAGGCAGTCCCATCATGACGTTAGACTCGCAACGACTAGTTACTTGGTGTAACGACTAGTCCTATTCCAACGAAAATATGGCAGATTTACTGTGTGTTATATCCGCCATATTTTGGGACAATTGTTAGGGTATTGATTTTAATATTGTGGATCAGGTATCCTGAGATTTGCCTGGATCAAGGATCCTTATTATTACCTATGTTGACTAACAATTGTTTCCTATATGTTTAGCTTGTATTCGCATGTATATTACGAAATGGACTTGGTCTATGCTGGAATGTCGGGAATATGTTTATATTCAAGCACGTGCAAGTGAAGTAATAGCCGTTATTGGTGATCGCGAGAGACTTTCCTATTTTTCGGATAGTTAGTAAGATAGATATTTCTAACTATATCTGGGATCTTGAGCTTGATTTAGAACATACAACACGTACACAACTCGCACATTTGTGGCTCTCGAAACTGCTCTCGTACACACACACACACACACTAGAATTCACCTGTAACAAGCTCAAGATCATCAAAAGTTGTACTTTTTTTGTGCAATATAGTTGGTGATCGGTAGTTTCCATCACCTAAGGTTTTTTGTGCTAGAGATCTTCTAAAGATTAAGAGCTTTTTCCTCGTATAAATCCTTGTGTCCATCATTACTTACATTTCACATTTGTCCATACAATTGTTCAATACGTTAGCACTCTACCTCACAATCAAAGTTTGGTTACATTATCCTTAAACCGATTTTTGACCAAAACAGTTAGCTTGGCGTGAACCGGCCTCCACACTCACACAATATAGTCTAAGGGATGAACATCATATCACTCCATGATTTATCACCTTTATCACTCATTCTATTAACTTTCTTCCGATTTATAGAACTTTCAACATTTCAAATAAAAACCTTTTAACATAGATATCTTGTTCATTTGAGCTTCGTTTTGCACACAATTTATTTCGTTGCGAAGCTCTCCCATAATAGAACACAAATCCAATAAATAATAATCACATATAATTAGTTGTGTTCAAAGTCAGTAAAAAACACAATTTCACCATGTTCCAAAACTTCAACAATAATGTTAGGGAGAAATACATTATAATATCAAATCACCTAGCATTTAAATAATTATCTGATATTTATCCATAAACACCATATAGTAAAACCCATATAAACACTCAACTTAGACTCCATCAAATGAATCTAATTTACGATATAAGTTGATATCATATTATCATCTATTTACGACTATATAAGCTATATAAAAATTTTTTTTATACAATTTATATAAAAAAATAATTCTACAAATTTTTATACAATTTACTTTGATTCGAGTAAAGTAGATAGGAACATCTATTTACGAGTGACGGAGTAGCAAGACACGTAGATATAAACGGATGCAAACCTATTTATATTCCCCTCTTTATTCCCTTTTCTGTTCCGCACCCCCAATCTGCACTCACTCCACCTTCATCTCCAAACCCTAAAACCTTCTATTTCTCAATCTCCAAATCAGGGCTTCCGATCTCCCTTATGGCTACCTCCACCACCAGCACCGTCTATATCAACGTCATCGAAGACGTTATCAACAAAGTTCGCGATGAATTCATCAACAATGGCGGTCCCGGTGAAGGCGTTCTCAACGAACTTCAAGGAGTCAGTTTCTTTTGCCCTATTTTTCACCTGATTTGTCTCTATGTGTCTCTAATTTGTCTCTAATTTCAGTTTTGATTGTATTCGGTGATGTGCTGTTTAGTGTAGATCTGGTTTTATTAGGTATTGAAGGCGTTGTTAGGTTTCGGCGACGTGAATTTTAACTAACTTCAAGGAGTCAGTTTGTTTTAACTTATCTTTTATATTGATTAATTCTTTAATTTCTGTTTTGATTGTATCCAGTGGTGTGTTGTATAGTGTAGATCTGGTTTTGTTTGGTTTGGTAGTGTTTATTGGTTTCCTTGACGTGAATTTCAACGGAACTTCAAGAAGCCAGTTTGTTTTGACTTAATTTTCTCTAGTTTTGTCTCTTAATATAAGTTTTTATAGTTTTGATTCTATCTGGTCATGTGTTGTTTAGTGTAGATCTAGTTTTGTTAGGTTTTGGTAGACGTTGTTTGATTTCGATGACGTGAATTTTGTGGAATTTTGTTTGTATCCGTGAGTGTGAAAATGAGAAATCGTGTTAATTGGTTGCTGTTTTTGGTGGTGTGGTTAGTTGTGGGAGTTGAAGATGATGCAAGCTGGTGCTATAGTTGGTCCGATCGATAGATCTGCTGTTGCGAAATCGATGGCGCCTGGTGCTGTTTCGAACACTGTTCATGATCTGAATGTGCCGTATGAAGGTCCTGATGAGTACGAGACTCCTACGGCTGATTTGCTTTTTCCTCCAGTGAGTAATCTGTTGCTGTAAACTGTCTTGTGGTTATGTGAAAATTTTTTTGTTTGTAAACTGTTTTTATATTGGATGCTTAAGTTTTACTACTTTGCAAGTGAACGAAACAGACGGTCTTGTGTGGAGGATGAGTATGCAACGGATAAAATGATTATGAATTGGTTTCTTTATTTCATTTATTGTTCATACGTTCATGGTTTGTATATTATGTGGAATGTTATCTGCAGACACCGTTGCAGACTCCAATGCAAACCCCTTTGCCTGGTCAAACACCATTACCGGGAACAGCTCCAACGCCTTTACCAGGGACCATGGAGAATTCATACAATATACCTACTGGAGGCACTCCCATCACCCCAAGTGATTATTCTTCTATAAATGAGAATGGAGCTTCTGGAAGACCTAGCGCATACATGGCAAGTGGTTTTTCTTTTATCTTTTTTATTGGTTTTGTAATATGTATTTTTAGCCAAAGCTATTCCATCCATTATGTATATTTGTTATTACATGGTTTCATAGTTATTAACGAAAGCGACAAGCTACCTATACGCCACGTAGCGATAGCGATGAAGTAGCGGACACTATTTTATATTTACTGTTACACTAGGAGAAAATTTTAGATACATTTTATATGTATATTATATCCAAATAAGCTGTTTTTATGTATGCTTAAAAAAAACCTAAAAACCTGCTATTTTATACCTATAAAATCCCGCTATTTATATTAAAGTAGAAAAAACAAAAATAAAACCCTAAAATCCCGCTATTGTCCACTATGGACGCGCCAGAATCAAATAGCGACACATGAGTGCTACGGTCCGCTATCCGCTATAGTGCTTGCTATTAACGCTATTAATAACTATGATTGTTTCTTTTGGCTGTGATGATCATAAGGTTACTCTAATTTTCAATTGTAAAAAAATCTGTTTGATTTAGTTTGTTTTGTGATTGAATTGTAGACTTTAAAATTCATTTTTCTGTACAGCAAGCACCATCTCCTTGGATGAACCAAAGGCCCCCTCTAGATGTGAAATGTTGGTAAGATATCTCTGAATGGTGGTATTAAACATGTAGATAAATTTAAATATATGTATGCATCGTATATATTTATGCTATCTTATGATTTTATTATATATATATATATATGTTGTTTTCAGCTTACGTGGAAGGCCGTGAAGACGTGGACAGAGGAGCAGCCAATCAACCGCAAACTCAGGTTACCATACCAATGTTATTATTATTATTGTGGAATTTGATCTCTATTTTTATAGTTTTATGTTTAGAGGTAAAGACAAATTGTGCTACGTACTTTTCTCCTTATCTCAATTATGACATTATTGTAATGTGATTGTAATTTATAACCTCAACCACAAGTTCACTTCTAATTCATTATTGACATAGAATTGAAAGCCACATCAACTGTTTGTACAACAAAAGGCAAAAAGGTCAAACAATATGTACATAAATGCATGTATCTTCATTAAAGTTGTCAATAATGGCATGCTTCTTTTTGTCACCATTTCTCCCTCTGCGGGCAAGGATCAACTTGCACTTCCTTTAAACTATCAGTTAAATAGTTAGCAAGCAAATTTGGCATGTGGGAAGAAACCTGCTTATCTTTTGGGTCTATGTGATTTACGTATACTGTGTTATGGTAATTTGTAGTTGTTTGCATACTATTATCTTCTCTTTTTGAAAGAGTGCTTTCTCACATCTAGCTTATTAGAACAAGCTCTATGTTTATGTAATGATAAGCTCTAGTATCAGAAACTCTTGATAAGCTCTATGCTTTCTCATATCATGTAAAAACTTCATTAGTACTCAGAAACCTTTGATAAGCTCTATGTGTTATATAATGAACTTGTAAATTGACTTGTTTATAGCTGTTACTCTCTGTCAAGAGTAGATTATATGTGACTCTTGATGCTCTATGCTTTCATATCATGTTAAAAACTTCATTTAGTACTCAGAAACTCTTTGATAAGCTCTATGTTGTTAATATAATGAACTTGTAAATTTGACTTGTTTATAGGTTGTTACTCTCTGCTCAAGAGTAGATTATATGTGATTGGCTCTAGTTAGTTTGTAAGCATATGGAATTTAGAACACAAAAGAAAAAATGTTACTTGTGTTATGTCTTTGTTAGCCAATTTATTAATTTGTTACAAAAGAAAGTTATTAGCTCATAAGCCATGTTCATTTTCTTTTTATGTTCTATGTTTAATGCTTCATACAGTGCATTCAAAAGTTTACTTTTATCTTGCAAAGCCATAAGCTTGAGAGTTGGTTCTTATACCACCTTTGGAAGGCTGGGTTAGTTTGTTTACATTTGTATTAATTTATAAAATTATTTTGTTTGCATTTATATTAATTTTTAAGGCCACTTTCTTTCCATGTGAATAAAAAATACCTCCCATGGGCATCTTGTATAATGGATCTAGGGACTAAACTGATCATATATATAATATTTATAGGAGTGTTTGTTATTGATTAATCTATTAATTGTAGGATTTCTTTCATTTATCCGCCGGAAAACGTAAGCGGGATGAGTTGCCTCCTCAATATCGTCCAGGTGGCTATATCCCTCAGCAAGATGGAGCTGCAGATGTGATAACTGATAAACTTGAGGTAAACACTACTTTTTGGTGACTGAGTATTTACTATAAGTTTTAGACAAATTTGCACAAAACAACCTTTATGTATTATCAAAACTCTGGTTAACACCGAGGAGGGTATTAGTGTCATTTTACCCCTCATTGCTGCACATATGATCTTCACATTTCACAACCTCGTAAATCAAACAAACCCATCTTCTCTTCCACTCCACGGCCACACACCTGCACCTCCGTCACCTGAAAATTCCCCCGGGTAATAATAATCATCTCCTCAAAACTGTCAACGGCAGATATAGAGAGAGAGATTTAGAGAGAAAGTCGTAAGGATGAGAGAGAGAGAGTGATGCCAGAGATAAGAGTGGAGATAGGGTTGTGGAGGTGGTTACCGGTGACGGTGATGACCGGTGTTGTTGTTATGGGTTTCCGGTAATAAGCGATGGTTTTGATTTTGAAATCACCTTGTATCAATTAATAAAATTATATGGAACCATTCTTTCAGATTTTGAAGTACGTATTTAATAAAAGTTGTCACCATATTTGTGTGGTGCCTACTGTATGGAGGGTTTTTCGATGTCTCTTATTGCATGTGTCAGTGTCATGGAATTGAATAGATGTTTTTTTTTCTATTCCTCTCAAGTCAACTTTGTGTAATCTTTTTTTACTCATTGTTTCTGTTACATTATTCAAACTTGAAGTTTGTGTTACATGCTTTTACAAATCACAATTTAGTTGGGAGTTGTTTTGCTGAACAAACAAGTGAACCAAGATTCAGTTATGTTGACAAACAACTCCACCACCAACCACCACAGTTCACCATTCCGCAGCGCCGTTCACCGTCATCCACCATCATGAACAACCAAGCTGTCAGCCGCAACTACTCTAACACCACCTTCCACGCCTTAAACCGACTACATCCGACTTCACCACTACACCATCTGCAAACAACCACCCACGACAACCGACGACTAAACCAACCATAAACACCCAACACCGCCGCACCATTGTTGTTGCTGTTGTGAATTGATAAGAAAGCAGGTGGCTGCTGTTGTTGTTCAACAAGATAAGTTAAGAGAGGGAATAGAAAGAGTGGTTGTGTTATTTTGAATAGACAGGGTTTGTGTTGAGTTGCAGAGAGAGAGAGGTTTTTAACAAAGAAATATAACAGAGTTCGTCTAAAAGGTTGCTCACGTCCCGCTTGCGGTATGCGCATATAATGTTTATGTGTGTGCACAAAGTGCACTAATTTTAACGTTATTTTACTAACTTCGTGAAAATAACGTTAAAATAGGAGGATGGTTAGCTGAAAGACAAGGGGGTACATGCACAAATTGGCATTTGTCTCAATTGCTTAGTGTTATGTGCCTTATGTCCAACGCTTGATGCAAAACTACTATCGAGCCGGGGGTCTCACCGGAAGCAACCTCTCTATTCCTACGGGGTAGAGGTAAGGCTGTCTATATCATACCCTCCTCAGACCCTACCTTAGCTTTGCTATTAGTGGGATTTATGAGTATGATGATGATGATGAGTCTAAAAGGTTGCTCCTTGTATCAAATTATGAAGTTAAAGATTGTTTTGGTGAATTTTAAACTGAAAGATATAATGTGCAGTTTTGATAATACAGGTTGTTTTGTGCAATTTTGTCTAAGTTTTAATGAATGAAAAACATGTTTTGAAGACGTAGTGAACATTGAATTACTGACATAAGTTTTAAGGGGCATGAATGGTGTGATTTCTTTCTTATCTATTTCATCCTCTGTAGAGTGTAGACTGTTATTTTTTTCTCATTTCTTGTATGATGACATGTTTGACCTCTTTTTTGGTTTCAGATTGGTCAAGGAAGCAATCCTCATCCTGGTCATGGACTTAAGTTGACTTCTATGATTCCTCAACTAGATGGGCCTATTCCCGATCCCTATGATGATGCACTTTCTACACCGAATGTAAGCATGTCCTTTTTAGATGTTATCTTTACTATTTAGTTCTTTTACATAATCTATATATGCTCTAGGGTTGCTTATTTTCTATATATCTAGTTAATAATTGAAACTGTGCTTGGGTGGTTTTATTCTCAATATGGTTTTCCTGTATACAGTCACACACACACACACCTAGTTATTATCAGCATTAATTCATGAATTTAGTTTTTAAAATAACAAAGTTCCAAAATTTAGCATGGGACTTCCAATATTAGATTATGAATTTGAAATATTATAGTTAAAACATTTAATTATGATTCGTAATCTCGAATAAATAAGCAAACCTCTGTGAGTGTTGGCGTTCATGACTGTTAACCGATTAATTGCTTTCTTGTGACTGAAGATTTACAACTATCAAGTAGTAGTAAATGAAGACTACAATGTAGCAAACACACCTGCTCCACCAGGTAAATACATTTTATTATTTTACTGTGTTTTTATTGGGTCTGAATTTGCTATTTTGTTGTTTAAACCCGTTCAGAGCTACAAGCGCCGACTCCTGCTTTGATCAATCAAAATGACGCTTTAGATGATGATGAAGACGAGCCTTTGAATGAAAATGACGACGATGATGATCTTGATGACGTGGACCAAGGCGAGGAACTAAATACTCAGCATTTGGTTCTTGCTCAGTTCGACAAGGTATGTTATATGTGGCCACGCACGCGCACACTTATGTGTGTATACAGCATACGTATCCTTCATATGCTCGTGTGTGTTTTGGAACTCAGATTGAAGGGAATTGACAAATGGTTAAATGTTAGATCTAGGGTTTTAATCTAAGCATTTTATTCGTTAGAACGTTTGATTTTGTTTCTGTTTGATTTTAGGATATAAGTTCAACAATGATTTTGATGTTAATTTGTATTTTTAGAACATTTAAGTTTATGTTAAATGAGTTTATGAATTTGGGTTAAAATAAATACAAACTCGAGGAAATTCATTGCTGAAGGAGATTAGGGTTAATTTTGTCATTTCGCAGAACACTGTTATGGAACAATGAAATCAAGGATGTCTACTACTCTACTTTGTGCAACATTGTCTTATTATTTTTGGTAATTAAAAAATATATATTTGAATTGAGCAGGTGACTAGAGCAAAGAGCAGGTGGAGGTGCACTCTCAAGGATGGCATCATGCATATAAACAACAAAGATGTTTTGTTCAATAAGGTTTGTTTTTTTTTTATTTCACAACATAATTTTTCTCTGATATTACTTTTCTGCCTAAAAGTTAACCATCTGTTCTATCTCAGGCAACGGGAGAATTCGACTTCTGATTATGCGCAATAAAATTTGAATCTTGCAACAGAGGGTGGGCCGGACTAAAAAAACAAGTAGAGAAGTGAAGGTCTCTTTTTAAGTGAAAAAAGGAAGTCGGTTGAGGTAATTGATGTTTATGAGATGGAAGGGTTGGTTACCTGATGTATATAAAGTTCGAGAGCTTTTTGGTTTGGTCCTAGTATTATTAATCGGCTTACGTTTTTAGTCCCATAAAAAAAAACCACCTGTATTTCATGGGACATGTAATTACGGTTATACCCTTTGGATTTTGCCAACTTTTATATTAAACTGCATTATTTATTTCATATGTTATCCAATATACCCTTTTTCTCCACCTTTTCCACTTAACTATCGGAATCCCGGTCATCAATATCCGGCAAACCCTCAACCCCAACCACCAGTTCCAATGGACTCAATTAACCATGCATCACAAAGAACGAAATAAATTCAATGTCAGGTGGAACGTAGCGCAAGGAGGACAAGCAAAATGTTTCGAAAACTATCTAAGCTAGTGAATCCGGAAAATGATGAATAAACTCTCCTTTTTGTTGTGTTTGAAATTTCATTTATATTTTCAATACTTTGTTTGTTTCTTTCTGAAGTCGTATATGGACGTTATGTTTTACTCGTTTCTTTTATCAATAAAAAAGTTCATTTTATTTTCAAAATTGTTATCATTTTATAAGATCAAATTTTAATCGATTCGTCCCTAAGGATGATAAATCTTCTTGATGGCTAAATAGATAAGCACCTGGCAAGCCAAGATCATGGTAATAATGGTAGTGGTATTGGACCCTCCAACCATGGGAGCGGAATAATCTCCAAGCCTTAATAGCCGAAGAGGTCCATAAGGCCATGACAAACTTTATGGCAAATTATAAGGGCCCGAGCCATCGAGACAAATTTCTAAATCCAACCCTCAATTGTCCCTAAATCCCATAATTCTTATTGTTTCACTAATAGGAGTAGGACTAGTGGTTTGGAACGTGTCACGAAAAGGAAACCTCGAAATTCCAGGGATGTTCATACAAATATTTTGTTTCATGTAAACCTCGTGATTTCATGGGAGAAAAAGGAGCTATTGATGCCATGAAATGGCTCGATGAAATGGAAACCGTTATTGATATTAGTGCTTGTGATGTGAAAGATGTGGTTAAATTCGTATCTCAATCCTTTAAAGAGGATGCTTTGGCATGGTGGAATGCCATGATCCAAGCAAGTGGAAAAGTTTTCCTATATAACATGGGCTGGAAAAAATTCGTTGAATTGATCAAGGGAACTTACTGGTCGTCTCATGAAATTGAGAATGTAGTTAGACTTTCTACAGCTGACCATGAAAAACCTAGATTGTAGAAAGTACACCTTAGACTATAACTCCATGTCCAGGCCAGTACCCTACTTGATAACCCTTGAATCTAAGCATGTCGTTCGATACATTGAGGGATTAGCACCTGAAATTAGAGGAATGGTGAAATCCTCAAACCTCGCTACCTTCTAATCCGTTGTGGATCTAGCTCATGCTCTAACCGAAGATGAGCAGCTAAGTTTAAGATAGATACTAAGAGAAATCGGGAAGATAATCACTATAGGAATTCCAAGAAAGGAACAAGTGGTTTTAGAGGGAATCAGTCAAGACCTAGTGGGGATAGACTTGAGTGTAGAGTGTGTAGAAAAAGACACTTTGGAAAGTGTTTCTTTGATCAACAAAAGAATTGTGGCATCTGCAAGAAGCCTTTCTTTGATTAACAAAAGAATTGTGGCATCTGCAAGAAGCCTGGCGACAAAACCCATTAATGCAGAGATATTAAGAATGCAGTCTGTTATGAATGTGAGGAAAATGCCACATTAGAACCAGTTGCTCTAAGCGTGCAAATGATGGAGGTTCTAAACCCGCTGAAGCCAAGAAGGGCAATACTAGGCCTTTTTCAGCTGACCGCTAAGGAAGCGGTAAAAGACATAAACGTCACAATGGGTACGTTTCTCGTTAATGATATTTTTGCAAGAGTTCTGTTTGACTCTGGAATGGACAAAAGTTTTGTAGATCATGATTTCTATAAAGTATTAAACATACCCTTAAGAATCTTAGATCGTACATATGAGGTTGAAATGACTGATGGGAACATAAAAGTAGTTTCTAAGATCCTAGAAGTATGTGTCATATCCATTAAGAATCACTATATCCCGATCTATCTCCTACCCATGACATTTTTCGGATTCGATAAAGTTTTAGGCATGGATTGGTTATCTCATAACCAAGCCTGTATTGTTTGTAATAAGAAACTTGTCGAAATTAAATCCCCATTTGGTGATATGCTCACCATATAAGGAGATCGTCACTATGGATTTCTAGAAAAAGCTTCCATGCTTAAGGCACCCAAGTGCTTTCAAAGAGGATGCGTCATCTACATGGCACAAGTAATCAAAAGACTACGCAAAACCAAATATTGAAGACATCCAGTCATATCTGAGTTTCCTGACGTATTACCGAAAGATTTACCTGGTTTACCCCCGGACAGGCAGGTCGAGTTTTAGATCGGCATTTTTCATGGGTCGACACCCATAGCTAAGTCTCCATATCGCTTAGCTCTTACAGAGATGAAGGAGTTGAAGACACAAGTTAGAAGAGCTATTGAAAAAAAGGGATTCTTCAGCCGAGTTCCTCACCCTTGGGAGCTCCCATCCTCTTTGTAAAGAAGAAGGATGGGTCAATGTGGCCATGCATCGATTACCGATAGCTAAATAAGTTAACCATTAAGAACTGCTACTCTTTGTGTAGGATTGATGATCTTTTTGATTAACTGCAAGGGGCAAGTTATTTCTCAAAGATCGACCTTAGATCTGGTTCTCACAAACTGAAGGTCAGGAGTGAAGACGTTCCTAAGACTGCATTTAGGACAAGATACGAACATTATGAGTTCCTAGTCATACCTTTTAGATCACGAATGCACCGACAACATTCATGGACCTCATGAATAGAGTCGGCAAACCGTATCTGATAAGTTTGTCATCCTTATCTACTCTTGGAGTAGCTAAGATCATAAAGAATATCTTAAGGTTATTCTAGAATTGTTAAGACAAGATAAGATTTATGCTAAATTCTCTAAGTGTGAGTTCTGGCTCAGAGGGGTACAATTCCTAGGACATGTAATAAGCGAGCGTGGTATTCAAGTGGATTCCACTAAGATTGAAGCAATCACCAACTTGGAAGAACCCAAGTCACCCACTGAGATCCGTAGTTTCCTTGGACTAGCCGACTATTACCGAAAAATCTTTCGAACGTCTAAAATAGAGATTAAGTGTTTTGTCCTCACCTGAAGAAGTAGAAGATTATGTAGTATACTTTGATGCCTTGCACACAGGCCTAGGGTGCATTTTGATGCAAAGAGGTAAAGTAATCGCCTACGCATCATACAAAGTAAAGGTACATGAAAAGAATTATACAACTAACGATTTGGAGTAAGGTGCGGTCGGGTTTGCCTTGAAGCTTTGGGGGCACTATCTTTATGGCGCAAAGTGTATGATATACACTGATCACAAAAGCCTGCAATATATATTTAATCAAAATGATTTGAATATGCGGCAACACCGATTGATGAAGACTTAATGATTATGAGTGCGACATCCGTTATCATCCCGACAAGGCTAATGTCGTAGTTGACGCTCTTATCCGAAAGAAAGAGTTAAACCAACTAGGGTTCACGCTAAAAGACTCGAGCTAGGAATAGCTTGACTGATCAAGTTTTAAAAGCTCAGAAGAAAGCTTTAATGGGGGGAATGCTCCAACCGAAGGTTTTGTGGTACTGTGGATCAGTTAACACCTTGGAAAGATGTGATTTTAAGATTAAATGATAGAATCTGGGATCCTGTTTTCAGAGGACTCAGAGATCTGATTCTTAAGGGATCCCATAGTTCTAAGTATTCTATGCATCATGGTGGTGATAAAATGTATCAAGATTAGAAAAAAGAATTATTGGTGGACACTGGATGGGCATGAAAAAATCCATAGCCACCTACGTGGCAAAGTGTCTGACGTGTTCGTAAGTTAAAACTGAACATTAGAAACTGTCATGTTTGCTACAACAATTAGAAATACCCAAATGGGAATGAAAATTTGTAACAATGGACCTTATTACTAAGCTACCTAAGACTAGTTGTAGCAATGATACGACTTGGGTCATAGTCGATATATAGACAGAGAAGGCTCTCTTTTTGCCAATCAAGAAAACTTTTAATTCTGATAAATTGGCTAAGTTCTATGTTGACAACATTCTATTTATTCATGGAGTACCATTGTCAATAGTATCAAACAAAGATAGCCAATACCCATCCCATTTCTAGAAAATCTTTCAGCAAGCTTTAGGCACACACTTAAATTTTAGTACGCTTTACCATCCTCAAACTGATGGTCAAAGTGAGCATACAATCCAAACATTGGAAGATATGCTTAGAGCATGCGTCATTGATTTAGGTGCCATTAATCGATTTTTCCTATAACAATAGCTACCACACTATAAGCCACTCCATTTGAGACTTTATACGGGAGAAAGTGTAGGACTCCTGTATGTTGGGTAGAATTAGGAGAAAATCAATTGTCTGGGCCTGAGATTGTTCTAGAGACCAATAATAAGATTATTCAAATCTGTGACAGACTCAAAGCTGCCCGTAATATACCAAAGAGCTATGCTTATAAGAGAAAGAAACCTTTTAAAAATACATCACTTTAAACTATGAGTTTGGTTAAAATGATGATTCGTTTTAGAGTTCACTTTATAATATCATTTTTCATAGTTTATGATATATTTTTTCTATGAATTTGATAGTGAAAAATCACTAAAGATATTGCTTAGATATATTGTTGAGCCAACAAATATGGTAAGTTATTTATTGTATAGTGTGAAAAAAATAGGCTTGAAGAAAACCATCTATGCATAGGTTGTTGGTCTCTTTCTGGTTCGATCATGGATACCCAGACATATGGTATGTTTTGTATTTTTATTCGATCTTTTACTTTTTCAGCCATTTCCCTTCGCACAATTGCTCCTTTTTGAATGGCATTCACACAATTTAGAATGCATTCACATTCTAGAAGGTACCAAAGCACCACATGTGCTTGTGCCATGCATACATGTGTGGCAGGGTGTTTTTAAGGCTCCTCCCTTGTTAATTTGGCTAAGGGAATTAGAGAACCCCCACTTGTATATAACTCCATGATTTCACCTGTTTCATCAATTCCACTTCCTTTCAATTATAAACTTTCAACGTTTCAAATAAAAATCTTTCAATATTGATATCTTATTCATCTGATTTTTGTTTTGTATACGATTTTTTTCAGCATAAAGCTCTTATACAATAAAATACAAATCTATTTTTTTTAAAACCAACCACAATTCAAAATTATTACAAGAGTCGTATCCAAAGTAACAAATTACAAACAAGTGGCAGGTAAACGGGCAACAAGCTGCGCCGCAACCCCCTTTGAATTGCAAAACCAATCCTACTAAAGACGAAACGGCCCTTAAAGGTTGAAAGATTACTATTCACAACCTGTTGGACCCTGTTTAGAAATTCCACAGCCTCTTGGGCTAGGGACCCAAATGTATCAAAAGCGAATGGGATAAACACGTGTTGATTCTCTAAACAAGTCTTCTCGTGTTTAGTGACCTTGCCTGATTCCGCCTTTAACGCAGCCTGACCAGCAACAAACCCATTATCCCTGAGTCCAAAGTTAGTAGAAAAACACAATTTCAATATGTTCCAAAACTTTGACAATAATGCTAGAGGGAAACACATAATAATATTAAATCACCAAGTATTATACACAAATAATGCATACTTATATAATCAAAACCCTAGTTTAAATAACGTTTTGAAATTTACTCATACACACCATACCGTAAAATCTAAATAAACACTCAACTTACAACTAAGATAAAAAAAAATTCTACAAATTTTTTTTATACAAGTTACTTTGAGTCAAGTAAAGTAGATAGGATGATGAGAAACATCTATTTACGAGTGACGGAGTAGCAGGACACGTAGATATAAACGGATGCAAACCTATTTATATTCCCCTCTTTATTCCCTTTTCTGTTCCGCACCCCCAATCTGCACTCACTCCACCTTCATCTCCAAACCCTAAAACCTTCTATTTCTCAATCTCCAAATCAGGGCTTCCGATCTCCCTTATGGCTACCTCCACCACCAGCACCGTCTATATCAACGTCATCGAAGACGTTATCAACAAAGTTCGCGATGAATTCATCAACAATGGCGGTCCCGGTGAAGGCGTTCTCAACGAACTTCAAGGAGTCAGTTTCTTTTGCCCTATTTTTCACCTGATTTGTTTCTAATTACAGTTTTGATTGTATCTGGTGATGTGTTGTTTAGTAGATCTGGTTTTGTTAGGTTTTGGTAGCGTTGTTTGTTTTCCTTGAATTGAATTTCAACCAACTTCAAGGAGTCAGTTTGTTTTGACTTAATTTTTATCGAAATTTTCTTTAGTTTCTGTATTGATTGTATCCGGTAATCTGTTGTGTAGTGTAGATCTGGTTTTGTAAGGTTTTGGTGTGGTTGTGCGATTTCGTTGACGTGAATTTCAACGAACTACAAGGAGTCAGTTTGTTTTGATCTAGTTTTTTCACTAATTTTTCATTAGTTATTCGCTAATTTCAGTTTTGATTGTATCGGGTGATGATGTGTTGTGTAGTGTATATCTGGTTTTGTTAGGCTTTGGTATTGTTGTTAGATTTCGTTGACGTGAATTTCAACCAACTGCAAGGATTCAGTTTGTTTTGAACCAATTTTTCTCAAGTTTTTCTCTAATTTCAGTTTTGATTATATCCGGTGATGTGTGGTTTAGTGTAGATCTGGTGTTGTTAGGTTTTGGTGGCGTTGTGCGATTTAGTTGACGTGAATTTTCCGGAACTTCAAGGATTCAGTTTGTTTTGACCTAGTTTTTCACTATTTTTTCATCAATTATTCGCTAATTTCAGTTTTGATTGTATCCGCTGATGTGTTGTTTAGTGTAGATCTAGTTTTATTAGGTTTTGGTAGCGTTGTTTGTTTTCGTTGACGTGAATTTCAACTAACTTCAAGGAGTCAGTTTGTGATGACCTAATTTTTCTATATTTATTCTCTAGTTTCAGTTTGATTGTATCCGGTGATGTGTTGCTTAGTGTAGATCTGGTTTTGTTAGGTTTTGCTATCGTTGTTTGATTTCGTTGATGTGAATTTTAACGAACTTTAAGGAGCCAGTCTGTTATGACCTATTTTTTCTCTAATTTATCATTATCTATTCTCCAAGTTCGGTCTGATTGTATTCGGTGATGTGTTGTATAGTGTAGATCTAGTTTTGTTAGGTTTTGGTAGCGTTGTTTGGTTCCGTTGACGTGAATTTTGTGGAATTTTGTTTGGATCCGTGAGCGTGAAAATGAGAATAAATTTGTTTTGATTGGTTGCTGTTTTTTGGTGGTTTGGTTAGCTGTGGGAGTTGAAGATGATGCAAGCTGGTGCTATAGTTGGTCCGATCGATAGATCTGCTGTTGCGAAATCGATGGCGCCTGGTGCTGTTTCGAACACTGTTCATGATCTGAATGTGCCGTATGAAGGCCCGGACGAGTACGAGACTCCTACGGCTGATTTGCTTTTTCCTCCAGTGAGTAATCTGTTGCTGTAAACTGTCTTGTGGTTATGTGAAATATTGTTTGTTTGTAAACTGGTTCAATTGGAATTTGTAATATTCAGTGCTTAAGTTTTTCAACTTTGTCACTGAAAGAATGTCCCTGCGATTGTTATCTGCAGACGCCGTTGCAAACTCCAATGCAAACACCCTTGCCTGGTCAAACGCCATTACCGGGAACAGCTCCAACGCCTTTACCAGGGACCATGGAGAATTCATACAATATACCTACTGGAGGCACTCCCATTACCCCAAGTGATTATTCTTCTATAAATGAGAATGGAGCTTCAGACAGAGCTGGAAGACCTAGCGCGTACATGGCAAGTGGTTTTTCTTTTATCCTTTTTATTGGTTTTGCAATATGTATTTTTAGCCAAAGTTATTCCATCAATTATGTATATTTGTTATTACATATGTTCCATAGTTATTAACTATAGCGGCAAGCTACCTATACGGTACGTAGCGATAGCGATCAAATAGCGGACGCTATTTTATGTTAGTGACACAATAGGAGAAAATTTTAAAAATATTTTATATGTATATTATATCCAAATAAGCTGTTTTATATGTATGCTTAACAAAAAACCTAGAATCCTGCTATTTCATACCTATAAAATCCCGCTATTTATATTAAAGCAGAAAAAAAAAAAAAAAACCTAAAATCCCGCTATTGCCCGCTATGGAGGCTCAAAATCAAATAGCGACGCATGAGTGATGTGCTACGCTATTTGCTATAGTGATCGCTATGAGCGCTATTAATAACTATGATTGTTTCTTTTGGCTGTTGATGATCATAAGGGTACTCTAAATATCCAATTGTAAGAAAAATCTGTTTGATTTAGTTTGTTTTGTGATTGAAATTGTAGACTTTACGAAATTTCATTTTTCTGTACAGCAAGCACCATCTCCTTGGATGAATCAAAGGCCCCCTCTGGATGTAAATGTTGGTAAGATATCTCTGAATGGTGGTATTAAACATGTAGATAAAATTAATATGTAATTATGTATGTATCATATACATTTATGCTATTTTATGATTTTATTATATATATATATATATTGTTTCAGCTTACGTGGAAGGCCGTGAAGACGTGGACAGAGGAGCAGCCAATCAACCACAAACTCAGGTTACCATAGCATGTTATTATCATTATTATGGAATAATGAGCTCTATTTTTATAGTTTTATGTTTAGAGGTAAAGACAAATTGTGCTGACGTACTTTTCTCTATATATTAGTTAAGACATTATTGTAATGTGATTGTAATTTATAACCTCAACCACAAGTTTACTTTTAATTGACATAGAATTGAAAGCCACATCATTTACTTAAACGTGTTTGTATCACGAAAGGCATAAAGGTCAAACAACATGTACATAAATGCATTTATCTTCATTAAAGTTGTCATTAATGCATATTTCTGTTTTTTTAACCATATATAAAGAATACCATTTCGCCAATTTAGCTTAATTGTTGGCTACAGAAAAAGAACCTTACCTGTGTAATTTCTTTGTTAGCTAATCTATTAATTTGTTACAAAAGAAAGTTATAAGCTCATAAGCGATGTTCATTTTCTTTTTATGTTCTATGTTTGATGCTTCATACCGTGCATTTAAAAGTTATTTTTAGCTTGCAAAACCATAAGCTTGAGAGTAACCGTGTGCTAGTCCTGGACTGTTGATATTGTATGGTATAAGTTGGTTCTCATACCACCCTTTGGAAGGCTGGGTTAGTTTGTTTACATTTGTATTAATTTATAAAATTATTTTGTTTGCATTTATACTAATTTTTAGGGCCACTTTCTTTCCAATGTGAATAAAAATACCTCCCATTGGCATCTTGTATAATGGATCTAGGGACTAAACTGATCATATATATATAATATTTTATTATAGGAGTGTTTGTTATTGATTATAATCTTTTAATTGTAGGATTTCTTTCATTTATCCGCTGGAAAACGTAAGCGGGATGAGTTGCCTCCTCAATATCGTCCAGGTGGATATATCCCTCAGCAAGATGGAGCTGCAGATGTGATAACTGATAAACTTGAGGTAAACACTACTTTTTGGTGACTGAGTATATATTATAAGTTTTAGAAAAAATTGCACAAAACAACCTTTATGTATTATCAAAACTGCACATTAAAATTCGCCAAAAACAACCTTTAACTTCATATTTTGATATAGGGGTCAACCTTTCACACAAACGATATTTGTTTTTCTGGTTAACACCTCTCACATGAATCGCATGTTAGGGTATTAATGTCATTTCACCCCTCACCGCTGCACATATGATCTTCACATTTCACAACCTCGCAAATCAAACAAACCCATCTTCTCTTCCACCCCACTGCCACACACCTGCACCTCCATCACCTGAAAATTCCCCTGGCTAATAATAATAATAATAATCTCTTCAAAACTGTCAACGGCTAGATAGAGAGAGATTTAGAGAGAAGGAAGAATGAGAGAGAGAGAGAGTGATGTCCATAGTTATCAATAGCATCTATGGCGGCTGCTATAGCGAATAGCGTGGCGGCCATATGCCGCTACAAGGTACATATCGACCACATATCAACGATATAGCGACTTCCTATGTGAATTCTGGCGACGGTGTTGCTTTCAGCCGGAAACCCGGAAGAAGGGGGAAGAAGAAGAAGACAGCGGCTGTGTATCTGTGTCTTTTAGGCTTTTAGGGTTTAAATAAGTTCAGGTTTTTAAACATTTAACCCTACATTCAGTCTCTAAAACTTGTAACTTTTTACTTAAAAAGTGTAAAGATAGTTTGTGTATCTAAACATTTAACCCCCTCTATTTTCAGTAGTTTACATTTGTTCCTTAAACTTTTTAATTTATACATAAAAAAGTACAAAATTAACATTATAAAATACATATATATATATATATATATATATTTATAGGATAGCTATTTTTATTTTTTAAATTATCTACTACCTTATTGCTAAACACGAAATAGCGGGCGCTATTTCATCGCTATCGTACGTAGCATATAGGTTGTCTATTGCTATTGACCGCTATTCGCTATCAATAACTATGGTGATGTCAGAGATAGAGTGGAGATCAGCGTTGTGCGGTGATAAGCGATGGTTTGATTTTGAAATCACCTTGTATCGATTAATAAAATTATATGGAACCATTCTTTCAGATTTTGAAGTACGCATTTAATTAAAAATGTTACCATATTTGTGTGGTGCCTGCTGTATGGAGGGTTTTTCGATGTCTCTTATTGCATGTGTCAGTGTCATGGAATTGAATAGATGTTTTGTTTTTTTCTATTCATCTCAAGTCTTGTCTTTGTGTAATCTTTTTTTCTCATTGTTTCTGTTCATTATTCAAACTTGAAGGTTTGTGTTACATACTTTAACAAATCACAATTTAGTTGGGAAGTGTTTTGCTGAACAAACAAGTGAACCAAGATTCAGTTCTGTTGTCAAACAACTCCACCACCAACCACCGCCGTTCACCGTCATCCACCACCGTGAACAACCAAGCTGTCCGTTGCAACCACTCACACCACCTTCCACGCGTTAAACCCACCACCTCCGACTTCACCACTACACCATCTGCAAACCACCCAAACAACCACCCACGATCGAACCAACCATAACTATCCAACACCTCCGCACCATTGTTGTTGCTGTTGTGTGTAGATAAGTAAAAGGTTTTAAAATGACTAAAATATTCTCACATGCAAAGCATGTGAGGTGACTTAACCAAGAAATATAACGATGTTAGTCTAAAAGGTTGACCCTTGTATCAAAATATGAAGTTAAAGATTGTTTTCGGCGAAATTTAAACTGAAAAGTATAATGTGCAGTTTTGATAATACATAATGGTTGTTTTGTGCAATTTTGTCTAAGTTTTAATTAATTAAAAACATGTTTTGAAGACGTGGTGAACATTGAGATGAATTACTGACGTAAGTTTTAAGGGACATGAATGATGTGATTTCTTTGTTATCTATTTCATCCTCTGTAGACTGTCTTTTTTTTTTCTCATTTTTTGTATGATGATATATTTGACCTATCTTTTCGTTTCAGGTTGGTCAAGGAAGCAATTCTCAGCCTGGTCATGGACTTAAATTGACTTCTATGATTCCTCAACTAGATGGGCCTATTCCCGATCCCTATGATGATGCACTTTCTACACCGAATGTAAGCATGCCCTTTTTAGATGTTATTTTTACTAATTAATTCTCTTACATAATCTATATATGTTCTAGGGTTGCTTATTTTCTATATATCTAGTTAAAAACTGAAGCTGTGCTTGGGTGGTTCGGTTCTTAATATAGTTTTCTGTATACAGTCACACACACACACACACCTAGTTATTATCAGCATTAATGCATGAATTTAGTTTTTAAAATAACAAAGTTTCAAAATCTAGCATGGGACTTCGAAGTATTAGATTATGAATTTGAAATATCATAATTAAAACATTTAATCATGATTCGTAATCTCGAATAAATAAGCAAACCTCTGTGAATGTTGGCGTTCATGACTGTTAACCGATTAATTGCTTTCTTGTGACTGAAGATTTACAACTATCAAGTAGTAGTAAATGAAGACTACAATGTAGCAAACACACCTGCTCCACCAGGTAAATACATTTATTATTTTACTGTGTTTTTATTGGGTCTGAATTTGCTATTTTGTGTTGTTTAAACCCGTTCAGAGCTACAAGCACCGACTCCTGCTTTGATAATCAAAATGACGCTTTAGATGATGATGAAGACGAGCCTTTGAATGAAAATGACGATGATGATGATCTTGATGACGTGGACCAAGGCGAGGAACTAAATACTCAGCATTTGCTTCTTGCTCAGTTCGACAAGGTATGTTATATGTGGCCACGCACGCGCACACTTATGTGTGCATACAGCATATGTATCCTTCATATGCTCGTGTGTGGTGCATAAATGTGTGTTTTGGAACTCAGATTGAAGGGAATTGACAAATGGTTATTGGTTAAATAAACCAAGGATTTTATTCGTTAGAACGTTTTAATTTTGATTCTGTTTGTTTTAGGATATAAATTCAACAATGATTTTGATGTTAATTTGAAATTTTAGAAAATTTTAATTTATGTTATTGAGTTTATGAATTTGGGTTACAAATAAATACAAATTCATGAGGAAATTCATAGCTGAAGGAGATTAGGGTAATTTGTCATTTCACAGAGCACTGGGACCAAAGTTCTTATGAAACAGTGAAACCAAGGATGTCTACTGCTCTACTTTGTGCAAAATTATCTTATTATTTTCATGCATGCATTTATTTTATTATTTTCAGTAATAATTAGAAAAATATATATTTTAATTGAGCAGGTGACTAGAGCGAAGAGCAGGTGGAGGTGCACTCTCAAGGATGGCATCATGCATATAAACAACAAAGATGTTTTGTTCAATAAGGTTCGTTTTATTTATTTCACAACATAATTTCTCTCATATTAGTTTTCTGCCTAAAAGTTAAATACTCACCATCCTATTCGAATCAAACGGGTTGAATTTCGCACAAAATCTAGTAATTCTTATAAACCTTCTAAGTTGTATTTCTTCAAATATTTAAATTATTATTGTAATGATATTTTTTCTAATCACAATGAAGGAATTAGTTTATATAGTATCTCTAGATAAAAAAGGACAATAGGTGTTTGTAGTCAACCCACCCCAACCCGTATTGAAAATGACCCGTTAATACTTGAACCCTTTGACATGCTAACCAACTTGCCCCCGATTTGATGCATATGTTCTATTTCAGGCAACGGGAGAATTTGACTTCTGATTATGCCCAATAAAACTGAAATCTTGCAACTGAGAGCGGGCCGGGCTCAAAAATAGGTAGAGAAGTGAGGGTCTCTTTTTAAGTGAAAAACGAAGTCGGTTGAGGTAATTGATGTTTATGAGATGGAGGGGTTGGTTACGTGATGTATATAAAGTTGGAGAACTTTTGGTTTGGTCCTAGTATTATTAATGGGCTTTACGTTTTTAGTCCCATGAAAAAAACCACGTGTCTTTCATGGGACAAGTAATTACGGTTATACCCTTTGGATTTTGCCAACTTTTATATTAAACTGCATTATTTATTTCATATGTTATATGCTTTATATGTGACGAGAATACACAGCAAGTAGCCCAGTCATAGGGAAACATGTTTAGTCAGGGTAGACAATTTCTGTTTTTGGGGTTGAATTGGGCGGTAAGTTAATCATACGAGTTGAAACGGGCAGCCCAAAGATTTTAAATTCAGAACCGGCTCAAACAGATCAGTTAGTCGATTAGAAAATAGTCCAAAATTTTCGATTACCTTTCACACAGACCAACTCCTACCGACCGCTGCTGTCAGCATGTACCACTATCATCTAAAGCTACCGGCCAACGCCAGCGCCACCACAACCACAACCCTAATGCAAACATGGTCAACCATTGTCAATTCGAAGTTGATGATACATGTACCTTCCAATCAGGGCCACTAGGCCCACTACCAGCCATTGTCGTCGCCTCTGCTAAAATATAAATAGAAAACGACCAAACAGTAGAATTGTGATGGAGGTTGTAGCAGCTAACTGCATAAAAGAAGGAAGTTTAGAATCAACGGTGGTAAATAGAGTGGTGATGCATTTGTCTCTTATGTAACTAAGAAGAGGGGCAACATAAGGAGCTAACTACATTCTAAAGTTGTATCAAAAGAAATTGATGGTGAATACGTAAAGGAATGTGGCATTTGCAAGAATCAATCTTGCTCATAATTGTAGGTTACTACTTTTGTTATGTCATGGATTCATTAGGGTGACATTCACTTCAGACCGGTGGGGTATGAGACGCGCCAGAAGAACTTCTGGCACAAATCTTTAGTTAATTGTTGACGCCAGAGAATGTAACAAGGAACTCACACATTAAAGCACATTTTTGAGATATAGAATCTTTAAAACATTTGATCCATAGCATTCTCCTATGAACAAAATATGATGATGCTCTTCAATGACATCAACTCAAACTATTGGCTTTACAATCGTTTCATGGAGTTATGGCTAAAGGGATGCTCATGATTTATACCTAGCTGTTGTACACGTGGACACTTTTGATTGACATCCGACTGCTAACCTGGATTGGTCTACTACCTTTTCTGATGATCCTTAGGTTTCAGTATAAAGCGACCAATCATCCCCTAGACTAGTTCTGTCAAGAAGCCTTGGACCATCGAAACTCCTTTCGACCGTCAAAGCTTCCTTCTATGGTTGTAAACGAACCGAACATTTAGCGGGAAGTTCGTTTACATTCGTTCGTTTAGTTAATGAATGGACATGGACATGGACATGAACAAAAAATTCCGTTTGATTAATTGATGAACGAACATGAAAAGATGTCTCGTTCATTCAATTGTGTTTGTGAACGATTGGTAATGTGTTCATGAACAAAAACTTTCATGTTCGTTTGTTTATGTTGTTCATTAAATATTTTTTAGCATTTATTTATTTTATCTAAACTTTTTATATTCTTTAATTCTTATTTCTCGTTACCCAAACAAGTAAAATAGGAAACTCTACCTCCACCTGGTTGATCTCCCCACCGTAACTTTTAAGAAAACTACCTAAAATTATCATCACTTCCTCCCATTCTTTATCCACATATTTTAAAGGAAAACTAAAGTGATTTTTTATATTTAATCAACTTAATAGCAAAACCTTATATTTTCCGGTATGGATGGTTTTAAAAAAAATGAAAGATAAATTTGTTAAATAATAATTTTTTGGTTTTTTATTTCCGGTATGGATGGTTTTAAAAAAATGAAAGATAAAGTGACTTCTAAACTACACCAATAAATCCTAACTTTACCTTATGGAAAGAATTGAACCCTCGTCTTCAGGTCTTCCTCCAAGAGTTAAGGGCTCTACCACCCAACCAAAGTTGAATTATATCATAAAACGACCTGAATGCTTTAAGATAGTGTTCGTTTCGTGGAATGTAATGAAATTGAAATTTGATTTGGATCGTGGAATATACTGCAATAGAAATTGAAATTTGATTTGGAATTTAGTGGTGTTTGGTTCGTAGAAATTCAATGAAATTTAAGGGAATTATTAGAATCTCAATCCATCTTTTAAGATGTTTGGTTCGCAGAATTTGTTGGAATTGAATGTTTGGTTGAAAAATGAATTGAAATTGGGCATGAATTCCTTCAAATTCCTTTAGTTAAAGGAATTCAAAATCCTTAAGGAATTAAAGTAAATTCATTAGAATCTTCAACCGTTTCGACCCACATCATTTCAACCCGAACGGTTTCAACTCGAACCGTTTGGAACCGAACCATTTTTACACGAACCGTTTAGAACCGAACTGCTTTGACACGACCATTGCGACGTGAACTGTTTCGACCCGAATTATTTCAACGTGAACCGTTTGGAACCGAATCTTTTCGACCCAAACTGTTTCAACACAAACCGTTTCGATACGTACCGTTCCCACCATAAGCGTTTTGACCTAAACCGGGGGTGGGTACCAGGGTGATGGATTCCAATCCATTTAACAACCGAACACATCAAAAATGAAATTGAGATTCTAATTCCAGTTGAAAATTTTAAATTCGAAATCTATTTCTTTTACGAATTCTAATTCCAATTTCCTTTTTAAATTCAGATTCCATTTTATTTAAGTAAATTATATAAAGATTGATTTAAGGTTCTTCGTTTCTCCGGAATCCGACTTCTTCCAATTTACAGTAGCAGAATCGAATTCGATGAAAAGTTAACAAAAATAACACAAAAGTTAACAATATTCTGTCGTTTTAAATCCACCACAAGAGATGAGATGATCACACCCATCTTTACACACACCAACACCAGAAAATGGCGCTCACTGCTTCTTCAACTCCACCTCTGCTCAACGACTTGAACCTCTCTTCAATTTCACACCATCGAGTTCTTCGATCTCACAATACCCACCTATCTAACCCCACCCATCTCATCAGTTTCCCCCAAATTAGCACCTCATTTTCACAAATCAACACTCAATTCAGACGCCCCTTGTTCAATAACATGCCTTTGATTTCATCCAGAAAGTTCAATTTGAAGGTGATTCAACTCTAACCCACATTCCCTTTTCTATTTTGTTAATTTGGATTGCCAACTAAGGGTGGTTCTTGTTTGTTTGATGTTAAAATAGGTTAGGGCATCTTCAGCAGCTGGTGAAGAAGCATATCAAGATGAGTTTTCTTGGTCTTCAGTTATTCTGCCGTATGTTACCTCCTTTCAAATTAAGTTATTTCTTCATTGAATTGTGTCCAAAAAAGACTTGGTTTTTAAGCTGTTAAGCCTTCTATCTGTTGTGTATGTGATCATGGTTATGCTTTTGTTAAAATTTTATTTTTCTTTTAAATTATTTCCAATATTATAGAATGTCACGTTGATCAATTCTTTAGATTAAACATAATAGAAACAAAAGGTTAAAACTTGTATACCGGATTAGGCCAGTGAACCGTATTGATGAAGATTAGGATGTTACTCCATAGCATATTTGTCAATAGCGAGGGTAGCGATCACTATAGCGTTCTACGTATCGTATAGGTATAGGCTCGCTATTAGGGTTGTAGCGATAGATGGCGACAGTTTATTTTCTTTTATTATAAATAGCAACTAAATATAGCTCTATAATAGCATATATACCAGGGTATTTTGATACAATATACATATACAATTTTTAAATACTTTTTTAGTGTATCGCTATTTATAGAATAGTCGCCCGCTATTTATCGCTATGTAGCATATAGGTACCTTATCGCTATTTGTCGCTATTCGCCATTAACAACTATGCTCCATAGATCAGGTTCCCCTTTTGGTGTATGATTATGATGGTGATTAGTGATCTTGACGATCATGATATTTAGAGAGAGAGGGAGGTGAATAAAGGTGGTGTTGTAATTGTGGTGACCAACCTTAAACCTCTCTGATAATCTCTATATATACACCCAAGGGGAAGCCCTATTCTCAAGTAAGGGTAAATACGTCCATCAAATATTTACCATTTAATGAATACGGACAATAAGGTCAACGATCAATTATAATATAAATGATAATAATGGCCATATATATATATATATATATATACACACACACACACCCATATATAGGGTAAGGTTATTGTGAGAAAATTTAAAAGTGTGAGAAGGATAAGAAAATATATAAACCATTAGATATTTAATCTAATGGTTGAGATCATAGTGGCAATTCTGTAAATAATGTTGACTATTAAACTAACTAATTATCTAGATTAAGGGTATAAAGGTAAATTTAATATTTTTAAATTAAGAAACTAACATTAATACACATGCAACGTTCCCCCCTTCTTTTTTAAACATCAATAACTTTTTATACGTAACTCTTTTTTTTTTAAATTACACCATAATAACGAATGTTTTTTTTATTTTTAATATGAGTACCATATTGGTATACTTATGTAGAGAAAAAAATTACATCTCGCTTGGATGTTTTAGTCCATGGTGTTTTTTTCTATGTTCATAGTTCATACAATGGTGTTTTAATTGTAAGGTGTTATTTCTGTTATATTTTTGTTCTTCGTAAGATGTATGCCTTCAATATACATGTTGTGGTGTTTTTATGAGTTATGGTGTTATTCCTGTTATATTGAATGTGAGGACAAAGGTCCTTGCATTGCTGTGGTTTCTGGTGTCTTCAGTAGGTTTCTGTTGCCTTCAAAGAGTTAGGGTGTTAGTTCTGTTTTTATATATTTAGGGTGTTATTTCTGTTTTGATTCTGATTAAAGTGTTGACTGGTGTTATATTAGGGTGTTATTTCTGTTATATTCAATGTTAGGGTGTTCTTTATAAGATGTGTGCCTTCAATAATTGTTGTGGTGTTTTTATGAGTTATGGTGTTATTTTTGTTATATTTTTGTTCTTTATAAGATGTATGTCTTCAATATACATGCTGTGGTGTTTTTATGAGTTAGGGTGTTTTATGAGTTATATTTCTGTTCTTTATAAGATGTATGCCTTCAATATACATGTTGTGGTGTTTTTATGAGTTAGGGTGTTATTTCTAATTCGAAAATCTCTACAATAACTGCCAAAAATCGGTTGCATATATTCATTCCATAATTAGATTTTATTAGTTAAATTACACTTATACCCTTAAACTACCAAAATAAAAAGGGACACATGTCACCTCCATAATCTTTCTTATCCTTCTCACACTTTTAAATTTTCTCACATGAACCTCTACCTATATATATATATACATATATTCTTACATGTCAAATGTGTTACATCCCAATTCCTAGATCAACTTGAATTAAAAGGGGTGGTTTGAATAAGAAATTCTTAAAAATATCAAAATAACTATTGTTTAGATAAGCAGTTTTAACAAGCAATCCCAGATAATCATTTTTTTTTCAAAAAAACTCATTAGCGGCGCAGTAGTAAGTGCCTGAGTTTGCCTCAATTCCGATACTGATTTCACTGGTTTTCTGCCACTAATCTCTTTGAAGGCCACCTGCCGAACCCCCAAGCTGCATTTTACATTATATCTTATCCCATTAATTAGCATGGTATGAATGGGTCCCATAAGTTTACCGGTAAGCTACCCCTGAGATCATGTATTGGGGGGTTGATCATTGTGCTTCACAAACCACAAGCTTCATTTTACATTTTATCTTATCCCGTGAACAGACCATATCAAGTTTGTCACTACCAACAAATTATACGCCTCTTTCTGGGTCTAGAGTGTTTAGCAGTAAAGAAAGCAGACTTCTATACATTTTTATAATTTGAATTAAAATTTCAGATTTTTATTCCCAGCATTGGGCGGTTTATTATTTGGGTATGACATTGGTGCAACCTCTGGTGCTACTCTCTCGTTACAGGTACATACATAGTCAATCTTGCATACAATATTTTATTTTTTACTGTGAAAAATTGAATAATCTATATACTTCAAATCATGTCATAGTGCCACCTGTTAAATTTGGTACTTACTTCAGTTGTTGTTCAGTCACCAGAGCTTAGTGGCACAACATGGTTTAATCTTTCGGCTGTTCAACTTGGTCTCGTGGTAAGTTATGTTTCGTTGTTTTA
This sequence comes from Scalesia atractyloides, assembly GCA_947069175.1. Taxonomy (NCBI): domain Eukaryota; kingdom Viridiplantae; phylum Streptophyta; class Magnoliopsida; order Asterales; family Asteraceae; genus Scalesia; species Scalesia atractyloides. Next base: position 14,717,939 of record CAMTDV010000002.1, read on the forward strand.
TTTTTTATGATGTCCCTGGTGCGTCCATTTTCACATTTTTTGGGTTATTAGAGGGGACATTCAGTACCTTAATGAGGAAATGGGTCAAAAGTTGGTTTTTTATTTTGTTGATAAAGTCAAAATAGGGTCAAAGTTGTCTCTACCATAGTCAACTGTACATAAATTTCTTAGCGGGTTTATTCACAGAAAATGTATTAGTATTATAGTGAAGTTTTAATCATATTTAACATATTACTTAAAAGAGCTATAATAAAGTCTTGGTGGATCAACTCAACCTTGCTAGCTTGACCCATTTTCAAATGTACTTGTTTGACCCATTACTCCACCCTCTCAATTTGTGATATGTACTAGTTACATTATGAGTTTTATTTAAATCCAGGTCTCTGGCTCTTTGTATGGAGCTCTTTTTGGTTCTTTACTGGTTTACCCAATTGCAGATTTTCTCGGTACGTTTCTCATCCACCATAGGTGGCAATTTTGACCCATGACAACTCCCACCATCTGCTGTGGTGCATAAGAACAGGACCCACAATTTGGTGGGGCCCACAAATCTAAAAGAATTATATATATATATATGTGTGTGTGTGTGTGTGTGTGTGTGTGCATACTAAAAAAACTATTAACTTAATTAGATTACAACCTAAGTAAAGGAGAGCCAAGAAGTAAAAAATATGCATTAGTTTTCTTAGGCCCATTTAGAATTTATAGAATACTAAAAACCAAGTATGTTTAGGCCCTTAATTCGTCCATTAGGCCAACCATTCATTCAACCTATTAAAAAAAAAACCTAGGGGCCCATACATGATAAATTTTTTTAAAGAAATAGATTTTTTTGCTACGATAGTATAGGTTTGTTTATTGTTATCACATTCACGATTATCGTTCTATTATTGCTTTTTATATATAAGTTGAATTTTTTAAGGGCCCATTTTTATAAATCGAACAGGTCCTCCGAGGGCTCTCGAGTTCTCGGAGATGGACCTGTTTTGACCCATTTACATATGAATGGGTCGATTGAGGTTTATGTTTTATCTCCAGCTAGCTAAACAAGTAAAATAAAATCGAATTAGCTAAAAGGAGAACACATCAAGCAGGTCGAAAATCACCCAAAGTGTACTTTTATTTTTTCGTGCATACAACTTCTAAATATTTTATTCAAAAATTATATAATTTTTGTTATCATATTTAACACACTTATTGTGTACAAAATGACCTCGATTTTGTTTGTGTTCATTTTTTCCTGAAAATTTGGCTAATTATTTGCGAAGGTAGGAGGCGTGAACTTCTTGTAGCGGCTCTACTATATTTTCTTGGTGGTTCTATCACGTCCTGTGCTCCTGATCTTAACATTCTCTTAATAGGCCGGGTTCTTTACGGTTTAGGTATTGGTTTGGTAAGATATCATGAATCATAAACCTTTATTAATAAAACCTCAACTCTTAAACGACATGAGACATTATTTAACTGGTTTTTCATTTTCGGTTTTTCAGGCTATGCATGGTGCGCCCCTTTATATTGCCGAGACTTGCCCATCTCAAATCCGCGGGACTTTAGTTTCTTTAAAAGAACTTTTTATAGTTCTTGGAATCTTGGTAATAATTTCTATTTTGAGTCAAATGCCATTTTCGTTCCTGAGGTTTGGCCAGTTTTGCGACTTTCGTCCAAAGGTTTATTTTTCCACATCTGGATCCAAAAGGTTTAAAATCTTGCCATTTTCATCCGGCTTGTTAACTCCATCCATTTTTCTCCGTTAAGTCAAGAGAATTTCCGTCTTTTTGTTAACTTTAAGGGAAATTTGGCCTTTTTCACGGGTATTCGGTCTTTTTACATAAAGTGAAAAAGACTGAATTGCCCTTTAAGTTAGCAAAAAAGACAGAAATACCCCTGACTTAATGGAGAAAAATGGATGAAGTTAACAAGCCAGATGAAAATGGCAAGATTTCAAACCTTTTGGATCAGGATGCGGAAAAACAAACCTTTGGATCGGGGACGAAAATGACATTTTACTCTTTAGATAAAATTGTCATAAATAAAACTAACACACACATATAACGAGTATTTTGTACTTTCTACAGCTTGGTTACTTTGTAGGCAGTTTTCAGATCGATGCTATTGGTGGTTGGCGTTATATGTTTGGTTTTAGTGCCCCCGTTGCTCTTTTAATGGGGTTAGGTGTGTGGGGCCTGCCTCCATCTCCAAGATGGCTACTTTTAAGAGCCGTTCAAGGTAAAGCATCTTTGCAAGAGTACAAAGAAAAAGCCATTGTTGCCTTAAGTAAGCTTAGGGGCCGTCCAGCTGGCGATAAGATTTCTGAAAAACAAATCGAGGACACTCTTGTATCGTTAAAATCGGCTTATGGCAGTGATCAAGAAGAAGGGAGTGTTTTCGAGATTTTTCAAGGCCCGAGCTTGAAAGCGTTTGTGATCGGTGGAGGTTTGGTCCTTTTTCAGCAAGTACTAATTCAAACTTATCTCGCTTCATGTTTATATATAATAGGGGTGTTTGGGTGTGTGTTTTGATAGTGATTATGTGATGTTGAGTAACCCCGCCCCCCCCCCCCCCCCCCCACACACACACACATACAGTTCTAAAACCTAAATCTAAACACTGCCTATATATATCTCATCTGCAGTGGCGGGTCCAGGAATTTTTGACAGGGGGTTCCTTGTGGTAGATTCTCACTATTCTTTTCCAACCATACAAGGTTTCCACTTTATTTTTTCCATTTTTCCAAACCGAGGGGGTTTCCTGGAACCCCCAAAACCCCCTAGATCCGCCCCTGCTCATCTGTGACACCATTATTTTACTATTTATGTTTTTTGGGACTTAATTTTTTTGGATTACAACATCTAATATGGGAATGAGGGAGTATTTTATAACACTATTTTTTTTGGAAGTGAATCCTATTTTTCTTGATCTAAGTTAATTTAATATTATCTCAATGACTCAATATAACAGATAACCGGACAACCTAGTGTTTTATACTATGCTGGTCAAATCCTTCAGGTATGTGATACCGAAACTCTCTCTCTCTCTCTCTCTCTACACACACATACACCAATTTATATTTATGTATGATATATGTATGCATATACGCACATATATGTAACTATGCGAGTGTGTGTGTATGTGTGTGTAATATATATGTATGTATGTATGCTAATTTGTGAATTATGAACTCAAGACTGCTGGATTCTCTGCGGCTGCTGATGCAACACGAGTTTCAGTGGTTATTGGTGTCTTCAAGGTACGTGCAATAAAAAAATGCAAAGGAAAAGTTACTTTTTGCAAGACTGAGTCCTTTTATACCAAAAAGCATGGTCGTAAAAATCCCGACTAGCATCCGATTAGTCGCCAATTAATCACTAGTCCACTAGTCCTCTTTTCGCCGAGTAATTTTCCTTGAATTGGCCAATTAATCGCTAGACGGTCAACGGCGGCCCTAGGTAGCTCTAATCGGCCAAAAATCGGCAGTTCCGGACAAATTCCAGCCATTTCCGATCAAACCTTGTAAATTTCGGTGATTAATCTTGTCTACTTAAAAAAAAGAGCCAATGAGGGGTTAAAACTTGTCTTGCTAAAAAAATTACACATAAAATATGTGCGTATATTTATGAAACTGAAGATTACGTATAAAAATCCCAATCTGATTAATCGCTAGTCCGTACCCAACCGGCCGACCAGCGCCTAGCGATTCTTTTAACACTGCCAAAAAGTGTTGATTTTTGTTTTTATGTTTTTTTGCTTATATAACTCATTCTTGGCTATTTTATGGTTCTTATTTAATCGTTTCACATGAAAATTGTATTGGATAAAAAAAAAAGAGTCAGGTATATTGGCTCGAAAGGCGAACATTAATTTTCTTTCCTTGTTTATGACTAATATATTGCGTATGCTCTTGCAGCTGCTAATGACAAGTATAGCCATTCTGAAGGTTGATGATCTTGGGAGAAAACCTTTGCTTATTGGAGGAATTAGTGGAATTGTATGCTTCTACTTCTTTCAATTTATAGATGGAATTCTCGTTGCGATTAGTGAAATTAGCTAACCAAATGAGATTTATATTTGCTTATTTACTCTGTAACAGACCGTCTCGTTACTGCTCCTTTCGGCCTATTACAAATTTCTTGGAGGGTTTCCATTGATTGCCGTTGGTGCTCTACTTCTTTATGTTGGATGCTACCAAGTAAGTTTCCCTTTTTCCAATATTTACTTCAAATTTACGTCAACACTTGCTTTGTATGCGTTTGTTTATATAATTTAGTATAAGAAAAGATGTTAATTTATATTGAAGAGTAAAATGCCATTTTCGTCCCTGAGGTTTGGCCAGTTTTGCGACTTTCGTCCAAAGGTTTGTTTTTCAGCATCCGGATCCAAAAGGTTTGAAATCTTGCCATTTTCACCATAACCCTCCATTTTTCTCTACTAAGTCAAGGGTATTTTCGTCTTTTTTGTTAACTTAAAGGACAATTCAGTCCTTTTCACTTTATGTAAAAAGACTGAATTGCCCTTTAAGTTAACAAAAAGGACGGAAATACTCTTGACTTAACGGAGAAAAAAGGATGGAGTTAACGAGCCGGATGAAAATGACAAGATTTCAAACCTTATGGATCCAGATGCGGAAAAACAAACCTTTGAATGAAAGTCGCAAAACTGGCCAAACTCAAGGACGAAAATGGCATTTTACTCTATATTGAATATATACACACAGACACATGTAAATTCCTTGAGTAAAATTTTGCTAATTTAAACTATTTGATCCCCTTCCCTTTTAGCTAAATTTCTCTGTTTCATCCTTTATGAACAATATACATCCTAAATTGACCCCTTTTCATATAGACTTATTTATTTATCTTTTTCTTTCATTGATAATAATCCTAACAGAATAATTCGTTGTATTCTAATGAAAATTTGGCGTTTTCAGATATCTTTTGGACCGATAAGTTGGCTTATGGTATCCGAAATATTCCCTCTTCGCACAAGAGGAAAAGGAATTAGTCTTGCGGTTTTAACAAACTTCGGTTCAAATGCATTAGTAACCTTTGCTTTCTCTCCGTTAAAGGTTAGCATTCCTTTCTCAGAACAAAAAAGTCAACATATCAAAAGTCAACAGGAAATATAATTATCTTTTATGCAGGAGCTAGTCGGTGCCGAAAATCTTTTTCTCCTTTTCGGAGCAATCGCTTTTCTATCGCTTGCGTTCGTGCTACTGTATGTTTCCTGAAACAAAAGGGCTGAGCTTGGAAGAGATTGAAAACAAAATCTTGAAATGAGATGTTGGTTGACTTTGGACTTTAGAAAAGTCAACTATTCTTGTGGTTTTTTTTTTAAACTGGTTCATTTCAATTGCGATTTGTTTGTTCTCAGTTTGCTTTTTGTTAACATGGTTAGATCTTTCTCAAACAAGCAAAAGTAAACAAACAAAATCAACATGAGCACAAAACTATAGTCCCTTTTTCTCCTTTTCGGAGCAATCGCTTTTCTATCGCTTGCGTTCGTGCTACTGTATGTTCCTGAAACAAAAGGGCTGAGCTTGGAAGAGATTGAAAACAAAATCTTGAAATGAGATGTTGGTTGACTTTTGGACTTTAGAAAAGTCAAACTATTCTTGTTGTGTTTTATGTTTTTAACATGGTGTTCTTTCAATTTGCGGATTTGGTTTTGGTTCTCAGGTTTGGCTTTTTGGTTTAACATGGTGTTAATTTCTCAACAAGCAAAAGTAAACAGAAAACAAACCTGAGGCACAAAACTATAATCCCTTTTTCTCCTTTTCGGAGCAATCGCTTTTCTATCGCTTGCGTTCGTGCTACTGTATGTTCCTGAAACAAAAGGCTGAGCTTGGAAGAGATTGAAAACAAAATCTTGAAATGAGATGTTGGTTGACTTTTGGACTTTAGAAAAGTCAAACTATTCTTGTTGTGTTTTATGTTTTTAACATGGTGTTCTTTTCAATTTGCGGATTTGGTTTTGGTTCTCAGGTTTGGCTTTTTGGTTTAACATGGTGTTAATTTCTCAACAAGCAAAAGTAAACAGAAAACAAACCTGAGGCACAAAACTATAATCCCTTTTTCCTTTGAGCAATCGCTTTTATATCGCTTGTTCGTGTACTGTTTTCCTGAAACAAAAGGCTGAGCTTGAAGAGATTGAAAACAAAATCTAATAATGTTGGTTACTTTGACTTTAGAAATCAACTATTCTTGTGTGTTTTATGTTTTAACAGTGTTTCAATTGCATTGTTTTGTTTCAGTTGGCTTTTTGTTAACATGTGTAATTCTCACAACAAAGTAACAAAAACAAACCTGAGCACAAACTAATCCTTTGATAACACCAAATATGTTAGTTTTTTAATGTATCATGATTGTTGTTAGAAAATATAAACTTTTTATAATTACATCTATGGATTACTATGTAACTATTAATCTTATATAGTCTTTGTAATCAGCATCAATCAATCAAACAAATACATATACGTTTTCATGTACAAGCCGTAAAACCTAACCCTACTGCCGCCTTCTCTAATCCCTGCAACAATTTGTGCGGCCTAAACCCTACTGCCGCCACCTTACTGCTACAAACTTTCTGCAGCCTAAACCCTACTGCCCTCTTTTCCTATCTCTCTCTATACTTCAATTCCAACCATGGAAGCCATTGCATCACTAACCACTGCTGAGATAACAACCCTGAACACTCACAAATTCGCGTTCACACTATCTCCTACAAACTATGGATACAAATGATTGAACCATTCTTTGTTTCCAACAATCTATTCGGTTACATAGATGTCACTATACCATGCCCACCAAAAACTGTCACATCAGGAACCACAACTAGTGACAACCCTAGCTATCCTCACTGGATATCAAATGATGCTCACGGTTTGTATGCTGATTACTTCAACCATCTCTGAAGCCGTTTTCCAACATGTTCAAGGCCAAACATCCAAAGAAGTTTGGTTTTCTCTGGAACATGAACACTTCCTCACATGAGTATATTCTAAGAACACAACTTCTTAGAATTATGATGAAAGGAGACGAAAAACTGTGTGATTATCTTACTAGAGCACAAGAATATGCTACTGCCCTTGCTAATATCGGTGAACCCATGAAAGATAAAGACCTTGTCACGAAAAACTGTCTGATTATCTTACGAGAGCACAAGAATATCCTAATGCCCTAATATCGGTGAACCCATGAAAGATAAAGACCTTGTCAGGCTTGTTATTTCGGGTCTAAAAGAAGAATATCATGGCCTCAAATCCAACCTTCTAACCCGACAACCACCCGTGACTTTCGAAGAACTCCACGGCCTCCTTCATGACCATGATTACATGACAAGTACTCATCACGGTCCCTCCATTATTCCCGTTGCTGTTCCACAGTTTGCAGCCTCAACCGAACCTATTTCACCCAACTTAAATGCCATTCAAACCCAACTTTCCAACCTCCAATTGTTAGCCGGCCAACTTGGGTACCGACTCAACCCTATTTCACCCTCTACCCAGCAACCACAAGCCAATTATACCACTTTCTTTTAATGGCAACCGGGGTAATAGCCGTGGCACTTTTCGGGACAACTCATGTGGTGTTTTTAACAACCGAAATCAGGACAACCGTGATCCCGGCTCATCCAAGCAGTTTTCATGGGCATCCACCCAGAACATGGTCTATAGTCATTGTAATCGGTGTGGAATAGGTCATCTTCCTTCTCAATGCTCAAATCAGTCTGGTTCTTCCACTCCTAGGCAGCCTCCTCAGGCAAACTATGCCACTTTTTCAGATGTTGGATCGCAATATGAAACTATGTGGAAGCCCGACACTGGTGCTAATGGTCATGCCTCTCCGGACTTATCAAGCCTTGACCACTCTGAGGTATATCAAGGTAACGACTCACTCCATGTTGGTGACGGTAATCCTCTTTCTTTTTTCCATTTTGGCTCATCAAAATTCTATTCACCTAATAAAACCTTTAATTTATCTAACATTCTTCATGTGCCAAACCTCAAACAAAATCTTTTGTTCGTTCAACAGTTTTGCCTTGAAAATAATGTTTTCTTTGAATTTCACTCTTCCTTTTTTGTCGTGAAGGACGAGTCTACACACACTACCCTTCTTAGTGGCCCAAGTGAGAATGGTCTCTACACCCTACGGCTCCTTCGGTTCAAGTCCATTCTTATGATTTCCTTCACAACCATCAAAGCCCCCTCTACAGTTTGGCATCAACGCCGTGGTCATCCACATCAACCTGTTTTTGATAATGTTATTTCCCATTTTTCATTACCTGTTTCCACTAAACATTGTTCTTCTTTATGTACTGCATGCCAGTTAGGCAAATCATCTAAACATTGTTTGCCACTTTCGGATTTTCGTAGTCATAATGTCTAGATTTATTGTGATGTTTTGGGGCCTTCTCCTACTTTATCTACTAATGGTTATCGATTCTTCCTATTATGTTGATCATCATTCTCGCTTTATGTGGGTTTTCCTTTTAACAAGCAAATCTGATGTTTATGCCACCTTTAAAACTTTCTTAACACCGGTTGAAAGACAATTCAGTACGAAATTAAAAAGTGTCCAAACTGACTGGGGAGGGGAATTTAGAAACTTGTCATCCTTCTTTACCTCCCTTGGAATCATCCATCGACGCTCTTGTCCATATACAAGTGCTCAAAACGACACTGTAGAGCATCGTAACCGTCATGTTGTTGAAACAGGTCTCACCTTTCTAGCCCAAGCCAATCTTCCACAAAAATTTTGGCACTTCGACTTTGAAACCGCAGTCGACTTAATCAATCGTCTTCCTTCCCGTATTTCTTCCAACAAATCTCCTTACCAACACATTTACAATCACAAACCCAATTACACCTTTCTTCGAGTTTTCGGGTGCCAATGCTTTCCCTACTGCGCCCTTACAACCATCACAAAACGGATTTTTGATCCACGCCATATGTTTTTCTTGGTTATATGCCTTGACATCACCACTGAGTGCGTCTAGATTGCCGGATATGTTCGCTTTAACGAACACATCTTTCCTTTTAACCCACCTACTCCATCTCCTATCCCAAACTCTCCGCCATTCGTCTCTATTTTCCCAGAACCACCTCCGATAATTCCTGCATCATACTTCTAATGACCCACCTTCACCAACCTGGGCCCACTCTCCTTCAAATAGCCTTGTCCCAACCCAACCAACCTTGGTTCAAGTTGCTGAAACTTTATTAGCAACGTGTCAACCAAATCAACCATACCAACCCCTCCACCCCCACCACCTCGCCCATGACCATCAACTTTGATACAAAATCCGAAACAAACACAATTCTTTAATCCATTCGCTTACTTTACCACATCTCTTCTAACCTACACATTCCTACCACCTTTACCGTTGCCAACAAATCTCCGGAGTGGCGTCATGCCATGAACCAGGAGTTTCAAGCGCTTATTAAGAATGGAACATGGTCTTTAGTCCCTTATGATAATTGTTCTAACTTAATTGATTGTAAGTGGGTCTACAGGTTAAAGTCTGACGCATAAGGAAAACCTACTCGCTACACAGCCAGACTTGTGGCGAAATTTCCATCAGAAACCAGGTGTTGATTATAATGAAACTTTTAGTCCCGTTATCAAACCTACCATTATCAGGGTGATTTTATCCCTAGCTGTGACTCGGCAATGGTCACTTCGTCAACTGTATGTGGAAAATGCTTTCTTACACGGGGACCTCTCAGAAACCATATTTATGAAACAACCCCTGGTTTTGAAGACCCAAGTAAACCTAATCATGTGTGCCTTCTTCATCAGTCACTATATGGGCTCAAACAAGCTCCTCGGGCATGGTTTCATCGTCTTTCCACTGTGCTTCAGCAACTGGGTTTTCACGGATCCAAAACCGATCCATCCTTGTTCATTCTCAAAGCAGGTGCCTCCTTGGTTTACATCCTCGTCTATGTGGATGACATTATCATTACTGGTAACCTCTACGACTGACGATATTATTAAACAGTTGAACTCATCTCATGCAATTAAGGATCTTGGCACACTACACTATTTTTTGGGAATTGAAGTTATACATCACCAAAAGAATGTTGTTGTCTCAAAGAAAATACTCCTAGACATTCTATAGCATTCCAGTCTCTCGGATTGCAAGCCAGGTAACTCTCCCATGAATATCTCTCAGGTCTTAACTCTAGATGACATCCCTCTATTACCTGACCTAACACAATATCGCCAAACTGTGGGAGCCTTACATTATTCCACTCTTTCTCGACCAGACATTGCATTCGCTATCAACAAAGTGTGCCAATTATGCATGCGCCTACAGAAAACCATTAGTCTGCTCTCAAACGTATCCTACGATATCTAAAGGGCACATCTGATCTTGGTCTTCTCATTAGACATAATTCACTCCTTTTTACATGCCTTCAATGATGCACATTGGCAGGACACCACTATTCAGGCCTTCTCTGATTCTAATTGGGTTGGTTGCCCTGTCGGTCGCCGGTCCACGGGGGGATTTATAGTCTACTTGGGTTCTAACCTTATTTCTTGGACCGCTCGCAAACAAAGAACTGTCTCCAGGTCATCAACCGAATCAGAATACAAAGCTCTTGCAGACACTGTTGCATAACTAATTTGGCTAAAGGCACTTCTACGTGAACTCAATGTTATTACCAAATCTTCACCCACACTTTGGTACGACAATCTTGGAGCTACTTATCTTTCAACTAACCCCGTTTTTCAGGCTCGTACAAAGCATGTTGAAGTAGGCGATCACTTTGTCAGAGAACAAGTAGCTCAAGGTAAACTAAATGTCAAGTTCATCTCCACCAACGATCAGATTGCTGATGTGTTCACTAAGCCCTTGTTTCTCAAAGATTTATCTTTGTACGGTCCAAGTTGCAGGTCATACCACGCCCTCAACTTGCGGGGGAATGCTAGACAAAATATTAGAACTTGTTTTTATATATTTACATTCTAGAGAGATTACTTATGTAACTATTAACTCTATATATAGAGTCTTTTGTAATCAGTATCAAATCAATCAAAACAAATACAAATTACGTTTTTTCAATATGTATATGTACATGTTTTTGAAAATTGTCCATTACTCACGTGTAATATAATGCATTGAAATGTGTTATTAGTTGTTTTTTCCGTATATATGTATATGCTTCTTGCACATTGTACATTAATTGTCACACCCAGTACTTTCGTCCAAACACCAGTGGGCCAGGGTGGGGAATATCGTGACGTAAGTTGATATCATCATAGTCAATTAAACACAGCACAATGGAAGTCTTGGAGTTTAAATTACTATTACAAACCAATGTTCAAAGTATGAAAAATAATATACAGACGACTTGTAATGAAAGATCCACAGGCGGATCATAAAATGTACAAAAAATGTGTATAACGGGCTTTGGGCAGATCTAAGGATTTGCAAGATCCTCTTATATCACTACCGAGCAGCTTTCAGCCTATTTCGTATTGTACCTGCATCTTAGTCTTTTAAAAATACGTCAGCTTTCGCAGGTAAATACACCCGACTGACTCAATTTGAAAACATTTTAAAATTTAGATTTAAGTGCACAGGGCACAAATCTTTTATAACTTGGGAAAGTCAGCTTTGTGACCTTGTTAACAACTTTACAAGTTTGTCAATACATATGGGGCCCAGTACAGAGACCGAGACATGATTAACGTAACACCACTTATGAACCCATAGAGGAGTTATCCCCAACTTTGGGTAAAAATAATTTAGCATTCGCATCTATCGGGTGTATGCCTACACCCCGTGCTTTGGTCGTGGCCATTAACTAATGTAATGAGCCAGGGATATCCAGGACACGGTCGTTAACCCCCAATGTTTAAGTTATCAAACAAAACTGATCAAAACGGAATATGTGGATTTACTAGCACAATACAGCATTTGATTGATCCATTTCGACCAAGCAGTAATAATTTACCGTAATCCAAGCCCGTATAGGGAAAATGAGTCAAGAGTATTTACCTGAGCTAGTATTGATTTTAAAAAAATGCAAGATTTAATATCTCAGCCGTATCCAAAATGAACTAAGTGCAGATAGCATTTACTGGAAGGCTCTAGTCTGGATTATGGCATAAGCTAACCAATTAAAATACTAACGGTCTTAATTAAGTCATAGACTTAGACCGACTAGCGTAAAGGATAAAAAACGGTACGATACGCTAGATTAAGCGATGACCGGATAGAATGTAGTTTAAACCCAACAAGTACTTAAGACTTATATAATATGGGTAAACAATTAACATTCTGTAATTTGAAATTAAAATGATAAGGTTAAATCCATTTCGGTTAATTTCGTAAACTAGTCACATATACTTAATCGTATGCATATAACCGGATGAGTCATGAACAAGTTCTATATGTCATTATATTTTAAATAAGTTGTAATATCATTAGGATAAAAACTTATATGCCCGTTGAGGTTTTAAAACGAAACTACGCCTTATAAGGCGTTTTGAACCATTATATGTCGTATAAAAGGAACTTGCATGTATTCTGATGTGTTATGATCATAAACATTCTGGAAAAATACTTAAATTGTGATATATTATCAGTAAGAAGTCACACATAAGTGTGATTTATGGTTTAAGACCAAACTATGCACCGAAAGGGCATTTTGGTCATTTAAAAAGTATAGTTTGCGATATTATACTAAAATTAGTTTATGATCAGAATATTAACATCATAATATGTTAATTACATTAACATATCAGTAAGTAATTCATTTGTAAGTCCATTGTTGATTAAAACCTTGTTTTATGTAAAAAGGGCATTTTAGTCAAATATTGACATTTTACGGAACTTGTGCATAAACTCAGATTATGATTATGATCATGTAATATAACCTCAGAGGGTTATGCTACTATGTATTATGATCATAATGTGACCATAAGTCAGAAGTTAACTAATCTAAGTCGGGAAGTCAAAGCAGAAGTCAAGCTTCGCGACTTTCGGTTGCAAACCGACCCTAGGACTGAAATTGACAGATCGAACATGTTCCCACATGTTCTAATAATTATTACAAACTTTTTTAAGTGTCAAAAACATGTTTATAACATATATAACTCAGATTATAATATTTATGAAATCTGACTCGTTTGACTTTTTAAAACATAAACTTTGACCCGTCAATTGACCTGTAAACGTGATCCTTAGCAGGTGCCCTTTTAAGGGATTAATAGCTTCCTAATTACGATCACTTAGCCATGTTCATTTCGAACAATGGCTGGACCATAATGGTCTTAACCGAAAGTCAAGGCATTTGTCGAAAATGCTTGACTTTTGGCTATTAAAAGCCTATAAAAAGGAAAGAGCAGAGATGGAACACTTACTAGTGATCCAAGGGAAACTTAGAACTCAAGGGGAAGCTCCTAAAGGTCAGGAACTTCCAAGAGTGTAATAAGAGAGGAGAAGAATGAATGAGCAAGGAAATGAGGTGAACTAGTGGGCTATTTATAGTGCAAGAAGGTGTGTGAAGATGAAGCCAGGTGTTAGAGGTGTTGTAGGATCTTCATAAGTGTCTAGCAAGGTGTCAAGAGCTGCAAGAGTGTGGCATTTTGCAGGAGAGGTGACATCTTGACATAATTTTGGGGTTTTGACAATTTTAGTCCCTCAAGAATAGTTTTGTATATTGTCATGAATTGTCCCTTGACTTGTATCCAATGACATAATGATACAACTTGGTCTTTCCGTTCACTACGAGATGTATTGAAGAAGAGTACGAGTAACCGAACATTAACGGGTGTCACACCAGGTGTTTTTACGACTTATAAGTGTTTACTAGCTTAGAGTACGATAAGTACGGATCCTTATGGTTTTAAAGGTTAATTTACCTAAATTAGTAAAGGTAAAGGTTTGGTAAAAGAGCGGAATGCTCGAGGATGGTAAATAAAAATATATCGTCTCAACCGAGAGACGTTCGGGTCAAGTGGCTTAGTAAACAAGTAATACGAAAATGACAAAGTCTAGGGGCCTTTGAGTAATTTGTTAAAAGTTAAAATGGTTCTAAGCCTCACCGTAGGCTACGGTCGCCAGACCGTAGCTTACGGTCAGCTTAATATCAAAACAGCAGGCTTAGACTGTAGCTTACGGTCTTAGACTATAAGTTACGGTTAAGCTTATGAAAATTTTCTGTTTTTGAATATGTTTGAGTGGCTAACTCAATGAGGTATGATCCGAGGGCATGTACACGTGTCGGTATATTACCGAACATGAATTTCACGAGGTGTTACATCTTGGTTGGTTAAAAGGTCACTCAGATATATAAATTAACATGTTGACACTTTTAACCCATCCATTGTCCAACTTTTACATATATACATAATGAATCCCTCTCGTCCAACAAGTGGCTCATATGAGAGTTTGGACTTCCTAAAGGATCATTCAGAGGCTCAGTATAAGAATGTTGACTCTGATGTCACTCAGAGGCTGGGCATGTTGACACAAATGGTCACTCAGAGGCCAAGTTTAAGCATGTTGACACTATTGGTCACTCAGAGGCTCGGTTTATGCATGTTGACATCAGAGGGTCACTCAGAGGCTTAGTTTGAGCATGTTGACACCTTTAGTCCTTATTAGTTCTCAATGGACTTATTATAAAATAATGACACGTGTCACTATACTATTGGACACGATTTTACAAGGTGTTCCATTAATGCATTGATTCATTGAATAGAAGATCACACACAACGCTGGCCCAGAGCAAGAGCCGGGGTGGGCGACTTCTCTGGGCCCAAATCCAAATAGGGCCTGAAAGTTTTTTTAATTATATATATATATATATGTATGTATGTATATATATATGTATGTATGTATGTATGTATGTATATATAAACAGGATCAGGAGAAAACAATTTTGTAGTGTGAAAACAATGAGAACGGATTTTGGCCGAACACGTGGCAGAGGGACGCTAAATGATATGCAGGGCACAGATTGTCATTGTGCGGTTTCCGCCCAATAAAAAAACGTTTTAATTTCGTTTCAAACAAATTCCAAAAATTTCGTGTTAGATGTTACATACTCCCCAAGCTTTCGAGATCTATGGTGTGTAATGTGGATTCTGACCTATAGAGTAATTTTGAAAATGACGTATTATTTTTTTAATGTTCTTCATATATTCAATATTTGGCGTTTTCATTATTAATCTCAATTGTCGTTTGGGATCTAATATATGTTTATTTTGTTTTAAAATCAATGGCGTTATACATTTGTAACTATTAGTTCTTACGTACATCTGATTTGTTGTAGATATTGGCGCTAATTTGTAAACATCAGTTCTTACTATTCGTTGATTATTCAACTTATGGCGTTTTCATTAACATGTTTTTGTTGTCAAACGATTACGAATTTATTGATTCTAGTGTTGAATCTCCATGAAATGATGTTTGCCATTTGTTCCTTTTTGGTGTTTTTTTCAATTTTGGCGTGTTTGGCGCGTTAACATCATTTTGGATGTTAACGTCATTTATATAATGATGTGTTTGGCGCGTAGTTTAGGCGATAATTTTTTATAATAAATGTTAGTAATATAGTTTCAGTTACTGTTTGTTCAGTTTTTTCTGTTAATACTGTAACGCATCCCATCATTAATTTTTGGCATTTGTATGAATGACATTTTAGATAAATATGATGTTTTATGCATGAGTTTGACATTTTAGATAAAGATGACGTTTTATACATGAGTTTGACGTTTTATTTTAGAGAAGTCAAAAGATCTTATTACCCTTAATGAAGCGCGCCAACGAAATAAAGTTGATGTTATTTACGAAAGCGCGATCACGCCAATCTAATCCATAGATTGTTTTGATCCAACGGATGAGATGTGTTCTCACCGTTTTCACACTTCCAATCGTTTTCTCTAAATCCTGCCCTATATATATATATATATAATATATATAAAGTTTTGTATGTTTAAAAAAAATCTTAAAGGGTCTGGATTTATGAACTAAAAACGTTTATGGGCCTTTTCAGGATTTTGGATTTGTGATTTTGTCGCCAAATTTACCAATTTGCTTGGAGTTGAATGCACGGAGATTTGCGAATAGAGCCTAAATTTTTTATCTCGTACAAGGCTAATTTTTTTTTTTTTGTGATTTTCGGAGACGACCCTTATTACACAACAAAAGATAATTGTGATGCTAAATCATAAGCGAGGTGTTTAAATAAGTAAGTTAATAAGTATAGCTTAAACCTTGTATCCATTACATGTGCATATTCATGGGTTAGGGTTACAGTTTCAAGTGTCAACTTAAACTAGCCATCCTGTTCAACTAAACAAGTCCATCTCGTGTCACCCTAGCAAAAAAGGCATATGTGTTTGTTTTATAGTTTAAGTGCATTTGTATTTTGTTTAAATTTATGGACTTAAACTAATATAAAGAAGGAATGTTGAAAATTTCCACGATAAGTGTGATGTACTCATGTCAACCTGTGAGTAACTGAGTCATGTAGAATGTATTCGATAAAACTAGGATTGAGCAAAAACCAAATCACAACCGAAAACTGAACTTTTAACTGAAATTAACCATAATTGACAAAGCCGATCGGTTATGGTTAAGTGGATATGATTAACCGACCATTCAGTTATGGTTACCATAAATACGTCTCTGTTAACCGACTTTAGCCGAACCCAAACCAAACATGGTATGTTTGTGACTTTCTAGCTTTTATGCCTCTATTTCTAGCTTTAATACCTCCAATTCTAGCTTTGAACATTTGAATTCCTGTTGCAACCGTTTATAACCGAGCTTCGAACTTGCATAATCGAGCTTGGAAAACCATGACTAAACCATTTTCAATTGGAATAAAGCAAAATAAATAATATATTGAACAATTTATCAAGCTTAACAAAAACCGACCATTGTTATGGCTAAACAACGTTCCATAACTAGCTCAGTTACCGGTTATGATTAAGAGGGCGTTTGGCAGCCTCTTAATGATTCCATTAAGAGACTACATTTGAAGCGGCCAGAGGTAGAGTGTGTTTTGTTCACCTACAAGACATCTCTTAATGATTCATGAAGCCTCTTTATAGGTAAGTTTTAGAAACATGTTGAAGCCTTTTAATGATTCAGCAAAGTTTAGCCACACAGCCCCTAAGCCTCCATAACTAAACCGAACCAACTTTGCACACCTCTAGATAAAACAAATAACATTATGATCAATAATAATTTTATAACTTAGTGATGAAAAGTTATCTTCGACAAAACAAAAAAACATTATGATAAATAATAATCTATAGTCAAATTGGATTTAAAAAATCCAAACTTTCTCAATTTGGACGATAATAATCCAAACTGGTCCACTTTTGGCCGATAATAGTCTGCGTTAAAATAGCTTAACGGAGTTGGGTTTTTTTTTCGAATTACAAACCGATGTTTTAGGCTTTTGATCAAAACGATTATACGAGTTGATTCATGTAAAATTTACCTTGAAATACTGCCGCAAATGACGAAAACGGTGCTTCAATTCGGGTGTTTAAACTTCCAATTAACAAAAATCAAGTCGTTTGGAGCACCGTTTCGAGATAATTTTACATAAATCGACTTGTATCCTGATCAAAGTCCCTAAAATATCGGTTGGTAATTCGGATAAAAACTTAACTCCTTTAAGCTATTTTTAACGCCGGACTATTATCAGCCAAAAGTGAACTAGTTCAAATTATTATCGGGAATAACTAAGTTGGGATTATTATCGGCCAAATTGATAAAGTTATTAATTAAATCTCGTTTGCCTAATTTATAACTTAGTGATTAAAAATTATCTTCAACAAGAGTATAGGGGCTAAACCTAAACATCCTTATTTTCCAATTTGTATCACACAATGTCCACATCAATTGTAAATCTCGCCCGGTTCAAACTTCAAAGAGTGCAGTCAGCAGCGCACTCATAAACCCTCTTATCTACAATGGCGTCAATCGCCAACGGCTCCGGCCAATTCCTCACCCTCCGTCACCGCCGCACCCGCTCTAACCTCCCACCTCCACCCTCCTCCGCCTCCATCACCGCCTCCACCAACAAATCCCAAAAAATCTCATCACAAAACCCTAACAAACCCTCAAAACCCCAACGCTCAAACCCTAGCATATTCTCCGTCAAAAACCTCGCCATTTCCGCTGCAGCCGGTGTTCTATTCCACGTAGCGTACAAAAATCCGTCCAGAATCGGCTTCTCCGGTGGTAACGGCGGTGGAGGAGCTTCCGGTGCGGCGGAGGAAGCGGCGGAGGGAGCGGCGGTGGTGGTGGCGGAGGCGGCGGGTGGTGGAGGAGGGTGTTATCGCCGGAAGCTAATGCAGATGAGAATCAGTCATCAGAATGGGATTCACATGGATTACCAGCTGATATTGTTGTTCAATTGAACAAACTTAGTGGATTTAAGAAGTATAAGGTATCTGATTTAGTGTTTCTAGATAAAGTTAAGTCTGTTACTGTAGGTTCAGATGATTCGTTTTTCGAAATGGTTTCGATTAAAGCTGGTGGTGTGTACACTAAAGCTCAGTTACAGAAAGAGCTAGAAACCCTAGCTACTTGTGGTATGTTTGAGAAAGTCGATTTAGAAGCGAGAACTAACGCAGACGGAACGATAGGTTTGACAGTGTCGTTTAACGAGAGTACGTGGGAAGAGGCTGATCATTTTAGGTGTATTAATGTGGGATTGATGCAACAGTCGAAAACCGTTGATGTGGATGATAATATGACTGAGAAGGAAAAGATGGATTATATGAGGAGTCAGGAGCGGGATTATCGGAGACGGATGGATCGCGCGAGACCGTGTATGTTGCCGAGATCGGTTCACGGTGAGATTTTGCAGATATTGGGGCAGGGGAATGTGAGTGCTAGAATGTTGCAGAATATTAGGGATAGGGTTCAGAAATGGTATCATGATGAAGGGTATGCGTGTGCTCAGGTGGTGAATTTTGGGAATTTGAATACGAATGAAGTTGTTTGTGAGGTGGTGGAAGGTGATATTACTCGGGTTGTGATTCAGTTTCAAGATAAACTTGGGAATGTGTGTGAAGGGAACACTCAAATTGGGGTAGTGAAACGAGAACTGCCTAAACAGGTATGTGTTACTAGCTGACTATCGCCTTTTGTTTAATGTATGTATCATTGTATGTTTGTAACTATGGTTTTGTAAATTTTCCAGTTGTTTGGTGTTAGGTGTACTATTTGTATTTTTGCAAGTTTCTGACGCGAGTTATAGTATTAATAGTGGAAAGGCTAACTATTTTGAATATAGTTTTAGAACTTACGCTCTGTTTATGAGTTGTGTGTTTTCTCTTTGGAATCCTGATGTTTCTCTGATACAATCAGTTAATGGGGTAAAAAATTAGATATCTGTCAAGGACCGATATTTGAGATATCGGTAATTGCGGTGAGATATCGGCAATTTTTATATCATGTTGAATTTATATATGTAGCAATTTAACACTAACCATTCAATATACTCTCCGACCATTAACAAATTAGCCTTTTGCAACTTGCAAAACACTAACAATTGTAGCAAGTAGGAACTGACTAAGACTTAAAAGTTAAAACACTAACAAATAAGAATTAAGACTTAAAACACTAATAGCAGCAATAAGAAGAAAGACGAATGGTAGAACTAAGAAGAAAGGTACTGATACCGGGAATATCGGTGATATATCGGTCCATATTGCCGATAATATCGGTACCAATATTTTGCACCGATATCTCATCAGGGACCGATAACCGATATATCACCGATATGTTGGTGGTATATCGGCCTCGGTGATATTAACTGCGTAGGTATTGGGCTTTACGTGCTTCCACTGTTTGCATATATCATGATAGACACATTCTTTCTAATCATACAATATGATAATTTGGCTTGCAGCTTCAAAAGGGGAATGTTTTCAACATTGAAGCCGGAAAGCAGGCATTACGTAACATTAATTCGCTATCTTTGTTTTCAAATATCGAAGTTAATCCACGCCCAGATGAGAAAAACGAGGGTGGAATTATCGTTGAAATTAAGCTTAAAGAACTCGAACAAAAATCAGCTGAAGTCAGTACTGAATGGAGTATTGTTCCTGGACGTGGGGGCCGTCCTACTTTGGTATGTTACCTTATATATATTATTGTTGAATGCTTTTATATTATTCAATGATGATATTATTGATTGTATTCTTTGTTATGCAATGTTTAGGCTTCAATCCAGCCCGGTGGAACCGTATCTTTTGAGCATCGGAACATCAAGGGGCTTAATAGATCTCTTCTTGGTTCCGTGACCACTAGTAACTTTCTTAATCCTCAGGTGATCTTTAAGATCTATGACACTTTGTTAATGTTTAGAAGAGTCGGTAGGGTGGTTTTACTAACAATTAGCTTTTGTAGGATGATCTTGCCTTCAAGCTCGAATACGTGCATCCTTACTTAGACGGTGTAACTAATTCGCGCAATCGCACTTTGCGTACAAGTGTTTTCAACAGCAGAAAACTCAGCCCGGTTTTCACAGGTGGGCCCGGAGTCGATGAAGTTCCTCCTATATGGGTTGATAGAGCCGGTGTTAAAACCAACATTACTGAGGTAAATTACTAACTAGTAACTAGCTAGCTAACTAACTAACTGCCCTTATTTCCTTGAATTGTCTCTTGTGGCAATATGTTAAATGTTTACGTTATCCAGAATTTTACTCGTCAAAGCAAGTTTACGTATGGAATTGTAATGGAAGAGATAACAACACGTGATGAAAGTAGTCATATTTCTGCAAATGGTCAAAGGGTTTTGCCAAGTGGCGGTATTAGTGCAGATGGCCCGCCAACAACACTAAGTGGGACCGGTATAGACCGAATGGTATTCGCACAAGCAAATATTACTAGAGATAACACCAAGTTTGTCAACGGTGCAATCGTTGGTGAGAGAAATGTGTTTCAGGTCAGTCTTTTACACTAATCTTGATTTCACCCGTTTTGGAAGTTCAAATACGCTCTAACATGGATCGAAGTTTTACTAAAATTGCAGCTTGATCAAGGATTGGGGATTGGCAGCAAGTTCCCGATTTTCAACCGTCACCAACTAACAATGACGAAGTTTATTCAACTGAAGGAAGTAGAAGAAGGTGCAGGCAAACCACCGCCACCTGTGCTTGTTCTTCATGGTCATTACGGTGGTTGTGTGGGTGACCTTCCTAGTTATGACGCATTTACCCTTGGTGGACCCTACTCTGTTAGGGGTTACAACATGGGCGAGATTGGTGCTGCTAGAAATATCCTTGAGGTACATACAAATTGTTTTCCTAGTTCAAAATAGTGTTAAATTTTATTATTCGGTAACATGTTATTAACCGCACCTTTCTCTGCAGCTTGCGGCTGAAATACGTATACCAGTGAGAAACACACACGTATACGCATTTGCAGAACACGGGAATGATTTGGGGAGTTCAAAAGATGTGAAAGGAAACCCAACAGAGGTTTACAGGCGAATGGGTCAGGGTTCCTCGTATGGTGTTGGTGCTAAACTAGGGTTGGTGCGTGCGGAATATGCTATTGATCACAATTCAGGGACTGGTGCCTTGTTTTTCAGGTTTGGTGAGAGATTTTAATAATTTTTGTTAGTTCCGGTTTTTTGCGACTTGGATAAAAAGGTTCTTGTGTGAGAGATTGAAACCCAAGTGTCGTGTAGAAGATTTAAACCCAAGTTTGGTGTAGAATATTAATGATTTTGGTTGAATCAAGTTGAGATGATGATAGTAACCCGTTAAGCGGGTTAGGCTAACCCTTTGAGCGGGTCAAACTCCAAGAAACAAGATTAAGAATAAGAACAGATTCACTTTAGTTTTTTGCTTAAATTCTTTTGGAATGAATGCAAGGTAACATTAAATAAAAGAAGAAAAACTGAAATGTTCCTAAAAACAAGGAGATAATGCAAACACTAAAAGGAAACGTGAAAATGTGGCTATGCCTACCTTAATGCACTGATGCAAATGAGACAATAAAATCCTAAAACATGCACTAAATTAAACGTGGAGTTGGAGTGGGTCTTCACGGGTCGGGTCGTATCAGATGATTTATTGACCAAAGGCCTAATGTTTTGAATTGTGTATTTTGGTGTTTTATCAAACAAGACCTCTAAACCTAGGTGTTTCTAATGGCTTTGTTTTTGTCAATAAGTCATCAATCCCTTTGGTTTTTAAGTAAAGATCGAGTCTAGCTTTGGTAATATTGATGCATACATTAAAGATCTAAAGTACTCTCCGATAAGCGAGTTACTTTTTCTTTCTAAACTGTTCACCAACTCTTCACTCATCAGTTTAATAGTTAAGTTTAAAAGGTAGAGAACAAAATCAAATAATACACCATTAAAAAATGTTCATTTAAGCTTCAAGTCATTTGTTGGTTATTGCGCTACAAAGTGATTTAGTATTACATATATTTGCAAATGCACTTGAAACGGATTGACCCGATTTTAAGTATTCGTTGGTTAGAGTTGATGTTTTTTAAACGAACAAAAATATGAGTTTAAGTTCAACTCTTCAATCCCTTAGCCTAAAAACTTTTAACTAGACAATCAAACATGATTATAACTTGGGGCCATCCAATTTTAACCATACAATTTGTCAGCTAACTTTAACCATATAAATTATTAATCATACATATAATAAAACCTTTTATTAATTATGTAATATATTAAATAGGATTTATTGTACTTGCTACATCATATCAAAACTAACAATTTGTTAAAAATACAACCTATTTGAGAAATTTGAGAAACATTCTAAACTACACATTTTCCTAAGCTTTTCGTGATATACACATATGTATATTGTCAAATCTTGAATCATACATATATGTATATAGCCAATTTTAAACTATACATATGTGTATATTGCGAAAAGTTTAGGGAAAACGTGTGATCCAAAATGTTTCTCAAGTTTTCTTAATTAGCCTAGTGTTTCTCACACGATCCTAACATATATATATATATATTATATATATATTATATTATACTTGCTACATCATATCAACACTAACAATTTGTTAAAAATACATCCTATTTGAGAAAATTTGAGAAACATTCTAAACTATACATTTTCCTAAGCTTTTCGTAATATACACATATGTATATTGTCAAATCTTGAATTATACATATATGTATATAGCCAATTTTAAACTATACATGTGTGTATATTGCGAAAAGTTTAGGGAAAACGTGTGATCCAGAATGTTTCTCAAGTTTTCTTAATTAGCCTAGTGTTTCTCACACGATCCTAAATATATATATATATATATATATATATATATAATAAGGTAGAAGTTCATGTGAGAAAATTTAAAAGTGTGAGACGAATAAGAAAGATTATGGAGGTGACATGTGTCCTTTTTTATTTTGGTAGTTTAAGGGTATAAGTGTAATTTAACTAATAAAATCTAATTATGGAATGAATATATGCAACCGATTTTTGACAGTTATTGTAGTGATTTTCGAATTTGAAATAACACTCTAACTCTTAAAAATACCACAGCATGTATATTGAAGGCAAACATCTTATAAGAACAGAAATATACTCATAAAAACACCCTAACTCATAAAAACACCATAACTTATAAAAACACCACAGCATGTATACATCTTATAAAGAACAGAAATATAACAAAAATAACACCATAACTAATAAAAACACCACAGCAGTTATATTGAAGGCACACATCTTACAAAGAACACCCTAACATTGAATATAACAGAAATAACACCCTAATATAACACCAGTCAACACTTTAATCAGAATCAAAACAGAAATAACACCCTAAATATATAAAAACAGAAAGAACTCCACATAAGTATATCAATATGGTACTCATATTAAAGATAAACAAACACTCGTTATTATGGTGTAATTTTTTTATAAAAAAAGTTACGTATAAAAAGTTATTGATGCTTAAAAAAGAAGGGGGAACTTTGCATGTGTATTATGTTAGTTTCTTAATTTAAAAATATTAAATTTACCTTTATACCCTTAATCTAGAAAATTAGTTACTTTAATAGTCAACATTATTTATAGAATTGCCCCTATGATCTCAACCATTAGATTAAATATCTAATGATTTAGATTCTTTCTTATCCTTCTTACACTTTTAAAATTTTCTCACAATAACCTCACCCTAATATATATATATATATATATATATATATATTTTATATTATTGTAAAAAGAGGGTGTTTTGTTAGAAGTGTAGGAAGGAATCTACAATCTAATGGTTGAGATTATAATGACAAAATTGTAAATAGTGTTTAACCATTAAAATAATCAATTTTTCTAATTAAATATAAATAATTCAACCATGCAATGCACATGCAAGTTTCCACCGTCTTTTTTAAACGTCAATAACTTTTTATACGTAATTTTAAAAAAATTACATTATAATAACAAGTGTTTTTTTATTTTTAATATGAGTACCATATTGCTATACTTATATAGAGAAAAAAGTTATGTTTCGATCGTATATTTTAGTCCATTGTGTTTTGTCTATGTTGTTTTAATTAGTGATTCAAAACATTGTGTTTTATAATAAAACATCATAACGTATATAAGACACCATAAAATTACAAATATCATTGAATTCAGAAACTACTTACACTAAAGCACCATGAACGTTTATAAGACATCATAACATGCAAATACCATTGAATTCAGCAAACTACCATTTTCTTATACAAAAACACCATGAAACTAAAATAAAACACCATAAAAAACAAGACACCATACAAGTATACAAAGACACCATTCCATTAGTAATAAAAAAATATCATTAAATTCAACGAGCTAACTTTTTTCCTTTTACAAGACACCATAATTTGTTTTGAATTCCTAAAATAAAACACCATTGAAAATAAGCTTGAAAGATTGAATGTAAATGGTATTTGCAATGTTATGGTGTCTTATATTCGTTTAAAGTGATTTACTGTAAAACACAACACCTTGAATCAATATACAATTAAAACAACATAGACAAAACACCCTGAACTAAAATATCCGATCAAAACATAATTTTTTTCTCTATATATGTATATCAATATCGTACTCATATTAAAGATAAAAAAACATTCGTTATTATGGTGTAATATTTTTTTTTAAAAAGTTACGTATAAAAAGTTATTAACATTTAAAAAAGACGGAGTGAACTTGCATGTGGGTTTTTGAAATCTTTAATTAGGTTTTTTATTAAATTACTTAATTGCCCTTATCGTAATAAATTAAATAATGACATATGTCTTCATCATGTTCTTTCTTATCATTCTCACACTTTTAGTCTTTTTACAGGATCCTCTACCTATATATATATATATATATATATAGGAGAGGATCCTGTAAAAAAGACTAAAAGTGTGAGAAGGATAAGAAAGATTATGGTAGTGACACATGTCTCTTTTTATTTTGGCAGTTTAAAGGTATCATTGTAATTTTACTAATAGATCTAATTAAAGACTGAATATTTGCAACTGATTTTAGTCGCCACTCACAAATCCTTACGAACAATTATTTATAACATCTTGATCATATTTTCATTCGCGGCTATGAGATTTAGTTTATTGTATCTGGTATTCATCAACATTTTGATCGATGGATAACGACGTTTTTAAAACACCATTTAGAATGATTCTATTACTATTCCAGATCAGTTCGTATAAAACACCATACAAATTCCAAAAAAAACACCACAACTTTAATCGTAATACAGCCGTGGTGTTCTAACATGTATAATGATTTTTGTTATTTTGGAGGTATAAAACACCATACAAATTCCAAAAAACACCATGAATTGAATCATAATACAGTCGTGGTGTTTTAACATTTAGAACGATTCTATTACTATTCCAGATCATTCGTATAAAACACCATACGAATTCCAAAAAACACCACAACTTTAATTGTAATACAGCCGTGGTGTTCTAACATGTGTAATGATTTTTGTTATTTTTGGAGGTATAAAACACCATAGAAATTCTAAAAACACCATGAATTGAATCACAATACAATATTTGTTTTTTAACATTTATAATGATTTTATTGCTATTCCAGATCAGTTTGTATAAAACACCATACGAATTCCAAAAAACACCACAACTTTAATCGTAATACAGTCGTGGTGTTCTAACACGTGTAATGATTTTTGTTCTTTTTTGAGGTATAAACACCATACAAAATCCAAAAACACCATGAATTGAATCATAATACAGTCTTGGTGTTTTAAATTTAAAATGATTCTATTGCTATTCCAGATCAGTTCGTATAAAACACATACGAAAAAAAAAAAAAAAAACACAACTAATCGTAATACAACCATGGTGTTCTAACATGTGTAATGATTTTTGTTATTTTCGCATGTATAAAACACCATACAAATTCCAAAAACACCATGAATTGAATCATAATACAGTCGTGGTGTTTTAACATTTAGAATGATTTTATTGCTATTCCAGATGTTAAAACACCATGACTGTAATCACAATACAATGTTACATATCCTAGATGTTAAAACACCATGACTTAATCATAATTCATTATTTGCAATGCCATGGTGTCTTATTTATGTTCATGGTGTTTTACTGTAAAATACAACGCACTGAATCACAATATAATTAAAACACCATTGTATGAAATAGAAAAAACACCATGGACATCCAATCGAGACGTAATTTTTTTCTCTACATAAGTATAACAATATGGTATTCATATTAAGGATAAAAAAACACTCGTTATTATGATATATTTTTTTTAAAAAGAGTTACGTATAAAAAGTTATTGACGTTTAAAAAAGAAGGGGGAAACTTGCATGTGCATTAATGTTAGTTTTTTAATTTAAAAATATTAAATTTACCTTTATACCCTTAATCTAGAAAATTAATTATTTTAATACTAAACACTATTTACAAGATTGTCATCAATATCTCAACCATTAGATTGAGAATCAAATGATTTAGATTCTTCCTTACACTTCTCACAAAATGAGAACGCTAAATATCATGAGAACAATGAAAAACTACTAGAACTTGGTCAAAACAAGTGAAACTCAAAATTTCTTTTTACACTTGTCATTATTATTCGAATACAATTCTAGAAATTTAATTTACACATTTAAATTTATGTGAATTCGGAAATAAAGAAAATTTACACATGTATAAGTTTGCCATTTACACATGTGTAAATTTTTATATTTACACATGTGTAAAAAATCTAATAAGAGTGATTTTGAGAGGAAAAATGAATTATTTGATGTTGTAACTTCTTTTTTTGATGTTCTATTTTAATTAAAATGATGATTGTATTAAAAAAAATATGGTTTTGATTGGTTTTCTCATTCGTTCTCACGATTCTCCCAATATTTAGCGTTCTCAAGATAACATTCCTCTATATATATATATATTAAAAGGTGTGACACTATTATAAAAAGTGTGACTTGATAAATAGTGTCACACCTTTTAATATTGACTTATACACTCCTTGCACTTTACGTAATTTGTTTCTTTTCTTTTTCTTTTACTAATTTACATTACACCTTAAACTTTAATAAACTTATCACACAGCTTCTAAATTTTAATAAGTTCTCTTTTGACTGTACTTTTTGGGTTTTCTCCTTCAGTTGTTATCTGAATGTCGGTGTCGTATCGATGTCGATTGAATTCCCGCCACAACGTAAAGATAATTTTACTAGTTTAAGTTAAAAATCATTGTGTAACAGTAAGAACATCTAAATACCGGTAAGAATAACTGGACAATTAAACACCGATGATATCTTTGTTTATAACGTATCACTATATACTTTGTATTTTATTTATTTCATGTTTTTAAATATTTCCTAATGAATTCTTTATATATCTTTTTTTAACGCCTAAACTTGTACACCATAAGAATTGAAGACCTGACTATCTACTACCCTAAACCTTATGTTTTGACTAGTTATTTTACCTGCCGCGCGTTGTGGCAGCGTCGAAATGTACAATAACTTAATTTTATATCGTCACATGAAACATATTATATTTGACCCGACTTGTTTCCAAACAAAAATTATGTCAAAACATAGACCAACTAAAAATGCACATAAACATAAGTATGAAAACGTATCATATTTGACTTGCCTCATTTCCAAACAAACTTTGTAAAAACGTAAACCAAATGAAAACGTAGCATCGTATTTGACCCGACTCGTGTTCGACAAGAAATGCGTTGAAATGTAAACCAACTTAAATTTATACCAACACGTAAATACAATAAGCACGCAAGAAAATAGTGTTTTTTAAGGACTAACTGATAGCGTATATAAATATAAGCATGAAAACATATTATCTTTGACCATTCTCGTTTCCCGTTTCCGGAAAAAATTTACGTCGAAACGTAAAACAACTTGAATTTATACCGACTTTGTTTTTTAATTTTATTTTAGGACTCGCGTGTTGTGGGGTCCTGGCAAACCGAACAAAGAATAGAAGCAAAAACGTTGGATGATGCAAGCACGTTGCGGGTTTTAACTCATTAAATTTAGACTGAAACATAAAACATTATCGTTGAAAAAAATAACGAAGTCGAAACGATAACAAAATCAACTAAAAATAGACTTCAACGACGATAAGTAAGAAGCAATTTTTAACGCATTCTAAAAATTGAACAAGGCCCATACAACTAAGCCCACATGAATTCTAAACCCGGCCCATACACACGAATTGCTAGAAACGACATCACCACTTGAAAACTTTGATCTTGTGTGGTGCAGAAAGCACATGAAACAACAACAATGGTGGTAACTCTAACCACTGCAACATCTCTTCCACCATTCCTTTTTTTCAATCACCACCCCATCAAACCTCCATATCAATCATCTCTATTCATTCTTTCACCACCACCACCACCACCAACTCTTTACCTCGCTGTCCTTCACGCGCCACCGTAAACCACCCAATCTCCGCCACACCAAATGGTGTGTTTCTCCTCTCGGAAGCCACACCACCTGAGAATTCTGAGCAGATTGTGTCCGCCGTTAACGATAACTCGATGGAGACTCTGTGGTTATCTCGGTTCTTCTGTCCATAGCTTTCGTTGGCTTATCGGTTCTCACACTTGGGGTAAGGTAGTTAGATCATCTGCTAAATTATTTGTTTAAATTCTGAGTTCTATCTGGATTGTGAAATTGTAATACTGTTGGAGGATTTTCGATCCAGAATATATTATCCAAAACAAAAATTATCACAATGCTTAGAAAAAAAAGGTGGTTTGGCTTTGAAGTCAAACTACCCGGTTCTGAGAATTTACGTACCCAGCTCGAGCTCGTAAAAAATGTGTCCTTCTGTGAAGTTTTCTTCTTAGTATTTATTACTTTTGAAAATCAAATGAGTATTGGGCTTACTAAACCTAATGTCAATCGGCTAACTTCTAAACCATACAAATTGTTTGTAAATGAGCCTATCTTAGAGTTGTATGGGAATGCTATTTAAAAAAATTAACATATATCGAATTTAGAAAAAAAACATGTGCCCCTCGAAATACGGGCCTATGCGGTGGTCCTCCCCACACAGCCTCATCACTGCCCATGCACAAGTTGTATAAAGAATATATTATAGTTAGTGATTAAGATTTAGGAAGTATAAAACAATATTCTGAAATAAGATATATTTACAAACTAAGAGACTACGCATGGTGAATTAAGATAAGCAGGAAAAAATATTAGGCTCACAGAATTGTGATACGTTACGCAACAATTACTTATTAGGTGTAGATGTAGAAATAGTAACCCTTGACCTATCTGTTTCCATATAGAAAATAATAAATATTTATTTATGAAGATATAGGAATTATAAAACGATATTATGAGATAAAGATTTGTTCACAAAAAAAAGAGATAGAATACGAAGGGGTGAAATAAGAGAAGGGGAAAAAAATTGGCTCACATAATTATAATAGTTGATGTAGCTGGTTGCTTTTTTATTAGGTACAGATGTAGATTATGTACTGTTGACCTTTTATGACCATAATATTTATCACGATATCTGTGACCTGAGGATATTGTAGACGATTTCTGTGAACAAGGTATGATTTTGAGTTTCCACAGTGACATGTTGACCTTAAAAGTCAAAGCAGTACTGTTTTTCATAGTTTGAGCTGCATATTAATCGATTTTTATGTCGTCTTTTCCAAATTTTGAGATTTTTCAATGATACAATTAGATATTAAAACCCTTAATGGTTCTGAGTTTCCAGTAGTGGCTTGTTGACTTTAGAAGTCAACCCCTGCAATATTCTGTTAGTTTAAATGTTGGTTTGTTGGTCAGGTCATCTACATAGGCGTAGCAGACTTCTTACAAAAAAGGGAGAAAGAAAAGTTTGAAAAAGAAGACGCAGAGAAAGCAAAGAGAAGTGGCAAGAAGAAGAGAGTAAGACCGCGGGTCGGTCCCAAAGGATTTGGACAGAAGATTGACAACGACGATGATTTGTAGATGGTAGAAATTTTCAACATTAAAATGTGAGTCTTAATTACAATTGTAAACATGAATTTACAGATTTGAATGTCCAAACGAGTACCCTGGGGTTTAGGGACACAGATGAGGAAAAAATAGCCTTTTCTTGTAAGTTTCGCCACATGTAATCTCAACTGAGACGTTTTGAGGCATCAAAGAGCTACCAGGATCGTCTTTTTAGTTGTTTTAGTAAGTTTTGGTTAATGTAAAACGTACTTGAGATGCCTTGGCACACAGGTATACTAAAAGGATTGTATTGTGTTTTAATGTATTAACGTGTACCCATGTTTTGGGACATAAAACAGCCTCTTTTGTCAAGGCTCACCCAGGCGGCATGCCTAGGCCCACTTTTCAGGCCCAGCCTTCTCGCTTCGCTTCAAAAGCCCCTCTTTAAGGCCCACAGACGCATTCTCAAGCCAAATTCCAACGAAATTCCGGTCAGAAAACGTTTGAACATGTTTGAAACAAGTATAAGAACCCTAAACATGTCTTAAAACAACTTAAACTAGCACTAAAGAAGTCTAAAACATGTCTAAAACAACTTAAACTAGCCCTAAAAAGCCTTCTAAAATCCCTAAAAACTGTATTTTTATACTAAACGACCCGCCTAAAAAAACCCTCGCTATTTAAGCGCGACCAAGGCTCACCTTTTGTGCCTTAGTGCGCTTTGCGCCTTTGACAACTATGAAAACAGCAAGGGATTATAACATGTAACCGTCGTGCATTGGTGTATATAATCAACTTCAACACCGTCAAATGTCATATTTCCTCAAAGATCATGATAAAGCAAAAGAGCATAGATCTTCGTTCCCGGGAGTGTTAAGGTGACCAAGCCGCAAAATATTTGTGTTATGTCACACAACGTGGTAGCCAATATCCAAAGGTGGAAAACCAACCAATTGTGGTCAAATTGGTCTGTCAAAGGCGTAAGTTCGACATAGTTGGTGGAAGTCGGGCATTTCCATGGTGGATGGATCCACACAACCGGTATGAGGTTAAAATGGGCGAAACCTGAGGTTAAAATGGGCGAACTGAAGTTTCGCCAATATGAGTAATTGACCTGTTAATAGGAGGGATCGAAGTTGAATGGGGCAGATGATGAAATGTCATTGCATGCTAGGATCAACATTATTGAGCATCCATATAGCCAAGAAGCTAAAGTAATGCACATATGTGCAACATTGCACAAGGACGTGCATATTTTAATATAACATGTCAAATGAATGAAGATCACATTGATCAAATTGTGATGGTAATTCCAGCATTTGTTGAGTTCATCATGTCATTATAAAACCAGTAAATCGTATAAAGAAAGACAGAATATGACCTTAAAAATATTAAAATGACCAAAACTGATATACTAATATACTTCTAGCATAGAACATATATAGATATACACACATATAATGTTTAAATGTTCAAAAACAGAAAAAAGTATGTAAATACGGGTTTGAACAAGTTAAGCCGCTCATAAGCCATTCAGCCTCAGCTCCTTAAAAAGCTCAAGCTGAGCCAGATCTTAAACAAGCTCGAGTTCCATACGCCAAAACTTGACTAGACCTCTCACCTCTTAGTCTAAACATAGCTCATAATATAAAGTAATAATAATAATTCTTATTCAATATAAAAAGCAGAAATTACATATTACTACATACTCGTTATGCGTTATATATAGTATAGTTTCAAAAATAAAAAAGGAGAATAATCATGTCTATATAAATAAAATAATAGTTTAAAAATTAATCACAAGTTAAAGCAGAGCTCTAAACAAATGCCTCGAAACAAGTCAAGCTCGAGCTTTAGCTTAATTTCTGATGTAAAGATATACAAAATTCATGAAACAGAGAAATATAGAGCCACATTTTCGACTTAATAAGATAAACTGTTTAAATAAGATCATAAGAACATTCTACTTCCGATGTAGGCAACATATTTGTACAGTCACTTGGTAATAACAAAACTAGTTATTTTTCTTCACTCATTTTTACACAAACATGAGCCCTGACTATGTGTAGTAAATAATAAACCTTAAAAACTAGTGCATTTACAGTTCTTCCTTCTAGTACATGTAATACCTCATTTGTAATCAGCACGTAACACTGACCGTTTTTCATAAGCTCAAACTAGCCTCGGTTAGCTGTACAACTCTCCCTACGCTCCCTCTTTAACCACCATGTGACAGTTGCGCCGCAATCCTCCTTTCTGCGATTAAAAAAAAGCCATAAAATCATACAAAATAAAAGCTTTAAAAAAAGAAGATTTAAAAAATAATGTGTAGTTATGTACCCCCAGCAGCAACAAGTTTCTCAATGCGAGCAACAATATGTTTCCCATAGGTGTATTTTTTCAGTGCGTTAAGATGAACTTTAATTCGTGTCAGTATATGTTCACGTTCTTGATCAGTACAAGTTTCCAATACTTTTTGCACAACATAATTTGCAAATTGATCTTTCATCATTGCCTGAACAAATTGTATAATATATGTTAAAAAGATACATATCTTAAAAAAAGAGTAAAAAGTAAAAGCAAGTATCTTTACTATATTATACGGTTATACCTGAAGAGGCTCGTTTTCATCAGTAGTACCGAGCATCTCATTCACAAGAAGTTGGCGCTCGCTCACATCACCAAAAGTCAAGCACTTTTCAACAACATTCGATGCAAATTTTTGTTGACTCATTTGAACAATTTTTCCTGCCAATTCATGGATTATTATAGAACGTTCATTCGGTTTTCCATGTTCCAATACATGCTGTTTCAAAATCCAAACGAGAGTAAGTCAAATTTACATTCAAAAAATCGAAAATATCGAAATGAGAAACTATTATTATAGAATTCACACCTGAACGACGTAATTCCCGTACTGATCTTGTGCGAGCATGCTTACACATGCAAGAATCTCGCTCATCACTTTGTTTTGTGTTTCTTGATCTTCACAGTGCTCAAGCACTCTCTGCAAAAAAAATAAAAAGATTAATTACTGTTTTTAAACGATAGTTGCTTGATATGGCAATCTCAACCCAATTACTTATATAACTGAAAAAGGATATATATATTATATATAAACCTGGATGACTCGACACCCGTATGGATGGGTGGAAAGTGTGACAACTTGATCATAGAAAGTCGTAATAATAAATTGAATATGTTGTTCAGGAACACATTCAATGCACTTTTGAATAACATGATTCCCATTTTGATCGCGTACACAACGCATGATGTGACCGTCTAGCTCTTCCACCATTTTGATCTTTTGGTCCAAATCAACAACTTCAATCGCCTGCAAAACCAACATTTAGAAGACGACATGAAAAAATATAACTAGCTAAAAAAACAGAAAATATTATTATATAGTTTTTTTACCTTCTGGATTACACGACAACCGTACATTTGAAGACTGAGAGTCAATACATGACCTAAAAGCTTTCCAGCCAGTTCCCTTCGTTGCGCAGGCATTCCATGCTCAAAAAACTGAAATAAAAAGGTCAAATCAGAAAAGACGTAAGTCGACTTTGTTTCGTGGGTCACCGTTTCAAAATAAAAAGAAAGAGCAGAAAAAAAAGAAAACGACGATACCTTCTGAATCACATAATTTCCGAAAACATCGGTCATCAGAGTAAGAGCCTGAGGAAATATCTCTTTGAAAACCATGTTTATTTCTTCAGTGGTAGCCGTTTCTAATTTCTGTTGAATAAAACGACTTCCGTATTGATCCGCACTGATCATCGTAAACAAAATCATATTTAGTATGCATGTATGCATATATATATATATATGAAATTTAAACAAAGTAGCCAAGTGGGTACCTAAACTCAACGACATTACCGTCGATTTCAAAAAGCTCGAAAGACTTGGTTTTATTGCTCTTAAACTCATCAAGCAAAGTGGACCCAAAGCTACCATCACCGCCATCCAGATGCCACGGACCCATAATACCGCCGCCGCCACCGCTGCCCAAGTTTCGAAGTTGTGGGGAGAATCGCGTGTTCAGTTCACCGAACCTAATTGGGCTTCCCGGGCCACGAGGAGAGTTCGGAAGCAGGCTCAATAACGGGCTTCCAGGATACGATAAGCCAAGCCCAAGACCGGGATTACCATAATAACCATGGTGGTTCGGGCTAGCGGTTTTCCCACCATACGGACCACCGTATTGTGATTTCTGCGGTGACGATATATTTGCAAGATACGCTTTTTGAAGCAAATCGAGATATGTATTGCCGACTGTAGGATCATTAAGCGCAGCGATTTGAGCAGCTGCGGCGTATTCAGTGGTTCGTAAGTACTGAAGATACACTGGGTCGATATAAGACGCGTTTCCCGCCGCCATTTGGGCTGCAATTCTACTCGGGCTTTGTGATTCCATTCCAAATCTTGATTCCGCTCCCGGGAAAGCCATCGCGTTCGCCGTGGCGGCAGCGTTTTCAAAAAGTGGCGGCAGATTTAAACTCGGGCCTTGACTGGACATCATTTGCGGCGAATTGACCGAGTAACCGGTAGTACCGTAGTTAGAGTAGGACGGATCCCAACCACCGTAAAAGTTGTTAGAAGATCCATCGGCGTATACGTTATTAGAACCAATTTGATCGAACTGAGCTCGCTTCTTGCTTTCTCCCATAACCGTATTTGACAAACTCATTCCCGACAATGCTGCCGCTAAATCTTCTGATTCTTTAAACTGAGACGAACCGACATCGAAAGGAGTTTGAGATTTGAGATTCTGGTTGACCCGCTGACCTCCGATTGGAGTCGGGACCGGGCTCGGAACCCGGGATAT
This sequence comes from Scalesia atractyloides, assembly GCA_947069175.1. Classification (NCBI taxonomy): domain Eukaryota; kingdom Viridiplantae; phylum Streptophyta; class Magnoliopsida; order Asterales; family Asteraceae; genus Scalesia; species Scalesia atractyloides. The sequence continues at coordinate 14,753,216 of CAMTDV010000002.1, forward strand.
GTGTTGTGGGTCAGGGGTCCCGCTTCTTGATAAAGAAGCGGCCAGTGCTGCAGCGTAAGAGTATGACGCTGAAAGGCCTTTACTGTTTTGGGCCCCGGTAGCACCCACTGTTTCATCGTTGTTTTCAAATGCGTTACGACTAGCCGGTCTTGATGGGTGTCTAGAAGGTGGAGACGAACGCGTCAAATCGTCCTGCAAATTTGAAATATTATAGCAAAGGTGTATGATAGTTGTCAAACATGCAAATCAAAGTTTAAGTTTCATAAATCAAAATTAAAAACTAAAAATTCACCTGAAAAATCTCAGCGAGGCTCTTCTGTTTGCTACCAAGCCCTAAACTGGGCAAACCGATCAAGCCATCACCGCCCCATTCAGCGGAAACATTAACTTTCTCCGCCTCCGAACTGTCAGTTTCGTGTTTCTTCGAATTAAAACCAGGCGGCATCGAAAAGACCGACCCACTACTGCCGCCACCACCATCAGCCCGGCCGGCCTTCCTCCTATCTCCAATTCCACCTAACCCCACCGCACCACCGCCTTGCAATCGTTGAGTAAACCTACAATCCTCTTTCGACAACAGTGGTGGCGGTAACCTAGGGTTTAAATTAACATTCGAGTAATAGTACGATACGTAAGCAGGATCAGCCCTAAGTTCATCCTCAGACATAAATCCATTGCCACTAGCAAACTCAGAATATGCTAAATTATTGTTATTAAGACTATGATGATGATTATTATTATTACCGAATAAACTACCAACTGCACTCAAAGAACCCTCTACAGTAGGTGGAGCTGAGCCACTTCTATACATATTTAACTCCTTTTCGAAATCAGTATCTTCTCGCCTTTGTTCATGAAGCAATACTCCTAGTTCTTTCTCTAATTCATCTCCAAATGACCCATCACCTATCATAGGTCTCCTACCCAATTCAGATAACATTTTCACTGATAAAACTAATATTAACTCACTAATTCAAGTTATACAGCTATAAAGAAAAACACCCAGATGAAAAAAAAAAACGATTTTAAACCCTAAATAATCAAACCCCAGATGAAAAAAATAAAGAAACTTATAAGTTCAGCTAATAAAAAACGAATCTTTGATCACTAACACAAGAAAAACAAACACACCCTAAAAACCCTAAAACAAAAACAAAATTTTGAGATTGAATATGATCTAAACACCCAAGAATCAGTTCTTGAAACCTGTAAAGATCAAAGCTTTGATCAAGAAAATCCCAGAAACATGTTGAGCAGAACCAGAAATTAAAGAATTAACAAGGTGAAGATGAAAGATTCAAACTTTTGGCAAGTGTTTATGACTGTTTTTACATTAGATTGCAAGAACAGCAAGCGTAAAGGAAAGAGTTGCCAAGAGAGATGGTGATGAGGGTTTGTTTGGTCGACCTATATGTATAAAGAAAGGTAATAAGAGTGTGAGAGAATAAGGTTAATTAGGCGGCGATTTGGTTCTTACAAGAACCCTTTTTAGGGTTTTGTTTTTCTGTGAAAAAATAGTAACTTCAAATTTCCACTAGTATACAAGTACACTTGATTTTTGGTTTTAGTTTCAAACCTTTTTCTTAAGGATTTATAGTAACATTACCAACCTAGTATTCTTTTAGGGTAATAAATGTTATTTATGAGTTACTCGAGATTCTTTTGATGGAAAACTAAAATCAAGCTGAGTTTAGACGAGTTTGAGGTCGATTTCGACTCTAAACTTTATATACAAACGTTTGACTATAGTCGCGAGTCTAAACAATTATATATATAATATATATATATAAAAGGATGGATCATGAGAAAACTACTATAAATTAGAAAACCAAAAAACTAACTAGAAAATCCTAAAAAACATATCAAAATTTTTATTTATTTGATTTTTTATTAAAAATCCCATAAATAATATATGAAAAAAAGTTGTACTACACATGTGCAATAATACGGAAAAACCTAAACCACCTAACCAACCCCCACCGACACCCCACCCCCAAAAAAAAAAAACCTAAATCCCCACCCAAACCACCACCAAAAGCCTAACCCCCCACCCCCTCTCCAAAAAAAAAAAAACATAAAACTAAACCGTAAACATAAACTCAAAAAAAACCTAAACACCCCACCCAAAAACCTAATCCTAATTCTAAACCTCCAAAAAATCTAACCTTAAAAGTTAAACTAAACTCAAATGCTAACTTTAAGTATATAATGCACATGTGCAATACAAGTTTTTTTTGGAAAAAACTTTTTTTATCATAATAAGTAGCGAATTTTTATAAAAAATTGTAAAAAAATGGCACGTTTTTTAGGCTTTTTAGTTATTTTTTTTAGTTTTCTCATATATATGTAGTTTTCTCATGATCCTCTCCCTATATATGTATATATAATATTTCTTTTATTGCATACAACAAATAATTATATAATTAGTTGAAGTCCCTCGTGTATTGCAGCTGAAATTCGCTTAGTTCGGTTCATTACGATATTCATACGCTACGATACTTGGTATAGCAAACCGAGAAACCCCAAAAATAAAGTCGTTATACGCCCAAAAGATATCGGCATGTGTTTTATATCAATCGAAAACTACAAAACATATCGGTAATGGTGGTTTTGATGGTACTGATACCTCTACCAATGTTATTCAGTTAGAATCAACAAGCTACCGATATTGTTAAGACAATATCAATAATATATTAACTCTCTTTTTAATGATATTTATAACGTAAACCATAAAAACAAAGACTATCAAATTGTTCTGACAATGTCTTTTGGTCATCATATTAAAGAACAAAAAATCACTTTTGTTTGATGCATTCGATTTTGAATAAACTTTGTATCGAACGGTAGATAAAAATTAGTAAATCGCAACGGTATATTCGGAATTTTATAATGCACTACATTATATTATTAGACTAACGAAAATGTAACAGGCTTTAAAAAACTAAATGTGAGATGGCTTAAATAACCCATGCATTGCTACCCATAACTCGAACAAAAATTATATCAGGACGTAGATAAAAATAGACATATTGCAATGACATACTCTAAGAGAAAACAAAATATGATCAATACTCAGTACAATGATAAAAGAATAAAAGTGAAGTTATAAAAATAAAATTATCAAGCTATTGTTTATTGCCCACGCAAAACAATATCATATATAATGTATCTTAGGTTTTAGGATCCGTACGTTGAGGCGAAAGCATTCTTAGTTTATTAAATATGTTCATGATATTTAAAAAAATTATATGAACAATATTATCTTAAGTATTGCTTGTCATGAAAATATGTCATTCTTAGTTTATTAAATATGTTCATGATATGTTTATTGTTGTATTGGTATATATTGATTACATAGTACTAACCAAAAATAATGAGTTGAAATTGATAATGTCAAAACCTTACTTCTAATGTGACGCTTTGCACATTGTGGGCGTTCTTTGATTGATGAAAATTATTCAAAAACTTTTGGTTTTAAATTTGATTTAGTATTAAACTTACATTTGAGATGCAAACATATTTCAAAAATCCGTTTGCTAAATGATGTGTCATCAATGATCGGAAACAATAAAAATAAATACGGGTATCAAGTCTAATAATACCGATATTGATATCGATCTTGTTCGCCCTCTCGGATCTGTATAACCTACGATACCATAAAACTACTATATTTTGAAGAGAAAAAACGTGATTCAGTTAAATTAAATCAATTGGTTTTTAGTTCTTAAAATTTGTAACATAAGCGCTCGATCTGCATCGACATGGAGCCAACCAATGATATTTGACATCTTTTGAATTAAACTTTCATCGAATCACAGATAAAGAGTAAACACGTCGCGAGAGCATATTCAAAATTATATGAAATGTTTTATTATATTACTAAAATAATGAAAAGAGTAAACGATGTTACTTTATATAAAAAAAGTAAATGTCGAGGAGGTTTTGAATACATGTACATTTATGCTTCGATCGCCTGTAAATTACTATTTACAAACCGATTATGAGAAAAATTTATATCTAGACGTAGAAAAAAATTAACACAAACCTTATAATTACACGAAAATATAAAGATCAAGAAACAACAATAATATTGTTACGTAACAACTATTTGTTGAAACTAGACCGGGTTAGGTTCCAACCCGATTCCTAACAATTAGATCCAAACCCGATTACATCCCTACATGTGGGGTCATGTTCAAACCGGTTTATGTCAACCCGGTTTTAATACTGGTTTCTGGTTCGGTTTTGATGTGCACCTCTCCGAGAGCTTTCAACCGATGGCCCAAGTCCTTTTTGGTTCATTTCAGCCCAGGAAGTCTTAATTAGCCCCATTTGACATTTAGTTCACTCGATTTTCATTCCAATGGCCCAACCCAAGACGAGTTAATAATTCAAACTATTTCAAGCTCAAATACATTTTCTCTTCCCGTTTCCTTGTACGAATCCATATTATTTTTCTTTCATGAATTTTAGTGAAATAGTCCATTAAGTTATATCAAAAATAGTAAATAAACGTCGTATCTCTTTTTTGAAAATATTATATATTGAAAGTTAAAAGAAAATGAAAATAAAAATTAAAGTTATAAGAAAACAAAAATAAAAAGTAACTAATGTCATGTAGTGCAAATTATAATAAGTTGAAGTGCATATAGTAGAACGATTATTTTAGGTAATTACCTAGATAGCCTCCCAACATTTATACAGTCTTGGTACGTAGGTGCCTTAAATGTCGTTATATTTGACAGAATATTCTAATCATAAAGTTGATAGAAGTAATTGAATAAAAAAGATTCGTTTTTCGAATTAAATAATACAAAAATAAAGTTCAATAGCAAATGTTAAAAGATATTATTTTTGGGTTGAAAGGTTTATATGGTCAAACCTTATGAACGGAAATTTACAACTACTTTTTTTTTAGTTTTGTATTTTAATAATGATGGTAGCATAAAAAATTGTTTTTAATTAAGTTTTCGCAGTCTTACGAAATACGTATGTGGGATGGATTAAACCAAAACTATTTTTTACACATGTATAAAAAGATTTCTCACAGTTCAACATTCGTATATGAAATTATGTAGTTAAAAATGATTTGAGATCTGATCTTAAAATCGCTAAAAGCCAACTTGAAATATCAAGTATTCGGGCACAATTCTAGTAGTTTCATATTTTTAATGTCAATGATTAAGAGTTTAGTATTTTTAGGGTTAGAAACATTGAACAACTATTATCTTAAGTGGATAAAACAATGAAATTAGGCTATTTGTAATTGAAATTATATATATACTTTTTAAAAAAATTTAACGAATTATGTGTTATCCGGTTCTTAGATGAGATCAAACTAATCTGATCGGTAAGGGAGTCAGTTCATTATCCGGTTCAGTTTTAAAAAATATTGCTCCTCGCCCAACCGTGTTGTTTGGTTGATTTTAACCTACCAAGCCATACGAGAGTCCTAATGCTGAAAACCATGCGATCATACGTCACCTAACATACCTGATGATATAAGAAAAAATGCACATGTTTTCAATATAAAAATATACCCACTTTTTATTGGTTTTGTTAAGAATCATCCATAAGCGCCCCATGTCACTCATATATGCCCTATGTCTCAATCTCTGAAGACTGTCAACACTTCTTCTAAAGACCACTGCTTGAAGCATAGATCAAGATTTCCTAGACACATCTCGTGCCTAAATGCACGACCGTGTCTGGGCACTACAGGACAAACCAAGCTTTCTAGAAGATATACCAAGATCATGTGAGCCCCACAATAGCTGACCACGACTGTGCCTCTCAAACACACCCCATGTTTGGGCAACTGGCTATAGCTAGTACTAATTACCAGGCACAACCATGTCTCCCATACATGCCCCGTGTGTGGGCGCCTAACAACCTATGAATAGAGGCCTTTGGCCTTCATTTTCACTTGCTCAAATATTCTCTATTATCCATGATACATTTCTCTTCTACCCAGTATCTCTAATCATTGTAAGCATTAAAAAGTTGAAGAATCATTAGTGTAATCAAGCTTTTAATGGTTGATATAATCTCTTCTAGGTTTGATGAAAACTATCTCCATGGCCATTTTTGGCTAAGTTTCTTGTGGGTGTTTGTGGGGAAACTTTAATGGAGAGTTAACTAAAGTGAATCATGGTTTGACAAGGGTTTGTGTGTGTGTGTGTGTTAATGACTCTAGGTAAGGAGGTGTGTATTGAAAGTCAGTAAAATATTAGCGTCGCCATTAACTGGGTCATTAGTCTTTCGATTTAAGCCTTAAAATCTACCAATAATCTTGTGTCACCATTAACTTAGGACATTCATGTTTTTTATGTCTATGTAAAGTCAAAACATGTTGATGCTTCAAAAGGAGGTTAAAGGTTTTAGAATGGGACTTTGGGTGGGTAAGTTCTTGTCGATGCATCGATAAGATCAAAGCACAAAGGACATGGTTTTTATAAAAGTAAATATCTTTGGGGAATTGACGTCTCAACAAAGGAACCATAGTCACAAGTAATTTAAATCCATTAAATTGTTTTCTTAACTAGTACTAAATCATAGAGGTATATACTTTCCTTGCTAATTGGGCAGTAGCGTTATGGTTTGATCTGACCTTGAGTGGCGTTTCTTTGCTAATTTAAAGCAATTTGGTCAAGCGTGTGAGAGTCCCTAAAAAAGAACTACACAACTTTATGCATTAAGACACACAATTCCTCATCTGACAATCGAGCCCTTGTTATATATGGTAAAGTTTAGTTAACAAAGCATCAAGAGGTAAGTATATCCCAAACACTCCTTTTCTTATCATTGATTACAAACTTTTTTTATTTGTCTCGTTATTTTATTTTTTAGCCATTTTTGACCCTTTACTTTTGGTTTGACTAGATGTTGACGAAGACTGGTACTAAAAGTCATTATATCACTACCAATGATGGATGCAATTGCCCAACGTGAAATGTATTGTGACAATATTTTATAGTTATTTTACAAATATTAAAACTTGAACCACGACTAAATATATATCACTTTTTATATTATACAACAGGACGCATCACCTGCGTAACACGAAAAACTATTATTAATTTCAAAATCTTCCAGATATTATAATTTTATAACAAAAACAAACTTGTAATATGAAAATTTTGTAGGGTGTTTGTTATAGAAAAGCTTTCAGAGACGGTTAGGAAGCAATGGGTAGGTGAGAGTCATGAGCATCCAAAAAATAAATTTTGATCAAGATATGTGTGGGGGGGGAGGGATTTTTTATGGAGATAGAGGCTGCTTTGATGAGGAAATGATACGCAAGGTGAAGTGATTCCAATTTCTGAGTGTTTGGATGAAAAAGATGCACCTGCTTATCTACTTATTTTTTTTTTTGGTGAAATGACTTGTTTGCTTGCTTTTATACTTGTTTTTGGGTCAAATTTTGCTTTGATAAAGTAGTTGATGGTTTATGTCAAACTAGTATTTTTTTGGAAAGGGATTCAACATTACAAGTTTAGCCTTGGATGAAATAACTTGTTATCAATAAGCAATCCTAACACCTCCTAGATAGGGTAAAAAAAGGAGTGATAGATTATAAGTATTTGCCCTTCGTAATGTGAAACTGACTTTAAAATACAAACCTAAGAACTTTTGGAATGTAATTGGACTCTTAGAGGACTTGTTTGTGAGCTGAAACACCCTTCGAACTAGAACCAGAGCCGAAGAGTTGATGATGTGCTCACCCAGCCACAAAATCAACTAAAAACCAATCATGCGTATTCAACTTAGCCATGATTTTTAGTTTATTTTATTTAAACCCACTGGTTGCTTCCCGTGAAGCGCCACGTTAATGGTCCTTGGCTAGATCCAAACTTATGTTAATCAGGTTGTTTCTCCTTTATTCGTTTTTAAGTCGTTCCAGTTAATTTAATTCATATACCGTGAGGTGGGAAATGTTTGTCACTAAAACTTAGAAAAATTTTGAAAATTTGGGACGAGCCACGCCACCATGATTTATACTTATCTGGACCAAATTTCATATGCGTGATGAAGTGAAAGAGGAAGCCATTTTTGTTATTTGTTGTAACGCCCCAAAACCCGAATGTTAAATTACAAGCATGTTTTATTTTACACAATGTGATATGGGGTAACTAAGTTAGTTGAGTTAGTTACAAATACAAGTTAAATAATAGGAACGAAATTTTGTGACTAAACAAATAACAAACAAAACTACAAGGGCTAAAAGGGGGCAAGTTGGAAAGTGTTTAATTAAAACATGGAGAAAAAGAAAAACCCCATTTGTGGTGTGTGAGTGTTCTTGAGAATCAATCCAGGAGGAAGAAGATGATAGATTCAAATTTTGCATGGATAATCCAAGAATTTCAAAGTGTTCATCACCAACATCATGTAAGTATTAAAATTTATCTCTTAAATCTTATTAGTTGAAGTTCTAGTGGGTTTTGATGAATTACTCTTAATTGGGTAAATTGGAAGAATGGAATGGTTGAAATTGTGTTTAGATGCTATCTTAATTGGGGTATTTGATTTGGAAACCCATGTTCAAGAAACTGGGGTTTTGAGTAAATATGGATTGATGACGTTATCACGAATACGAACGCTTAAGATAAGTGACTATCGATCTCACTTCGTATTTTGTTTAAATAAAGTTATCTATATTGAATGATTGAAATCAAGTAAGGATGTGTAAATAATGGAATTGCTAGGATGAGAATGGTTGTAATGGTCGTTCGATGTTAACGCGGTGAAACCTCATCGTAGGGGCAAACGGGTTAAAACTTTCAGTAGAAAGATTTGGTCGAACACTATGGGGATTGGGGTTTGGAAAGGTATGGAATGATTAATTCACATTTTAGAACCCCCGGGACACACGGTTAGTGAGTAGAAAGAACAAAACGCAGAAATCAGCGTCTGAGCTGCAGAGGAGGCGTTGGCGACCGCCCAGGTTAGGCGTTGGCGACGCCCTGCCCTGTTGCAGTCGACGCCTTAACTTGCTGTCTACATGGATCCGACGCTAGAAAGCCGTTTTTCACGTTTTCTCACTTTCCCTTGCTTCCAAGGCCTTGATAAGCTTCCCAAAGGTACCCCAAGCCTACTATAGAGTTTTGTGTGGTACATGTAAGAACGAAACTTAGGAGAGCAAGTACAAAGATGCGGCATGTATGTTGATATGGTTTCTTTATGAACACAGTTAAGTTTTTAATAAGTAAAACTTATTGAATACTATAGATATGCGAAGGGACGAAACTAGTATATGGTAACATGCTTAGAAAAGGGGAATGGTGCGCCTGTTATAGAAGGGTGTTCAAAGGAAATTAAGTGAAGGTGTACGCACGTGATGTAACTTTATGTGGAAACCATAGTTAAATGTAGCAAGACATGAGTGTACGCGTAGACTAGTATGTAAGAGAATTATACGTATAGAAGTAGTGTTTAGGATTTGTTAAAAGATAAGATTTTGGGTATAGAAGTAAGTATGTCCATAGTAGGATTCACTATTCACGAAAGAATTGAAAAAGACAAAATGGATGTGTGTTATTAAACCATATGTTTCTTAATGAAAGAGACTTATACGTCGATATGTATGGTGTTAATATATATATGAGTACCGACGATACTAATCGAGTTGCTCATGTGAATGATATGAAGTGTAGGTACGTTATTGTTAACTCATTGAAGGTTAGACTCCGAGACGAAGTGCTTGAACTCAAAAGGATAACTGAATGAAATCCTTAAGAGATTAGAATGCAACACGATCGAATAGTTATACAATTCAGATTACGTAAATATCATGTCACTGAGTACTAATAATGTGAATGTATGTGGTGACTACAGGCTACACAGAATCACGGATCATCATGAAGGGCAAGTGATTGAAGATCGAGTTAAAGAGACATGGATTGTATAGAATAGGTGGTCATGTAGTTTGTATTAGTATAATTATATATGATACATTAATGAATGATGTAAATTTTTCTAAAGAAGATTGTTTTTAAAAAGGTTTTCACGTATAATAGAACATTTATAAAGAAAGAAATTTTATGGTACGTATTTCCGCTGCGTCTTTTTGGTTAAAACGTGTGAGAGTGTTACATTTGTTGAACTTGATATTGTTTCTTAGGTTGCAGCTTTATTTTTTAGATTGAGTGGTCCAGTTGTGATACTCATGATCATATATTATGGTCCACATAACTTATTTCCTATTATGATATATGTTTATGTGAAGTTTTGGGCTTTTCTTGCCATACGATTGTCTTTTAGTTCGCTAGAGGTCCACCACTTTTTCTTGTCTTGAGGATCAGGTACAGAGCTTGCTTTGCAGGCACGACCTATGTCTTGAGCTGCAACTTGACATTTTCTTAATTTTCTTTGTTTTCCTCCTCTTTTGTTATTTTGCGGCCTGGTCGTCCTGTAAATTAAAAATAAATAAATATAGAACTAATTTACCAAGATTTATAAAAAAACGATCTAAAATTTGCTATAAATGTTATAGAAAAAACATGTTTAATTGTATGCATGTGTAAAAAAGTTAAAAACTACATATAAGTATCATAGTAAGGACTAGATTTAAAAAAAGTTAAGGACTACACATCAACCACCACCACTTTGTATTGTCTTGAGGAGACAACTATTTTGTCCTGACTTGAGGATCAGACACAAGGCATCTTGAGCTGCAACTTGACATTTTTTGTTTGTTTGTTAACTTTGTTGTTTTTATTGCTAACTAAAGAAGGAGAAAATGTACCATAATGTCACTAACCATATGATCTTGTTAAATCATTAACTCAAGGCCCATGTGATTTGTCAGATTTACAATCTATATTATCCACCCATGTTAAGGTTTCAACAGTTGATTTGAGCTTCTCCATAAGGGTAAGCATTTGTTTCAATGGAAAAAAGTCTGTAGAGATGTTTGTGGGTCCCTACATCACAAGATCGTCTGCATTCATGTTCTCTTTTAAGAACTCTAGTATAGTTGGGTGGCTATAGATAAATCTTGATATGGTTTTAGCTTTTTTAATCACTACAACAATCCATGCTAGTGTTTTTAACTCTTTAAAAAGAAATTCTATGGTGTGAACGACATAGGGTGTCCAAGAAAATGTCGGATGACTCTTAAACACTTGTCAATACACCATGGTAAAACTATCCACCATAAGAGATGATTTGAAAAACACTTGCCACTCTTACATTCTCTGGTACACTTTTACCAAATCAATTAACTCTTGTTCTGATTGGATCTTACAATCACTAAAGTTGTTAAGGAAAAATGATATACCCTTGCAAAAAGTAAACACAGTAATGGATCTCTCAATGTTCTTATCATTAGACAAGTACTCGTGTAATAAAATAGAGCAGCTATCGCTTTTCCCATCTTCTATCTAACTCTCAATTTTTGTTATTTCTCGATCTAATTCCTGCTTTAAGGGTGGATTTCTGATGTTCTAAAAGTAGTTAATTAAAACAAAACAAATTATCCTAATTCTAGACTCAAATTATACTCTAGACTCCTAAATTAAACTAAGCTACTAACCGGGAAGTGGACCGATCGGCTCTTGGCGGGCTGGTATCCAACTGATCGGCTCTTGGGTGGTAAGGATTCCTGCAGCCTGGAGATCTCGTATGCTCATGATACAGGGGGCGGGGCCTTCTCTCATCCTGTCCTGGGGGTATCTGTCAAACACCCCTAGGCTCACAGCCAAGCATGTAACTAAAGGCCCGCAATAAACCCTCGCCCCGGGTCCCCCCTCCACAGTCTCTTCATTGACCACGCAAATATTGTGGCCAGGTTTGCCGGCCGTCCTTCTACCATGAACATCAAACAAAATAAACTCACTTAGTTAACTTTATTATCCCCTTGTCCCCTCCCAACCAACGTAGCAGCAAGAATCTTATGAAGGAAGCGGTGAATGGGATCAGTGATATCGCTTGCCACCATGTTGTTCGAGTACGGGGTGGAGAAATGGTGCCACCATGAACATCAAACAAAATAAACCTGGCGAGTTCATCTGTCTGTACACTGTGGGGGTGCCTTCTTTTGAAGACACCCTGCAAGCTTGTGGCGAAATCCGGCGACTGAACCTCCTCATCTGAATATTTGCGTCGCCACCGCAAACTGTAGAATAGTCATTTCAAATACTTGCCTCCCCAAGGCAAAAGAAACCGCATCATTTTTTGTGAACTTTCCTTGTTGGTACTCGAAAGTGGAATGGAACTCGTAAGTAATTCCTTGCACTGCCTTGCTCCACAATCTAGTACCCTTCTGAACTTATCTCCCAGTAGCTGCTCGATCCGACCCCTTTGTCCCAAATTATCACAGCTCCCAGTCAATCCTCCTGTAAGGTAATAGCTCACAAGTGACCAAGCTTGAGAGCCTCTCCCACCCGTGAAATGAAAGCGGGAGGGTAAAACCGGGTGAAATCACTTCAAAATGAGTGAGGGATGAGTTTAGGAAGAAAATGTGGGTGAAAATGGGTGAATTTGGGTTGAAAATGGCGGAGGTATGAAGAAAATGAGTGGAAACCCGTATGGAAAATGTTGAGAAAAGTGGTGAAATGTGGGTGAAAATGGGGCTAGGGTTTTTTAAATGCAGATAGGGCCTCTCGCGGGCCGCGAGAGGGACCATTAAGTCTCTCGCGCCCCGCGAGGGAGTAATGAATCCGGATTTTATAGGCCTATCGCGGGCCGCGACCGAGAAGGCTTGTGCCTCTCGCGCCCCGCGAGAGGCTTGTTTTCACAGAAAGTTTCTTTCCTTTTGTCAGGTTTTATGCCTTAGAAAAATTTTAAGTTTTTGAAACTCTCATGTTAGCTTAGTTAGTTCACGGAATCACACTCGTTCTACCGGATTGATCAAACGAACCTGCAATCGCCCGTGCTCCATGACTGATGCATGATGTGACCTGCAAAAACCAACTAAACCGACCTACGAACAAACAAACAAAATACGAAACATGAGTTAAATAAACAAAATAATAAATGCCACTAACTACCAAACTCTACAAACTCTACACTCGAGCCGAGACCCGAGAATCTACGTGGTTTGAGGCGGAACTTCGAGAGGAGTCTCCTCCCTCTCGGTGGGATCTAGTGGTCCTCCTAAATAATGTTTCAAACGATGCCCGTTGACCTTCCAAGTACCCCCGTCAGCTTCGTCTTTCAGCTCGATAGTTCCATATGGGAAAACCTCATTTACCACGTACGGGCCGGACCATTGGATTTCAGCTTGCCCGCAAATAGTTTCAATCGGGAATTATATAGAAGCACTTTGTCACCGATTTGAAACTCCTTCACATTTTTCAACCGTCGATCGTGCAACGCCTTTGTTTTCTCTTTCAGACTCCATGACCGCTCATATGCCGCATCCCGAAGAGCCTCTAGCTCGTGAATTTGAAAGAATCGTTGCTTAGCTGCTTCGGTGAAGTCCAGATTTACGGTCTTCAACGCCCACAGTGCCCTATGCTCTAATTCGACCGGAAGATGGCAGGCTTTACCGTATACGATCATGAAGAGCGTGGTGCCTAATGGTGTCTTGTAGGCGGTGCGAAACGCCCATAAAGCATCGTCCAGTTTGTCGGACCAATCCTTTCGACTCTTTCCTACCATCCAGTTTGAGGGTTTTACTAGCGTAGTAAATAGGGTGGAAATGTTTGTCCCAACGCTGACCCAAAACGGCGTCCACAGCATAATCGCTCGCATCACACATGAGCGCGAAAGGCAAGCTCCAGTCTGGTGAGACGAGGATAGGAGCACTCACTAGTTTCTCCTTAAGGAGCGTGAAAGCTTTTAAGCAGTCATCGTCGAAGACGAAGGGTACATCTTTCTCGAAAGTCGAGTCATGGGGCGGGTGATCTTTGAAAAATCTCTAATAAACCGTCAGTAGAAGCACGCATGACCGAGAAAGCTGTGGATGGACTTGACGCTAGTCGGTGGGGGAAGTCGGCTGATAGTATTGATTTTCGCCCGATTGGCCTCTATCCCGGCTCGTGAAATTTTGTGCCCTAGCACTATGCCCTCTGTCACCATAAAGTGACATTTCTCCCAATTGAGCATCAATCGCGTCTCGACACACCGTTTTATCATCACATCTAAGTGAGTAAGACATTGATCGAAGGTGTTTCCATAGACAGAGAAGTCGTCCATGAAAACCTCCATGGAGGTTTCGATCATGTCCTGAAAGATGGCTACCATGCGGCGCTGGAAAGTAGCCGGAGCGTTACATAACCCGAACGGCATGCGGCGATACGCATAAGTACCATACGGGCATGTGAAGGTTGTCTTTTCTTGATCCTCGGGAGCAATCGGATCTGAAAGTAACCTGAGCAGCCGTCAAGAAAGCAATATAATTGCTGTCCTGCGAGACGCTCCAGCATCTGATCGATGAACGGGAGCGGGAAGTGATCCTTGCGGGTGGCGTCGTTTATTTTTCTATAATCTATGCACACCCTCCAGCCCGTGACGGTTCGTGATGGGATAAGCTCTTTCTTTTCGTTCATGACCACTATCATTCCCCCTTTCTTGGGAACGACCTGAGTGGGGCTTACCCATGCAGAATCAGAGATAGGATAAATGAGACCAGCCTCCATCAGCTTGAGCACCTCTTTCTTTACAACTTCTTGCATATTAGGGTTCAGACGGCGCTGTGGCTACACTACGAGATTAAAGACATCCTCCATGAGGATCCTATGAGTACAGAAGGTAGGGCTAATCGCCTTGATATCAGACAGTTTCCACGCGATGGCCTCCTTGTTTGACTTCAGGACCTCGATTAAATGCTCCTTCTCCTCCGTTGACAATTTCGAAGAAATGATCACGGGTAAGCTCGAATTGTCACCTAGGAACGCGTATTCTATATGAGATGGGAGGACCTTAAGCTCTACGTCTGCTGGTGTCGACAAAGGTGTACTCTCAGTAGCGGCACTCACCTCACAGACATCTAGAGTCTCGGGGATCTCGAAGACATCGTCCCCTGTCTCATCACTATCGCTCTCCGCAGCTACTACATCCTCACTCTAGGTCGGCTCCACTGATGTACTCGATACACTGATCAACGCACGACATGAAAGAGTTAAGGAAATATACGGAGTGACAAGGGCCACTATCGGTGTCGCCACCCATTGGGTGTTGCATCGACCTTGCGATCTCGAATGTGACATTCTCGTCTCCGACTCGAGGGGTGATTTTTCCATCATGAACGTCTATGAGTGCTTTCGCGGTGCGCAAGAATGGGCGACCTAAGATGATGGGTACCTTCTCGTCGGCCTCCATATCGAGGATGATGAAGTCTACGGGAAAAACAAATCGATTGACTTTAACTAATAGGTTTTCTACGATTCCTCTCGGGTATTTGACCGACCTATCAGCTAATGACAGAGACATGCGCGTAGGGGTGAGCTCCCCTAAACCTAACCGCTCGTACAGCGAGAAAGGCATCAGATTTATGCTCGCCCCGAGATCGGCTAAAGCAGGGGCCGGAGAGATGGATCCACCGAATAAGCATGGGATAGTGAAGATACCCAGATTAGTAAGCTTCTCAGGTAACTTATTCAAAATGACGGCGGAACATCCCCCAGTCAAAGGGACATTCGAGAGCTCCCCCAGCCTATCTTTACGTTTCACAAGATCCTTTAAAAGTTAGCATATTTAGGCATATGTTGGAGGGCCTCGATAAATGGGAGATTAATCTTTAATTGAGTAAACATGTCAAGGAAATTCCCGTATTCCTTGGCATATTTCTGTTGCTTCAGACATGCTGGGTAGGGTAGGCGTGAAGTGTCTACAAGCGGCGATGGCCTAACCTCTACTGGTCTTCTCTCTCCCCTACTCTCGGCTGAAGGTCACTGGCTGGTGCAGTACTTGCTGGGTCTCGCCTAGTGTGCACCCTGGGTGGAGCCTCCATCTCGATTTCTTCATCTACCTCTTCATCTCGCTCCTCTACCTCCACCACTACTCCCTCTCTACCTACCTCCTTCAGAATCTTACCACTGCGCGTAGTAATCGCTTTCGCGTGTTGGTTCGCGGGGTTGGGTTGGGTATTACCCGCGAACTGGCCGTGTGGCTGCTCTTGCAGCTGCTTAGCGATACTACCGACCAGCCGCTGCAGATCTAAGAGTGCGGACTGTTGATTTTTCAATAGCAGATCATGTTCTGTGAGAGTTTTCTGAGTAGCCTAATCTTTGATAACTAGTTGGGATAACAGCTCTTCGATCATATCTAGACTACCTCTGGACCCTCCACTCCTAGTCTGACCCTCCTAATTTGAACCCCCTCCACCAAACTGACTGGTGTGACTTGACCCTCCACTATTGTAATGACCCTGCCCCTTGTTCTCATAAGAGCCCGATTGGAAGCGAGGGGGTTACCGGAAGATCGATAATTATTATTATTATTATTATTACACCAGTTTTGATTATAATTGGAAGTATTATTATTGAAAGGATTCATAGGACCACGGTTCTGACCGGTGATAAACTCAACCTGCTCAACAGTGAGCGTGGGACACTCTAGCATGTCGTGATCCCCTCTACAAACTTCACATCTGTCTACCTTTTTCTTCAACTCCTGTATCTCCTTCATGACCTCTCTCTTGAAGCTATCTAGAGCAGCAGCTACCGTAGTTTCCAAGCTAACTTGGTGTAGACCCCGGGTAAACGGAGGTGTACGTGAAACAGGAATTGAATTCCTGCCGGCAGTGCTGTAATCGACATCAGAATGGGCAAAGCTCTCGAAAAGGTTATTGCACTCAGCTACTGATTTCTTTCCCATCAGATGGCCACCAGCAGAGGTGTCGAATCAAGCACGGGTCTCAGGGGTGAGACCGTTGTAGAATTTCTCTACAAGTGCCCAGTCTGATAGACCATGTTGGGAGCATCAGGATACTAAAGTTTGGAACCGCTCCCAAGGTAGATGGTAGGGCTCGTCAGCTCCATTTGGAACGAATGGATCTGATCGCGAAGGCGGGATGCTTTGGCGGGTGGAAAGTATTTCTTAAGGAAAGCATCCCGTAAAGAGGCCCAAGTAGAAAAGGTGCTGGGTGGTTGGGAATCAAGCTAGATGGCGGCCCGACCCCCGAGAGAGAATGGGAAGCCTTGGAGAAAACCGCGCCCTCCATATTAAATGCATGATATAGACAGGTAAGGTGATTGATGTGTGCGGGCGCATCCTCATCATCACGACCGTGGAATTGGCAAGAGTTAGTGATGGCGGTCATGATGTAGGAAGGGATTTGCCAAGCTCGGTCATTGTTCATGGGGGTAAGGTAATGGGTGAGTTCGCACCGGTGACACCGGTGGTGGCTTGTTTGTAGACGGTCTGATTGTTATTATCAGCCATGTGGAAGTTGGGTGGTGGCTGTGGTGGGTTTACGTTTCTATGGACTACACGGGGTGATGGAGAATGGGGTGGTGAAGGTTTAGGTGTAAAATCGAAATCGGGTGGTACGAATGAATGAGATGAACTTGAAAAAGTTGAGGAAGAAGAACTTACCTTTGGTGCGGGGGAGAATGGCGTGTCCGTCGGCGGCTTAGGCGGAGGTCCTTGCGAGCGCGTGTGGGGCATCCACTAAACCGGAAACACGACAAACACGAGAAGTTAGAACAAATGATTCAATTATAATAAAAACAATTAACTATTAAATAATTTAACAGCTTAGACTCCTACGACACAAACGAATAGAATAAACACAAGTGTAAAAGAAAAAAGCCTAAATCGAGTAATCAACGCAATTGCCAATGAGAGAGTCCCCGGCAACGGCGCCAAAAACTTGATGTTAGTTAATTAAAACAAAACAAATTATCCTAATTCTAGACTCAAATTATACTCTAGACTCCTAAATTAAACTAACCTACTAACCGGCAAGTGGACCGATTAATTGTAGAATAGTATTAAGTAAGTCCGGATTATCGAACCCACAGGACTCTCTAATTGCTAAGACTACTAATTTAGACTCAATTACACACTAGGTATATTTTAAGGGGGAGGGGGTGTTACTAATAATTCTAAATTATCAATTTAAATAAAACTACTAAAGTGAAATGACCAAACTATGAACTTCTAGGGACTTATTAGAACTTTTACCAAGAGATGATAAACTAGTTACCTAGGTTAGATTTTTAGAATACTACTCCTTCAATTTAACAATAATTAGTCTGGTTAAATATTTTACCGGGATCTTAGCATATCAAAGTTTAGGTTTATTAAAAAGGACTCCTGACCCTTCTCAGGAATACACCTATAATAACCTATCCTTTTTATTCGTTTACCGGTCTTAAAGATTCTTTTTCAATTATCTTTTCAATTTAGTAAAGTGCCTAATTATTAATTACCTCTCCATAATTAACCTAGACCAACTTCAATTTTCTAGTGTAGATTAATTGATTCAATTATGACAAGGAAATTAGACTCGAGAATTTCTCAAAACCCTAACCTAACAATTTACCATATTAATTCAGCCAACTAATTGCAATTTGTCAATTAACAAATTAGGTATAATGATAAAGTTAATTTAATGGTTAATGTAATTGTTTCCTCGGTTTTATTGGCCAATTTTACCGACAACTTCACGAATTCCTAAGAACACGAAAAGTAACATAAACCTATTACATGAAAGACATTCACCAAAGTTTATGCAAAACAACCAAACAATCATCAAACAACCAAGATCATGCAAATACCCTAAACTAGATCATTAAAGTTGCAAACTTTACCAATTTAAATATTCAAACCGTCAACTTAATTAAAGTAAATCAAAGTTTCATAAATCCATAATCCAAAACCTAGGTAACCAAAGAAAATCTAGCCTAACAACATGTTTAAAAAATGAATAAAACCAAGTTGATAACAAGATAGCCTGATTGATCAAAAACAAGAAATCAAAGTGGAGATTGGTATGATAAACCGTGAAAAGCTCCTGCCTTTAACTTCCGTGATCACCACCACCGTTCCTGCAGCTTAGATCTGCCTTGTGTAGCTTCAAACCTCCAGAAAATAGCTCCAAAGTTGCTCTAGATTGTCCACAATTGCCTAAGATGTGTTTGATAATGATAATAATTCTATTAAAAACAAACAAATCCCATAACAACTCTGATTTCGAAACTTTCTGGATAAACACCTCTCTCGCGGGCCGCGAGAGAGGTTGGAGGGTCCGGTTGCGCCCCGCGACCGAGGTTTGACTCCGGAGATAATTATCCCTCTCTCGCGGGCCGAGGGAGAGGTTGCTTGTACCGGTCGCGCCCCGCGACTGGGTGGAATTTCTGATTTTTCGTTTCGTTTTCCCGTTTTCGATCCATTCACGTCCCGGCTCGGTTCTTTTCACCATTTTCGCTCGTTTTTCCCATCCTTCCAACTGTTTTCACGAACCAAGACCTGCAAAACATGTTTGGATTAAAAGTAGATAAATTCTTGACAAATCGAAACGAAAACGCGCTAAAATTGTACAAACTCTACAAGATAAATAGATGTATTATTCAATACAGCAAATATCCCCACACTTGCTCTTTTTTCGCCCTTGAAAAAGAATTGTGCATAAACGGAATCATAACCCAACAATTACTCGATTTCAACAATTACAATAGTTTTCATTAGGGACAAAATTCATGTTAACTGCAATTGCAAGTATTGGGTCCACTTAAACTCAAAATTCGGCTCAAACCTCTTGTCATGTAGATTTAATTTAAGTGCGGTCAATCCACCTAGGGTCTCACACTAGAGTCCACAGTATCCCTAATCTCACCTCAAGCTTATGAAACACAAGGAACGAATTATTGAATTATTTCCTAACCATTTTATACCAAAATATAAAGAATTTAAAATCAAGAGAGATTCCATAGGCCTCAGTCTACTTTTCAATCAAGCTCATTTTCTAATTTTTTCTTTCTTCTTTTTACATGATTAAAAATTCTAAATAATTTAGCTTATAACGGCATTCCTTATACTATTTTTGGTGGTTTCAGTTTCCCATTTCTCCTAGATGAGTACCCACTAGTAGACCGACTATTAAGGTGTATTAAGCTCAAAGAAAATAAGAACCGAATCGAGCCTACTCACACATCCCAAATTAGACATAAACTCACCCCTATTTATTCTCCTATTATTATTATTTGAAACCGAATAAAAGTTAATTTTTTCTATCATTTTCCGTTTAATTTTTCATGCAAACTTCCTTTTCAAAAGACATTTTCGGATTTTTAAAATTTATTACTTTTTTTGTTAAACTAATACTACTCTAATATCCCATCCCCACACTTAAAGTTTTGCATTGTCCTAAATGCAAGGACGAGACAAATACTACACAAAATAAACTAAAAAACAAACCAAAAAATAAGAAAAATACAGAAAAGGAAGCGACTTAGCTGGTAGTGCAAGCCTGTCGATGTGCTAGGCAAACCACTTGTGCTCTCCAAGCCGAACGAGCTTAATATGCAACTCTTAACGCTCTCATGCGAACGGAACAACATATACATCCACCTAGCATCACACACTTACAAAACATGATAATAATAAAGCCAAATAAATCCATAGTTTTGCAATATTGTTCATCAACACATGCCCAACCAACCAACCAACCCAAAAATAAATTGTCTTAAAAGTACAAACCATAATGACTGAAAACAACAGAAAAGAAAAAATAAAGGTAAAAATCTTCAGCTCCTTCAATCGTCCTCTTCAGATTCTTCGGACGCCTCGAACACTTGGCAAGGCTGCACATCCTCCATCCCTGCGAACTGGCTGGAATCTGCCTGACCACCTGGCTGCTGGAAGTAAGAGTACTCCCATGTTTAGATTCTGCATCATATAGCGCATGCTATCCTCCAACCTCCTCTGACTGGCCTGGTGCATCCCTATACTCTCTAGCATAGTTTGCGCACCCCGCCAAACTGCTGGTCCACATAACCTCTCAAGTCCCCAAAACCTGTCTCCATCCTGTCATAAAGCGAGTCTAAGGTTAGTGGGTCCGGACGAGGTTCCCGAAGCGGGTACTGCCATCCTGGCAGTTCCTGGCGGGTGACTGGCCGCTGGTATTGAGTAGGTATGGCCGCATGCATAGAAGATGCGGCTTCGGAACCAAGAGGCGGTTGCACTTGAGGCCCTTGGCGGGCTGGTATCCAACAGATCGGCTCTTGGGTGGTAAGGATTCCTGCAGCCTGGAGATCTCGTATGCTCATGACACAGGGGGCGGGCCTTCTCTCATCCGGTCCTGGGGGTATCTGTCAAACACCCCTAGGCTCTCAGCCAAGCATGTAACCAAAGGCTCGCAATAAACCCTTGCCCCGGGTCCCCCCCTCCATAGTCTCTTCATTGACAACGCAAATAGTGTGGCGAGGTTTGCCGGCGATCCTTCTACCATGCACATCAAACAAAATAAACTCACTTGGTTAACTTTATTATCCCCTTGTCCCCTCCCAACCAACGTAGCAGCAAGAATCTTATGAGGGAAGTGGTGAATGGGATCGGTGATACCGCTTGCCACCATGTTGTTCGAGTACGGGCGGAAGAAATGGTGCCCACAAAACCTGGAGAGTTCATCTGTCTGTACACTGTGGGGGTGCCTTCTTTTGAAGACACCCTGCAAGCTTGTGGCGAAATCTGGCGACTGAACCTCCTCATCTGAATATATTTGCATCGCCACCGCAAACTGTGGAATAGTCATTTCAAATACTTGCCTCCCCAAGGCAAAAGAAACCGCGTCATTTTCTGTGAACTTTCCTTGTTGGTACTCGAAAGTGGAATGGAACTCGTAAGTAATTTTCTTATACTGCCTTGCTCCACAATCCAGTACCCTTCTGAACTTATCTCCCAATAGCTGCTCGATCCGACCCCTTTGTCCCAAATTATCAATCAACTCCCAGTCAATCCTCCTGTAAGGTAATAGCTCACAAGTGACCAAGCTTGAGAGCATCTCCCACTCGTGGGAGTCTAAATCTAACTGCAAGAGAGGGCTATGCAGGATTCGCGTGCTCTGCCCATGGGGGACACATTCTCCCCGATACCGGATCTTGCGCCTTCCGAAATAAGAGGGTTGTTGTGGCGCGTCTGCGGGGTCACCTCTCTGACGAGGTGTTGCTCCCCTTCTCTTTCTGCCGGCCCTGCTTGAGCTACCTTCTCCTGGCATCTGCAATACGCACAAGTAAGACAAGTATGACCTTAGAAAGAAAGCAACCACATCAAATAAATGACCGTATAGCATTTCATTCGCGGTCGTGCTTTGCATCAGAAAAAACAATTTACTTCATGATTAAGATACATTTGAAGCGGGGGTAACATTATAATAAAAAATGAATCTCGCCCGAATGGAGATTGAGTACGGGCGAGACTGGAGTGAATTCTTTATGCCCGATTAATCAAATGTTACTCACCCCCCGAAACATATCCAAACCAAACACTACCCTTCTCTCGGCACTTTAATTGTCCTCGATTAAACCGATGTGCCGAGATCCGAGCCCACATTTGAATCATGGCAGAACTAACGGGTGGCTAAAAAAACAGATTGTTAGTTTAAAAACAGAATTAGCCAACCCGCATCCCCACACTCAATGTTGGCTCGCACCAAACCCGCAAAATTCCCCCTGCATGTACATAATCTATCCAAAAATAATAACCCATACTACTCCTAAAACGCATGAGCAACTCCGATGAACCCGCATTTAACCGAACCGACAACTAGTACAATAGCAAATAGCATAATAACCGCAACAAACAACTATAGCATAAAGAAATGAAGCATAATAGTTGCGAAAAACCGTACCTTGTTGTAGATCTGGAATATAAGTACAAAAAATTTGAAATTTTAAAGCACCGGTGATATGCAAGTGGGAGGGTAAAACCGGGTGAAATCACTTCAAAATGAGTGAGGGATGAGTTTAGGAAGAAAATGTGGGTGAAAATGGGTGAATTTGGGTTGAAAATGGCGGAGGTAAGAAGAAAATGGGTGGAAAGTCGTATGGAAATGTTGAGAAAAGTGGTGAAATGTGGGTGAAAATGGGGCTAGGGTTTTTTTAAATGCAGATAGGGCCTCTCGCGGGCCGCGAGAGAGACCATTAAGTCTCTCGCGCCCCGGGAGGGAGTAATGAATCCGGATTTTATAGGCCTATCGCGGGCCGCGACTGAGAAGGCTTGTGCCTCTCGCGCCACGCGAGAGGCTTGTTTTCACAGAAAGTTTCTTTCCTTTTGTCAGGTTTTATGCCTTAGAAAAATTTTAAGTTTTTGAACCTCTCATGTTAGCTTAGTTAGTTCACGGAATCACACTCGTTCTACCGGATTGATCAAACATACCTGCAATCGCCCGTGCTCCATGACTGATGCATGATGTGACCTGCAAAAACCAACTAAACCGACCCACGAACAAATAAACAAAATACGAAACATGAATTAAATAAACAAAATAATAAATGCCATTAACTACCAAACTCTACAAACTCTACACTCGAGCCAAGACCCGAGAATCTACGCGGTTTGAGGCGGAACTTCGAGAGGAGTCTCCTCCCTCTCGGGGGGATCTAGTGGTCCTCCTAAATAATGTTTCAAACGATGCCCGTTGACCTTCCAAGTCCCCACGTCAGCTTCGTCTTTCAGCTCGATAGTTCCATATGGGAAAACCTCATTTACCACGTACGGGCCGGACCATTGGATTTCAGCTTGCCCGTAAATAGTTTCAATCGGGAATTATATAGAAGCACTTTGTCACCGATTTGAAACTCCTTCACATTTTTCAACCGTTGATCATGCAGCGCCTTTGTTTTCTCTTTCAGACTCCATGACCGCTCATATGTCGCATCCCGAAGAGCCTCTAACTCGTGAATTTGAAAGAATCGTGGCTTAGCTGCTTCGGTGAAGTCCAGATTTACGGTCTTCAATGCCCACAGTGCCCTATGCTCTAATTCACCGGAAGATGGCAGACTTTACCGTATACGATCATGAAGGGCGTGGTGCCTAATGGTGTCTTGTAGGCGGTTCGAAACGCCCACAAAGCATCGTCCAGTTTGTCGGACCAGTCCTTTCGACTCTTTCCTACCGTCTTCTCTAGGATCCGTTTTACCCCCTATTCGCATTCTCCACCTGACCGCTAGTCTGCGGGTGATAGGCGGTGGAGAGGCGGTGAGTGACACCGTAGCACGCCAATGCCTTTTCCATGACGGCATTGCAGAAGTGCGTGCCACGGTCACTGATGATGGCTCGTGGGGTACCAAAACGGGTGAATAATTTCTTTAAGAATCTCACCACCACTCGGGCATCATTTGTGGGTAAAGCTTGAGCTTCAACCCACTTAGAGACATAATCAATAGCCACGAGGATGTACTGGTTCCCCCTAGAGACGGGAAACGGTCCCATGAAGTCAATCCCCCAAACATCAAAGACTTTAAGAATCTGGATGGGATGTTGGGGCATCTCGTCCTTGGATGGGATGTTGCCGGTATGCTGGCAACGATCACATATCTTCACAAACTCTAGGGCGTCCTTCACAACAGATGGCCAATAAAAACCGCAATAAAAAACCTTCTATGAGGTGACGTGCGGACCATGGTGACCTCCTATCAGTCCCTCATGCACGTGCCTTAGTATCTCTGCTCCCTCTTCTCGACTCACACAGGTCTCAAAATTCGGTCTCCCCCTACCCGAAATATAAATGGGTTGTCCCAAATATAACGCCTGACATCGCGGAAGAATTTCCTCTTCTGCTGCGTAGTTATCCCCTGCAGCACCACGCCATTCGCCAGATAATTCGCGAAGTCGGAAAACCACGGCATTCCCTCCTTTTTGGCAGTCACCAACTCTACCGACTCATGGAGAAATCTATCACCGATCTCGACTTCCTTAATTGCTTCTCTGCTAGGGTCCTCTAGTCGGGATAGATGGTCTGCAACTACATTCTCCGCTCTTTTCTTATCTCTAATCTCAATATCGAACACGGAGAGCAGGAGAATCCATCGAATGAGACGAGGCTTCGCGTCCTTCTTTTGAAAAAGGAAACGCAGAGCCGCGTGGTCCGTAAAGACGATGGTCTTAGACAGGACGAGGTAAGAGCGGAATTTATCAAACGCGAACACCACTGCTAAAAGCTCCTTCTCTGTAGTGGTGTAGTTCTCCTGAGCGTCATTGAGGGTTTTACTAGCGTAGTAAATAGGGTGGAAATGTTTGTCCTGACGCTGACCCAAAACGGCGTCCACAGTGTAATCGCTCGCATCACACATGAGCGCGAAAAGGCAAGCTCCAGTCTGGTGAGACGAGGATAGGAGCACTCACTAGTTTCTCATTAAGGATCGTGAAAGTTTTTAAGCAATCGTCGTCGAAGACGAAGGGTACATCTTTCACGAGAAGTCGAGTCATGGGGCGAGTGATCTTTGAAAAATCTCTAATAAACCGTCGGTAGAAGCCCGCATGACCGAGAAAGCTGCGGATTAACTTGACGCTAGTCGGTGGGGGAAGTCGGCTGATAGTATCGATTTTCGCCCGATCGGCCTCTATCCCGGCTAGCGAAATTTTGTGCCCTAGCACTATGCCCTCTGTCACCATAAAGTGACATTTCTCCCAATTGAGCATCAATCGCGTCTCGAGACACCATTTCATCATCGCATCTAAGTGAGGAAGACATTGATCGAAGGTGTTTCCATAGACAGAGAAGTCGTCCATGAAAACCTCCATGGAGGTTTCAATCATGTCCTGAAAGATGGCTACCACGCAGCGCTGGAAAGTAGCCGGAGCGTTACATAACCCGAACGGCATGCGGCGATACGCATAAGTACCATACGGGCATGTGAAGGTTGTCTTTTCTTGATCCTCGGGAGCAATCGGGATCTGAAAGTAACCTGAGAAGCCGTCAAGAAAGCAATAAAATTGCTATCCTGCGAGACGCTCCAACATCTGATCGATGAACGGGAGCGGGAAGTGATCCTTGAAGGTGGCGTCGTTTAATTTTCTATAATCTATGCATACCTCCAGCCCGTGACGGTTCGCGATGGGATAAGCTCTTTCTTTTCGTTCATGACCACTGTCATTCCCCCTTTCTTGGGAACGACCTGAGTGGGGCTTACCCATGCGGAATCAGAGATAGGATAAATGAGACCAGCCTCCATCAGCTTGAGCACCTCTTTCTTTACAACTTCTTGCATATTCGGGTTCAGACGACGCTGTGGCTACACTACGGGATTAAAGACGTCCTCCATGAGGATCCTATGAGTACAAAAGGTAGGGCTAATCGCCTTGATATCAGATAGTTTCCATGCGATGACCTCCTTGTTTGACTTCAGGACCTCGATTAAACGCTCCTTCTCCTCCATTGACAATTTCGAAGAAATGATCACGGGTAAGCTCGAATTGTCACCTAGGAACGCGTATTCTAAATGAGATGGGAGGACCTTAAGCTCTACGGCTGCTGGTGTTGACAAAGGTGTACTCTCAGTAGCGGCACTCACCTCACGGACATCTAGAGTCTCGGGGATCTCGAAGACATCGTCCCCTGTCTCATCACTATCTCTCCGCAGCTACTACATCCTCACTCTAGGTCGGCTCCACTGACGTACTCGATACACTGATCAACGCACGACATGAAAGAGTTAAGAAAATATACGGAGTGACAAGGGCCACTATCACTGTCGCCACCCATTGGGTGTTGCATCGACCTTGCGATCTCGAATGTGACATTCTCGTCTCCGACTCGAAGGGTGATTTTTCCATCATGAACGTCTATGAGTGCTTTCGCGGTGCGCAAGAATGGGCGACCTAAGATGATGGGTACCTTCTCGTCGGCCTCCATATCGAGGATGACGAAGTCTACAGGAAAAACAAATCGATCGACTTTAACTAATAGGTTTTCTATGATTCCTCTCGGGTATTTGACCGACCTATCAGCCAATGACAGAGACATGCGCGTAGGGGTGAGCTCCCCTAAACCTAATCGCTCGTACAACGAGAAGGGCATCAGATTTATGCTCACCCCGAGATCGGCTAAAGCATGGGCCGGAGAGATGGATCCACCGAATAAGTATGGGATAGTGAAGATACCCGGATCAGTAAGCTTCTTGGGTAACTTGTTCAAAACGACGGCAGAACATCCCCCGGTCAATGGGACATTCGAGAGCTCCCCCAGCCTATCTTTACGTTTCTGAAGATCCTTCAGAAACTTAGCATATGTACGCATATGCTGGAGGGCCTCGATAAACGGGAGATTAATCTTTAATTGAGTAACCATGTCAAGGAAATTCACGTATTCCTTGGCATATTTATGTTGCTTCAGACGTGCTGGGTAGGGTAGGCGTGAAGTGTCTACAAGCGGCGATGGCCTAACCTCTACCGGTCTTCTCTCTCCTCTACTCTCGGCTGAAGGTCCACTGGCTGGTGCGGTACTTGCTGGGTCTCGCCTGGTGTGCACCCTAGGTGGAGCCTCCATCTCGATTTCTTTATCTACCTCTTCATCTCACTCCTCTACCTCCACCTCTACTCCCTCTCTACCTACCTCCTTCAATCTTACCACTACGCGTAGTAGTCGCTTTCGCGTGTTGGTTCGCGGGGTTGGGTTGGGTATTGCCCGCGAACTGGCCGTGTGGCTACTCTTGCAGCTGCTTAGCGATACTACCGACCGACCGCTGCAGATCTAAGAGTGCGGACTATTGATTTTTCAAGAGCAGATCATGTTACGCGAGAGTGTTCTGAGTAGCCTGATCTTTGATAACTAGTTGGGATAACAGCTCTTCGATCCTATCTAGACTACCTCCGGACCCTCCACTCCTAGTCTGACCCTCCTGATTTGAACCCCCTCCACCAAACTGACTGGTGTGACCTGACCCTCCACTATTGTAATAACCCTGCCCCCTGTTCTCATAAGAGCCCTATTGGAAGCCAGGGGGTTACCGGAAAATCGATTATTATTATTATTATTATTATTATTATTATATTATTATTATTATTATCATTACGCCAGTTTTAATTATAATTGGAAGTATTATTATTGAAAGGATTCGTAGGACCGCGGTTCTGATCGGTGATAAACTCAACCTGCTCAACAGTGAGCACGGGACACTCTAGCGTGTCGTGACTCTCTCTACAAACTTCACATCTGTCTACCTTTTTCTTCAACTCCTGTATCTCCTTCGTGACCTCTCTCTTGAAGCTATCTTGAGTAGTAGCTACCGTAGTTTCCAAGCTAACTTGGTGTAGACCCCGGGTAACCGGAGGTGTACGTGAAACAGGAATTGAATTCCTGCCGGCAGTGCTGTAATCGACATCAGAATGGGCAAAGCTCTCGAAAAGGTCATTGCACTCAGCTACTGATTTCTTTCCCATCAGATGGCCACCAGCAGAGGTGTCGAATCGAGCATGGGTCTCAGGGGTAAGACCATTGTAGAATTTCTCTACAAGTGCCCAGTCTGATAGACCATGTTGGGAGCATCGGGATACTAAAGTTTGGAACCGCTCCCAAGCTAGATGGTACGGCTCGTCAGGCTCCATTCGGAACGAATGGATCTGATCGCGAAGGTGGGATGCTTTGGCAGGTGGAAAGTATTTCTTAAGGAAAGCATCCAGTAAAGAGGCCCAAGTGGAAAAAGTGCCAGGTGGTTGGGAATCAAGCTAGATGGCGGCCCGACCCACGAGAGAGAGAACGGGAAGACTTGGAGAAAACGGGCATCATGACCCGTGCCCTCCATATTAAATGTATGATATAGACAGGTAAGGTGATTGATGTGTGCGGGCGCATCCTCATCATCACGACCGTGGAATTGGCAAGAGTTAGTGATGGCGGTCATGATGTAGGAAGGGATTTGCCAAGCTCGGTCATTGTTCATGGGGGGTAATATAATGGGTGAGTTCGCACCAGTGAAACCGGTGGTGGCTTGTTGGTAGACGGTCTGATTGTTATTATCGGCCATGTGGAAGTTGGGTGGTGGCTGTGGTGGGTTTACGTTTATATGGACTACACGGGGTGATGGAGAATCGGGTGGTGAAGGTTTAGGTGTAAAATCGACATCGGGTGGTACGAATGAATGAGATGAACTTGAAAAAGTTGAGGAAGAAGAACTTACCTTTGGTGCGGGGGAGAATGGCGTGTCCGTTGGCGACTTAGGCGGAGGTCCTTGCGAGCGCGTATGTGGCATCCACTAAACCGGAAACACCACAAACACGAGAAGTTAGCACAAATGATTCAATTATAATAAGAACAATTAACTATTAAATAATTTAACAACTTAGACTCCTACGACAAAAACGAATAGAAGAAACACAAGTGTAAAAGAAAAAGCCTAAATCGAGTAATCAACGCAATTGCCAATGAGAGAGTCCCCGGCAACGACGCCAAAAACTTGATGTTCTAAAAGTACTTAATTAAAACAAAACAAAATTATCCTAATTCTAGACTCAAATTATACTCTAGACTCCTAAATTAAACTAAACTACTAACCGGCAAGTGGACCGATCAATTATAGAATAGTTTTAATTTAGTCGGATTATCGAACCCACAGGACTCTCTAATTGCTAAGACTACTAATTTAGACTCAATTACAAAATAGGTATATTTTAAGTGGGGGGGGGGGTGTTACTAATAATTCTAAATTATCAATTTAAATAAAACTATTAAAGTGAAATGACCAAACTATGAACTTCTAGAGACTTATTAGAACTTTTACCAAGAGATGATAAACTAGTTACCTAGGTTAGATTTTTAGAATACTACTCCTTCAATTTAACAATAATTAGTCTGGTTGAATATTTTACCGGGATCTTAGCATATCAAAGTTAGGTTTATTAAAAAGGACTCCCGACCCTTCTCAGGAAGACACCTATAATAACCTATCCTTTTTATTCGTTTATCGGTCTTAAAGATTCTTTTTCAATTATCTTTTCAATTTAGTAAAGTGCCTAATTATTAATTACCACTCAATAATTAACCTAGATCAACTTCAATTTTCTAGTGTAGATTAATTATGACAAGGAAATTAGACTCGGGAAACCCTAACCTAACAATTTACCATATTAATTCAGCCAACTAATTGCAATTTCTCAATTAACAAATTAGGTATAATGATAAAGTTAATTTAATGGTTAATCTAATTGTTTCCTCGGTTTTATTGACCAATTTTACCGATAACTTCACGAATTCCTAAGAACACGAAAAGTAACATAAACCTATTACATGAAAGACATTCACCAAATTATGCAAAACAACCAAACAATCATCAAACAGCCAAGATCATGCAAATACCCTAAACTAGATCATTAAAGTTGCAAACTTTACCAATTTAAATATTCAAACCATAAACTTAATTAAAGTAAATCAAAGTTTCATAAATCCATAATCCAAAACCTAGGTAACCAAAGAAAATCTAGCCTAACAACATGTTTAAAAAATGAATAAAACCAAGTTGATAACAAGATAGCATGATTGATCGAAAATAAGAAATCAAATTGGAGATTGGTATGATAAACCGTGAAAAGCTCCTGCCTTTAACTTCCATGATCACCACCTCCATTCCTGTAGCTTAGATCTGCCTTGTGTAGCTTCTAACCTTCAGAAAATAGCTCCAAAGTTGCTCTAGATCGTCCACAATTTGCCCAAGATGTGTTTGATAATGATAATAATTCTATTAAAAACAAACAAATCCCAAAACAATTCTGATTTCGAAACTTTCTGGATAAACACTCGCGGGCCGCAAGAGAGGTTGGAGGGTCCGGTCGCGCCCTGCGATCGAGGTTTGACTCCGGAGATAATTATCCCTCTCTCGCGGGCCGCGAGAGAGGTTGCTTGTACCGGTCGCGCCCCGCGACCGAGTGGAATTTCTAATTTTTCGTTTCGTTTTCCCGTTTTCGATCCATTCACGTTCCGGCTTGGTTCTTTTCAACATTTTTGCTCGTTTTTCCCATCCTTCCAACCGTTTTCATGAACCAAGACCTGCAAAACGTGTTTGGATTAAAAGTAGATAAATTCTTGACAAATCGAAACGAAAACAGCTAAAATTTACAAACTCTACAAGATAAATATATGTATTATTCAATACATCAAATATCTCCACACTTGCTCTTTTTTCGCCCTCGAAAAAGAATTGTGCATAAACGGAATCATAACCCAACAATTACTCGATTTCAACAATTACCATTATTTTCATTAGGGACAAAATTCATGTTAACTGCGATTGCAAGTATTGGGTCCACTTAAACTCAAAATTCAGCTCAAACTCTTATCATGTAGATTTAATTTAAGTGCGGTAATCCACCTAGGGTCTCACACTAGAGTCCACAGTATCCCTAATCCCACCTCAAGCTTATGAAACACAAGGAACGAATTATTGAATTCTTTCCTAACCATTTTATACCAAAATATAAAGAATTTAAAATCAAGCAATTTATTTTTCTCTATTTTTTTTTTCATTTGAGCATTTTGATTTCTTTTTGCATATTTAACCTAGGAGGCTGTCTCAACCAGAGTCACCATCCCCGAGAGCAACAACGTGGGCTTCGATACTTAAAATTTTAACTAATCCTAGGTGATTCTCGATCAGAGTCACCATCCCAAAGGGAGATTCCATAGGCCTCAGTCTACTTTTCAATCAAGCTCATTTTCTAATTTTTTTCTTTCTTCTTTTTACATGATTAAAAATTCTAAATATTTTAGCTTATAACGGCATTCCTTATGCTATTTTTGGTGGTTTCAGTTTCCCATTTCTCCTAGATGAGTACCCACTAGTAGACCGACTATTAAGGTGTATTAAGCTCAAAGAAAATAAGAACCGAATCGAGCCTACTCACACATCCTAAATTAGACATAAACGCACCCCTATTTATTCTCATATTATTACTATTTGGAACCGAATAAAAGTTAATTTTTTCTATCATTTTCCGTTTAATTTTCCATGCAAACTTCCTTTTCAAAAGACATTTTGGATTTTTAAAATTTATTATTTTTTTTGTTAAACTAATACTACTCTAATATCCCATCCCCACACTTAAAGTTTTGCATTGTCCCCAATGCAAGGACGAGACAAATACTACGCAAAATAAACTAAAAAACAAACCAAAAAATAAGAAAAATACAGAAAAGAAGCGACTTAGCTGGTAGTGCAAGCCTGTCGATGTGCCAGGCAAACCACTTGTGCTCTCCAAACCGAACGCGCTTAATATGCAACTCTTAACGCTCTCATGCAAACGGAACAGCATATACATCCACCTAGCATCACACACTTACAAAACATGATAATAATAAAGCCAAATAAATCCATAGTTTTGCAATATTGTTCATCAACACATACCCAACCAACCAACCAACCCAAAAATAAATTGTCTTAAAAGTACAAACCATAATGACTGAAAACAACATAAAAGAAAAAATAAAGGTAAAAATCTTCAGCTGCTTCAATCGTCCTCCTCAGATTCTTGGACGCCTCGAACACTTGGTAAGGCTGCACATCCTCCATCCCTGCGAACTGGCTGGAACCTGCCTGACCACCTGGCTGCTGGAAGTAAGAGTACTCCCATGTTTAGATTCTGCATCATATAGCGCATGCTATCCTCCAACCTCCTCTGACTGGCCTACTTTTGCTCTCTAGCATAGTTTGGCGCACCCCGCCAAACTACTGGTCCACATAACCTCTCAAGTCCCCAAAACCGGTCTCCATCCTGTCATAAAGCGAGTCTAAGGTCAGTGGGTCCGGACGAGATTCCCGAAGCATGTACTGTCGTCCTGGCAGTTCCTGGCGGGTGACTAGCCGCTGGTATCGAGTAGGTATGGTCGCATGCATAGAAGATGCGGCTTCAGAACCAGGAGGCGGTTGCACTTGAGGCTCTTGTCGGGCTGGTATCCAACTGATCGGCTCTTGGGTGGTAAGGATTCCTGCAGCCTGGAGATCTCGTATGCTCATGACACAGGGGGTGGGGCCTTCTCTCATCCTGTCCTGGGGGTATATGTCAAACAGCCCTAGGCTCTCAGCCAAGCATGTAAACAAAGGCCCGCAATAAACCCTTGCCCCGGGTCCCCCCTCCACAGTCTCTTCATTGACCATGCAAATATTGTGGCCAGGTTTGCTGGCCGTCCTTCTACCCTGCACATCAAAAAAAATAAACTCACTTGGTTAACTTTATTATCCCCTTGTCCCCTCCCAACCAACGTAGCAGCAAGAATCTTATGAAGGAAGTGGTGAATGGGATCAGTGATACCGCTTGCCACCATGTTGTTCGAGTACGGGCGGAAGAAATGGTGCCCCAAAACCTGGCGAGTTCATCTGTCTGTACACTGTGGGGGTGCCTTCTTTTGAAGACACCCTGCAAGCTTGTGGCGAAATCCGGCGACTGAACCTCCTCATCTGAATATATTTGTGTCGCCACCGCAAACTGTGGAATAGTCATTTCAAATACTTGCTCCCCAAGGTAAAAGAAACCGCGTCATTTTCTGTGAACTTTCCTTGTTGGTACTCGAAAGTGGAATGGAACTCGTAAGTAATTTTCCTTGTACTGCCTTGCTCCACAATCCAGTACCCTTCTGAACTTATCTCCCAGTAGCTGCTCGATCCGACCCCTTTGTCCCAAATTATCAATCAGCTCCCAGTCAATCCTCCTGTAAGGTAATAGCTCACAAGTGACCAAGCTTGAGAGCATCTCCCACTCGTGGGAGTCTAAATCGAACTGCAAGAGAGGGCTATGCAGGATTCGCGTGCTCTGCCCATGGGGGACACATGCTCCCCGAAACCGGATCCTGCGCCTTCCGAAATAAGAGGGTTGTTGTGGCGCGTCTGCGGGGTCACCTCTCTGACGAGGTGTTGTCCCCTTCTCTTTCTGATGGCCTGCTTAAGCTACCTTCTCCGGACATCTGCAGTACGCACAAGTAAGACAAGTATGACCTTAGAAAGAAAGCAACCACATCAAATAAACGACCGTATAGCATTTCATTCGCGGTCGTGGTTTGCATCGGAAAAATAATTTACTTCATGATTAAGATACATTTGAAGCGGGGGTAACATTATAATAAAAAATGAATCTCGCCTGAATGAAGATTGAGTACGGGCGAGACTGGACTGAATTCTTTATGCCCGATTAATCAAATGTTACTCACCCCCCAAAACATATCCAAACCAAACACTACCCCCTCTCGGCACTTTAATTGTCCTCGATTAAACCGATATGCTGAGATCCGAGCCCACATTGAGTGTATAATGAAAAATAAAACAAGTTGAATCATGGCAGAACTAACAGGTGGCTAAAAAAACAGATTGTTTGTTTAAAAACAGAGTTAGCCACAACGCATCCCACACTCAATGTTGGCTCGCACCAAACCCGCAAAATTTCCCCTGCATGTACATAATCTATCCAAAAATAATAACCCATACTACTCCTAAAACGCATGAGCAACCCCGATGAACCCAACCCGCACTTAACCGAACCGACAACTAGTACAGTAGCAAATAGCATAATCACCGCAACAAACAACTATAACATAAAGAAATGAAGCATAAGAGTTGCGAAAAACCGTACTTTGTTGTAGATCTGGAAGATAAGTACAAAAAATTTGAAATTTTAAAGCACCGGTGAAATGCAAGTGGGAGGGTAAAACCGGGTGAAATCACTTCAAAATGAGTGAGGGATGAGTTTAGGAAGAAAATGTGGGTGAATATGGGTGAATTTGGGTTGAAAATGGCGGAGGTAAGAAGAAAATGGGTGGAAAGTCGTATGGAAATGTTGAGAAAAGTGGTGAAATGTGGGTGAAAATGGGGCTAGGGTTTTTTTAAATGCAGATAGGGCCTCTCGCGGGCCGCGAGAGAGACCATTAAGTCTCTCGCGCCCCGGGAGGGAGTAATGAATCCGGATTTTATAGGCCTATCGCGGGCCGCGACTGAGAAGGCTTGTGCCTCTCGCGCCACGCGAGAGGCTTGTTTTCACAGAAAGTTTTCCTTTTGTCAGGTTTTATGCCTTAGAAAAATTTTAAGTTTTTGAACCTCTCATGTTAGCTTAGTTAGTTCACGGAATCACACTCGTTCTACCGGATTGATCAAACATAACTGCAATCGCCCGTGCTCCATGACTGATGCATGATGTGACCTGCAAAAACCAACTAAACCGACCCACGAAAAATAAACAAAATACGAAACATGAATTAAATAAACAAAATAATAAATGCCATTAACTACCAAACTCTACAAACTCTACACTCGAGCCGAAACCCGAGAATCAACGCGGTTTGAGGCGGAACTTCGAGAGGAGTCTCCTCCCTCTCGGTGGGATCTAGTGGTCCTCCTAAATAATGTTTCAAATGATGCCCGTTGACCTTCCAAGTCCCCCCGTCAGCTTCGTCTTTCAGCTCGATAGTTCCATATGGGAAAACCTCATTTACCACGTACGGGCCGGACCATTGGATTTCAGCTTGCCCGCAAATAGTTTCAATCGGGAATTATATAGAAGCACTTTGTCACCGATTTGAAACTCCTTCACATTTTTCAAGCATCGATCGTGCAGCGCCTTTGTTTTCTCTTTCAGACTCCATGACAGCTCATATGCCGCATCCCGAAGAGCCTCTAGCTCGTGAATTTGAAAGAATCGTTGCTTAGCTGCTTCGGTGAAGTCCAGATTTACGGTCTTCAACGCCCACAGTGCCCTATGCTCTAATTCGACCGAAAGATGGCAGGCTTTACCGTATACGATCATGAAGGGTGTGGTGCCTAATGGTGTCTTGTAGGCGGTGTGAAACGCCCACAAAGCATCGTCCAGTTTGTCGGACCAATCCTTTCGACTCTTTCCTACCGTCTTCTCTAGGATCCGTTTTACCCACTATTCGCGTTCTCCACCTGACCACTAGTCTGCGGGTGATAGGCGGTGAGTGACACCATAGGCGCCAGTGCCACGGTCACTGATGATGGCTCGTGGGGTACCAAAACGAGTGAACAATTTCTTTAAGAATCTCACCACCACTCGGGCATCATTTGTGGGTAAAGCTTGAGTTTCAACCCACTTAGAGACATAATCAAAAGCCACGAGGATGTACCGTTTCCCGCTAGAGACGGGAAACGGTTCCATGAAGTCAATCCCCCAAACATCAAAGACTTCAAGAATCTGGATGGGATGTTGGGGCATCTCGTCCTTGGATGAGATGTTGTCGGTACGCTAACAACGATCGCATATCTTCATAAACTCTAGGGCGTCCTTCACAACAGATGGCCAATAAAAACCACAATAAAAAACCTTCTGTGCGATGACGTGCGGACCATGGTGACCTCCTATCAGTCCCTCATGCACGTGCCTTAGTATCTCTGCTCCCTCTTCTCGACTCACGCAGTGCCTCAAAATTCGGTCTCCCCTACCCAAAATAGAAATGGGTTGTCCAAAATATAACGCCTGACATCGCGGAAGAATTTCTTCTTCTGCTGCGTAGTCATCCCCTGCAGCACCACGCCATTCTTCAGATAATTCACGAAGTCGGAAAACCACGACATTCCCTCCTTTTCGGCAGTCACAAACTCTACCGACTCGTGGAGAAATCTATCACCGATCTCGTCTACCTTAATTACTTCTCTGCTAGGGTCCTCTAGTCGGGATAGATGGTCAGCAACTACATTCTCTGCTCCTTTCTTATCTCTAATCTCAATATCGAACTCGGAGAGCAGGAGAATCCATCCAATGAGACTAGGCTTCACGTCCTTCTTTTGAAAAAGGAAACGCAGAGCCGCGTGGTCTGTAAAGACGATGGTCTTAGACAGGACGAGGTAAGAGCGGAATTTATCAAACGCGAACACCACTGCTAAAAGCTCCTTCTCTGTAGTAGTGTAGTTCTCCTGAGCATCATTGAGGGTTTTACTAGCGTAGTAAATAGGGTGGAAATGTTTGTCCTGACGCTGACCCAAATCGGCGCCCACAACATAATCGCTCGCATCACACATGAGCGCAAAAGGCAAGCTCCAGCCTGGTGAGACGAGGATAGGAGCACTCACTAGTTTCTCCTTAAGGATCGTGAAAGCTTTTAAGCAGTCGTCGTCGAAGACGAAGGGTACATCTTTCTCGAGAAGTCGAGTCATGGGGCGGGTGATCTTTGAAAAATCTCTAATAAACCGTCGGTAGGAAGCCCGCATGACCGAGAAAGCTGCGGATGGACTTGACGCTAGTCTGTGGGGGAAGTCGGCTGATAGTATCGATTTTCGCCCGATCGGCCTCTATCCCGGCTCGCGAAATTTTGTGCACTAGCACTATGCCCTCTGTCACCATAAAGTGACATTTCTCCTAATTGAGCATCAATCGCGTCTCGACACACCGTTTCATCATCGCATCTAAGTGAGTAAGACATTGATCGAAGGTGTTTCCATAGACAGAGAAGTCGTCCATGAAAACCTCCATGGAGGTTTCGATCATGTCCTGAAATATGGCTACCATGCAGCGCTGGAAAGTAGCCGGAGCGTTACATAACCCGTACGGCATGCGACGATAAGCATAAGTACCATACGGGCATGTGAAGGTTGTCTTTTCTTGATCCTCGGGAGTAATAGAGATCTGAAAGTAACCTGAGAAGCCGTCAAGAAAGCAATAAAATTACTGTCCTGCGAGACGCTCCAGCATTTGATCGATGAACTGGAGTGGGAAGTGATCCTTGCGGGTGGGGTCGTTTAATTTCTATAATCTAAGCACACCCTCCAGCCCATGACGGTTCGCGATGGGATAAGCTCTTTCTTTTCGTTCATAACCACTGTCATTCCCCCTTTCTTGGGAACGACCTAAGTGGGGCTTACCCATGCGGAATCGGAGATAGGATAAATGAGACCAGCCTCCATCAGCTTGAGCACCTCTTTCTTTACAACTTCTTGCATATTCGGGTTCAGACGGCGCTGTGGCTGCACTACAGGCTTAAAGACGTCCTCCATGAGGATCCTATGAGTACAGAAGGTAGGGCTAATTCCCTTGATATCAGACAGTTTCCATGCGATGGCCTCCTTGTTTGACTTCAGGACCTCGATTAAACGCTCCTTCTCCTCCATTGACAATTTCGAAGAAATGATCATGGGTAAGCTCGAATTGTCACCTAGGAACGCGTATTCTAAATGAGACGGGAGGACCTTAAGCTCTACGGCTGCTGGTGTCGACAAAGGTGTACTCTCAGTAGCGGCACTCACCTCACAGACATCTAGAGTCTCGGGGATCTCGAAGACATCGTCCCCAGTCTCATCACTATCGCTCTCCGCAGCTACTACATCCTCACTCACTAGGTTGGCTGCACTGATGTACTCGATACACTGATCAACGCACGACATGAAAGAATTAAGAAGATATACGGAGTGACAAGGGCCACTATCGCTGTCGCCACCCATTGGGTGTTGCATCGATCTTGCGATCTCGAATGTGACGTTCTCGTCTCTGACTCGAAGGGTGATTTTTCCATCATGAACGTCTATGAGTGCTTTCGCGGTGCGCAAGAATGGGCGACCTAAGATGATGGGTACCTTCTCGTCGGTCTCCATATCGAGGATGACGAAGTCTATGGGAAAAACAAATCGATTCGACTTTAACTAATAGGTTTTCTACGATTCCTCTCGGGTATTTGACCGACCTATCATCGAATGACAGAGACATGCGCATAGGGGTGAGCTCCCCTAAACCTAACCGCTCGTACAGCGAGAAAGGCATCAGATTTATGCTTGCCCCGAGATCGGCTAAAGCATGGGCCGGAGAGATGGATCCACCGAATAAGCATGGGATAGTGAAGATACCCGGATCAGTAAGCTTCTCGGGTAACTTGTTCAAAACGACGGCAGAACATCCCCTGGTCAATGGGACATTCGAGAGCTCCCCCAGCCTATCTTTACGTTTCAGAAGATCCTTCAGAAACTTAGCATATTTAGGCATATGCTGGAGGGCCTCGATAAACGGGAGATTAATCTTTAATTGAGTAAACATGTCAAGGAAATTCCCGTATTCCTTGGCATATTTCTGTTGCTTCAGACGTGCTGGGTAGGGTAGGCGTGAAGTGTCTACAAGCGGCGATGGCCTAACCTCTACCGGTCTTCTCTCTCCCATACTCTCGGCTGAAGGTCCACTGGCTGGTGCGGTACTTGCTGGGTCTCGCCTGGTGTGCACCCTGGGTGGAGCCTCCATCTAGATTGCTTCATCTACCTCTTCATCTCGCTCCTCTACCTCTACTCCCTCTCTACCTACCTCCTTCAGAATCTTACCACTGTGCGTAGTAATGACTTTCGCGTGTTGGTTCGCGGCGTTGGGTTGGGTATTACCCGTGAACTGGCCGTGTGGCTGCTCTTGCAGCTGCTTAGCGATACTACCGACCGACCGTTGTAGATCTAAGAGTGTGGACTGTTGATTTTTCAAGAGCAGATCATGTTCCGCGAGAGTTTTCTGAGTAGCCTGATCTTTGACAACTAGTTGGGATAACAGCTCTTCGATCCTATCTAGAGTACCTCCGGGCCCTCCACTCCTAGTCTGACCCTCCTGATTTGAACCCCCTCCACCAAACTGACTGGTGTGACCTGACCCTCCACTATTGTAATGACCCTGCCCCTTGTTCTGACAAGAGCCCGATTGGAAGCCAGGGGTTACCGAAAGATCGATAATTATTATTATTATTATTACGCCAGTTTTGATTATAATTGGAAGTATTATTACTGAAAGGATTCGTAGGACCGCGGTTCTAAATGGTGATAAACTCAACCTGCTCAACAGTGAGCGTGGGACACTCTAGCGTGTCGTGACCCCCTCTACAAACTTCACATCTGTCTACCTTTTTCTTCAACTCATGTATCTCCTTCGTGACCTCTCTCTTGAAGCTATCTAGAGCAGCAACTACCGTAGTTTTCAAGCTAACTTGGTGTAGACCCCGGGTAACCGGAGGTGTACGTGAAACAGGAATTGAATTCCTGCCGGCAGTGCTGTAATCGACATCAGAATGGGCAAAGCTCTCGAAAAGGTCATTGCACTCAGCTACTGATTTCTTTCCCATCAGATGGCCACCAGCAGAGGTGTCGAATCGAGCACGGGTCTCAGGGGTGAGACCGTTGTAGAACTTCTCTACAAGTGCCCAGTCTGATAGACCATGTTGGGAGCAACGGGATACTAAAGTTTGGAACCGCTCCCAAGCTAGATGGTAGGGCTCGTCAGGCTCCATTCAGAACGAATGGATCTGATCGCGAAGGCGGGATGCTTTGGAGTGTGGAAAGTATTTCTTAAGGAAAGCATCCCGTAAAGAGGCCCAAGTAGAAAAAATACCGGTTGGTTGGGAATCAAGCTAGATGGCGGCCCGACCCACGAGAGAGAACGGGAAGACTTGGAGAAAACGGGCATCATGACCCGCACCCTCCATATTGAATGTATGACATAGACGGGTAAGGCGATTGATGTGTGCGGGCGCATCCTCATTATCACGACCGTGGAATTGGCAAGAGTTAGTGATGGCGGTCATGATGTAGGAAGGGATTTGCCAAGCTCGGTCATTGTTCATGGGGAGTAAGGTAATTGGTGAGTTCGCACCGGTGAAACCGGTGGTGGCTTGTTGGTAGACGGTCTGATTGTTATTGTCGGCCATGTGGAAGTTGGGTGGTGGTTGTGGTGGGTTTACGTTTCTATGGACTACACGGGGTGATGGAGAATCGGGTGGTGAAGGTTTAGGTGTAAAATCGAAATCGGGTGGTACGAATGAATGAGATGAACTTGAAAAAGTTGAGGAAGAAGCACTTACCTTTGGTGCGGGGGAGAATGGCGTGTCCGTCGGCGGCTTAGGTGGAGGTCCTTGCGAGCGCGTGTGGGGCATCCACTATACCGGAAACACAACAAACACGAGAAGTTAGCACAAATAATTCAATTATAATAAAAACAATTAACTATTAAATAATTTAACAGCTTAGACTCCTACAACACAAACGAATAGAATAAACACAAGTGTAAAAGAAAAAAGCGTAAATCGAGTAATCAACGCAATTGCCAATGAGAGAGTCCCCGGTAACGGCGCCAAAAACTTGATGTTCTAAAAGTAGTTAATTAAAACAAAACAAATTATCCTAATTCTAAGACTACTAATTTAGACTCAATTACACACTAGGTAT
The DNA here is from genome assembly GCA_947069175.1 of Scalesia atractyloides. NCBI lineage: Eukaryota > Viridiplantae > Streptophyta > Magnoliopsida > Asterales > Asteraceae > Scalesia > Scalesia atractyloides. The sequence continues at coordinate 14,794,204 of CAMTDV010000002.1, forward strand.
ATTTTAAGAGGGGGGGTGATACTAATAATTCTAAATTATCAATTTAAACAAAACTACTAAAGTGAAATGACCAAACTATGAACTTCTAGGGACTTATTAGAACTTTTACCAAGAGATGATAAACTAGTTACCTAGGTTAGATTTTTAGAATACTACTCCTTCAATTTAACAATAATTAGTCTGGTTGAATATTTTACCGGGATCTTAGCATATCAAAGTTTAGGTTTATTAAAAAGGACTCCCGACCCTTCTCAGGAAGACACCTATAATAACCTATCCTTTTTATTCGTTTATCGGTCTTAAAGATTCTTTTTCAATTATCTTTTCAATTTAGTAAAGTGCCTAATTATTAATTACCACTCAATAATTAACCTAGATCAACTTCAATTTTCTAGTGTAGATTAATTATGACAAGGAAATTAGACTCGGGAATTTCTCAAAACCCTAACCTAACAATTTACCATATTAATTCAGCCAACTAATTGCAATTTCTCAATTAACAAATTAGGTATAATGATAAAGTTAATTTAATGGTTAATCCAATTGTTTCCTCGGTTTTATTGACCAATTTTACCGACAACTTCACGAATTCCTAAGAACACAAAAAGTAACATAAACCTATTACATGAAAGACATTCACCAAAGTTTATGCAAAACAACCAAACAATCATCAAACAACCAAGATCATGCAAATACCCTAAACTAGATCATTAAAGTTGCAAACTTTACCAATTTAAATATTCAAACCATAAACTTAATTAAAGTAAATCAAAGTTTCATAAATCCATAATCCAAAATCTATGTAACCAAAGAAAATCTAGCCTAACAACATGTTTAAAAAATGAATAAAACCAAGTTGATACAAGATAGCATGATTGATCAAAAACAAGAAATCAAAGTGGAGATTGGTATGATAAACCGTGAAAAGCTCCTGCCTTTAACTTCCGTGATCACCACAACCGTTCCTGCAGCTTAGATCTGCCTTGTGTAGCTTCAAACCTCCAGAAAATAGCTCCAAAGTTGCTTTAAATCGTCCACAATTGCCCAAGATGTGTTGATAATGATAATAATTCTATTAAAAACAAACAAATCCCAAAACAACTCTGATTTCGAAACTTTCTGGATAAACACCTCCCTCGCGAGCCGCTAGAGAGGTTGGAGGGTCCGGTCGCGCCCCGCGACCGAGGTTTGACTCCGGAGATAATTATCCCTCTCTCGCGGGCTATGAGAGAGGTTGATTGTACCGGTCACGCCCACGACCGGGTGAAATTTCTGATTTTTCGTTTTGTTTTCCCGTTTTCGATCCATTCACGTCCCGGCTCGGTTCTTTTCACCATTTTCTCTCGTTTTTCCCATCCTTCCAACCGTTTTCACCAACCAAGACCTGCAAAACGTGTTTGGATTAAAAGTAGATAAATTCTTGACAAATCAAAACGAAAACGCGCTAAAATTGTACAAACTCTACAAGATAAATAGATGTATTATTCAATACATCAATTCCTTTGCCAAAACAGATCCAAAAGCATCATCACATTTCTTATAAGCTACAAATTGTGACATAACATAGATCTGGTCTGCTACGTTGTGGATACACTTCTCAGTGCATGAGAGCATACTCGATAACATGTTTGCTCAGACTGTATCCGTCGCATTTCTAAAAAACTCCCGTCTCATATGAAGTGCTGTTGTATACAGTTTGAGTTCTGGGAACGCATCATCCATCATATTCCACAAACTAATATGGTTTTTAACTTTTTTCATTTCTTTCTTGGCCATGTAAATGGGGCTGTACCAATTTGTTGTAGATTTGTATCTTTTTGTAGGAGTTTGTAGATATTCAAAATGATCCCGTGATTGAGACAATCGCAGTAATTTCCACCCCAAAAGACTCATCTAGAATGGAAACTCTTGTAGTAACACCATCGTTTGATTTACAATCTATATTATCCACCCATGTTAAGGTTTCAATTGTTGTTTTGAGCTTCTCCCTAAGAGTAAGCATTTGTTTCAATGCAAAAAAATATGTATAGATGTATGTGGGTCCCCACATCACAAGAATTGGCTACATTCGTGTTCTCTTTTACGAACTCTAGTATAGTTGGGTGGCTATAGATAAATCTTGATATGGTTTTGGCTTTTTTAATCTCAGCATCAATCCATGCTAGTGTTTTTAACTCTATAAAAAGAAATTCTATGGAGTAAACGGCACAGGGTGTTTAAGAAACTGTCGAATGACTCTTAATAACACTTGTCATTACACCACGGTAAAACTTTCCATCATTAGAGATGATTTGAGAAACACTTGCCAGTCCTGATTCTCCAATACACCTTTAACCAAATCAGCCAATTCTTGTTTTGATTGGATCTTACAATCACTGAAGTTGTCAAGGACAAGTGATATACCCTTGCAAAAAATAGACACAGTAATGGATCTCTCAATGTTCTCACCCTTAGATAAGTACTCGTGTAATAAAATAGACCAGTCTTCTTACAAGTCATAATGCATCTAACATGTCTTTGAGTGTTACTATAAATATGACGTAACATTCTTTTGAAAGTATCTTTTTGTGATTCAGTAGCTTTTAAACCGACTTGAACGACCAGATTTATGATGTGTGCAACATATCGACTCTGGAAAAAAATTACGTCCTAAATTGGTTTAAATTTTAATTTTAAATGCATTACTGAAACCGTATCGTTTGAAGCGTTATCAAAAGCTACTGAAAAAAACCTTCACTTGTAGGGGAACAAAGTAGCGCCTTCAGTTGCCATAGAAGCTTGACCACTAGCGGATTGTTGTTTCAACGCCTTGCAATATGGTTTGTCGACGTGTTGTTTCAAAGTGGAGTTTGCACCGTCGACATAAAAGTTTTGACAATAATGGCAATGCACTTTTTTGCACTATTCGCCATCTCGCACAAATCAAAGAGTGACCAAACATCGGGGTTTCGGTTCGCTGGTATAACATAAACCACCGCGTCGGTTGAAGATTCCCCAACAATAGTTGAATCGTGAGCACTAGAGGTTGCCATAGTAAGCGTTTTTTGAGATTACCGCACAAGAAAGTGAGCGTTTTTAGAGTTTTTTTTATTAGAGAGTGGTGTAATTGAACCTAAACACCCACTAATTATTTAAACTAGTTTGGAGAGAGATTTTGGTGTGGAAATGGCTAAAAACAACTAGATATTGACCCCAACGGTCATATTAACGTTACTATGTTGTTTGCGAGACCAGTTTTTTTCTCCGGTAAAAAAAACTGATTTTTATAGCCATTATAGGTTAATCGGTTTCTTTTATTTCCAGCCCGACCAAACTACCCATGCACAGTCAGTTCATGAGTAGTTAGAAACCGAACTGGTTTTGGTTTTTTTTCTTGCAGTTTCGGTCTGGAAACCGGTTTTTTTTATTATTCTAGTTGGCACCATGCCTTGTTTCTTGTGGGCTTAACCTCTTTTAGTTCTTGATTCTCAATTGGGCCGGGGACTCACATTTAACCCGAAGAAACATATGTTTCTTTTATTTCCAGCCATTAATCATTAACTTGAAGCTAAATTACCTATTTACTTAGGTAAACTATAAACCCAAACCATATTGAAAAGTTGAAGCCAGCAGTTTCTTAACCAATTATATTATGACCTAAATGTTTATTTAACAAAATTAACTTTCAATTACTTTCATGAATGCCAAAGTCAACGTAACCATAGTTTTTTTTTCAAAGTCTTTATTTGTTTTATTCCACCATTCACTAATTAATTAATAATTCACTAATCAAGTTTCATAATAATTACATGGACTTAATTAGAGGACTTTAGCTCGTTTTCTCTATAACCCGCACGATATTAAATGCACATCAAAGAATCATATTTTGTTCTAATATCGAAGCATTTTTTGTATGATTAATACAAAGAAAAGTGTACCAAAAATTCACCAATCAATCGTTAAAAAAAACTTGTGTGTTCACATTACAAATCAAGAAAAACATAATGCTACAATACAAATTCCTCCATAATACAAAGTATTCATGAATGCTAATATGATAAAGATGAAATCAAAAATTGCTTAATGAGTTACTCTCTTTCTTATATAAACTTTCGTCAACCTAACGTTTTAACTGAAGGGCACTTTCATCATTTTACGTTGATTGCTGAGGGCATTATAGTACCTTCGTCATAACTTACCATCAAATCTTAGGGGTCCTCTAGCAATAATAACACCGAAGTTTTAAGTTAAGAGTTGTTTTCAAGATTGGAAGCCTCAACTTAATTTATATGTCATTCTTAATCTTTTAATGAATTTAATATATATGAACAAGTTGTTCCAATTTCCATACCCGTCACAACTAGGCCCAACCAATCATGTAATGTGGGCAGTAGCCTGTAAATGTAATGGATTCCCAACCTGGCCCATCAACCAGATATCCTTATTGCATTGATGAAATCAATTAATCGGGTTCGTAAAACATATTGATGATCTGGATATAAGTTTTAGGAGCTTTAATTACAAAGTTTCTCGTTGTATGATATATTTCATGAATCAATTGTAAGGTCAGATGTTAATTAAAACTTGTGAAGCAATATTTGGTTGCGGTTACGACATGTTTATAAAATTGTATCACATACTTAGTCTCATATCATCAGATGCAAATCATTCATATCCTATCTAGTTCGCAGGCATCTCAAATATCCATATATGAAATAATGTAATCTGAAATCTAATCTTAAAATCGCCAAAAGGCAGCTGAAATATTAAGTTCTTGACACAATTATAATAGTTTCATATTTTTAATAATCTTAGTTTTCAATTCTAGCAATTATTAAAATATTATTTTATTATTTATAAAAATATTCTTTTAATTATATAATATATCCGTTAGTATATTTGGGTTTCCTCCTGAATTGGTGTATATGCATTATTGCCTAGTGAAGATGGATATGATCAGGTGGTTTTGCTGATGGCACGATGATACTTCAATGGTCCGTCAGTGATCCAAAAATTTGCCGTTAAATGGGTATGTGATTGGTTTCCAGTAACTAGATGGATATCATCTGATATTAAACGGTCTCGAACCAATGGAAATTTTATAGTCCATCTCATATATGATCCGTAATATAGCCGTCTTATAATTTTGTTTTTCAAATTTCGGATTTTTTTTAATAAATTTTGTCGCAAATGCGTCGGAAATCATCAACTTTCTAGTAGCGGATGAACAAACTTAACTCGCTTACCACACCCAATTGCTGTTTGTTATCTTAGTAACTGGTTGTTTAACTTTTTATTAGTTGAATTGCTTTGGTTTTATCGATATATTACATTAGTGTTCATTATTCTGGTGTTTACTATGCATTGCTGACACACATACCTTTAAACCACGTACTATTGATCCGGTCATCTTATTTTATGATCTCTTTCTCTCTACCCTTAATTTTAGACATGGAAATATGTGAAATCAAAGACATGGAAATATGTGAAATTAAATAAACATATCAACTTAACCCTAAACTATATTGCATGTTTTTCAGTAAAAACTTCCCGTGAGTCCACCCACCTTTGGATCACAGTTTAACCGTAAAGTTATCTTAGAGATGGCAAAGAAACCTTAGTCCGACGGGTATATTTAAAATCTAAAACACCTGAGATATGTATGTCCGAAGCCTGACAGGTTTGGATCGGGTATGAGATTAATTTAAATTTTTTCATAGGTAAGAGACGGGTATAGAATTGGGTGATACCCGATCCGATTACTCGAAACCACATACCCGTTTACCCAGGTCATATACTAAGAAACAAATTATTTTTATTTTCTCTTGACCCTTGTCTATTAATTATTTATTTTAGTAAAGGTCATTACATGAATTTTTTTATATGTATTCGATATTATTATTTATATTTTGTATGTTGTGAATTATATACATAGAATTATATAAAAAGTATAATATATAATATTATTTATTTATGAGAAAGCTTATATAAACATTATATATGTATCATATATCCTGATACTTGATGATATTGTATTGGATCGGATATGGGACATGATTTTACAACCGAATACGGGACTGAGATTTCCAATACCCGAGCCGAACCCAACAATTGCCATCCTTAGACTATCTTTTCTCTTCTCATATATCCACGACCAATGCACCAAAAAACGTTAGTGATGTTGAGATCAAACATTCTTATTGTGAGTTATGACCATGAGTCCTATAATATCTCTAATGTTTACAACTGATTTGGGATTTTGACTATATAAAGACCTTACTAAGCTAAAGCATAATAGAGCAAATACAAGATATGTTAAGCTATTATAAATCTATATGTATTTATAACAATATAACATATATTAATTATATATATGGTACAATAATTAATGTCACCCTTCTTTTGTAGCATCACTGCATGTGCTGCTCTTCAAGTTGCCTTCTGTGATGCCATTTGAAGTTAAATCCAAGCACATAAAGGCGGATGAAAAGAAGAAGAAAAACAAACGAAAAATATATTAAACTTTTAATGATTTTTTCTTCTTTTATCTTATGTGATGGCAGAAAAAACACAGGGTTTTTTATATATTTAAAACCCAAATCAGATCCATCTCTCAAATAGAAGAAAACACATCATTAAACTCTAAAAAACTTAGAAAATAATTTCAAGAATCTCCATGTTTTTTCCAACATACCAACATTGTAACACAACGTTTGACAATATAAATCTTGCCTTCTGTTCTTTAGCCAAATGGCCACATTTGCGAGTGAAGTTTGAACATTTCTGTGAAGAACTTCTTGAAAGTTCACATGGAGAGTACTTGTTGTTCTTCTGTGATGGACTTTTTGTCGAAAATGATCTCAAAAGAGGTGATTTTGTGGAGCTTTTCTGTGACATGCTTCTTAAAAAAGATGATGATTTTGACGAATGATTGCATGGATCTTCTTTTGATAACTTCCACTTCTTATCCATGCATGCACTGCTCCTTAATACTGATTTCGATCTGATTTCTGTATATGAATTCTAGAGAGAGAGAGAGAGTGTGTGTGTGTGTGAGAGGGGGGGGGGGGGGGGGTTGTGTGTGAGTGAGGAGAGAGAAGACTGAAGAGGGTTGAGTGGAATATGAGGTGAGGTGTTGGAAAGATATAAATAGTAAAATAGGGAAAAGAGTATGTGTGTTTTTAGATTGTGCAGCAAGTTATTGATGACATCCTGACCGTCTATTTGTATAAATTATATACATGGTGAATAGTTAAGTTATTATGCACTTAAATAACAAGATAAATAATTAATTTGTACTTTTTTTTTATCATATAGCACTATTAATGATGTTGGGTAATACTGAGAGCATCCATAATAGTTGTTTTAGAGGAAAGAAGAGATGATGTGGAGGGAAGAGAATACGATAGCAGTTCATGTAAAAATGGCTAAAGACGACTTTTGTAAGTGAGGGGAGGAGTGAAATGGTGCATTTTGGGGGTCGCTTTTGGTTATGAGAGGACAAAACCCCAACAAGAGATGGACAAGTGCTTATGTGTTTTGAAGTCCGCTAGACGGTAAACAACATTTAAATTTAAACTAGGGATGTGTAAAATTAGGTCGAAACAAATTAGAAGTAATCTAGTTGGTTAATTATTTCTTATAATATTTTGGCTAGAAGTGGCATAGGAGGATGCAAAGAATTCGTGTTGAAACGACCAAATGACTCATCATTAATCGGGTTCATATAAACATATCTTAATTAGTCATATTTTAAAGAATGAAGATTTTAAGTCGTTAATATGTTTATTATACTTAACTATTTAGAGTAAGGTTAATATCATCAAAACCAAACACAAATGTTGTTGAAAATACTTTTGACATATAAAAATCGTTGCACATGTAAAAAACACGAAAATTATAGACCATAAACCCATTTCTGTTGTATTAAAGTTTAGACAATTTTCTGTAATGTAAGTATTTGTGAAAAAAAATATTAAAGTCTCTACACTCTTGATGAATTGAAGCAATAAAGGATAAATATTCTAAATATTGTTTGATTATAAGCACCAATAATGGGGTTTTTGACGTTTTTCTATAATGTCTCTCTATCTGCCCCAAGGGCGTTTTTCTTCAAAATTTTGCTTGGGGCGTTCTAAATCAAACGCCTGGTGACATTCTTTTGGCCAATCATGTCACTACACCCATTTTAAACATTAGTTTTAATTAAAAAAACAAAAAAATAATAATAGGTAATAATTGCAGAAGCATTATACCACTACACCCGTTAAAAGATAATGTCTCATAATGCCCAAAAACTAACTGGACCGCCACATAGCGAATAATGCCCCGAAGTGAGACATTATCTTCACGCTACCACTACACATCATCTAAGGCGCTTTATTCTAGACAAGTTAGTAAATTTGTTAAACTAAACTTACTAGTTTATGACCTTTTCCCATACAAACCAATATACTAATTTCAACCCTTTTCTCATCCCAGATATCATAAATAATAAATTTAGTACAATGTATAAGTCTTAGAATATAGGATTAAAATTTAAGTTACCACATTTTTTATGATATATTTTACTTTAAATAGAATATATAGAGGATTAAAATTTAAGTTATCACAGTTTCTATGATATATTTTATTTTCAAAGCATATTGGCCAGGAGGTCGGTGTTCATTAAACAATTGCTAACTTCCTAGAGAAGTGCTAACCATGGTACTTTATTTACATTTATTTATTAGTTTCTAAACATATCTTATCTTTAGTTTCTTAAATCTCATTCAAATTTCAGTCTTTTATTACCACCACAGTAAATTTTTAAAGTTTTAACTTTTTACTGTGGTAATTTTGTCTCGTTGCTCATGGAATTACCTGCATGATTAAAGAATATATTTTAATACACAAAATAAAGAAAACAAAAATGGATGTGGGTACAGCTAGCTGAAGCATAACATTTGTGTTGAAAGAAGACAATGAGGGTAGCAGTAGAAATATGGAAAAGACAATATCTTTGTGAGGAGAATGAGCTGTAGTATTCTGTTATAGTAGATTGATTCATGACAGTATCACTAATCCATGCATGTTTATTGTTTGAATTTTGGCATCCGATTCACTCATTCTTATCCTTTGATCTTACTAGGATGATACGAAATATGGTACAAACCCGACAAAAAGAAGATAATCAGATAACACGTTTAAATTGTAGGTAATTAAAAAACGAATCGAAAGAACAAGAGATTGACAAACTAGAACTTTGTGATTTCTGAATACGTAATTGTTCCATTACATTGACGTTATATATACAAGTTGAATCGGTGCTTCAAGGGACGCGACACAATGGTTACTAACTTACAACCTTATAGTCTAGACCCCTAAGTCAGGTTTCCCACTTCTCTTTTCTCCCATTTTGTAACATTTTGTGACTTTTATCCCGCTAGACCCGTTCACCATCCTTCTTTTACTAGACCTCTAACCTCCTCCTCGGCCAAGTCCAAAGTCTTCCTAGATTGAACTCCTACAACTACAATGCTCACATCTATGATCCTTAACCGTCTCTTTTCCATCTGATTTGGTGAACAGAAGTTTGTTATACACATCTCTCTCCCCAGTTAGCTTCTTGATGCATTCTTCGAAAGCCTTCAATCGTTCTTGGAATGCATCATGTTGAGATTGGCAAACTACTTAACTATGGCTACTATCTGGATGTATTTTTCTAGTACTGAACCTAAAAGCTTTCGAACCAATCTTTTATCATCCAAGATTGCTTGCTTGTAATGCAATTTAACCAATCTTTCCGGCATAGACATTGTGTGATTCATTAACATCCATTCATAGAGATTCAAGTTCTATCTGTAGTGTCTACAACCTGGCTTCCTTAACCCTATCAACTCCTACACAGCGAACCTTTAATGCGTCCCAGACATCTTCGGCTGAAGAAATATTTGCAATTAGCAATTTAATATTGCCAATGAACGGTACCCTCTGATAGAACGTAAATATGACAACAACAATCAAACCCCTTTTGTTTCCCGATCAATGATAACTCCGCTGCTGCTTCCCATTGTTGACGTTGTTAAGCACTTTAATGAATATATTTTATAGATTATTGCCATTGTTAACCACTTTAAATGAATATATTTTATAGATTTGCATTGTTAACCACTTTAAATGAATATTTATAGGCTTTCGAACAGAAACCTTATGATTATCAATTCGCCTCCGCTTTTTAATCAATCGGATGCTGCAGTTTCTGACAATCTGATGATAACAGTCGGTGATGAAAAGATGAACCGCTTTGATATCACTGTAGGTAACTAAGAACAATTTGAAAAAAAAAGTGATTGGAAAGCTAGAACTTTATGATTTTTAATACTAGATTGTTTGATTACATCGACCCTATATATACACGTTGAATTGGTGCCTTTAAGGGATCTGTCGTTTCACCATACGACACAACATAAACGGTTACTAACTTACAACCGTATAATTTAGACCCTAAGTATTTACAATGACACTTTAATCGTGTAATACTATACAAGAGTGACACTTAGACTCTTATATTAATATTTAGTTTAATATCCAATAAAAATGACATGGGGTGTTTGTGTTGACTTATCTAACTTGATTAATACTCGAGCGATGTTTGGGTTGTATTAAAACTCAACTCTTAAAACATGATTATGTCATGTTCATAACCTGGCAACCCCTTTGCTTTATAAGGTTAAATAAATTTGAGTTATTTAATACACTAGTTAGTTTGAGTTACATTAGAGAATGTGTGTTATGAGAGCTTCATTGGGGAATTTTTTTTTTGTCACGTGGGGCTATGTAGCCGCATTTTTCTTCACTCTTCACACCAACAAGGTGGTGTTTCGGAGGGTCTCTGAAAAGACTTTATCAATCATTTTTAATCATTATTTTATTTAATATATATTTATTTATTACTTTAATTTGTAACTAAACTAGTAATTTACCCGCCGCACGTTGCGGCGGTGCAATACCTTTTTTAATTAACCCAACGAAAACTATAGGTATTATACACGTCAATGCATGCGTCATTTATAACAACCTTAAAAAGAAGGAAAAGGTTAAGGTGGTGTAATTCCTTTTTAGTTAATTCAAATAAGCAAGAAGTTACATAGCATTGGATTATAGGATATTACATATGTGAAACCATGATTCAAAACGTGTTTAATATATCATCAATGTCTACATAACATGAGAGCGACAAAATGGTAAAGAAATCAAAATATAAATGCTAGCAAATCCTAAACCCTGAACACATTATGCAATACCATAAGTTAAATACAAACGTCTTGTGCGACATGTTCTTAGCCTCAGTTAATCATCCATCCAAAGCACATCTGAAATCTGTTTCGTGGAGTTTCATTTGAAGTTGCAAAATAAGAATCTTGTACCGTTCTCACTTGGTTTAGCATTGTGCGCCAGTGATGCTATCACGTTTCCTTGTATCATTGATGAAAGTAAAATTATTAGATCACCAAATGTTCATAACATACATCAAACATGACTTTTAAAGAATCAAATCATTAAAGTAAACGCCAAGCAACCCTAAGAAACAAAATGTTAAACCCATTTAGGTCAAAACATCCAAAAAACCAAATGCATGCAAACATATTAACAATGTAAAAGCTAATATTTATATAAATTATATAAGTTAAAATATTATAATTTGAAATTACGATGGTATAAAGCACCAAATCCATTTTTGTTGACTTCCACTTAAAGTCGTAAAATTTCAATTTATGGTCGATCATCCTAGGTTTTAGTTGCAATCTGGATTCATTGATGATTTACTCGACTTTTCCTCATTAATGTCCTATAGGTCTCTACCTTCTATGTAGGAAAGCATCTAGGTGTGCATAGTATGTAGGAGAAATACAAAACATAGAATTCATTTATAATATAAACATCATGCTATATGTATTTTGGAAAAAAATCAAACTCAAGGTCACGCTATACCTTATAGAATTGAAAATGTGTGCTATTTGCGGATAAAATCTAAATTACATTTTGGCTTGTTAACATGAATGTCGAAGACATCGTTTTACCGCATCTTGTTTTAGGCCGATATTAGTAATTCCATGAGATTTCCATTTCATAGACTTCAACTTGAAGTCGGAAAATGTGAATTTTTTTGTTGACCATTGTAGGTTTAGTTGGAGCATGGATTTATGGTTCAAAAGGTTCAACATTTGCAACTTCCATGTAAGAACAAGCATGGAAAGCATCCAAGTGTGCATGGTATTCGGTGAACTACAAAACATAGATTTACGTTATTATATTAACACCATGCTATATTTACTTTGGATATAAATAAAGTCAACATCAAGCTACACCTTCTTGACTTGAAAATATGGACAGTTGGCGGACAACATTAAAATATGTTTCAATGTAACTTTCTTGACTTAAATTCTGTACCGGTGATGCACAAAATTTAAAATATGTTTCAATGTAAACCCGAAGGCCAAAGCCCATCATTTTAGAACTTCTTGTTTTAAGTTGATCTTAATTACTCTTGCCCTTTGAAAGTTTTCTGAAATCTGAATATTAAAGCTTGTATAATTATTTCCTACACAAGTTTAAAATCAAATATTTATGTTAAAACCCCAATTACATGAGAACATGGAGATTCATATGATTTATGCTATGTAGATTCACATGACAATCCGTCAAAACATTAAGTAATAACAAAAGACATAAAATAAGACAAACCTTATCGAGGATAAAGTAATATTAAAACATGATCATAGCAATTAAAACCTTTTTAAGAATTGAGAAATGATGTATATAAAGATAACAAACCTTATCAGGCAAAAAAATAGTTTCTATTAGAGATTCAACGTTATGACTTGAATATTGTAGCATGAAAGAAGGCTGCAAATAGCAACATTACAACAACATCAAGAACAAACACAATACACATGTATGTAAGTAACAATAAATGTAAATCAAACCTTCAAGGCATACACCATTCTGAATGCTTGATTTATTGTCTTCTTTATTTAAATATTGTTACGTGCTGCAACTTATAGATGACTCAAAATATGATGATAAATGCATCATTGCTATGTTATTTGATTGTTTGCTAATGACTGAATATTCAACTACCTGGTGTGGCATCTATAAGGTAATATTTTTCCACATTATACATGAAACAAAAGTTTTGAACTTTGGTTGTTAATCTGCATAAATAAATCACAAACCAAAAATCAAAGAGTAGAACTTAGTACATCACAAATGATCACATCCATCAAAGTACACATCCATCTTTGGTAACACAACTCATGAAATTAACGAAGATACAAGAACGTCTTAATCATTCCTAAAATTAATAACAACAACCAATCACATGTTTAGGTCCATGAAACAAATAACATCACTCAAACAAATAACTAACAACATACAAAATTGGACTCAATGACACTATGAATCACACACTTACATAATAGTAGATTATAATGAGTGTCTTTTGGACCAAATTAATAACTTAGTTTATCGATAAAGCATATTCTATGACCTTAATCACAAATGGTCACATCCATCAAATTCCATTATGTCATCGTCAATTGGTTTGAGTCGAAATGTTTGTAACATGTACTCGCAAGACACATAGTTTTAAAACAACCACCAATGTTACATAACACCAACAAGGGATTCAAAGTAAGACATATAGACCTGTACAAAATAATATAATGCCAAATAACTATGAGCAACCCAAACATGGTTCACATATAATCCATTAAACTCGAGATCCATCATTAATACCACAAACTTATCAAATATTCAAAGCTATCAAATGAAACTCAGTAAACCATCGTATGTTTTTGAAAACCCCAAAAGACCTTAAACATAAATACTTATGGAAATCAAATCTTCAAAGAAAAAATCAAGATTCACATACATTCCATCAAGGTTCACATGCAATCATTAAACTCAAGATCCATAATTAATACCACAAACTTATCAAATGTTGAAGACCACCAAATGAAAATATATAAACCAACATATGTTTTTTAAAACCCAAAGACCGTAAATTTAAAGTACTCATGGAAATCAAATCTTCAAAGAAAACGCAAACTTATCAAGCAGGATTCACATGCAATCCATCAGACTCAATATCCATCATCAATACCACAAACTTATCAAATGTTCACACCATCACTAAACCAACATAGGTTATTGAAAACCCCAAAAAATACAAACAAATTATACCTATGGAAATCAAACCTTCAAACAAAACCAAAATCGAAAAATAAAATATTCACATGCATCACATTTAGACAATACAAAGGTTTTGAAAAATAAAACTATCAAATAAGCAACCATTACGTAAAACAATTTTAGAGCCAATATAACGGTGAAGAAACTAACGTCAAAAGCATATATAAAATTAGCAGAAATAAATAGCGAGTAACGACAAGTCTGTATAACAATGAACGTAACGTCACGTACATTCTAAAAACCTCATATCTAAAGGCAAGCGCTGGAAACCTATCTGATGCACTGTATCAAAACCAAAGTAACAAATCAAAATAAAAAAAGGCTTACCAATACAATGATCACGCGTACTTTAAAAGAAATCGATGTTGAACTAATCAAATAATCATAGAAAATAAGACTAACAAGATTTTGTCGGAGAAGATAACATGAGGAAGAAAGTAAGTGAAGCATCTAAAGCACAAAAGCTTGTCGTTGGAGATATAAAGGCGGAGGAAGACTGTCACACCCTGACCCGCCGCGGAAATGGTAGTCGGGGCATGATTGAGTTTTCATCAAAGCTCATGACATTTACTAATAATGTTTCGTATTTATTATTTCCAATTTAAAGGAAAAATTACAACAAACATACAAGCTCAACATGTTCTAAACATTCATGAACTCTTTATTTTTTCTTCTAAGGCAAATTCCTATGTGTTCCTTGCTTCAACCTACTCACATGTATCATGTGAAAAATAGCGTTTTTGGGTCAACAAAAGTTGGCGAGTGAATCTTATTTGATCATTTGAAAGAAATAGTTATACTGTTTATTTTAATAAAAATGTGCAATAACCAATTATGAGCATACGCATATGTAAATCTACCACAACCACATAAGCATCTAGCAATGCACACACAAACATGACAAATGATGAACTGTGAGATCAAGGCTCAATCAAACGGAGCCGATCTGATCAGGCACGCGATGCTCAACTCGTATCCCACGAGGAACTGATGGGCCTAATGTGAATGATTGCACGCAAATGAGAAAAATGTAACCACACAATACAACAAATAACATTACATAGCACGTTAGTTCATATAATGGTAATAGCACAAGTGTTTGAATAAACGAAATATGTAAACGACACATAATCCACCCCTAACATGAATAAAAAGGGAATTTGTAAGGATTCACCCATAATGGATTCGTTTTTCTTGGATTGACGACGAACGCGCACGATTTTGGATTTAACCAACGAGAGAAACTAATCTAAATAATAACGTAATAATACGATAAATAAATAAATTTTTATTTGAGATTAACATTTCTATTAATGCTTTTATTAGGTTTTAAGATTTATTTTTGTGGTATTTAATGTAATTTTTAAACCTAAAAAGTCTTATTTTAAGCATTTTAAATGATTTTTAAATGAAACTAATAAAGAAAAAATAGTAATAAAAAATTCGGTCCTTGTCAGATCTGACAGTCTGACCGGTTTTATCGCGTGTATTTTAGGCAGCGTGTGAGGTTCGAACTCGTGACCTCCCGTATGCGTGCACGCAGCTCTACCAACTGAGCTACGTGTCTAACCCGAAATAATCTCTATTTTAATTATACATATATACTAGTTAGGTTATTTCTGAAATTATTTATTTAAAAAGGTTTTTAAAAGTCTTTGAACCGGTGCATAACCCCCGAGTCAAACCCGCGACCTTTGACTGTGTTGCACCCAGCCCTACCAACTGGGCTGGGTGTCTAACCCGGTATAATCCGAAATTATATTACATTTATATACTTATTGTAAGATGATCTGAATAAGTTCTAAAAAGGTGGTTTTTATTTCAGAAAGTCGGACGCTCATAAGACTCGAACCCGGAACATATTGTTGAGTTTGCACACAGTCCACCACTGGACTGTGTGTCTAACCTATTTAAAACACCATATATAATTATATAAAAACACTAAATCAGTTTCATCTTCTTCATGAATAAAATTCCCAAAAACACACCCAACTGTTTGAAATTATAATTCGACATTGATATTAAATTGAAACAAAAGAAGAATGTTCAAGTGAATATACCGATTTAGATGTAAACCTGAATATCTGGTGATGTCCTTCCGGCGATAAAGAAATTTTTCCGCGAAGAAGCAGATTCTGGCGGAGTGTTAATTGAAACAGAGGTATCTCTCAGAGAGTTTTAGTGTGTAGATGAGAGTGTGAGCGAGTTCTACAAGGTTCTAGGATCACTAATAGGCGAAGACACTGATTTGAATTTAATTTCAGGTTGTGTAGGTTTTGGTCAAAACCTTGAATGGCAAATTAACTGTATAACCGTTTTGATTTGACTCAATGATTAAATTTATATGCATGATTAGAAACAGTTTTTGGTAGTTAATTGAAAGGAGAAAACAACAATCTTGATTGATTGCCGAGATGAGTTCACCTGTTACTAGGCGGGACTCCAACCAGTTTTAAAGGTAACGAGCTTATAACAGATTATTTGGTTCAGATATGTCAGATGTTGTGCATGTGTTGTAGCAGTGGGTAGTGTGTGTTGTTTGAGTGGAGACCCGGGTTCGATCTCGCGGTCCACTCTTTTGGTAGTTAATTGAAAGGAGAAAACAACAATCTTGATTGATTGCCGAGACGAGTTCACCTGTTACTGGCGGGACTCCAACCAGTTTTAAAGGTAACGAGCTTATAACAGATTATTTGGTTCAGATATGTCAGATGTTGTGCATGTGTTGTAGCGGTGGGTAGTGTGTGTTGTTTGAGTGGAGACCCGGGTTCGATCCCGCGGTCCACTCTTTTTTTTAATAAGTATTATATTTATATATTTTATTTATTATTATTATTTTATTATCTCTATTACCATTTATTTTATTAATAAAACCATATTTATTAATCGTCTAACATAAAATATTATAACATATATTTACAAAAATAGAGCAGTTTTAGAATCCGTTTTTTGTCAGATGTTACAAAGACTTTGCGTGTAAGTATCCAACAAAAGCCAGTATATACATCCTAAGTGTCAAAAGCCAAAAAGGAAGGATCAAACATATAAATCACTAAAGTACCAAACATGAAGGAGCAAAGATAACAAAAGACAAACCTGAAGAGCCAAAACCCGAAGGTGTATTCACCACTGACTTTGGTTTTTAGTATAAAGGATAATGTTTTACAATAATATTAAAAAAATATAGAATTAAATAAAAACAAAACAACTTTAAAAAGAATATAAAATAACAATTCCTAAACTTATAATATATATATATAGGTAGAGGTTCATGTAAGAAAATATAAAAGTGTGAGATTGATAAGAAAGATTTTGGAGGTGACACGTGTCCCTTTTTATTTTGATAGTTTAAGGGTATAAGTGTAATTTAATTAATAAAATCTAATTATGAATGAATATATGTAACCGATTTTTGGCAGTTATTGTGGGGATTTTCGAATTTGAAGTCATATATCTTATAAAGAAATAACACCCTAACTCATAAAAACATAACAACATGTATATTGAAGGCATACATCTTATAAAGAACATAAATAAACATACCAGGACTCTATATTCCTTATTCCAGAACTCAAAGCAGACCTTTTTAACAGAAACAACACCCTAACTCATAAAAACACCACATCATGTATATTGAAGGCACACATCTTATAAAGAACACCCTAACATTGAATATAACAGAACCACACTCTAATAAATTAAGGACCTTTGTCCTCAAATTAAATATAACAGGGATAACACCCTAACTCATAAAAATACACAGCATATATATTGAAGGCATACATCTTACGAAAACAGAAATATAACAGAAATAACACCTTACAATTAAAACACCATTGTATGAACATAGAAAAAACACGATGGACTAAAACATCCAAGCGAGACGTAATTTTTTTCTCTACATAAGTATATCAATATTATACTCATATTAAAGATAAAAAAACACTCGTTATTATGGTGTAATTTTTTTTAAAAAAGAGTTACGTATAAAAAGTTATTGACGTTTAAAAAAAAGGGAGAACTTATGTGCATTAATGTTAGTTTCTTAATTTAAAAATTTAAATTTACCTTTATACCCTTAATCTAGAAAATTAATTAGTTTAATAATTGTCCAATTCAATATCAATCAACCATTAGATTAGATATATAATGGTTTAGATTATTAATTATCGTTCTCACACTTTATATTTTCTTACAATAACCTCACCCTTTATATATAGGTTTAGGATCCTGTAAAAAAGATGAAATTTGTGAGAAAGATAAGAAAGAACATGATGATGACATATGCCATTATTTAATTTATTAGGATAAGGGCAATTAAGTAATTTAACAAAAAACATATTAAAGATAAAATTCAAAACCCACATGCAACGCATATGCAAACTTCCCCCGTATTTTTTAAACGTTAATAACTTTTTATACGTAACTTTTTTTAAAAAAAAAATTACACCATAATAACGACTATATTTTTATTTTTAATATGAGTACCATATTGCTATACTTATATGCAAAAAAAATTACGTTTCGATCGTGTGATTTAGTCCATGGTGTTTTCTCTCTATTGTTTTAATTGTATAATGATTCAAGGAATTGTGTTTTACAGTAAAACACATGAACGTGTATAAACACAATAACATTGCAAATACCATTTACGTTTAATCTTTTAATCTCATTTTCTATGGTGTTTTATTTTAGGATTTCAAAACAGATTATGGTGTCTTGTAAAAGGATATAATTAGCTCATTGAATTTAATGATATTTTTTATTGCTAATGGAATGGTTCTTTGTATACTTGTATGGTGTCTTGTTTTCTATGGTGTTTTATTTTAGTTTCATGGTGTTTCTGTATAAGAAAATGGTCTAAATTCATTGGTATTTGCAATTATGGTGTGTTATATACGTTCATGGTGTTTTAATGTAAAACACAACACCTTGAATCAATATATAACTAAAACAAAATAGACAAAATACCATGGACTAAAACGTCCGATCAAAACGAAATTTTTTTTTCTCTGTATAATTATAGCAATATAGTACTCATATTAAAGATAAAAAACACTCGTTATTATGATGTAATTTAAAAAAAAAAAAAGTTACGTATAAAAGTTATTGACGTTTAAAAAAGACGGGAGGAAGTTGCATATGCATTGCATGTGGGTTTTTGAATTTAAAAATGTTAAATTTACTTTTATACCCTTAATATAGAAAATTAATTATTTTAAGGATAAACATTATTTACAATTTTACCATTATAATCTCAACCATTAGATTATAGATCAAAGGGTGTAGATTCTTTCTTACACTTCTCACAAAACACACCCTTTTTACAATAACCCTACCCTATATATATGTTGTTATTGTTATTTTGAATCTTCCTGTACTCCTCATGTATTCCTTCTTTCATCAACCAAAATAACTCAATATAGTCTTCAGATAAATGGTCTATTTTCATGGCTATTAATTTTATATCGAAATTTCTATATCTCCGTTTGTTCAACTTGACGAAGTTTGTCGAACTTAAAGCTAATATTTCCATGCTTTCCTTGAGGCTGGTCAACGCTTCACTTATAATTTATCCCACTTTATATTTTCCCTTTATTGATCCTCCCGGGTGGGGGTACTAGTTCTTCAATGATAACAAATTCATCATTCATGTTGTTGAGATCGAAGTATGTATGGACGTCAAAGCTACCTTGGGACGGGCTATTCACAATGGACGAAGATGCTTTTATCTATTTTGTTGATGGACCTTGACCCATCATTGGTGCCAAGTGTCATTTGGTTGACTTTCTCAAAATCTCCTAAACCGGCCTCTGAGAAAGTATAGGTGTAAAAGACAAGGTCATCCTAACTGCTTGACCGATTGCTCCATTTTTGTCATAAAGATTTCCAAAAGGTCCAACCTTTCGACGTATCTGCACCCAATGATCTGATATTATGTCAATGCTACGAAATTTACACCCCAATGTTTTATTAAAAAAATGTTGAATTCGTGCCCAAAAGTTGAAGAAACACCGGTTGAACCTAGAGATATCCGGAGATATATAAGTTACAACCAGGGGGCTTCTACATACAAAGGTTGTCTCTTCGCTCGTTCTTCAGGGTGATCTCACTCAGACTGATCTGCAAAACTAATAGCGCCGTTAGTCTCGTCACGGGAAAAAGGGTGGTTTTCTTCGTGACCACACTCCGGCGTGAGAGTAAGTATTGAGTGCTTGCAAGTAATAAGCAAGTAAGCTCAAGTAGCATGCAATAGGTTAATTCGTAAGTTTATGAAATGTGTGGTTTACCTTGTGGTCTGATACTTATTTTATAGCCGAAAGTAAATGGGCCCAGGAGATGGGCCTTGGGCCCTGCCCAACCAACCAGAGACATCCCTTTTGTCCATCTGCGTCAGACATTAAATGTCCCCTGCAGGGGAATTAATGTCTCCTGTCAGGAGGTGTTGTCTGTCGGGCGCTGAATGGTACCATGTGTATAGACAGTAAGGACGGACATCTCTAGCGTCAGACCTTCTACCAGCCCAAAGTGGAGAAGGTGGAACAGTCACTGGCGTAGATATGGTTGGTGTACAGTCTGGTGTCTGCGTCACTGTTCATTTGACACTCTCAAACGCAACCTGCCGAGCAACCATTCGTCACAGTCCTGCCACTATGTACCCTTGAATATGTTCAACACCTCATAGTGCTTACCCCTTCTGCGAGGCTGTCAGTATTTTCCCGCCAGCGCAGAGTAGCAGGGATAAATCCTTTTGTCTACAATGCTCTCATGTTTGTCTTGTCCTTGCAAGGTTTTAGGATTTATGACTGGAGGGTTGTATGCTCCGCAGAGGGTCTAGTAGCCTGCGCGTGTAAGTCTAACTTGTCGTTGCGCCAAGTATACAAGGCTCGTTGTGTGACTTATTGGTGTTGGTCTAATTTACTGTTGCGCTGAGTACGCAAGGTTCATTGCGTGACCTATTGGTGTTGGTCTAATTTACTGTTGCGCTGAGTGCGCAAGGTTCATTGTGTGACCTATTGGTGTTGGTCTAATTTACCATTGCGTTGAGTGCACAAGGTTCATTGTACGACCACTTGGTGTTAGGTCTAATTTACCGTTGTGCTGAGTGGGCAAGGTTTATTGTACGACCACTTGATGTTTGGTCTAATTTACCGTTGCGCTGAGTGCGTAAGGTTCATTGTATGACCATTTTATCCTAAGGAAGACGCACCATTACACATTGCGCACAAGGTTATCCTTGTAGTTATGATGTTGAGGGTATGGTTCCCTGCGTAGGTGCATAGTTTTTGGGACCATACCCCTCTAAGTCCCCCAGACAAGTGCTGCTCCTATGCGCATGTTGGTAAGTAGGAGGAGTGCTAGACTAAAAGAAATGTTGTATGCGCCGTTATTGTAGTGGCCAAAATTCAATAAGGGTTGGAGGAAAACGTTTGTGTGAAGGAAACGCTTTGTCATCAAGATCTTGAAATTTGAAACTCTGCCAATCTGACGTTACAGGAGGGTTGGTGAGAAAAAAGTGGGATTTGAAAGGACGTCTGACAGCTGTTGCGTGTACTCAGCCGTTTCGCCTGCCATTCATTAATGAATTTGTGATAACTCGTAATTTCGAGGTTAGAACTGTTCGTTTTCGTATTTATAATCGAATTATATACTTATCTTATTCGACGAATTTAATTTATACCTATTTAATTTAAGCGTGTAGTCGAAACCAAATCCATATTGTGTTGAACCGACCTGAACCGTTTCAACCAAAGTTGTGTCTCGCTTGTCGAGTCAATCCACTCACGAAACCCGAAACCTAGGAGGTCCAAACCATAGCGTATATACTATATATTATCATTCCTAATTTATTATACATATACATTAGTGTAAAAAAAACAAATAAGTAGTTAAACCCGATCCGCTAGTCCAAACCCGACCCACTAGTCCCCACCATTTCGGCCCAAGCTAAACCCTAACCCCCCAAACCCTTGCGGCCCAAGCTAAAGCCCAACACCCCCTAAATTAGATGTGCGTACATGCAACTCACAAAAAAACCCTAACTCAAAATTTGTCCCTCCTTCCCTCCCCTACTGTCGACGTGATCAAGAGCCCAAGGACTTCAAGTAATCTAGGTTTCAAGGCTAATCGAATTCCTTCATCGCTTGGTATCATAATCTTGTGTTTCATGTTAATTATAAATGTTCATGCTTGATAATATTATGTTATCTTGGCTGTGTTTTTCTGATTTCTTGATGTCCTTAACGTTTATGATGATTTCATGTAGTCTAGGGTTGTTACAATTCATACATGATTGGTGATTGATCGCTTATGGGTTCGGTTAGTCATTAGGGTTTCGATTATTGCATAATCTTGGTTTGAACCTTGTTAGTTCCTTGTGAATTATTTGATGTATAACATGATTTATAATGATTACCTGCTGTATATGATGCATATGGGTCGTTTTTTTGCTAAGTAATCGTTTTTGGGAGTTGGGTAACGAAACAGGAAGCTGCGCGGCAGTTACAGCCAACTTAATCGGCTGTAACCGGGTCATAACTTAACGAAAATTTGATTTTCTCAACAGTCTATAACGTGCTATTTTAAAATACGCCTCTAATGGCGCTGGAATCATGATTTTTGGACATCGTTTGCTATTTTAAATAAATTATTTCGTTTCAGCTATGAAAGCTGCGTTTTTCTGCAGGTTTTATGTGATAGGTTTTGCGTCATAACTTGCTGCATATCTAGATTTTTCCTGTGAAATTCCTACTGTAGATAGCCTTTAACGTGTAAAGAATTTTTCCGCTGGTTTCAAGTCAATCGGATAAACGGTGAATTTTAAGAAAATATTTAGTGGGCAGGGGTCAGATTTCAACGAATCTGACCACTTTTAGTGTTTGATTTTTCAGGGAAAATCCTTAAGGAGTTTGGTCACCAAATTTTTACACAATAGTAGATGCTCCGATTGACACGCCCTGTAATTTTTTGGGAATTTTCCTGTACACGGACTGTCCGAAAATGCACTATATTGCTGAATTTTTATTGAAGAGTATTTTAAATCTTTCGTGACACTTGTATGGTCGCTAAGTAATGTCGTGATAGATGCATGCATGATAATTAGTATTTTATGATAAAATGTACTATGTGCTAGATACGTGTAGGATTCGTGTTTCCACGTGAGCACGCACACTAACTCTTAAACGGTAATCATGTTAGGACGTGATTGACCCCGCGTATTTATTTCATTCCTTAATCCAAGCATTCAAAGGTGAGTTCACTACTCTTTTATAGGCATGCGTCCCGAGGGGACAAACTACTATTCCTTGGAGGAATACTTTTTTATAATTGTTGTAGTATAATTTCGATGTTAGTTAATAAACTCAAACTCTGTCATGAAAGTCCCTACTTACAACCGAACTAGTTGCTGGGAGGCAACGGGGTATTTGTTGATAGCGTTATTAGGCTTGACAAACCTCACATCGTGCTGGGAGCCGGGCGTGAACTAAGAACCTTAAACACATGGCCAATGTTGATAGGCATTGATGAGGGCAAACAAACATACGTCACTCGGTATCGAGTTATTAACGACATGTCTTTAAACTAAACACCAACCCGTTTACGTTAAATAAAACTGTGAACTCGCCGGCTTAATCGCTGATACACTTTTCTGCATGCTTGCAGGCCGTTAGATAATCATTGCGTGGGAACTTACAGTCTGAGGAGTCTGAAGTGTCATGGGGTGTGTTACTTGATTGCAAACAATAAACTTTACGCTTTAAAATATTTTGTTTTTTTGTTGTTTGAGATATTTACATTTGCTTCCGCTGATTACATACTATGTTTGAAATGATTTAATTGGAGTCACTATTCATGTTGGACATGATGACCTTGTTTTTGAATATTTACTATTAGTTCGACATGATTAGCGGCTAGATCCTGGTACGTTGCACACCTCGTGGTAAAACTCCGCAAGTGGTAATTTGGGGGTGTAACAGAATTGGCACAGAGTGGCGGCCACGCGCGCATATTAACCGTCGTTGGCAACTTGCCTACCACGCATCTTTTTCTGGTTGGTTGTTGTTGGCACGCGTGTGTCACGTTCTCCAACCGCATTAAATGCGAACACTATAAATAGGTGTAACCGCTTAGGGTTTTCTTCATCCTTCAACATTCTCACCTCAAATTCGCTGTGCTTTCTTGAGTCCTTGAGTTGTTTTTGTCTTCAAAATTTTTTTAAACTTTCCTTCTTTCTCTGATTATGGCGTCTAGAGGTTTGGAGTCTACCTCTGCTGCTAAGGCTTCGACCTCTCTGCTGCTGAGGCTTCGACTCTCTGCTGGCATGCAAGATGAGTCGGCTTACTTTTGACCGCCTAGTCTCTGGTTTCAAGTTTCTCCGGGCTGGGGTGCCCGGTTTCCGGAGGAAGGTAAGACAGCCGCCGATGCGCCGGCCGGCTACATCTCCCTTTTTCAAGAGTTAGTCGGTGAGGGCAACTTCCAGTTGCCCGTTACAAAATTTTTCTTGAAATTTTGTAGTTTTACGGCTTCCACCTATCTTAGTCGAGTCCGATGGGAATGGTGAGGATTAAGCATTTTGAGTTTTTGTGCTGGTCGACAGGGTCTGTTCCAACCGTCGACCGCTTCTGTATTTTTTACCAACTCCAATGTTCGATGGGGTTTTATTTTTTTCAGCACCGTGCATAAGCACGGAAAATTTTTCTCTCCCCCCCAAGTCCTTCCATGATTGGAAGGCAAAATTCTTTTTTGTGAAGTCTGGCGTTGTCCCCTTGTCGATGCAGTTCGAGGGGCCGGATGAGATTCCGGCGAAAACCCTCCCTATACCAGTGTTGGACATCTGGTATACGGATTTAAAGGAGATTCCGGCAATCTAGTTGCCAGAGAGGATACTGGTGACGGCCAGTATAAGTTTGGTTTGGGAAACCAACCAGCCGACATCGACCGGTGTACATGGAGGGGGATCGGAGTAAGTGCTCCTACTTTGTTGGTGTGTTTCGTGATTCTGCTTTGTTTGTAGGCTAACATGCATTTCTCTTTTGCAGGGGCCCCGTTGTTCTTGGCCGCCTTCGAGAGAAAGGAAGGGCGGGTTGAGAGGCTCACCCTGGGCCCGGATGAGCCCACCTGGTATACGCAGGTGTTGGACAATTTTGCACTTCCCAGGGATGCGGATTTGGATGCCCCCGCGCCTCCCACTGGTAAGTTCCTGTTGTTGAATGTTGGTAACTCTGCATGTTTCTCACTTGTGGTTGCGCCATGTTGTAGGCGCTTTGAAAGACTTGGGTATTGGCCCAGAGCATGAGAAGAAGTGACGCGTGGGGTCGAACACTGCGGTTGAGAAGGAGGTGACTCAACCTAGGGCAGGCCCTCCCAAGGTATGCACGTTGTCTCTGACCGTTGGAACACCTATGTAGTAGTTTCTGACTCATGGGAGGGTCTTGAACCTGTAGGTGTGAAGAAACACGCGCTAAGGCCGGTGGTTATCCCAACCACCAAACCTGTTAGCTCAGTGGGGGATATCCCGACCGCCAAACATGCTAGTCCAGTGGACGTTGAGTCCAGTCCGGAGGTGCCTCGTAGGCGGAAGAGGCGTCCAAAGGAGGACCTCTCCGTGCAGCCCCCTAAGAAGGTTTCGCGGAGAATGATAGGGAAGAAGGGGAGTCTGGGAGTGGTTACTGCCAAGATCTCCCTAGGTAACTTTATAACTGATGTTTATTCTTCCATTTTTCATTCTGTGTATAACTAACCCTTTGTTATCGCGCAGTGGACGATGAGCCGGTTTTTGTGGAATCCAGCACATGCACCGCGCCCACGGATACTCCAATGCCCCCGTTTGTTGGTCAAGGCGAGGAGTCTGTTGCTGGGGCAGCAGAAACTGAAACAATGAGGGAGGGGCCTCACGTGGTGGTGGAAGGTTCTGGTAAGGGTACTAATGCGGGTTTGTGGGGGTGGAAGAACTCGCATAGATGGAGGAGGAACCGCGGGTGGAGGTTGAAGAACCTACGGTGGTTGTGGAGGAACCGGGGTTGGTGCTGGAAGAACCCACGGTGGTGGTGGTGAAAGAACGCGTGCTAACTAGTGGCGAGGTTTTAGTGGAAGGGGCGGAGCCGGTGGAAACGACTTCCATTGATGGTGTGCAGGCTGATGCCCCGCAGGGGGTACATGTGAAGAGCCGGCACCCGGGGGAGAAGCGGAGAGATCAGGTAAGAGTCCTTCCGCCGAAGAGTCTCCAATCGCCCGGACGAACCCCGGGTGATTATTGTTACAGGTCATACTCCACAGCTCAAGCTGAAGAGATCCACACCCCTGTGTGGAAGTTAGAGAAGGGAGAAGACTTCTCTCACTGGCCGGTGTGCCGTGAGTTTTTCAAGGGAGCCTTTCCTCCAGCGAAGGTACGTGTTCTTGCTGAACAAGAACAAGAAACCACGTACCACAGGTACCTCCAGGCAGCTGCAAGGTCCGCCTCTGTTACTTATAAGATTGTTCCTGAATGGCGGGGCTTGCTGAAACAAAAGAAAGATCTTGAGGCTGCCCAAGCGGTCTTAGGTAAGGAGCGAGCCCAAATGGCTGCCGTGAAGCTACGGTGCAGGCAAAGGAGACTGCCTACGCCGACCACCAGCGAGCTGAAGAATGGGCCACGCTGGGATGGAAGAGACGGGCCGAAGCCTTTGATGCCAAACTTGCGGAGGAACGCAAGTTATGGAAAGAGGCTTGTGAAAGGGATAACATGGAGAACAAATCCTTGAGGGATGAACTGGCCCAGTTGTGTGCTGAGGTGGCGCGAGAGAAGAAGGAGAAGGAGGCGGCGGCTACTGCGGCTGCAGAGGCCGGTGTGCACACGCACACAGTGAGCAGAAGGAGGTAACCACTTGTCTTTGTGCTAACCTTGTTTTGAACAATCAGGTTGAAGCTTGTGCTGCTCTGGCGAGTGCCAAGAAAGACCTTCAGGCAGCCTTGGTGGAAAAGGCTGAGCTTCAGCGCAGGCTGCAATTGGCGGAGGGCAAGGTGGAGGCGGGCGAGAAGAAATTGGAGGATTCTGAAGACGCCCGCGCCAACGCCGAGTCGTTGGTGGAGTCGCTGACCAACAACATGATGTGGATGCAACAGCATGGAGTTGTCAATGTAAGTACTCCGCTTGTTTCTTGATCATTCTTGATGGTTCTGATTTTATCTTTGAATTTGCAGATCGCAAACTCCATTCTGAACTCTGCGGAGTTAGATGGCGCAGTGGCCAAGCTAGTGGTTGCTGCGCGCCATGATGGGCACGCGCAAGGCTATGCTGAGTGTGTGCAACACGTCACTCATGCATTGGACGTTCCATGGGGTTCTAGTCATGCTGCCACTCATGGAGTCAATACCGGAGCTGCTTTCGATCGGGCACAGCAAGGGTATGACCATCTTGATATCCTAGCGTTGGAATTGGTAAGCGAGGCGCTCACCCACGACGACTTCGTGGACCGCTTGAAGGATATATTTCCGGAAGAAGCCAAGGCCGCTGCTGATGAAGACTAATCCTTAATGTAATATCTTTGTAGGATCTTTGAGTGTGCCGCGCATTGCGCGGATTTGTAATTATTCTTCTCTTTAATGAAATGTTTCTTCCTTGTTACAATATTACGTGAAGAAGGACCAACTTTGAGTAGGTGTAGCGAATGAAACTGGTAATGAACTTGTGTATGAACGTCAACTCCCATGCGCATGCCATAGGTAGTAACTTAGGGTTCAAGAGTCATTGTATACCAAGGTGTTTTCGCGTAGAAGTGGTTTCGCGCATTTGTAATGAAACATTAAGATTAAATAGATCATGGAACTTTTTCTTTATTACACAATGAGGCGTAAGAGCCATATACAGCACTGTCGTAGCTGCTGCGCATTCCATGTCCTAGGGATGTTTGTACCGTCTAGGTGCTTGAGGGTATATGCGCTTTTACCTAGGACTTCATGGATAATGTAGGGACCTTCCATTTGGGTGCAAGTTTTCCAGGATGTTCAATGTTGGACGCTTCGTTTTCGTGTAGAACAAAGTCACCAGGTAAGAAGGTACATATGCGGACTCACGCGTTGTAGCACTTTTCGAGCTTAGACTTATATTTTGCTTCGTTGATTGCGGCGTTTTCACGCCTTTCTTCTAGTAAGTCCAAGTCGAGTCTGCGCTCGTCTTCATTGTTTTGGTTTGCGCAGCGAGCATGCGTGGTGATGGGAGGCCTATCTCTGCGGGAATTACTGCCTCCGTCCCATACACAAGTCTGAAAGGAGTTTCACCCGTGCTGGTTTTTTGGCATGGTTAGATGAGCCCAAAGAATGTTTGGCAACTCATCTACCCAACCTCTTCGCATCGTGCCCAATCTTGTCTTGATCCATTCGACAATACTTTTGTTAATGCTTTCCACTTGGCCGTTCCCTTGGGGATGCCTGATTGAAGTGAAAATGTGTTTGATATGCATTTCTCGCATCCATTTCTGTAGTTCTTCAGCTGCAAAATTGGGGCCATTGTCACTGACTATGCGCAGGGGTAACCCGAAACGGCATATGATGTGCTCCCATATGAATTTTCGAACTACAGTTGCTGTGGTGGATGCAAGGGGTTTGGCTTCAACCCACTTGGTGAAGTAATCGACTGCGACGATTATGAACTTCACCGCGCCTGGGGAATCTGGGAAGGGTCCCACCATGTCGATTGCCCAATGCTGAAAGGGCCAAGCTGTTGTGATAGTGATCAAATGATTCTTGGGGCACAACGTCTTCGGAGCATGGCACTGGCATGATGTTCACTTCCGCTGTGTTTCAACCGCATCTAGGTGCATGTCAGGCCAATAATAACCGGCGTTCATGATCTTTGCTATGACCATGCGCGAACCGGCATGAATTCGCATAACCCTTCATGTATTTCGCGTATCAAGTACTGCGTATCTTGCGGATCAACGCAGCGGAGGAGCGGTCCCATGTATGACTTTCAGTATAGGATGTCGTCCGCCATTTCGTAATTTAGTGCCTTGTTCTGGACCTTCCTTGCTTCCGCTTGTTCTCGGAGAGGATCCCGTGTTGCAAGATCATGATTATGGGACGGATTCCCCACTTCAATGATGTTGACTTGGCACAAAGGAACAGAAGAGTTTTTTAGTACCTCAATGCACACTTCACGCGCGAGGTGCTTGAAGCTTGCGCACATTTTGCAATAAGTGGGTGAGCTTCCCACTCTTAAGCGCTTTTTCAATCTCCATGCACAAGGAGATGTGGTTATCAGTTGTGTGCCCCGTATCCTTGTGATAATGGCAGAAAAGGTTGGGGTCTTGACCTTTCTTATTGCGCATTGGCACCGGCTGTTTGAACTGGTGGTCTTCAGTGCTGACGACCTCTGCCGGTGTCTTCGTCAGTGGGGTCCACTGACGATCGCGATTATCTTGTTTTATTGCTCGCTGAATAGCGAGTTTACTGATGGTCGCGCGTGCGTCGACCGGTGTGTGGGGAGGGTTCTGGCTGTGGTCCCTCCACCCTTTATTCTTCTTCCCAAAACTTCTGCTCATGTCTTGGGGGCGGTGATGAGGTAGGGGAGGTCTACTATTATTGAGGTTGTGCTCTGTCTGCGCGTAGACCTTTGTCGCTGCCATGAGTTTCTCCTAGCTCTTGGGGAGGCCTATAGTTCCTGATAAGACTTTGATCATCTCGTCACAGCGTACGGCGTATTTGAATTGTGCACGAATCAGATTTCATGCACGTCCCCTATCCCTATCACCTCTTTATTATAGCGGGTGATAAAGTCCTCTAGACTTTCATCATCACGATGCCAGATGTTCATTACATCAGAAGAATCTCTGACTAACGCCGCTGTTGGCTGAAGTGCGTCAGGAATTGTATTTTAAGTCGTTCCACAACACGAGCTTGCCTGTGGGAAGGTTGTCAGACCATAGGCGTGCAGCGCCTGTGAGAGTTTGAACAAATAGGTGACACCACATAGGCAGCGTCCAGCCTCCGATCAGTCCTGCGCCCATGAAGAGACGTAGGTGGTCGTCTGGGTCTGTCAACCCGTTGTACTTCCCGACGTTGGAGGAGTTTTGCGCGCTCGAACGGTGCGAGCGCGATCTCCTTGATAAATTTGGAGTGTTCGGCTGCTTCAGCCGGCCGGTAGATCAAGTTATAATTATGCTCCGCTTCCGGGTTGTAGCCATCCCGTGGAGCGGATATGTATGCAGCATGACCTTTTGGTAGCCGGTGAAACACACTGGCGCTATCACCCTCGCCATAATTTTTGTCCTCCTCACGCTGGGTGTACCGTTCCCCGAGGGGACGCGGGCCCAACCGCGAGTGGACAGATGCTCGCCTAAGAGAGTGAGATTCAGGTTTATGCGGTGGTTGTGTGTACTCCGTCTCTTGGGTACGGAGCTCAGACGGTACGCTCGCCCCAGTTGGCGAGTCGTAGCTCAGTATTCTTGGTGCAGGCGAAACATGCACCTGAGCAACGGGCTGCACTAGGGCAGCAAGAGTGTCCGTTTGTGCGCAGAGCTGCGCGTAGACGGCGTTAAGGGCCGTCTGGGATTTAATGTACCAAGACCTTGGGGTCTCACCTGGGGGTAAGACCGATGTGATCAGTACAAAGGGAGTCTCCCTTTGAGCCCCGGGAGTAATCAGAACATCTACTCGGCCAGAGTCGTGGCGAACTCTGACATTCTCAGAAGAGTCTTCTTCCACTAGTCCATCGACTCGAGAAGCATGAACCGGGTTCTTGCCTTCGGCTTTTTGAGGACCTCGTGGAGTGTTGGATGGGAAGTCAGCCATTTGGTTGTGAGGTTTACGAAAAAACGAGAACGAAAGAGCTTATGAGAAAGAGAGAGTAAATAGCGGATGGCACCAATGAAGAAACACCAAACCTAGGGATATCCGGGGATATATAAGTTACAACCAGGGGCTTCTGCATACAAAGGTTGTCTCTTCGCTCGTTCTTTGGGGTGATCTCACTCAGGCTGATCTGCAAAACTAACAGCGCCGTTAGTCTCGTCACGGGAAAAGAGTGGTTTTCTCCGTGACCACACTCCGGCGTGAGAGTAAATATTGAGTGCTTGCAAGTAATAAGCAATTAAGCTCAAGTAGCATGCAATAGGTTAATTCGTAAGTTTTTTAAATGCTTGGTTTACCTTGTGGTGTGATACTTTTTTATAGCCGAAAGTAATGGGCTCAGGAAATGGGCTGATGAGCCTTGGGCCCGGCCCAAGCGACCAGAGACATCCCTTTTGTCCCTCAGCGTCAGACATTAATGTCCCCTGCAGGGGAATTAATGTCTCCTGTCAGGAGGTGTGGTCTGTCGGTCGCTGAATGGTACCACGTGTAATGACAGTAAGGACGGACTTCTCTGGGTCAGACCTGCTACCAGCCGAAAGTGGAGAAGGTGGAACAGAAACTGGCGTAGATGTGGTTGGTGTACAGTTCATTTGACACTGTCAGACGCAACCTGCCGAGCAACCATTCGTCACAGTTCTGCCACTCTGTACCCTTGAGTATGGTCAACACCTCATAGTGCTTACCCCTTCTGCGAGGCTGTCAGTATTTTCCCGCAAGCGCAGAATAGCAGGGATAAATCCTTTTGTCTACAAGACTATGAGTTGCTCTCATGTTTGTCTTGTCCTTGCAAGGTTTTAGGATTTATGACGAGAGGGTTGTATGCTCCGCGCAGGGTCTAGTAGCCTGCGCGTGTAAGTCTAACTTGCCGTTGCGCCAAGTACACAAGGCTCGTTGTGTGACTTATTGGTGTTGGTCTAATTTACCGTTGCGCTGAGTGCGCAAGGTTCATTGTGTGACCTATTGGTGTTGGTTTAATTTACCGTTGCGTTGAGTGCGCAAGGTTCATTGTACGACCACTTGGTGTTAGGTCTAATTTACCGTTGTGCTGAGTGTGCAAGGTTCATTGTACGACCACTTGATGTTTGGTCTAATTTACTGTTGCGCTAAGTGCGCAAGGTTCATTGTATGACCATTTTGTCCTAAGGAAGGCGCACTATTGCACATTGTGCGCAAGGTTATCCTTGTAGTTATGATGTTGAGGGTATGGTTTCCTGCGTAGGTGCATAGTTTTTAGGACCATACCCCTCCAAAAATCATTTTCATTTTGCTACTCCCTACGCTACAATAAAAATAAAGACTGCTGCAAAAATAAAATAAAAGGTGAGAAACTTACCGATCCTTCTTTCCTCTGAGACATCCATCCATGCTCGAGCTAACATTGCACATATACGGATGATGAACAAGGTTGTTTTTCTTGTGGGACCTTTTTCTAATAGTCGTTTGTGGTTGTGTTTCGGGTATGAGATTGGGTAGGGGTTGTGTTTCGGGTACCTATTATGTTTAGGCGGGCCTTTCTCACCCATCGGACCCAAATTGTTCGTATATGTTGAACTCTATAATGGGTCGATAATTGTCGCTTTGGTCCATAATGACTTAAAAATCTAAAATATATTGTAACAAATTGAGATTAAAAAACTGTGGAGAAGGAGATGAATTGTTTAGAGTATGAAAGAGATGTGGGATATATATTGTTGGGATGAAAATGAGTTTAGTGCTAATTGTGAGACATAAGATCCCTAGTTTTGAGACGATTGAAATTATGGACTCGTGTTATTAAGTTATTGATTAAGGATACGCATATATCACAAACATGTCCCCATCCACTTAATGCAATCATCAAGAATGTAGACAGAGAGTTACAAACTTAAATTAAGAAATAAAACACCAAAGTTGGTGATTAAGTTTAGAATCATTAAAGATCGAATATTGAGGACCACATTCATCAATAGTTATGATATTAATGAAGATCAATGTCCATAAGTATCAGTTGAATGAATAACAATGCATACACACATCAAAGATGATGAATGGTGAGCTTACGAAGATCAAATTATAAAAACCAACAAAGTCAAGTAAAGATCCAAAGCAAATTGTCAAGCAAATCACTTGGGGTTCTAGAAAGGTTAAACAAATGGTTTTCATATGATCCAAGTGAATATATTAAAATATCATTTTTTTATAAAACCATGATGATTTCTCACATTGTTTTATTAAAACATCAAATTCTTTTAAGAAAAAAAACATAAGTGTTACAAATTAATAAAAGTGGTTTTTGAATTAACTTGAATTTCAAAGCTGATGGATGAAACTTACTAATTTATAAAAAAAATATTTTTTTAATAAAACAATGATAATCCCTATGCCCCAATGTCTTTTTTTGTCTTGCCCACGCCCGTAATCCTGCCCAAGCCCCAACCCCACAACCCTCTTGTGGCGATGTTTCTGAGCCGCGCCTCGGAGATGTGGCAATTATAGCGCCCTCAATGGAGCCCATAACATATAACCTTAGACTCATCGATTTTAAATATACCTAATTAACCAAACTCAAACAAATCATTACCCAATTACCCGAAAACCGATCAAACGATTTTTATAAGATAAGGTATCATTTAGACCTTTAAATATCATATAACTCGACCCAAACCACCCGAATAACAAACCCGATCAACACCCGGAATTTATATATTTGACAAACAGTGTTACATGGCTGTGGTTTATGTATTTAACTAAGAGTGGTACATGTTAAGAAATGAGTATGGGCAACAAATAAGTTGAGATGGGTGGGGTGGGGTATGAACTGGACTACAAGATTCACGTGCACATGCTGCAGTGTCAGTCCAAAGTTTGAAATAGTTGGAATGAATCTGTGTTTTGAAGCCAAACACCCCACAAACCAAAACTTTCAACTTAATGTTTTCACATAGAAAAAAATAAATAAATAAAGCATCCAATGCCATAGGCAAGACATTTCGGTGATGTGTATAATGCACCCTTATTCAACGTTGGTACTGTATGTGTGTAAGCGTGTGTGCGTGCGCGTATGCGCCTGTCACTTCTTTTAGTTTTTCGTTGGTTCATCATCATTTATTCGATCATGCATTCCATTCCAATAGAGTTTATATGGTTTTACTTTCGAATAGTAAAATTCGGAGAAAACAATTATTTGATTCTTAAAGTCGCATTTTTAAAAGCTTGCATATTGAGACGTCCCTATGTGTTATGGACATGGTTTGATATAATTATTGATTCGGCAAAACTTTAGTAATGGGAATGTAAAGAAAGAAATTTGTATTGTGTTTGGTGGTCGCATTGTCAAAATGAAGAAGTGAAAATTCAAAATGCAATTAATAGAGGTGATGTATAATCTCTTACAAATCAACTAACTACACACACAAAAAAACTGCTATAATATCTAACTAAACTACATTAATAGCATTCATATATATTTGGAAATAGTAGTTTTTTTATATTTTATCAAGAGTAAACTGTTAAAATGGTGTCTCAGATTTGATCACTTTTGTTACTTTAATCCAAAACTTAAACCTTTTGCATCTAAGTCCTTGTGGTTTTAATTTTATTACCATTTTCATCCAAAAGCAAAATTTGATCAGATTTTTCGTTTAACATCCTATTTTTTGTCTTTTTCCTCCTTTTAATGAATATATTATAGAGTATCTTACGTAGAAGATTCTTATAATAAAACTTTAATCGACCATTTTGCCCTTTATTAAAAGAGAAGAAAAAGACAAAAAAACTGGATGTAAGTGAAAAATCTGACCATATTTTACTTTTGAATGAAAAGGACAATAAAATTGAAACCACAGGACTCAGATTCAAAAGGTTTGAGTTTTGGTCTAAAGTGACAAAAGTGACCAAAGCTCAAGGACCATTTTGCCAGTATACTCTTTTATCAAAGGAAAGACGGTTTAGGAAAATAAGGCTTGTTACAGAAAAGCCAAATAGTGGCATCTTGTGGGTGAAATAAGACTTAGGGACCATTAGGTCATGGGCTCGATTCCACAATGAGGTTTTTCTCGTATTTATTAAGTTTCCTCCTGAATTAGTGCATATGTATTATTGCCTAGTGAAGATGGATATGATCGAGTGATTCCGCTGATAACACGATGATACTTAAGTGATCCGTCAATAATCCAAAAAATTTACCGTTAAAAGAAATTGATAAAAGCCGATGTTCCCGAAAATTGGACTGGCGAGACAGGGAACCACCTATACAACTGGTTCGGTTTTTTTCTCATTTACCTATGCATTTGCTACTTTGGCATCCATACTTTTATTTATTTTAGACTATATATGTTTTGTTAACAATGCAAACTCACAAAAGAACATGATTTCACATTTTATTTTATGTTATTTATAATGTCAACCGGTAAAATGAGCTGTTTTCACTAACCAGACCGTTTAAAGAATCGATAAAAACATATTATTTTGGTACAAGTGGAAGAGATTGTTATAAATAGGAAGGTATTCAATGTATATGTATAAAATGTTCACATGCTATATTTGGTGAGTTTGAATGCTTTCTTAAGAATCTTTTGACTAAATTGATGGAAGCTGAGGCTGTTCTCAAAAAATGATTTTGACCGGTCAACATTTTGGGTGATGTTATTTGGTCCATATCAATCAGTATAGCATTTATTTACATGATTTGCAGGCGACAATCTGTCTACATAATTTATTCCGAATTTCTTACATTTTACAAAAATATTATTGGTATGCATGCTGTATGTGAGGTTGGTTCTAGCATATAATATTCTTAATATAAAGAAGCGATGAGAATACACGTATTAGATTTTTATAGGCAATTGTAATTGAGTTAATTTATTAGTTCACTCAGCTAATTTAAATATTCATAACATTTTTATATAATAGTGTTTTTATTTTAAATGACACCAGTATTTTTTCATTTTAATATAAGTACATGCGCTTTTTATAATAAAATTGTTTTCTGATAGAAAAACTAAAGTGTTGTTATCAAACGACCTAGATATATGCACATTAATCAGACCAACTGTAACACCTCGATATTTTAGATCGAATCCTAGCATAACACGTGTCTAAAAACCTTTCACATAATTCATAATGTTAAAAGGAATGATTAAAAATCATGAAAATATTATAAATTTTAAGTTGAGTGGATAGTTCTGCCTTAAAGGCAAAATTCTGATTTCAGGAAGTCCTTTACGGACCGTAACCATAACCTCTTACGGTCCGTAACGGGTATTCAAAAACGATGCACGCTTGAGATCCCTTACGGACTGTAAGGCATCACCCTTACAGCCCCGTAAGGGGTGCACTAACAATTGGAAACAAGCTAGCAACAGCCTTGCTGCATCTTCTTGCCACCTAACTTGTTCTGTGCCACCTTAAAACTCCTTAGAACATGTGTCCTGCCACTAATCAGCTTCTAATCACACTAGGGGACACTTTTCTCAATATTAGAAAATGTGATCAACTATAAATAGACTTAAGTTTTTCAAGTTCTTCACACCTTTCTCATTCTTTCACTCTCACTCTTCTATGGAGCTACTCCTAATAATTTGGAGTCTTCTCTTTGAAGTTCTAAGCTTTCATTGAACACTAGTAAGTGTTCTCCCTAGTTCTTTTCAGTTATTAGGTTAGTTATTAGCCGAAAGTTGAGCAAATTGACTTTTGCTTTGACTTTCGGCTATGACCATTTTGGTCAAGCCAAAGTTCGAATCGAACATTGCTATGTAATCGTAATAATGAAGGTGTTGATCCCTTATGATGGTACCCTCTAAATATCACGTTAAGTATGCGAAATGACGAGTCAAATTTATATTAAATAAAAAGTAAAAAACATAAACTTTGAAAATTACGCTAAATGAACTTCTAAGCATCAAAACCTTAGATTTTGACATAAGATCATTTTATAAAAACATATTAGGACATGTTTAATCATGTGTAACTCGTCATTTCTTGTTAGAGCTCATTTCGTAGTCGAAAGTCAAACAATTAACTTTTGCTTTAACTTTTGATACTGACCCGTTTGGTCAAGTTTAGGACCTGATTAGGATTTTTTATATGACCATAATGTTACAGGGAATAACCCTCTGAGGTTATACCTTCTGGTCATGGCATTTGATAGGTTTAATGACAAGTCGGCATAAGATGCTTTAAAATGCCGAAATTACCCTTATAGCATATAAATGATTTTAAAAGCCTACAAAGGGTGTGAACTGAGTTGAAACTGACTATATAACATTATTAAAAATGTTTTGACATAACGGACTCGTCATAAACCTATTCAACTACCCGATACCGAATTTACGAGTATGTCTAGTTTAAATAATATAAAATACATAAACTAGTCGAATCGAGTCAATTGATTTCCAAACCATTCCAAATCAGAATGTTTGGTTAAACAACCCGTATCCGACAAGGCCGTGAATTCGGATGGGTATAAACCACATTCAATTCGTCAACGCTTAATTTAGCGAAATCAAGTATAATTTTAAGTAGCCAGTCAAAGCCCAAAGGATATATAATGACCCGTGAACATTCTATAGGATAATATTTCCTTCCGTTCTAGACTATAGAAGCTTGCAGTAAATCACGCCTGAATTAATAAACTTTGAATACGGTTGTGCTACGAGAACCAAATACACTCTGAGGTTATACCTTCTGGTCATGGCATTTGATAGGTTTAATGACAAGTCGGCATAAGATGCTTTAAAATGCCGAAATTACCCTTATAGCATATAAATGATTTTAAAAGCCTACAAAGGGTGTGAACTGAGTTGAAACTGACTATATAACATTATTAAAAATGTTTTGACATAACGGACTCGTCATAAACCTATTCAACTACCGATACCGAATTTACGAGTATGTCTAGTTTAAATAATATAAAATACATAAACTAGTCGAATCGAGTCAATTGATTTCCAAACCATTCCAAATCAGAATGTTTGGTTAAACAACCCGTATCCGACAAGGCCGTGAATTCGGATGGGTATAAACCACATTCAATTCGGTCAACGCTTAATTTAGCGAAATCAAGTATAATTTTAAGTAGCCAGTCAAAGCCCAAAGGATATATAATGACCCTGAACATTCTATAGGATAATATTTCCTTCCGTTCTAGACTATAGAAGCTTGCAGTAAATCACGCCTGAATTAATAAACTTTGAATACGGTTGTGCTACGAGAACCAAATACACTGTGAGAATGAAGCTAGCACAAGTAAATACTCTTAGCCTATTTTCCCTGTATGGGCTTGGGATACGAAAAATGTGCCGCTTGGTCGGGTATTAAAACATGGGCGAATGATACTTAAAATTTAAATAACCTGTTTTAATCCGTTTGCTTGATAACTTAAACATTGGGGGTTAATGCAATCGTGTACTGGACATCCTTGGCTCACTTAATTACAAGTGGCCACGACCTAGCGCGGGGTGTAGGCATGCATCTGACAGACGCTAATGCTATCATACCTTTATATATATGAAATTGAAAATGTGGTGTTTCGGTTAATCATGTATCGGAGTTTAGTTACGGGCTCCATATGTATTGACAAGTATGTAAAACTAGCAACAAGAAACATTATCTTATCCCAAGTTATTTTTGAAATGATATACCAAATGGTATTCAAACTTATCTTGAAAATATTTTCAAAACGTGCCAGTTAATTGTATTTACGAGCGAAAGCTGACGTATTTTTAAATATTAATCTACATGTGGCGAATAACGAAATAAGCTGGACAGTGCTTGTCTTAAACTATGGAAGTTGCGACTCCATGAAAAGACTCAAGATAGTCTGAAGTCCATTTTATTAGATCCTACCTTTGGGATATCTCTATACTTCCGTTGTGCATTGTGATAACTGCCATCTGATCGTCACACATATACCCCAAGTTCCGGGCCCACTGGGAAATCAGGGTGTGACACCAACAGTCTGACACATATAAACACCGTATAACTGGTATAAAAACACAGTTATGTGTGCAGTTATTTAGATCTGAGCACATCTCAACATCATGTTAATGTATAACAACACACTTATATGCACGTTGTGATTATAAAAAAGTATAATAATAAGGTACTCATATTGAAGAAAGAAAAAGCTCGATGATGTTATGGTACCATTTAGTAGAATGTCATTTTAGTACCTGTGGTTTGATCCAAAATTTTACTTTAGCCCAAATAGTTTATTTTCTCCTCTAGGTCACCAACGTTTTCATGTTTGATCATTTTCGTCCATTTTGCTAACTTCGTCAAGAAATAAAACTAAAATAAAAAACCTCAGTTATGTAAATGGTAATTTAGTCAATCCATTTTTTTCGATTTTCTTCCCCCTTTATACCCCACACATACAATCTCTCTCTCTCTCTCTCTCTCAAATCGATCACACCACCATTACCTCCACCCCCACAAACGAATTCACCACCTACCACCATCGTCGCAGCTGCCACCACCACCATAACCACACGAGACCCCGCCACCATGTAAACCCCCAAAAACCCCAACAAGATTCCTGTTCACGAACCCACTACCAACGACGACACCGAGACACCAAACCCAGTTTTGATTTCTACTAGATTTTCCACGAAGATGAAGAAATATACGAGTTTGAAAATGGGTTTCACGCATCTTGGGGATGCTCAGATCTAATGGTGCGATGGTGGTGCTCAAATTTGATGGTTGTGACGAGGTGGTGGTGATAGGTTGTGACGAAGCGGTGGTGATAGGTTGTGACAAGGTGGCGGTGGTATAGCGGTTTTGTGACGGTTTGGGCTGGTGGTGTTCGATTTCATGTTGGTGCTTAGATCTGATGGTTATGACGAGGTGGTAGTGATAGGTTGTGATGAGGTGGTGGTGATGGTATGGGGGTTCTATAACAGTGTGGGGCTGGTGATGGGTTCGATTTGATGGTGGTGGTGATAGGTTTGTGACATTGGTGGTGCTCAGATTTGATGGTGGTGGTCATAGGTTATGAGGAGGAAGTGGTGGTGACATGTTGTGATGGTAGTGATAGGTTGTGACAGGATGGCGGGGGTATGATGATTCCGTGACGGTGTGAGGCTGGTGGTGTTTGAGGAGAGAGAGATAGGTAGGGAAAAAGAGGTGGGGTTATGTTTGGGTTTTTTTAAATAATTAACCCATCCTTCATTCTTTACTCTCAATTTCTTATATATTGAATTTAAAATGGCAAGATGTTGGACCGAGTAGGAGAATATTGCTTTGGCCACGAGTTAGGTGGATGTCGTCGAGCTAGCAATGCCTCGAGATTTGCGACAGTAAACATTGTTATGACTTTCATTCCATCAACATGTGAGTGAAAACCATCGTAATATTAATAAAAAAAATTGGAAGGTTTTACGTTTGTCTGAGCAAAGCTTGCAAGATTTGAGAGGTTCTTTAACAATGCGTTGAACGAAAAGGAGGATTTAACTGAGGATGAAATGATTGGCGCAGTCCGTAGCGAGTACCAAGACATCCACAACACTCAGTTTGCTAACGTTGCGGCTTAGAGAATTTTGAGAACAATGCGTTGCCGTTCTTATTTTAATTTCGTGCCTTTGTTTTTAATATTTTAAAATTGAATTATGTATGTTTTTGTTGTATCTTTTATATTTAAGTATGTTTTTTATTTAATTTCTATTTCAATTTATAAATGTCTTGAGTAATAATTTAGAGGTGGGAGAGGGGTATTTTATTGGTTGGTTGTTATTGAAAAGTGGCAATGGAGCTCCATTACACATTTGATGTTGATTTGACGTAATAAAACGACTTCTATTTCGTACTACCGAGCCTAAGAACATGTGAAATTCTGCTATACGCATACAAAAGTACTGATTTTAGTAGTACAAGTCACTATTTTTATACGATTTATTAATTACACATAGTATTCCCATATTTGAGTGTATATATTTCAGATTAAAAAAATGTGTCAGTGTGTGCGTGTAAACTTTACTTCTTAAATACATGTGAATCAGCTAAAAAAGAAAGTTTATATAATGAGTCTACATTTTTAAAATATGAAATGTCATGTGAAAATTTGACGGTAATGTGAAAATAGAAATGTCACGAAGCCCATGTGAGTAAGCCGGTCATGTGGGCTCGTAAATACAGTATCGGGTCCAAAGAATCAAAGACCTGGTCAACCCGCAACAAGCTGCACATCACCTCTTTCTAAATTGCAAACCCTAACCTTCCAAATACAAACTTCTGTCCCCCTAGGGTTAAACAATTGCTGTGATGATCCGTTGAACTCTGGTCGCTAAGAGCCAAATGAACAAAAGTGGATAAACACGCTAAAACTTGTGTGTTTTAATCATATTTTGTTCCTTAAGTAGTATTAAACTGGATCACAATCGAACTCATCATTTTTTGGTTTGAGAATCTTGTATGGCATGAACTAGATAAAAAAGACTTGTTTTTTTTCTTTTTTTGTTGATAATAGAAGACCTATAACACTTTACAAAAGTGATTAAAAAATTATACTGTCATTCAAAATTCATCTTATACCTAATTTATAAGAATTAATTAGTGAGAATAAACACATGATGTTACTATGCTAAAGGCCATTGACACTCGATACTAGTTGATCATACATAGTAACATACTAATATTATTTATATTCTTTGTCAGAGAATTCAATATCTTTAAAAAATCACACAGACTTATGACTTACGTACAAAGTAGGTGCAATGAACAACGATAAGCTAAAAACATCCGTAATTCATCTCTTATGAACAGTAAAACGTCTACCTAAACAACATCATTAGCATATGTAACTCCCTATACGACATCCCTAATTCATCTTTTGATACATAAAGCTAAAAGCTTAAAAAAAATTCATTTATTATCAATAAATTAATAAAGACAGTAGAAATGTAAATATCAATGGTTCTTTCTCGTGTCTCCTGTGTTTTCTTCTCTTCTGTCACATCTAGAGATGGGCATAATCGGGTTTTATTATTACCCGGAACAGGTTCCAACCCGGAACCGGTTCTGCTTGGATGTAATTCGAACCGGGTATGGTGTGGAACCGGGTCCGGTTCCTACCCGGGTTCACACCCAAGAATATGGAACCGTGTAGAACCGGGTACGGGTATTATGGAACCGGGTATGGTGTGGAACCGGGTATGTTGCGGAACCGGTTCCTGATAGTGTTCAGAACCGGTTCCTGACAGTAAAAACCTGACTTTTACTGTTCAGAACCGGTTCCTGACAGTAAAAACCTGACTTTTACTGTTCAGAACCGGTTCCTGATAAAATGTTACCGGTGGAACCGGTTCCTGATTAAAAAATCGTTTTTTTTTTGTATATAAACCCTTCCTATTTACCGTTCCTGATAAAGTTATCGTTGGTGTTTTAATAAAGTTTGTGTAATGTTTCTTTCTATTGTGTTTGTTATGTTTGATTTTTATTATTAGTTACATTGATAAATAAAAATAGTAACAATAATCGGTTAAAATTAAAAAACAAATTAATCGGTTACAATATATATAAAAAAAATTAACCGGTTACAAAAAAAAAATTACTCAGAACCGGTTCTAGTAAGATTTTATTTCTTTGATCGTTTACTAGTGGCAGGTGCAACACTTTCCGATGAGTTTCTCTTAGGTGCGGGTACCTCGGTACAATCGTCGTCCGAATCGTTAGTCTCCACTTCTTCGTCCTCCTCTTCGTCAAGAATTTTATGCTCTAACTCAACTTCATCTTCTAGACTAGTTTTATGTTGAACACGATCAACGGCATCCAAATGGTCCTTTAAGCATATTGCCATCTCTAGCGATTCCGGAGTTAGTCTTGTTCTTCTAATTGACAAAACCCTGCCACTAAGAGAAAACACACTTTCCGAAGCTACCGTGGAAGCTTGGACCGTTAGTATATCACGAGCCATGGTGGCTAGAATCGGGTATTCGGATTCTTTCGATTTCCACCATGCCAAAACATCAAATTTCCTATACTCCTCGGTGGTCATAGTAAGCGAATACTGATTTTTTTTATATCTCCCAAGTTCACTTGTTGGTTCACTACCCCTTTGTTGTCTAGCGGTCTCGTCTCTAACTACATTCAACATGGTTATAAGTGGATCCCCGCTTGTTTCATCGTTAGAGGCCGTGGACCGAGACTCAAACAAATTTGTATTATTTTTTTCACCAAATTTTTTTAAATAATGATCATAAAGTTTGGCCATACACTCATTGAATATTTTTTTTGTTTTTGCTTTTAAAGTTGGATCCTCCTCATGCATATCCAACTTGTCATAAATTTCATCAATTAAAGCTTCAACACCCGGTACGTTTAAAGCTGGATTTAAAGCAGCGGCACATAGAAAAACGGGTGGTAATTCTAAAAAATATTTTTAAAATTTTTGAATCATTGGTCCGTCATATTCCTTAACATGTCACTAGAATTTTCAAACTTTTTAAAATCAGTTGTTATCAAATACAATTGGTCCACAACTTTAGAACTAGTAGGATAATAAACACCGGAAATCAAAGTCGTTGTAGTTTTAAAAACTTGTAAAAAAGTACTTAGGTTACTAATATTTTCCCAAGCCGTGTCGGGAAAGGGGACGACAAGGTACTCATCACTTAAAGTTGTATGAAAAGATTTTAAAGTGCCCATTTGCTTTATAGCCATTTCAACGCTTTTTGTATCACCAACTTCGTCATCCGATCGCGAGCTAATTTTTGCTCATAACGAAAAATGATACCATCTTTGGATAGTGGAACTTGACCGGATGTCATTTCCTTTAAAACTTTGCAATACATATTAATATGCTTCGTTAACGTTGAGTTTGATTCCTTGGCTAATAACGATCCACAATGTTTACATTGAGCTTTTTGCGAGCCGTCACTCATCTCGACCAACTCCCAATTGCTCCAAACTTCCTTACTTCGATTATGAGACAATGTTCCAACCACATATGGAACCGATTGATCTTGAGGAACATTGTTAACGGATTGGGAATTTGCGTTTTTGGAACTCTTTGAGGCCATTTGTTGATTAGAATGTGAAAAAGAACAAGAAAGAAATGTAACAAGAAGAATAGATATGAGAAATTGTGTGCTAAACAATAGATTTCTAAACAATATATAGAACTGGTTCCAACGGTCAGGAACCGGTTCCAACGGTAACATTTTTAACGGCTATAACCGGTTCCAACGGTAACATTTTTAACGGCTATAACCGGTTCCAACGGTAATATTATAACGGTCAGGAACCGGTTCCACGTAGGAACCGGGTACGGGTAGGAACCGGGTACGGTTAGGAACCGGTTACTACCCGATTCAAATGGTAAAATTGTGGAACCGGGTTGGAACCAACGGGTATTTTGAACCCGGAACCGGTTCTACTTAATGTCGGGTAGGAACTGGACCGGTTGTTCGGGTTCGGAACCGGTTTTTATGCCCATCTCTAGTCACATCTGTCCGTCATCAATATTTACAGACAAAACAC
Organism: Scalesia atractyloides; assembly: GCA_947069175.1. Taxonomy (NCBI): domain Eukaryota; kingdom Viridiplantae; phylum Streptophyta; class Magnoliopsida; order Asterales; family Asteraceae; genus Scalesia; species Scalesia atractyloides. Next base: position 14,838,700 of record CAMTDV010000002.1, read on the forward strand.
ATGAACATGTGCACAAAATGTAAACCTAGCTAGTATATTTTCACAGTAAGTTCAGTATCAAGATTGGGAGTACACAATTTTGTAAGGAAACCAAAAATATTATTAAATGCATATGTGTTTTATGTCAAAGTAGTTACATAATATATCTAACAAACAACCATCATATCTATAATATGCATATATTTGATCAAGGTAACAAAGACCTGAGGAATTTAGGAGTTTTTTTTATTATTATTTAAACAACTGATACGACATAACAATTAATAGGAAAAACAAAACTAATTGTGGAAATAATTGCTCCCTAATTATAGGAAAATAATCTCTATAATTATCTCATAATTAACGGAGGACCTGGAATATTCTAACACTCCCCCTTAAGTTGTGTAGTGGGATCCTCAATACCCAACTTGCACAATACATCCTCATACGCTTTTACTGCAACGGCCTTTGTAAGAATATCTGCCAACTGGTCTTCAGATTTTATGCCCGGAAGTTTAACTGTGCCATCTTCAATTTTTTCTTTTAAAAGGCCTGTTGATCTCGACATGTTTTGTTCTATCATGTTGAACTGGAATTTCTGAAATTTTATTACAACATCATTGTCACACATAAACTGAGTCGGACGCTTCAGTGGAAAACCAATTTCCGCCATTAGTTTCTTCAGCCAAAGAATCTATGTGATACCTTTCACAATGCCTTTAAATTCTGATTTGGCACTTGACAAAGATACAACCTTCTGTTTCTTGCTTCTCCAAGTGACCAAGTTTCCTCCAACTAAGGTAAAAAAATCCCGCAGTAGACCGTCTATCATTTGGATTCCCACCCCAATCTACATCAGTAAAAACTTTAACATCTAGGTGCCCACTTTTTCTAAACACTATACCTCCTCCTAAAGTATCCTTAAGGTATCTTATAATTCTCATGACTGCCTCCATATGTTCTGCCTGAGGTCAATGCATAAATTGACTTACAATTCCAACAGCATAGGCAATGTCAGGTCTAGTATGTGCCAAGTAAATTAACTTTCCTACCAGCCTTTGGTACCTTTCTCGATCGACTAACTCAGCTTCTTCACTAGTTGTGAGTTTATGGTTCACCATCATTGGAGTGTCACTTGGTTTGCAATCTATCATGCTAGTTTCAGCTAACAAATCAAGAATATATTTCCGTTGGCAAATGAAAGGTCCCTCTTGTTATCAAAGAACTTCAATCCCCAAGAAATACTTTAGCCCCCCAAGATCGAATTCTAAAAACAGATTCTTTCGAAGCAAAGCAATTTCTTATTTATCGAATCCTGTAATGATAATATCATCAACATAGATTATTAGGCAAGTAACAAGATCCCCTCTCCGTTTGAAAAAAGAGGGTATGATCCACATTACTTTGTCTGTACCCATGTCGCTTCATTGCCATTGTAAATCTTCCAAACCATGCGCGTGGAGACTGTTTGAGCCCGTATAAAGCCTTTTTGAGTTTGCATACCTCCCCGTCTTTAAAGTCATCACAGAACCCTGGCAGAGCTTCCATATAAACTTCTTCTTCTAGATTTCCGTGTAGGAAAGCATTTTTAACATCAAACTGGTGCAGAGGCCAGTCTTTGTTTGCAGCAACAGAAAATAACACCCTAATTGTATCAATTTTGGCAACCAGGGAGAAGGTTTCAGAGTAGTCAATGTCGTATGTCTGAGTGTACCCTTTAGCTACCAATCTTGCCATATATCTTTCAATCGTACCATCAGCCTTATACTTAACGGTAAACACCCACATGCATCCAACCGGCTTCTTTCCTGCCGGAAGCACACACTCTTCCCATGTGCCATTTTTTATAAGAGCTTTCATTTCTGTATTCATGTAACACCCTGTAAAATTGTGTCCAATAGTATAGTGATACGTGTTGTATTTTAAATATAGTCTATTAAAGACCAATAAGGACTAAAGGCGTCAACATGCTCAAACTGAGCCTCTGAGTGACGGTCCGATGTCAACATGCTTAAAATTTGGCCTCTGAGTGACTGATATGTCAACATGCTCAGTCTCTGAATGACATCGGAGTCAACATGCTTATAATAAGCCTCTGAGTGATCCTTTGCAAAATTCTAACTCTCATATGAGCCACTAGTTGGACGAGAAGAATTAATTCTAAGAATCCGCTAATGTTAGACAATGGGGGGATTATGTAACACCTTGTGAAATTCGTGTTCAGTAATATACCGACACGTGTACATACCCTCGGATCATATCTCAATGAGCTAGTCACCCAAACATGTTCAAAAATCTCAAAAATGCACAAAACTAACCGTAACCTACGGTTGATAACCGTAGCCTACGGTTTGGTCTTACTATATTGATTTTTATGTTGACCGTAGCCTACGGCGGGCGTCTGAAGCCTTAGATTTCCACCATTTTAACTTTCAGCAAATTACCCAGAGGCCCCTAGACTTCATTATTTCCGTATTACTTGTTTAAACAAGTTATTTCTTGACCCGAATGTCGCTCAGTTGAGACGATATATTTTTCTTTGCCATCCTCGAGCATTCCGCTCTTTTACCAAACCTTTAACTTTACTAGTTTGGCAAATTTAAGCTATGAAACTATAAGTGCTCGTATCTTTCACGTTTAAGCTAGTAAACACTTTTAAGTCGTAAAGACACCTAGTGTGACACCCGTTAACGTTTGGTTATTCATACTTTTCTTCAATACATCTCGTGTTGAACGAAAAGAACTAGTTATGTCATTATGTCATAGAATATAAGTCAAGGGACAATTCATGACATTTAATAAAACTATATTTGAGGGACTAAATGTGTTCAAAATCCCAAAACCTTGTGAGGAAGCCACCTAGCCTGCAAATTGCCACACTCCTCCAGCTTTTGACACCTTGCTAGACACTTGTAGTGATCCTACAACACCCCTAACACTTGGCATCATCCTCACACACTCTCTTACACTATGAATAGGCACTTAAACTCACTTATTCTTGCTCATTCACTTCTTCTCCTCTCTATTACACTCTTGGAAGTTCCTGACCATTTGGGAGCTTCCTTTTGAGTTCTAAACTTCTCTTGGATCACTTGTAAGTGCTCCATCTCTGCTCTTTTCTTTTTATAGGCTTTTAATAGCCAAAAGTCAAGCATTTTCGACAAATGCCTTGACTTTCGGTTAAGACCATTATGGTCCAGCCATTGTTCGAAATGAACATGGCTAAGTGATCGTAATTAGGAAGGTATTAACCCCTTAAAGGGGCACCTCCTAAGGATCACGTTTACTAGGTTAATTGACGGGTCAAAGTTATTGTTTTAAAAAGTCAAACGGGTCAGATTTCATAAAAATCATAATCCGAGTTTATACATGTTATAAATATATTTTTGACACTTAAACAAGTTGGTAATAATTATTAGAACATGTGGGAACATGTTCGATCCGTCAATTTCAGTCCTAGAGTCGGTTCGCAACCGAAAGTCGCAAAGCTTGACTTCTACTTTGACTTTCGATTCTGACCCGACTTAAACTAGTTAACTTCTGAATTAAGGTCACATTATGATCGTAATGCAATGTAGCATAACCCTATGAGGTTATATTACATGATCATAATTATAATATGAGTTTATGCACAAGTTCTGTAAAATGTCAAAATTTGACTAAAATGTCTTTTTTACATAAAACAAGGTTTTAATCAACAATGGACTTGAAAATGAATTACCTACTGATATGTTAATGTAATTAACATATTATGATGTTAAAATTCTGATCATAAACTGATTTCAGTATAATATCGTAAACTATACTTTTAAATGACCAAAATGTCCTTTCGGTGCATAGTTTGGTCTTAAACCATAAGCCATAGTTATGTGTGCTACCTTACTGATATTATATGACAAATTAAGTATTTTTCCAGAATGTTTATGATCATAACATCAGAATACACGCAAGTTCCTTTTATACGACATATAATTACCAAAACGCCCTTATGAGACATTATTTTGTTTTAGAACCTCAACGGGCATATAGTTAATATCCTACTGATATTGCAACTTATTTAAAGTATAATGACATATAGAACTTGTTCATGACTCATCCGGTTACCCGATATTGCTTATACGCATACAGTTAAGTATATGTAACTAGCTTATGAAAATTAACCGAAACGGGTTTAACCTTATCATTTTAATTTTAAAATCCAAAATGTTTACAGTTTACCCATATTATACAAGTCAAGGTACTTGTAGGGTTTAAACTACATTCTATCCAATCATCGTTTGATCAAGCGTTATACGTTTTGATCCTGTACGCTACTCGGTCTAAGTCTATGACTTAAATAAGGCCGTTAGTATTTAATTGGTTAGCTTATGCCATAATCCAGACTAGAGACTTGCCGATAAATGCTATCTGCACTTATTGATTTTGTGTACGGCTGAGTTTTTAAAATTAAACGAAGATTAGCTCAAGTAAATACTTTCGACTTATTTCCCCTATATGGGCTTGGGTTACGGTAAATTATTACCGCTTGGTTCGAAATGGGATCAATCGAATGCCCGTTTGTGGCTAGTAAATCCACATATCCTGTTTTAATCAGTTTTGTTTGATAACTTAAACATCGGGGGTTAACTACCGTGTCCTAGATATCCTCGGCTCATTACATTAGATAATGGCCACGACCTTAGCGCGGGTGTAGGCATACACCCGGTAAGACGCTCAATATGCACACCCACAAGGTTGGGGGAAACGGCTCCTTCGTGAGTCTAAAGTGGTGTGTACGTTAATCATGTCTTGGTCTCTGTACTGGATCCTGTATGTATGGACAAACATGTGAAACTGTTAACAAGGTTGCAAGGCCAACTTTCCCAAGTTATAAAAGATTTTGTGCCAATGTGCACTTAAAACATTTTTGAAAATGTTTTCTAAATGAGTCAGTTGAGTGTATATACCAGCGAAAGCCACGTATTTTCAAAAGACTAAGCTTGCAGGTACAATACGAAAATATGTTGGAAGTGCTCGGTAGTGATAAGATGATCTTGCAAATCCTAGACCTGCCCAAAGTCTGTTATACATTTTGTGACATCCCGGTTTTTCGGATATCTAAAACGCGCTACTTCACGGTTATTCGTTCCTACGTTAATTTGGTTCGGAGACTTAAGTTGCACGCTCGAAATAATTACGATAATTATTTCGTGAACTTATCAAACTAATTACGTGCTATGTGTATAAACGTTTGTGAGTTGGTGAATATGTGATGTTCGATTACGTGACTTGTTTTAGTTACGAAATATATATAATAAATATATAAACGAATCGAGCCGAACCGCGACACGAGCTGGCCTCTTTTCTTGCGACTCAAGGAACCAAATTTGGGATCAAGTCTTAAACCCAAACCGCCCCACCCAAACCCTTCGGCCGCGAGCAAACAACCCAAACCGCAACCCTTCCCTTTTCCCTTGCATCCCTTGCGCCTATATATACAAACACACATACATGCTTTCTTCACAAAACAAAAACACAAACCCTAGTTGAGAAAACAGCCGACGGCAGCCCCTTGTTCACCTCCTCGATCGCAAACAGCCCTCTTGCACTTCCTTTGATCGCGGCAGCCCTCGCCATTCACCTTCCCGGTCGCAACCTTCATCATATCCGAATCAGTCCCGTCCAAGTCTCGGCTCATTTACCTTGTCATTAAAGGTTAGGATTTATCATTGTTACAAGATCATATTCGGATATATGTGTTTGAATGTAGTGATTGTGTTGTTTTCGGATTGATTATGCTAGTTTGAAAGTTTGATGTTTTCGGAAATCATGTAACATAGGCTGCGTTTTGATCGATAAAAACTAGAGATTATGATTAGGGTTTGCATGGGTATGATATATATAATGATATATGATTGGAAAAATCTGTTCTTGATCGCATATGTTCAATATATAAACGGTTTAAGCGAGTTAGTTTATGATAAAGTGCTGAATCAGGCTGCTGAATGATGGTTACAGCCGACTTCAACTGGCTGTAACTCGGTCATTAGTTGTCGAAAAACGGATTTTCTGAAGTCTAAAACGTAGAGTTTTAAATAACGAATCTAATGGCACTGGATTCATATTTTTCTGAAGTCGTTTGATATTTTTAAGTGGCCAATTAAGTTCAGTAACTAAAGCTGTGAAAATCCTGGAATTTTGTTAGTTGTTTATCGAGTTGGATTTAATAATATGTAGGGAGTCGAACCATGAAATTTGTACAGCAACTAGGTATGGAAATTTCCAGGCAACTCCCACTGGAATTTTGTTAATTGGACGAACAGTGATTTTTAAATAAATTCTTCCGTGGACTGCAGTCAGAAAGTGACGAATCTGACTGCAGCCTAGTATATTAATATTTATGGATAATTGGTAAAGTATTAGGACTTGAAAAATTTATATAAATTTCTACAGTATAGTTTTCACCTGCTGTAAAATAATTGGAATTTTTGGAACGTTGGAACTATTATATAAAAATCCTAGAAAACAGCCGAATTATGAGTATGTAAGCTGAAACTTGATAACTTGTGAATGTGTGCACCAAAGTGTTGCATGGATTGGATTATGTTCATGATAAATTGTTTTGATTACTATGTTCACATGAGGATATTTGCATGCATGTTTGAATGTTAGGAATTTTGATTGTGTGTATCACTTTGTGCGTAAATTATGTGTAGAATTTGTATTGGTGTGTTCACACACTAACTTGAAATCAATTGGCTTATTAGGACGCAATTAGCGGTCCCATCAATTGCAACTTCTGTGTTACACTAACCGAGCAACTGAAGGTGAGTTCACGGCCCCTAATTTTATCCGGTTTTAAACAACAGGGGAGAAACATGTATACACTCTTCAACTCAATCTCTTTACGTTATACGAAATCAACGTCACATAACTATTCGGTAACTAAGTTAATGTTAATGTAACGTTATGGTCACTAAGCAGCTATATCACATAAGTCCTCGACAATCTCTCGGATCGTTAGTATTGGGTTTAAATAGCGGGGAAATTATAAGTAGTACTACTGGGCCCGACAAGCCCCATCCGAGCTAGTCGCGCTAGCCGACCGGGTATGGTCAACGGGTGAATAATTTGGCCTAACTTCGCCATGGTCAGTGATAGGCCTGGCAACACGGAGGCACAACAGTCAGCTTCGATCGCGAACACTTACGTGACATAACTTTAGGCTAGCTACCTATATATATTAACATTGAACTTAATTACGAATCAACAATATTATTCCGGGTTAGGAATAATGGAACAAACAACAATATTATTCCGGGTTAGGGATAATGGAACCAACAACGTTATTATTCCGGGTTAGGAATAATGGAACTATCGGTATTATTCCGGGTAAGGAATAATGGAACTATCAGTATTATTCCGGGTTGGGAATAATGGAGCTAAATCGTTATCCCGGGTTAGGGATAACGGGGGAAACAAACTCATAACCGAACAAACGAATTTATGAAAACCTGTGAACTCACTCATCTTTAATGTTGACACTTGTTTCTTTACATGTTTCTCAGGACGCTAGGAGCTCTAGGTGCACTCACTTGCATTGATCAAGACATCTTTTATCGAGTCTCATTTACAAACATTGTTTTGGGTTTTTCTTTGGTTTTGGCGTTTATGTTGGCGCCAGTTCCGTTACTTTACTTTATGCTTCCGCTCAACTTTAAAAACTAATGCTTCCGCTAAACATTGGTAACTAACTAAGACAATATAAAATCTACGACGAATGGTTAAACAAATGATTTTTGGAAAACGTATTATCAAATCATATAGAGTCGTTCGACGTACTAGTGTTTCAGGTTCTGGTTTGCTCACACGCCTCGCGGTAAAACTCCGCAAGTGGAAATTGAGGGTGTGACACATTTTTGTACAATTTACGATCCGCCTGTGGATCCTTCGTTACAAGCCGTCTGAACGTTATTTTTGTACTTTGAACATTTCAGTTTGTAATAGTAATTTAAATCCAAGACTTCCGCTGTGCTGTGTTTAATTGACTATGATGATATCAACTTACGTCACGATATTCCCCACCCGGGCCCACCGGTGTTTGGTTGGAAATTCGGGGTGTGACAATTCAAAGCCTCCTGCCATTCAACTTCCTTACTTGCTTATTGAGTAGTCTTTGGAACTTTTTTCGAAAGGAGGGTTATGGAAAAAGCTTTTGCAACATCAGCAACTCTCCCCCTATCTCCATTCATTGGATACCTAGAAAATTGAGACACATGCTCTGGAGAGTACTTATCAGCCGGTACTCCCTATTTTTCCTTGGAGGTAAGACACGAGTATGTGGTTCTTCAGGTTCAATATATGGGACTGAACATTCATCATGACCAACAACATTGTTTACATCACAGATTTCAAGGTTAGTTTGAGACTCATTTACCTCTCGTTGGACATTCTCTAAAGTAGATTCATTGGTTGTGGAAGCTGGTTCGACAGTCCCTTCAATGTTGATTGGAGGCGACTCGGTGGCTCCATCTACCGGCTAGGTTAGAATAGTATCAGGACAACTTAACCAATCTAGGGTTTCCCTAACGCTCTCCCTTGAAACACTAGGTTGGTCACTATAATAAACGTCAGACTCTAAGAAGTCACAATCCATGATGACATGAATGCGATGAGTAACTGGATTATAACATCGATATCCCTTCTGATGGGTGCCATATCCTACAAGCACACATATTTTTACGCATGCACCTAGTTTGTTCTTATCAGATTTGGGAATGTGGACAAACACAGTACTCCCTAAGACCTGGGGCAAAAGGGTTAAGATGAAGGGAATCGGAACTTGACTTTCAAGTATTTGCAAAGGATTTCTATGTTCAAGCATTTGTGTAGGAAGACGATTAAGGAGATATACGGATGATGCTATCGCTTCTGACCAAAACGACTACAGGACTCGAGATTCAATCATCATAGCACGGCACTTCTCAAGTAAAATTCGATTTTTTTCATTCTGTCACACCATTTTGTTGAGGTGTGTTGGGACAAGTTGTATGATGAATAAGACTGTTTTCTCGAAAGAATTTCTGCATGGACTGGTTTACAAATTCTCCACCATTATCGGAGCGAAGAATTTTTTTCTATGGAACTGGGTTTGAATCATTTTATAAAATATAAAAAGAAATTCAGTAACCTCTGATTTATTTTCATAAAATACACCCACGTCATTCTAGAACAATCATCAACAAATAACACAAAATATTAAAATAGACTTTTATTAGAATTTGGAGTTGGACCCCAAAAGTCTAAATGTATTAAGGAGAACACTCATTTAACCCTAGTATTACTTTGCTCAAAGGAAACTCTATGATTTTTAGCAAGAATACAAGTTTCACACTTTATATGAGTGGATTTATTCGGGAAAAACTCGGAAATAACAACTTAAGATACCTAAAAGACGGATGACCAAGACGACGATGCTATAACCAGAGTTGTCTATCAACTGTTCCATGAGCAAGCATGGCATGTCCCTTGTGAGTCACCTCATCAACATAGTAGAGACCTCCTGTCTCAGTACCACCCCAATTATCTCCTTCGTAATAATGTCCTGCAAAATGCAAAATTAACAACTTTAAGGATAATGTCAGGATATAAAGACATTTATCTAACTTCATTTTCTTTGAAAGTTCAATTGAACTTTCCCTTTTGACCTCAACCCGTTCGCCGCTAGCAGTTTCAATATAGGCTTTGGACGGGGGGTGACATAAGTAAAATATCTTTATAATCATATGTCATAGTATCTGTCACTCCACAATCAAAAATCCATCCAGCTAATTTTTTCGATGATGAACTTTCGATTTTGAATCAACATTACTTGGGTTAGGTTCCTTGTCATGCTCAAAACAATAGGGATTAAAGTAATTAGGGTTAAGAATTAAAGGGTCTGGGTTGTAAACTTTTCCAAATCCTTTACCTGTTGATGTTTGATTGATGTCCATAGCCACGCCCCCAAATCCAGCTCTTCCATCTTCTTGTTTTGACACCCCTGATTCACCATCGATGATGTCCGGTCCTCCAATGGCGGCCGCCGCCTTGCCCCGTTGCCTCGGCTTCTCCCACTATTCTGGATACCCAACAATCTTGAAGCATGTTTTTTGGTATGTTTCTTCATGTTATAGTGGGTACAAAAGAGCTTTGATTTATCTTCTTTTTCTTTACTCTGTTGCAGTTCTGAATGGCATTTGAATCTCCAGGTTGAGTCTTTTGCCACCAAACCCAAGTCGATTTCAGATGGTTTATTAGTTTCAGAGGTTGTTGATTTTAGGATGTTGAGCCGTGCAACTTCTCGTTGGATTGCAGCATACCCGACTTCAACGGACGGGAGAGGGTCCTTTTTCAAGATATCTCGCTTTATTGGTTCTAACTTTTCATCGATAGCCGTTAACAGTTGATACAACCTTTGTTCTTGAATTTTGGTGTTGTAAATTTGAATATCTTCAGGATGTTTTATTGGATTTGGCCCTCTTCAGTCAATGGTCATCCAGATTTTCTGTAGTTTGTTCCAACACTCTTCCAATGTATCTCCTCCTTGCCTCATGGAATTCGCCCTTTTATGAAGGTCGAATACCATAAACAAATATGTTTCAGAGCCGTATGTGACTGCAAGTCCATCCCAAAGAGCCTTCGTAGTTGGATATTGGGAAACACTATTAACTAAGCTTGCATTGATATTTTGGATAAACCATGTCGTATCATTTTTCAGAGGTGGTGATGGTTCCCCAGTAATGTGAGGAGTTCTTCCCTTCCTCTAATGGCCTTTTTTCATTATGGTAGCCCATAATGCATAATTATCCCCCTCAAGTTTGATCCATATAGAGAGATTTTTGGAGTTCGATGTTGTTGCTGCCTGTGTCCCGAGATCAGTTCTTAGGATAGCAGCGATTTGTAGGGTTATTTTATCGGGGATGGTAACGGCTTTATTTCCGAACATGTTTTGTAGAGATTTTGGTTCTGGTGGTTTTTAGGTTGTAAAGATCGTAATATGGCTGGTGGGTTTCAGGATCATCATGATCAAAGGTAACAAAGACTTGAGGAATTTAGGGTTTTCTATTATTATTTCAAACAACTAATACGACAGAACAATTAATTGGAAAAAAAAACTAATTGTGGAATAATTGCTCCCTAATTATCGGAAAATAATCTCCATAATTATCCCATAATTAACAGAGTACCTAGAATATTCTAACAATATTCATGTAAAATGAAGATTGTACTTGTAATTAGAGATGAGCATTTTTGACTTGGTATCGGTACCATACCATACGTACCAAACGTTTTCGATACAGGCTCATCCCTACCTCAAAACAAATAGTTTCATATGAATTAGAGTAATTATTAATTAAACTCTTTACGATATCACTAGGCATTATTCATGTTCATTAATGGCAATAAAAAGATTAACCCAAAACACAACCGAAGTTTAAGTGGGTTCGACACGATACGAATAAGTATAGGGGTTATGTTAGGGATGAACTATTTATACGCCAATCCGTCACGATTTACACACTTGCGTGTTAGGGATGAACTATTTGCTTTTTCACTTTTCTATCTGATACACTAACATGTAACAGGTTTGTCTGGTACAATAAATTTTTTTCTATCAAAATATGTAATATGTTTTTACATGCACTACATATTGAAAACTCGTAAAATTAAAGTTTTGAAAATGTTACACTTAATAAAACCTACAAAATCTGTTTTTGAAAACAAAAAAAACATAACATGTGATATTACATATATGTAAGTGAGTGAAAAAAGTGTAACAGATTAACTTTCTCTCTCCTGATAAAAGTTGTTACATATCAGATTTCTGAAAAAGTTGTAATACGTGACAAATTGTGTCAATCCATTGGGTTTCTTGAGTTTTTTTAGAACATTTCTTGGTATATATATATATAATTCTTATTTTTATATTTGTTTTATTTTAATAACAATAATAATAATTCAGTAAGAATATATGATAATTGCATAATATATTTGTATTTGTTGATTTGAAAGTGATACAAAATACGATTTATGTAACCGTCTTTGCTTATCTCTCATACTATTTCTAGTTATTTTTATGCGTCATATACGAGTATATTATGGGGTTTACACTTTATTCGGTATATTTTTTTGTTCTAGAATAAACATGGTATTACATATATGTGTATTTACAGTTTTGTAAAAAAAGATGTTTTTAACATGTCAATCATGTGGAGGGTTAGAGAAGCAACACAATTGTAATGAGTTCAATGAGTTTTAGGACAATGGTATTTGTGTCTTCGGGTTGTCTAATAGGGTTCTTCCTCCACTAGTTGATACTTTAAGTAGGTTTTACCTGGAATGAAAGAATAGAAATGGATTCATGAAGGTTTAATTACTGAATCGCTTCCCAATGGCATATTACGGGTTCGTTTAGATAATGAAGATATGATTCTAGGTTATGTTTCAGGAAAGATCCGACATAATTTTATATGAATATTGAAAGATTTGTTTTAACATTCTAAAAGATATAAATATAAAAAAAGAGTTATTTAATATATTTAGATTTAGTTATCTAAACAAACAAGATACACAAATAAATAATAGATTTGATCTAGATTAAATGAAATCACTAGATCTCGTCGTTAAAAAACATTTGTTTATGTTTATGTATAATGATATATATTGATATTTATCATTGATTAGAAGGAGGCGAACTTTATGATAAATAAGAGAAGAACACAAGTATACGCTTTAGGTCAACATATATGGAGGACGGCCATACTATGTGTAATGCTTCACTCATTTACGATAAATAATAAAGAAAAAAGCCATTCCATTTCGACAAAAAACCCACACCCAAGTTCCATAGCTTTTGGTCTGTGACTAACTCCACTATAGAAAGAAAAAAGTAAAGAAAGATCAAATTCGCTAGTAAATACTATCTGGTACGAAATGAGCCACTTCAAATAGATTCATTGCTCTAGCCCAGAATACGATTAATTCGGCATGGGCTACATGAGACCCTAATACTTTACCGGATAAATTGATAAGTCGGGCATTCACGGCCCACCAAGCGAAACCGGTGGTTTCTTGGTCACGACTGGCTAAAGCTAAAGTTCCATTAAAAAACGTATCATGTGATAAGTTTTTGTTCTGATTCATTCAAGATATTATATGAGTGAACCTATTACGGAATCTAACTAATTAAAATGAAAATAAAAGTTTGTGGTTTTAGACACACTATTGTAATGAGTTAAACACATAAGTGTAATTAAACAATTCATTCCTACATCACATCTTGAAAATTTAGACACATTGCTTTAAAGCTAGGATTATGTTTTAACTAGTTTGGAAGTGCATTGCAAAGTTATATGCAATGTTGTAATTATAGGTTACTCGTTAAAACTAGTTTAGACATGCCTTTTTTTAAGAATTAATATAATAATACTATACTTAAATTGAAATAAATGAAATTCTTGATATTTACAATGAAGTGTAAAAATTATTAGTTGAGATTAATAACAGATTAACAGCCAGTGGAAACAAACTAAGTTTGAGCTTATCTAGGTTCAGTTCGACTCATTCAACTTACAAGAGTTTGAATTCGAGCTTGGGCCTTACTCGCTTATTGTTTATTGATTATATAACTTTTATATTTATGGTTATAAGTTCAATATAAAATATAATATATATTATTTAGTTATTTTTATTATAATTTTTCATATAATAATAATTATCATTTGCACATATACTTAAAAAGGTATTTAAAAAATTATATAACAACAGGCTTGTGAGCGTAGTCAAGCTCAATTTGTGAAGTTTGAGCTCGGACTTATATATTAATAAGCTCTAATTAAGGCCGAAGCTCGATTTAAACTCGTTTATACTCTGCTCGATTCAAGCTTTTAGCAAACCAAGTCCAAGTAATTTGGCTTGTCCAAACCCATACTTTCAGATTTCAACCATTTTTACCTTCATATTAACTATATTGTCACCTATTCACTCTTAACCATTATATTAATGTGATCAGTATTTCACAACTCTTCTATGCTTTCAAGGGTGTTTATCAATTTAAATTCATTTTTCCATATATATATATATATATATATTATAATAAAAAATATGGTGATCCAACTTATATTATTTCCCAACTCTGTTGATGTAAAACATATACATTACTAATGTTTTTAAAATCGAAATTGTAGGTTCAACAAGCTGAATCAAGATATAAACAAATTCATTTAAAAACAGTCGAATCATTTGTACGACATAGTCAAAATAAGGCGGGTATGATCAAAACTAAACAAAACTTGGTGGGTTGAAACGTACAACACATTTGTATCTACATCTTTTACCAAAATATAAATATGTAGACAAATGAGATATCTTGTCAACTAGGTACCCCAACATATTTGGAAATTTGAATTTTTGGCTAGGCAAATTTATGTAAATAAGAGTAAAAGTTTTGCCTGACTATGTTCTATTCTATCTAGTGGATTTTAAATGTCCAAAAATTCGGTCAAAATGAACGTTATATCCACGTAGGATATATGATACTAATTAATATGGGCCTAGTTATTGAAGTATCCTTTTCAAATCAGGCCCAAGATCCTATTAAAAAACATAAACATGTACATTCAATGATTACCGGTGAGCCTACACGAATGACTCATGATACCATACTCTATCATCTTGAAAATACCAATACCGAATTTCGTCAAAACTGGATACCGATACCAAAATATTCGATACGGTACGGTATGGTATCGGTATCGATATCGGTACGGTGTCGGTATTTGAAGGTAAAATTTGGTATTTTACTGCTACCGTACCAAACGGGTACCAATCCCGAAAGTACCGATACCAAAAATGCCAAAAAAATGAATACCGAGTCCGGTACGGTATTTTCGGTATCGGTATGGTATTTGATACCAAATGCTCATCCCTACAAATGAAGGATGCTTTGGTCCCGTACTGTTTTTACTAATGGAACGATAGGGATAGCCTAAAATAAATATTGGAATCCATAAATTTAATTACAAATATTCAAATAAAATGATTTAATCCATCCAACAAAGTCAGTTTGAAATTACGGATTCGGTTGGTTTCCTCAAGGATGAATACAGGTAAAACCGAAAATCCGGTTATAAAACCAAAATGTCGGTATTAGGTAGGGTTCTGTTAGTTCGGTTCACAATGAGTGTGTAAACAAGTTTAGTGTAAGCAGAGCTTTATTATAATCAAAATTGGTTCGTTTTAAGCTCTATATCTTTATGCTCAACCTTCGTCTTTCATTTATTAATTTTATTATATATATATATATATATAATGTGGGGTAGAGTTAATCTACAAAGTATGTTTTTCTTAAGAAATATAAGAAGTTTTATGGACCATTATATTATTATATTGTAATTTTCGATGGATGAGATTGATTAGTGACATTTTTATAAATTATGTTATACTTTTAATGAATGATTTAATGGCAAGTTCCAAGGTTTGGTAAGGGCTTTGACGCCGAAGCGAAGGTAGAAATGAACAGAATGATATCAGGTGAACATCATCCACGTCTCGGATAGGGGTATAAATGTAATTTCAGTGTGTTTTAAATTCAGAAACTCACATGTAACTTCTCCCATCTTTTTTAAATGTCAATAACTTTTTATACGTAACTTGGTTTTTTTAAATTACATCATAATAACGAGCATTTTTTAATCTTTAATATTAGTACCATATTGATATATAAAAAATTTTAATTGAGTGTTTTAGTTTATGGTGTTTTTGGTTCTGTTTATCTAATAGTGTTTTATTTGTAGTGAGTACATGACGTTTTATTTTGTATGTAACAAATGGTTCATTATGTAGTGTTTTATTAGTCTCGGGTAGATGGTTTATTTTTTGTTAACATAGGTACATGTCGTTATATTTTGTCTATAACAAATTGTATATAGTGTTTTATTTTATAGGAATGTGATGTTTATCGTAATTGAATAATTGTCTATTTTATTCTTATATTCTTACTCTAAATTTTAATGATTGATACATGTCTAATTTTTATGGTTTCTTAGACTTTTAGGAATTTAATCCTTTGTAGAGGAACCCTTACCTGTATGTGTGTGTGCTTGTCTAGGCTTTGGATCAAGAAGAAAACCCCCGAGTTGTGAGAAGTTAGAGAACTCCGACTTACCCATACGAGTTTTTGTCACCATTTTTTGCACACGTATATAAAAATGTTATAAACACATTTTGTAAAAGAAATCCTAAGCAGTGTTTTCAGGCTTTTTATATCACTGTAAAAAGCTACTAACATCAACATTTGCACCCATTGTAAGGGTTTTTTTACAGCAGTGTAAATGAGCTACAATTTAGACTTGAGCTCGAGAACATTTAAACTAAACTCGTTTCGAGTTCTAGCGAGCCAATCTCGAGTAGTTTTTCAGAACAACTAACTCTCACACAACCTCTAATCTGACTTTCGGTTCTTACACATTTGTCTATTATGGGACTAAACCTCTCAACCACTTGAAAATAAGCACCATTATGTACACGCCCCGAAAGCGCTAGACTAGAAGCTTTTGATCTCGTTCACACCCCTAAGATGTAAAGAAGGTCAAGTAAATAAAGTTGGGTGAAACGAACTTTTTCTTCAAACATTTGGTTTGATCTTCGGTCACAAGAGAGTTTAGATGGACCACAATATCTCAAAAAAAAAGAGTTCAATACTGAACATCCCTGTGCCGCAATACATTTCACAATGCTTGCTTATGATATGTATCCAAGACTCAAGAGATCATGATGGCTCAAAATAGGAATTCAAATGGGCCAAAAGATAAAAGAGTTAAACAAGGGTCAATTGCATGATCTATCAATGATTGATAGATATAATATATACAAAAGCGCACATTAGAGAAAAAAAACCCGAAATAAAAAGGATATTCCAATAAATAATACCAAACGGCGTCAAAAGCCTTTAAAACGACACAAAAACCCTTTGATTCTGTATCCAGGTATAATAAGTTATAAACCACAAGCAAAACCCCATGTTTGCCACATGAAAAGGAGATTACTGGGAATGCACAGTAAATTTGGGACATGAACATACATTATAGAAACCGTCACCTAGTTAGTTTTTCAGAGAGTACTTCTTGCCTGTAAATGCTTGAAATTTCAGTTCTTCCTTCTTAGGTTCTTCCTTCTTAGATGAATCTTGTTTCGCTTCTTCTTTCGTGGTGGCCTGCAATTCATAAAAACCACGTTAAACCACCATCATGCAAAAACTAGACGAGTCGACATGAATAACTATTTTTACGGATCAAAACATTTTTTTGTCTAAAAGATAGTGTGCTAAATATGATCACGCGGTTACCTTATATCCAAGAAGAAGATAGAAGTTTTGTGCATTAGAAATACACTTTGAACTATTTTCAGCCCATTTGACCCATTTCCTTTTTTAAGCCGACTATTTGCTGCCTGTTAAAGAAACAGGAACAAGACCTTGTCCATGTTTGTTTGTTAAGGAAATATATGTGTTCACAACTGTTTCATGAACACTTACCGAACAGATTTTTATGTTAGTGTTTGTTAAGGAAATGAACGTGTTCGTTTGTCAAATTTAGGCAACAACGCAAATGAATGTTCATGAACGCAAACTAATGTTCATGAACACAAATGGAAACAAACGAACACAAACAAACGTTCATGAACATAATATGTAATACACTGATACTTATTAAATATTTGATTTGTCGGAATTTTGAAGTATTTTAAAAAATATTAAAAGTAAAAACACTAATAAACTAACGAACTCAAACGAACATAAATGAACACGTTACCAAACGTTCACGAACATAAACGAACGAATGCGGCCTCTATTCATGTTCGTTCATTTAACAAAAACGAACTTCCCGCCGAACGGTTCAAAACTGTTTGTTGAACGTTTGGTTCGTTTGCAGCCCTAGGGTTAATCATGAGAAAAAGAAAAGAAAAAATAATCATACTTTTGGTGTTCCCTTTGAATTTTGATCTGCAGTTGACCCAAAAACAAGCTTCCCGGAACGTTTTCGTGAACCTGAGCTTGACGAAACGGAGCCATTAGTACCACTGGTTATAGCCTCGGTTTTCTGCGGTTGAACCAGCGGTGCAGCCACAGTCTCAGCCGGTTTCCCATCTAACCGTCTAGCCGAACCGCTGAACGGATTAAACTTGGGAATTTTCGTAGGTGGTTCTTCTTCAACTGCCATTCAACTTTAGTGTTTAGAAACGTTTTTCAAAAAAGAATATAAATAACAAAGACAAAGGAAACAAACAAACCTTCTGGAGGCTCTTTAGATTTCATAGGTCTTTCGGGTTCTTTATAGTCAAGTGGTGGTGCAAAGTCAACTTCACAATCTGTTTCAATTATGCTTATTGCAGGTGACGGTTTCGTTTCAACAATGTCGATATAGAACTTTTTGTTGTTATATGCCACCATGATTGTGTCACCAGTGGTTAAACAAGAGTAGCTTCTTAATGATGTCTCTAATCTGTTAATTAAACAAGCGAACAAATCAGAATTAGAGAATGTCATGGGTTGCGATTTATTTAAAACGGGTCCAAAAAAGTAGCTAAAATCTGTGACTACTTTTTAGTTAAAGATTTTGATTATTGGAGAATGTTTATTTAGTCCCTGAGGTTTGGCCACTTTTGCGACTTTCGTCCAAAGTTTGTTTTTTTCGCATCTGGATCCACCCTGTTGACTTTCTCCCCACCCAAACCCTCACAAAATGCCTAATAAGATAAAAAAAAACCCATGCCTTAACGTTAAAAAATGGACGGAGTTAACGAGTCGGATGAAAATGGCAAGATTTTAAACCTTTTGGATCCAGCTGGAAAAAACAAACCTTTGGACAAAAGTCGCAAAACTGGCCAAACCTCAAGGACGAAAATGGTATTGTACTCTTAATAATATATAAGCAAAAAGTGTGCATGGGTCAACCCAACCCGATGGGAACTAAAAAGATATGTTTCAACCCAAACTTGTTACATGACCCGCCACCTTACTTGCCACATGTATTGCAAATTACAAAGAAAATATAAACATAACACTAACATGGCTTTGGGGTTTGATATATCAAGAAAATCCGTAGTGTGTGGCTGAAGTTTCACATAAGTTCCCTTTGATAAACTCGCATTCTTCACATTTACGATATCTCCTTCTTGTAACAGCATGTTCTCCATCATCTAATATGAAAAGATCAAAATAAAGAATCGGAAATGAAGTACATTTACAACATATACACGAACAATCCATACCCAGTACGGAACGTATATCAAGCCCTCATCTGCTATAAACTCCAGCACACCACAATGTGAAACCTTACTAGCAGAAGGATTTTTTAGTTCAAATAACATTGGATAATCGATCTGCAAATAGGCTGCATAATTGAGAGAACATAAAGATTTGGTGCACTATAGTTAGCCGATCGATTTAACGTTCTTTAAACATAAAATTTAAAAACTCACTAACCGAGGCGATCAAGCGCAGATGGAGGCATTATAACTGAGAACCGACAGTACAGGATTATTAGTCGATATAAAGTCTACCCTTTTATACACGAAAGGAATGATATATAACGGAAAATTGCGGCAAATAAACTCACTTTTATCACCCTTCTCCAAATGAGACTGCATACGACAGAAAAAAGAAGAAAAACGTTTCAGAATGAGACAAACATCAAGATATAAATGTAAAGAGGTTTTGTTGAAGTATATAAGTAATAAAAACCTTTTCAATGAAAGAAACAGGGTAACAGCGATAATTCTGTTCAAAAGTCGAAAGAGGGTCACGGTAAATTTCATCCTCCTGGCAGAAAACAAATCAAGGTGAGTAATTTTACACTGAACTAACGAACATACAAATGATGCACGACAAAACAGTACGATAATTCTCAATTAATCAAGTAGATTTACGAAAAATCAAGATCATCTTAGATTGTAAAACGACCAAGTATTATACCATTTCAATCAAGCGCAAAAACAGCCTTAAACCTCAACCCTTTTCGTTCCGAAACATAAAGCAACAAATTGCTCAACCAAATGGCTTGAATATGAAAACCCTAGGCCCAATAACCCAATTAGGAATTTTAACAAACACCTTATGTGCATAAATCTAATTGCATCCAATATGCCTTAAATAGAACCTCCAAACCACATTCTTACAAGGATCTATTACTCCCATATCAGGTAAACAATTACTCACAAATAATTCTTTATTAGTAACTGATAATAATATCAATCAATGAGCATTTGGAGAATACACCCATTATAATAAAACCCTGATTCCAAATTGGGTATGATCTATTTAACTAGATTTACCATATCAACAGTACAATACAACCAATAATCAAACAGGAATCATACCAATGCCATGATGGATTTTATGATTTTAACTTCAGGAGATGACTGGAAATCTGTACGAATTCAACAAGGGTGATGTTAATCAGTGAAGGTTTTAACAAGATCAATGATGAAAACAGATTCGATTATAAAGATAGAGACTTTAATTCGTATGAAGTCAACATCGACAATAACATATAAATGAGTGTGATATTGAAACACAAGAAATTATGTGGGTGTTGATGAAAGAAGAGTGAAGAATTGAAGACCTTTGTGTTTGTGCAAGAACCTTTGTAAACCCTGTTATCGTGTCGTTTTGAGGATCAACTTTACGATATATAGGGTGATCGCATCAAATATGTGTTTGGTTGAAGGGTTTCTATAGGGTTTTCTATTTTCTATATTTTTATTTTTTATTTTTAAAAGGATTTGTCGGACATTTGAAAAATATATACATAAAAAAAGATAGCGAGCATATTTTTGAGAATTTATTATGATTTATAAAAACGGTTCTAGTAATCACTAGGGATGTGTGTCGCACTGTCGTATTTGTTACCTTAAAGTAGACTTAAAGTCATGTTATGCAATCTACGATCACGTATCACTTGTTCATTTCGCTTGACGTCTTTTTATACGTCCCATCGGTGGCAATTTGTAGGCACTGAGTAAATATATACACGTGTTCAATTCATGGAACACCTGTATTCATCGTGTATTGTAGAAGTAAGAAACATAGTACTACGATTTGTTATATAAATGTGTAAAAAGTTGAAAATAAATGTAACTAAATCATACTCATTTAAAACAAATTTGATTTTGTAAGTTTTTTAGGAAGGATGGTAATCTAAATATATCAAAAGTAATTAGAATTACAAAATTCAATTACTTTAACCCTACGTGGTTGATTCGTAATGAATGGATCAACTACTCATAGCATCACGCAAAAAAAGATGTGTGGAACCACACGCGCTCAGTCTAGAAGTGGTATTCCTTTTATTCTCTTTAATGACTTAACAACCGCATGCGTTCATATTACAACTTGCATGACTGAAGACTTATCATACGGAGATGGCAAAATGGTAGGACCGCTAGCAACACATTTTGTCTATGGCCAGTTTGACACACAAGAGCACGGATAGCATACGGTTTATGTGCTAACTATACATTTTGCTTAGCATCGATTTTCATCATATTATCTGTCTGGCCTAATATCCATTCAGGTTGGACGGTATCCTTGTGTCACATGTCGAACATCATGGTATGGAGTTGTCTCATTGCTTCACATTTTTCACTTGCTTACGGTATGGAGTTGTCTCATTGGTTCACATGCTTCACTTGCCCAACCTCATGGTATGGATTTGTCTCGTTACTTCACTTGCCTATTTCCTTTATATTTTCTTATTTTGGTATGCCAAGTATGGATGCAAACATATGGCAAATTAAATACCACATAGACTAAAATTTAGTTACTCCACTTCCCACAAAGATACCCTCCACCCTCACATACGTCACTATGTGTGACAACGTATATAAAGTTTTATGAAAAATTTGTGACTTATTCTACGATAAAAACATTTATAATGAACTAAAACCTTTGGGTTTTACAATGCCATTTAGATTCAAATAAAACTTTAATAAATAAGTATATACTTTTTTTGAACGGCCAACGAATCCTGCAAATAGACTACTGGAGAAATTCACCACATTGGGATACACTCGTCTCCGAACCGGGAAAACCCTCACTTAGATTCGAAGCTCGTGAAAACTCGTCCGAAGGCACGACAATGCGGTGAGGTAAAACCCGCTCAGTTCAAGGATTGAAGTAGCGATCGTTGCCTACTCGCCTAGTCTCCTATCATCGCCCATTAAATGATGAACCAGATTCACTTGAAACAATGGGTCTCTCTTTACCACTTCACCACAAGCTCATAGCAAATAAATATCGCAATAATATCCGGTAAGTTAAGATTGTAAATGCCCTTGTTGTCATAAATCAATTAACCAACAAATCTAGTTTTTTTAGCTTTAAGTTGTTTTAGGCTGTTATAATGAAATTAAAGCCAACCGGGATCCTCTTCTAATGATTTGTAGCTTCTCAACATTACGTTGAACATGTTTTTTGATAAAAAGTTCTTCATGTCATATGGATAACTATATATCTAATACATATTAATCTTAATTTTCATGGCATAACCGGACAAGTATTAGATGTATTTAGATATCCAAAAACCTAAACAAAATTTCTGGACTTATCACATATAAAGGTGGCTATTTGTAGTACATATTATCATTTCAATAACTTTTCTTTTGTTTTGCTAGCTTGCTGCAACTTGACTTGTGATTTGCCACACAAATTACATATTTTAACTGGCGAAATAATTATACGTAGTAATACGGGTGGTGCTAAATTCTGCTTAAACCGGCAAACTGAACCCAAAACCAGATCAGACTGAAAATGGTCCAGTTTGCGTTCATGGTATGGAATAATATATGGTTTTTGGATTGGTCCATTCACTACCATTCCGGTCTGGTTCATGTTCAGAATCGAAACTGAAAAGGCACCGTTTATGCAAGGAATCATGCTTATATCATTAGCCCAGAAGTTTGATCGGGTTCTTGGTTCGATCTGATCGATTGTACACCTGTAGTTTCTAGTCAACCTTCAGCTACAAGTTCCCAATATTTTGGACAAAATCCAGTGAACAACATGCTCTGTTTAATTAATAGATGAAGGTGCCTTTGATCACCTGTAAATAAATTAATTATTAATTAATTAATTAGTTAACTATAATACAATACACTTAGTAACTAATAGTTTGAATTTGGGCTAATTTGGATGCGCTACTTTGGGTTAACATTAAAGTGGGTTGAAATGGGTCAGGATGGGCCTAATAAAATTACACGGTGGGTCACCCTAAAACAAACGGGTTTCCAAATCCAATTCATAACTTAACAAAGAAGTTTGAAACGGTTCGAATTCAAATCATCTCATCTGAAGATTTGTACTGCGTAATTTGAGGTAAATACGGGTTATTTGTCGTGAAATGACTGATTTTAGGGTTAGTTTGTCAGGATTTTAGGGTTAAGTTGTCGTGAAGTCATTTATAGCAATTGAGTACTAGGTTGCTTCGTTGATAGCTGTGCTTTTGATTCTGTTTATTTTTTTTTTTATATTTGTTTAGGTTGTCAACTGTTATCTTTTAAAATGGATATATTATTTTCTCAAAACAATACATACATTCGATAGTGGTGTTTAATTTAATGAATGATGTTACAGCCTTTGTTAGAAATATATATATATATATGTTTTGTATAATGAAGAAGAATAAGAACAATCACTCATACGTAGAGATTTATTTATGGGGTTTGATCATTAAGGGTTATGTCCGTAAGTAGTGGCGGATCTAGAAAATTCTTATAGAGGTAACGTCTGAAAAAAGGTAACGAAATCGAAAAAACGTCAAAATTTTCAAAATTTCTAGCGTCAAAATTTTAACTGCATTTACAAGTAAATTTTCTTACAGTTAAGATAGTTTGAATAATTTCCTAGTGTCTAAAATATGGTCTACATCCTAAAAAGATATACTAATTTCCTAGTGTCGAAAAAGATTTTTGTACAACATAAAAGGCATTGGACTAATTGTTATTGTTATTTTTATTTTATTGTTTTTTATTCTTCTTTTTAGTTGTTTTTAATTTTATATCTTCTTATTTTTTTTTATTTTTTTATATTTTAATTTTGTTTTTTACTTTTTTACATATTTTTTAACTTTTTTCCTTCCTTAATAATTTTTTTATTAAATTTTATTTTATCATCTCGTCCTAACCCGAACTCATCCTTATATTTTTATTTTCTTTTTATTTTTTTACATATTTTTTTTCTTTCTTATATATTTCAGAAGTTCTTACGCATTAATTGCTGTAAAGATATATCTTGTACTTTTTTTTATAGGGAAGTTGCGGTGAACTAAGTTAACTATTGGCCAACAAATGCCTAGGTGAAAAATCATGAATAAGTTTAGATTTGGATGCATTTGACTCTTTGTACAACATCAATTGTTGTACAGGTACAGGTAGAGTAGTATGCATAAGATGATGAGACCAATGATACAACCCAGCCCCTTCTAGCGAGATATCTTGTTCTTCTTTTCATTCGGAACTTGTTGCGACTTAAGTTAAATCTTGGTCCAACTAATTCATCAAATGCGGGGGTGAAAAATTGCAAATTTTTTTAGGTTTGTTTTTGAAAACATGAATTTGCGTAAAGAGTATCATGTATAAGATAGTTGTTAGGTTTTTGTTAATATACATGTAAAGTAGCATATATATATACTAGGGTATTTTGATATAATACACACAAAATTTTAATTTTTTTTTCTAGTGTATCGCTATTTTAAAATAGCCGCCACTATTTATCACTTTTCGCTACGTAGCATATATGTACATTTGTCACTATTCGCCATTAACAACTATGGTGCAGGTGATGTGGTCTGTTTATATATTGAAATTATATTTATATATTGTTTTAAACCACCTGATGTCTATATGTTTGTTTGATATATTGATTTTAGAGGATTAGGATTATGATTGTAAGATTAAGATTATATGTTTTGTTTAAATCACCTGTTGCTTACTGTTTTTTTACCTATTTTCTGTTTGTGGTTTTATACCTCATTACATCAACACAGATATGTTGATTTTATATACTTTATACCTGTTGCTACTGTGTTTGAACATTGAATAACCTATTTTCTGTTTTTGAATCACTGTCAATTTGTTTTATACCTGATTTTATAAATAAAAAGTGAGTTTGTATGTTTAAGTGTTTTATAAAAGTGTTTTTATGTTTAAGTATTAATGATATAAGAATTGCTATCTAGAATGATTATGTTTAGTATAGTTTAATAATGAATGCCTCACATACGTGATGCACCCCTCACAGCACCTCCCGCTTTTTAATTCCACGTTCGATACACACTTGAAACTTGACGAAGGTGATTAACCTTTTAAAAGTTCATCCTTAGATCACCACAAAACATGAAAAACATTCCTTAACGTCTTAAGAATGTTTTAGTTCCTTTGAATTGTGCACTAATAATCTTCAACCAACGCCCAACGGTTACCATCATTTAAGTTCTTCACTTGGTTCACAATTCGCTCTTTCTTTGGACTTCCATATTTCAAAGCTGGCTTCTTTAAGTGTTTCTAATAGCTCGGATGCTAGCACCATTTGTAGTGAATTATGCAATGCTTAGTTTTTTTTGGCTAATTGCCAAATGACAAAGGATTAACCACCTCCTTTGCCTGATATTTGGATTACGATGATACAAGAAATACTTGAGACACGTGTGTTTTATTCACAAAATTAGATTGTTACTGAATTTCTATTTTTGTGTGCGTATTTTGAACACATTTGCTTTTTTATAAACAGATATGGTGATTCCTCCACCGGTAAAGTCTCTCACAAACATTCTAAAACCATATCTTTTGAAGATGCATTTTTCAAACAAGTTTGTAAGTGCACAGGTGATTCATGCACCAACCGCAACGGTTGCAGCTGCCGCAAGTTCACAGGAGAAGGTTCTGCGTGAAGCAGCACTAGAGATGTTTCCGCTGCTGCTAAGATCGGAAAGATATTAGGTGAGAGGTTGCTCGTTAACGACATCCCAGCCGTTTCAGTCATCTACAAAGAAAACCAAAGATATCATGGTAAGGTCAGAGCAGTCATTGATTCCTTAGGGAAGCAGGTGTCAAGTTGCTTTAATTTTTCTTTTTTGTTATAATAATATATGGGACGAACCCGTTTGTTTGTGTGCGGATAACGACATTCTACTGTACATAGCTAATTTGCACCCATGGGGTCGTAGGATGACTCGGGGTTGATCCGTTGTCCGCTGAATTCTGTTACAAGACTTTTTATTTGCACATGCTTTAGAGAGATTAGAGTTGTAATTTTTAACTAACAACTTATAAATTCGAGTCACTTTACGTTTTGACACCGCCGAAACGTGTCGTACCATCCTTTAACTTAAAAGACAATATTTTCATACGTGCTTATTTTTATGCACGTTTCGGTATAAATTCAAGTTTGTTTACGCTTAGACATAAATTTTTATTAAAGTTATATTAAAGATAGTGTATACATTTCCCTTTATAACTAATTTAAAATTAGATTGTACCTCTGTCAAATTTAAATTTATTTTTATGGTTTTTTGTAGATGTAAAACATGTGTAGATATTCTTTTGAGCATATTTCTTTCGTTGCTATACTGAACCAAAATACAAATTGACAGAAACCCGCGGCGTAGCGAGGATAATCTTACTAGTTACAGTTCAAAATGTAGAACCCTTTAGAGCCAGAGCCAAGGGTGAGCAATAATTGAACCACTAAACAGATCCGAACCGAAAACCGGCGAAACAAAACCAAAGTCAATCGAAACCAAATTAACCAAAAATCGATTATCGGTTATTCTTTTGTACAATCGGTTAACTGAAATTAACCGAACCGAACCATTTATATTAACCGAACCAATCCATACCATTTATATTTTCGTATATGTCTAGCTTTTATGCCTCCATTTCATGTATTTATCCCTCCATTTCATTTATTTATAACTCCATGTCATGTATATATACAACTATGTCATGTATTTATACATCCATTACATTTATTTCTAAGTAAAAAATTTAGCCCTTGTTTGGTTTGGTCATTAACAGATATTAACCGAACCGAAAACCGATAAATTAACCGAATGAACCAAACCGATTAACCGATAACTTCGGTTACTGTTCAAGTTAATGCTAATAACCGAACCATGCACACCCCTTAAAGTCTAAAACAAACTACAAACCGAGATAAGTTACAGACAAAACTTCAGTTTCAGTTAATTACGTTTCTAGAACAATCCTGGTACATTAGCATATACCATAATATATCTGATCAAACATATCTTCCGAAACAACTATTCAAACAACTACTTAATGACAAGATTATGATATACATGACTTACAAGCGACAAGTAGCTATGCGGGCACCCAACATGAACTAGCCTGCAAAATCCGACCTTTCCACCCCTGTAACACCCATTCACTGTCTTCATCAAACACAAAATCTCTATGATACCCTGATTTCATACTGGCCCTCAGTTTCGACACAAGTTCACGGTTCAGCGGTTTGATCTTGAACCCAGCCCGCGAGAGTCGTTCGTGCCACTGCTTGTACGTCTCAGGCCTCTCGACCAGCTCGGCACCTTCACATGCAATCACGTTTATAGCTTCACGCCCAAAAAACTCCTTTTCGAAATTCAGCCGTTGTTCATCATTACGGTCCAATGTAGCATCGAACATGTCGAACATAGAAGAGAAATGAAAAAGGGCTTCCTTGAAACGTGTGACGAAAAATGGTGAGCTATAAGATCCATTTGCTACGGTTTGAACAAAATTATCGGGTTTCATACTTATCAATTTCAGAACACCATCACGTGGGCTATCCACCGTAACTGATTCGTCAAGCAAGTTCTTGAATCGAATTACAGTGTTAACAGCAAGACACTCGTTTCTCCGAAGCTTTAAATCTTCAACTTTAATGAACTCCCAGTTTTGAGTTGCTATCGCGTTATACTCAAACGGGACGTTATATTTTGCGCAAAATCAGCCAAACGCCGCCCGGTTTCCTCTAACCCTTCAGCTGGCCTAAAACCAGGTTTCGGGAGCTCGATTCCGGTAATCCGTAACCTAGGTGGCCCACCGGGCCTCTGTGCAAGATGTTTAACAAAACCGGCCACTGGAAACCGTACGCAATACCAAAATCAATAATATGAAGGGTGGATGACGTAAAAGCTACATCGTATAGCAATTTATTAGCAAAAAAAATGGCGATTTTCTCGAACGGGCAGACAGAAAGACAAACTTGATACGCTTTTAACTTTTCAGCAGCTGAGATTGTCATGGCACTTTTTGTAGCGTAAAGCTGAGAACCAATGCCAGCTAAGCGGGCCTCGAGCCCAGTAGCAAAGATATGAGCTAACCGTTGAGGAGCATCACCTACAGAGAAGCATGTTGTCTTATTTGTTTCAACTGGTCTATCGCAGTCAAACGGTCATTAGCAGCAACCGACTGTGCACAGTTGACCAACAGAGTCCTGACATCCTTAAGCTCGCCTGAACTTCCTCCCCTGATCGCGTAATCCAACCGCCGCTATTCCCGTACGATTGACCTTTCTGAAATTTCTTCGTTACGGACTTAGGTGGTTCTTCACAAGCAGACATTGACGGACCACCGGGATCGGTACAGAGAGCAACTTTATCAAACATTTCAGATACAACTTCTTTGACATAAATCGCAGATTGCTTGCTACTTCTTTCTTCCTCGTAACCGTTATCCTCAATTTGGTAATGTTTTCTTCCCCTGTATGAGTTATTATCGGTCTCCACAATCTCTTCCTTGATAACCATAACCTCCGAAGACGTGTTATCTCGTAAACGTGAAGGCAAGTTGTATTGATCCAAATCGATTACCAGGGTTTAGTCGAAGGAATAAATTTACTAGCTTCCTCCATCCCTTTATTGAATTGCAACATAGACTCACTATCACTGAATATATTTTCGACGAGCTGTGCACTCGTCAACGAGTCAAATGCGCCATCGTTAGTAACACTGGTGGTAGAGCTAAAAGAAGACAACAAAGGGTATTCAAGAGAAGGAGTTTGTACAGCTGATGATTTGCTCTCGAACGAATCACCACCAGACCAGTGAGAATCAGTGGTGTTGCTACCAGTTGTGCTACTGTTTGTACTGTGCTCACTTATACTACTACTGGAAAAGTTCTCTTCAGGGGGTATTTCGTGTGGATGAGGGTATTGCTCACCTAGGGCTTCGTAGAACGATCTCTCGGTTTCTAGTAAAGCTAACGGGTCATGGAACATGCTTTGTTTGGACTCCATATCCTCATCCACAAGGATCTGGTTTATGAACTTGATGACACAGTCACCAAACTCATCGGGATAGTCAGATGCTGAAGGAACACACGGAGATAGATCTGAAGTGCAGGGATTTGGTGCTGATTTAGGAGTTTCTAAGAAACTGAAATCTAAAGGTTCGTCTCTGAATCTGTATCCGTTGGTAAGACCAGGAGCCGGCCCAAAGAGAGGCGAGATGCTCTCGTCCTCCAAAGAGATACCATTTAAGTAATCCAAGTATTCGTCATCTCTCGATTCCATAACCATCTAAGCTTCTATTTCAACAAGCAGGATGACACCTGAATCATCAGTAAGCAGAAAATTTTCAACTCTTAGTATCCTCTAGATCTAGATCGAAGCATCGCAAGTCTTACACTACAATTTTTACAAACAATTTACAGAATGCAAAACATATACCAAAAAACAAATCATCTTCCCAACTTCCACAAATTCAACAAAGTAATTCATGACTGACTCCGTGCGCATGGTAAATATAATCTTAAAGTACAAGTAAATAAATGAATAATCAATCAATAGAAAGATGTAACGAAAAAAGCACGATCAAACTGAATAATAGAACTGTAGAAGCCAAACCATCAAACAAAAATCGCAGATTCATACAATCATAAGGTCTAATCAGTAAATATCTCTTGAATCCAGTAAAAACAAAGGATGTAACCCTAAATAATCAATAAACTGAACCTGATGATAGCAACTTTGTAAATAATCAATAAATCGAACCAAATGATCAAGAAGTTAGTAAACAATAAATCGAACCAAATGATCAGGAAGTTGGTAAATAATCAACAAATCAAATCTAATGATCACAAACTTGATATATAATCAACAAATGGAACCTAATGATCGCTTTATAAGAGCATTCGACTCTAAATTCTGTGAGTGGAGTTTTTATATTATAAAAAGTGGTTGTAAGTGGTTGTGAGTGAAGGAAAGAGAAAATGTTACTGTTCATCTGTATTTTGAGGGGACACTGTTCACCTTGTATAATTTTTTAATATATTTTGAAAATGGTTGTGAATGGAGGAGAGAGAAAATGTAATGATAAAAGTATAAAAAAGGTTATTTAATTGAAAGAGGAGAGAAAATGCAGTTGCTTTTAGTGTAATTATAAGGTAAAAATTGATGAATAGGATGTGAAAAATAATCAACAAATGGAACCTAATGATCGCTATGTAAGTAAATAATCAATAAATCAAACCTAATAATCACAAACTTAGCATATAATCAACAAATGGAATCTAATGCTCACAACGTTAGTAAATAATCAACAAATCGAACCTAAGGATCACAAAGTTAGTGAACAATTAATACATCAAACCTAATAAATCGAGAATTTCGTAAATAATCAATAAATCAAACCTAATGATCACCAACTTAGTAAGTAACAAACAAATCAAACCTAATGATCACGAAATTATCAAACAATCAACAAACCTAATGATCATGAAATTATCAAACAATCAACAAACCTAATGATCACAAACTTCGTAAATACTCAACATTTCGAACCTAACGATCACGAACTTGTCAAAAATCAAAATATCAAACCTAATGATCACGAAACTATCGAACAATCAATAAAATCAAACCTAATGATCACAAACTTCGTAAATACTCAACAAATCTAACATAACGATTACAAACTTATCAAACAATCAAAAAATCAAACCTAATGACCACGAAATTATCGAACGATCGATAAATCAAACCTAATGATCACGAGCTTCGTAAATACTCAACAAATCTAACCTAATGATCACGAACATATCAAAGAATCAAACGACCATGGAATTATCGAACAATCAATAAATCAAACCTAATGATCACGAACTTCGTAAATACTCAACAAATCTAACCTAGCGATCACGAACTTATCAAACAATCAAAAAAATCAAACCTAATGATCACGAAATTATCGAACAATCAATAAATCAAATCTAATGATCACGAACTTCGTAAATACTCAACAAATTGAACCTAACGATCACGAACTTATCGAACAATCAAAAAATCAAACCTAATGATCACGAACTTATGGAACAATAAAAAATCAAACCTAATGATCACGAACTTCGTAAAACTCAACAAATCGAACCTAATGATCACGAAATTATCGAACAATCAATAAATCGAGCCTAATGATCGCAAAATTAGTAAAGTTCAATTTACACGGGTATAACCTAGTAATCAATAAATAAAACCTAATGATCACGAATTTAAGTAAAAACAATCAATAATCAAACCTAATAAATCACGAACTTCGTAAATACTCTATAAATCGAAACTAACAACCACGAAGTTAGCAAATAATCAACAAATCAAACATAATGATCACAAACAATAAACAAATCAAACCTAACGATCGCAAAATTCGTAACTAAAGTGTTGATCACATATCTCGAAGCAGCTGTCAGGTGGAGAAGGAGAAACAGAAAAGGAAAATTTGTTGTACGATGGAAGGGTAGCTGGTGGTTTTAGATTATATAAACCTAGGGTTTGATGTGGGAACGAAGGATCGAGGTAGCAACAGAGTTGACCTGACCTCGTTATTCTTAGTTGACCAGAAATCTTAAAAGGAAACAAGTCGGGTGGAGCAGTCGTAACTCTTAACTAGAATATATAATATAATATAATTAATTAATAAATTATCTTACCATTCCACTTACTACCAACATACTTTTTTTATATACAACAAAATAATAATGCATGAATACAATTAATTTTTTTGCCTACAGACATAAAAAGTTATATTATACATTTCGAAATTTAAATTTATCCTACACAACTCGTAACTTATCCTACACACTTAGGTATTTTTCCTGCACTCTATTTTTTTTGAAAAAATATATTTTTTGAAAATAAGTTACAAATTTAACGAAGTTAACTATTAAAGAGGAAAATTAGAAATTAATTATTATGTAAGTTTACAAATATACATTAAAATTAATGCAAATATTAAATGGAGTAAAATGAAACATTCTTATTGGTTGAAGTTTTTTCTTTTTTCTTCTTAAAAAAAATTTCTTCTTATTTGAACCCTCCACTATAACTTAATACCTAAAAATATACCATAATGTAACTGAATGTAGATAGGAAAATCAAATGTAAAAAAAACATATTGGTTTTGAGTAACCTATACGGATGGTTTCTTTGGCGGGAAAGTGGTCTTCAACCCATTAGACCATCATCGTCCCCGTCTACTCCTATAAATCAAGATCTCGATTTCATCACCCTTTGAAACGTATCTTGTTTTGGGAGCAACAAAATGTTGAACCATTTGTGATTTGGAAGTATATATAATTTTAATAAGTGGTTGGTCATTTAAATGATCGGCGGCCTAAAAGGAGTGGATTACGATAAGCTGAGGCGGCATGGTAAGGTGGTTGTATTCATGTCGAACAGTGAGGGAAAGAGAGTGGTGGAGAGTTCAATTGAGGTGGCGGGTGACACAACGATAGCTAGGTGGTGAAGGTCATTCAATGGGTGGATACAAGGGAGAGGGGGTAAATTTATTGTTTTTATCTTCTTTTGATTAAAAAACGCCTGGCGCTTAAATGGTAGATTTAAACTGAAACACTAATGAAAATATTTGATGATAATACAAAAAATAAAACTATTTGAGTAACAGTGTTATTTTGGACATTTCGTAAGGACATGAATTATAGTTTACCCGTTTAATCCTGATTTAATTATAAGTTATTTCAAATATAAATATTCAAAAAATATATCTAAATATAAGACTAGATAACTTGGTAACTGTAAAATTTTTAGTTTGTATCATTTGTATTTACATAACTATAACATTTAAATCATCTCTTGTTTTGCATTGCTAAAAGTAAAATTCATATCCTTATTCCCCTCTTTACAAATAATACAGAAAAACACTAGTATTTATCTATAAGAATATGTATTTTTCGTATCACATTTGTTGAAACTATGTATTTCTGAAAAAGAAATAGAAAATAGATGCTGCTTTGTTAAATTTATGTAGAAGGTATTGTTTATAAATGAGCACTTGTAGAGATAATAATTCAAAATTAAGATAAAACTAGTGTTTAACAACCCGTGTTGCGTGCACGTATGTTGTAAAACAGTGCTAAGTAATAAGCAAAAGACGTTAAAAAATTGGAAATAAAAACATTATCTATACGGCCACGTTACGTAAAACGTGGGGTATAAATTGTAAAACAAAAATGTGAATTTATACCTGAAGAAGCACTGGTTGAACCTAGAGATATCCGGGGATATATAAGTTACAACCAAGGTATTTCTGCATAAAGGGTTGTTCCTTCACTTCGCTCTTCGGGGTGAACTCACTTAAGCTGATCTGCAAAGCTAGCAACGTCGTTAGTCTCGCCACGGGGAAAAGGGTGGTTTTCTCTGTGACCATACTCTGGCGTGAGAATAAGTACTTGAGGATTGTAAGTAAGGCAACAAGTAATTTAGTAAGTGATTAAGTATGTCTGTACCAGTATATTTGTCTCGCTTACCTGGAGATCCAATACTTATTTATAGCCGAAAATGCATGTGCTCAGGAGGCGGGCTGGTGGGCCTTGGACCCGGCCCATAAAGCCAGAGACATCCGTTTCGTCCCTCTACATCAGACATTAAATGCTCCCTGCAGGAGAATTAATGTCCTCGGTTAAGAGGTGTGTTTTGTTGGATGTTGAGTGGTGCCACGTGTAAAGGCAGTTGTCTTTGGTGTCAGACCTGCTGCGAGCCGAAAGTGGATAAGGTGGAACAGTCACTGACAGAGATATGGTTTGTGTGCAGTCTGACGTCTACATCACTGCTCATGCGACACTGTCACACGCAACCTGCCGAGCTGTAACATTTGTATAAATCGGGTTTCGAAAGCCCGCCTCAAATTATCAATCAAAGTGTATTTATTCTTGTCGTTCGGTTATTTATATTATTGTTTAAATATTTCATATATAAATAATATAATTAATGTTTAAAATAATCTTAATGAAATAATATAATAAATAATCAATTAAATAATAAATATTTATTCTTAATAGATAATTAAAAGGCGTAATAAAAATAATTAAAGAAAATAGGTGAAACGGGAATCGAACCCGGGTTCCCCGGGTGCACACACACCGCAAAAACCGCTGAGGCACACACACAATTTGGTTAGAAGTTAAGATCAACTTATATATATAAGTGAAACCGAAGGCCTGTCTTCAAAACCCAATCAGCGAAACGCCGATCACGTCCCTGTGCTGGCATCCGAATAAGTCCAGCTAGCAATCCGCGTTTAACCTTTCCAATCGAGCACCAATCTATTGTAATTGTGCGAATCAATCAAATTGGTTTCTAAAAACCAAAATCAATCACCTTTTTAAAAACCGAAAATCGAGCACTTTATGAAATCTATATATACAGGCGTTAACCTCACTCTCAAGCTCGCTCAACCTTTCTCCTCTAATCTCAAACTCCCTCTGTGCAAACCCTCCTCCTCTGTTTCACCGGAAACCGCCGCTCCTCGCCGGAGAACCGAAGGAAACGCCATCGTTGGTAACAATCCTCCACCTAACTGTTTTAATTCATGTTTAGATTCATTATCGAATAAGAGTGAGAAATCACACTCCTGAATAAATGGTTATTCGGGCGGGTAAATGTTTGGGTTTATTCAAATGAAGAAGATGAGTTGCAGAATGTGTATGTATATAATAAAATTCGAGTTAAAAACTGGGTTAGACACACAGTCCAGCGGTGAACTGTGTGCACACTAAACGCACACGTTCCGAGTTTGATACTTGCAACTGGCACCTTTTTCTTTAAAATGTTCTTTTTTAAACCAAATCACACTGAGATCCATTGAGTTGTTAAATATAATACAACTTCTATATCATACGGGTTAAGCACCCAGCCCAACTGGTTGGGCCGGGTGCAAACCAATCCCAGAGTCGTTGGTTCGAGTCCCTGTTGTCACCCCGGTTGAAACATTTTTCAAAAATTAATTAATTACTAAATTCTGAATGAAGCTAACAAGATTATAAGATTAATTAAAAACCAGATTTTTCGGTTAGACACGTAGCTCAGTTGGAAGAGCTGCGTGCACGCAACCGAGAGGTCACGGGTTCGAGCCTCACCACACGCATGCTAACAGTGCCATTAGACCGCTGTCAGACTTGTCAGTCTGACAAGAAAAATATTTTTAATGTTATTTTATTTTTACTTTTATTTTTCTAAATATTTTATTCAAAGTCTATATATTAAATCAACTTAAAGGTTTAAAAATATCCATTTCAAAGGGTTTAAAATATCGACCCAATTCACAAAAATAATCTAAAAATCTAAACAAAGGATTATAACCTAAAATATTAATTTAATTAATTATCGAGTTATCGCATTATTTGTTTTAGGTTAGTACTCCTGCATCGGTTAAATCCTCAACTCGTGCGCCTCATCTTCAATCAAGAATACGCACCCACGGTGAGTGAATCTCTATAAATTCCCCGTTTTGATCATCGTTTTGGGGTGTATCATGTGTCGTATCATTTCTTTATTTTATTTAAACACTTGTACTTATATCATTTCGTGATCAAATGTGTATTGCTTGTAGTGTGGTTTATATGTGGATTCATTTTATCATTTCAGTGCACTCATTTCATTAGGCCCATCAGTTCCTCGTGGGATACGGGTTGAGCATCAGGTGCCTCATTAGATCGGCTCCGTTTGATTGAGCCTTGATCTCAGATACATCATCATTCATGTCATATATTCATTCAATGTGGTTTGTGATTGGTTACATATATATATTTGCTCACATGTGATTTATGCACAATTTTCTTTAATAAACATAATAAGCAATTATTTAAATGTTTTATCAAGGTTCACTTGCCAACTTTTGTTGACCCAAAATTTTCCTCTATTTTACACATGATACAGGTGATCAAGTTGAGGAAAGAATCACTTAGGATGGCCTAGAAGAATAAACAAGTTATTGCGTTGGAACAAACATTTAGATTTTTATTGTGTTTGTATGAAATTTTTGTTGGATATTTAAATTTTAATTTGAATTTAATAAATATGAAACTTTTAATAAATATCATGAGCTTTGGTGATAACCCAATCATGCCCCGACTTTTATTCCGCTGCGGGTCGGGGTGTGACAGATTGGTATCAGAGCTTGTGACTATAGGGATATAGGATAAGTTATTAGACCTTTAGAGCCTATACTATAGTTGACTAGATTTAAATTGTTTATGTGTTACATGCAAAATTCATGATGTTTATAGTTAGTTTTCACACACAACATTATGCAAACATTCTCACAAGTACATGTTAATATGCAATGCTCATCATCATACCCTCATATCATATCATATCTATGAAATCACACACCTCACAATTTCACAATTTCCGTTATGTCTTTTCAAAGACTTTTGCAATGTTTTCATATTTTTTTCAAATCACATCAAAGTGAGTTTTCACGACGGGCATGTAGTAACTGAAAGGGTACGAGTACCGGTAGTCGGAACGTCCTGTCTAGGCTTGGCATTCGTATAAATCCAAAATAAAGGACCAGTTTGCCTACCTGGGGACTAACGATGAGAGTACGAAGGACCTATTAGGCCAAAGCATGCTATACCAAACGTCGTGTGAACTAACCCCACTTTGAGCTGTCATTGTGTCCACACCTGGACACCCTCCGACCATACATCTCGCAATCATGTTTTACGAGTTTCATTCGGGTGGTGCGAGTGTTAACCCGCCGACACCAATGTGAATCCTACCAAGCCCAATAGTCATGGGGGCCCACATGACTATACAGCAATGGTATGGGGACATTTGAAGGCCCAAACATGAGCAAACCCAAGACATCCTATGGATGTAGTTAAATTATTTTCAGTTATATTGTTTTCATTCTTTTTACAACACATGACACCTAGGAAATTCTTGAACTCACAATCTCCCTACATATATTCCTGTAGATGTCGGCTAGGCAATTACGTGGAGGTAGAAGGTCAGGAAAGTCAAACGAACGCTTGGCCACGCAAATTGCTAAACAAATGGCACACAATGCTTCCTGACATCGTGCTACAAGTTCAGCAAGCCCTCACCGCTAATCCCATCAACCCTCCCAACCAAGAAGACCAAAGCGTCGTCAACCCTCCTTCCAAAACCCCTAAATGCACCTACAAACACTTCAAGTCTTGCGATCCCCCAAAATTTGAAGGGACTGAAGGTGTCACTGCCCTCCTCCACTGGTTTGAGGAGATGGAAAACACTTTCTCAATTGCGACTGTCCTAAGGACCGTAAGGTATGTTACGCGACTGGAAGATTGTTTGGGGTAACCCTTACCTGGTGGAACACGGAAAAAGGGTAAGCGAGGTGTTGAAGAATGCCATGGCCTTAACATGGGAAGAGTTAAGGGAAATCATGACGAGACGCTTCTGTCCAAGAAGCGAAATCAAAAAGCTAGAATAAAAGTTCCACGCATTGAAACAAAAGGAAGGAGACCACACTTCATACAATAAGAGATTTCTCGAGTTGTACCAGATGGTCCCCAACCTATTCACCCCATTATACCGCCTAATTGAACACTACATTCAAGGCCTCCCCTCGAAAATCCAAGATTCGGTTTTAAGCACTTCGCCTGCAACACTCGAAGCCGCAATGGAGTTAGCTATGGAACTACATGAAAATCGCATTCGAAATGCAATTTTAAAGATGAGAAGAAGAAAACACCCATCTAGACCCCAATCCCAAACCACTCAGGTTCATCCTCGAAGTTTACTGGTAAGAGGAAGCGAAATAGCAAGAACTTTGTTGTCACCCAAACCAACCTTCCCATCACTGCTGCTCCAATCACCCAAGTTGCCCCTCCAGCTGCACCTTCAAAAGGCCGTACACTGGCCCACACCCAAAGTGTAACCGTTGCCAATACCATCACCCTCCTGAAAACCCTTGTCAACATTGCACAAGTTGTGGCCGTGCGGGTCACACTATCCAAACCTGCCGTACCCTTCAGCGATCGAACCGCAGTCAACCTCCAACCCAAACCCAAAATCAAATGGTGGGCCAAGCCCAACAACCGTTACTTCTACCACCTGCACAATTCGCAGCCCAACCTTACTACCAACCCAATTACCCCATGATGCAATCCATGCGAGCCTGTTTCAATTGTGGGGACCCAAACCACTTCAGGAACACTTCCCACGCCTGGTGAACATCATCCATGCCCAAGCTCAAGCAAACCCGGTAAACCAAGCTAACCAAGCTCCTCCACCTGCTAGAGTAAGAGCCTTCAATATCAACGCCAACCAAGCCAGGGCTGACAACAATGTGGTCAACGGTACGTTTCTCATCAATGGTAGTTATGCATCCATATTATTCGATACTGGTGCGGATAAGAGCTTTGTGTCTTTAGAATTCAAAATCTACCCTCGACCAACCTCGTGATAATCTCGTTGAATCTCTGACGGTGGAAGTTGCTGACGGAAAACCCACTTCATTAAATTCTATTATACGCGATTGTACTCTCACCCTAAATGATCACGATTTTTCAATTGATCTCATTCCTATGAAATTGGGAAGTTTCGATGTTATCATCGGCATGGACTGGCTCAGCCAGCATCACGCTGAAGTGGTGTGCCATGAAAAGTTCATTCGTATTCCTCTCGCCGACGGTCAGACACTACGTATCTTTGGGGAAACTCCTTCGAAAGGGCTCAAATTGATGTCCTGCCTTCAAGCCGAAGTTATCTTCGCAAGAATTACGTCGCATTTCTAGCTCACGTCGTCAAGAAGGAAGGCAAGGAGAGGAAGCTCGAAGATATTCCAATTGTGAAAGAATTCCCGCAAGTTTTTCCCGACGACGTTTCAGGACTTCCTCCTGTGAGAGAAGTCGAATTTCGAATCGATCTCGTGCCTGGCGCTACACCGGTCGCAAAATCTCCTTATAGGTTAGCCCCATCCGAGATACAAGAGTTGGCCAGTCAACTGCAAGAGCTGACTGACAAAGGATTCATACGTCCTAGCTCATCGCTTTGGGGTGCGCCTGTTCTTTTTGTGAAGAAGAAAGATGGAACGTTTCGCATGTGCATTGATTATAGAGAACTCAACAAGTTGACGGTTAAGAATCGCTATCCACTGCCTCGTATTGATGACCTTCTAGACCAACTTCAAGGCGCCACCTGTTTTCCAAAATCGACCTTCGTTCTGGTTATCATCAGCTTAGAGTGCGCGAAGAAGATATTCCAAAAACTGCCTTCCGAACTCGTTATGGTCATTACGAGTTCATGGTTATGCCCTTCGGTTTAACCAACGCCCCCGCTGTCTTCATGGATTTGATGAATAGGGTATGCAAACCCTATCTCAACCGTTTCGTCATAGTCTTCATCGACGACATTCTTATCTACTCCAAGTCAAAATCCGATCATGAGCGACACCTTTGACTCATTCTTACACTCTTAAGGAGTGAAAATCTTTACGCTAAGTTCTCAAAATGTGAATTCTGGTTAGGAGAAGTACAATTCCTTGGTCATGTCGTCAATGACAAAGGGATTCATGTCGATCCTTCGAAAATCAAGGCAGTACAGGAATGGCAAGCGCCACGTACCCCTACCGAAGTTAGGTCATTTCTTGGCTTGGCTGGTTACTACCGACGCGCATTGCCAATTTTTCCCGTATCGCCGTTCCGCTCACGGCCTTGACTCACAAAGGAAAACCCTTCATTTGGGAACCTAAGCAAGAGGAGGCCTTCCAAACTTTAAAGCAAAGGCTTTGTGACGCACCTATCCTTACACTCCCTGAGGGTTGCGATGACTTTGTGGTTTATTGCGACGCATCAGGCAAGGACTAGGCTGTGTATTGATGCAAAGAGGAAAGGTGATAGCCTATGCCTCTAGGCAACTCAAAGTTCATGAGAAGAATTACACCACCCACGACCTGGAACTTGCTGCCGTTGTGTTCGCTCTCAAGATATGGAGACATTATCTTTACGGTACCAAATGTGAAATATACACTGACCACAAGAGTCTCCAGCATATCTTCAACCAAAAAGAGTTGAATATGAGGCAACGAAGATGGGTCGAACTGCTCAACGATTACGACTGCGAGATTCGGTATCATCCTAGCAAGGCAAATGTGGTGGCCGATGTGCTCAGTCAAAAGAGGATTATTCGTCTTCTATGTTCGCAAATCATAACCGATATCAATGATCGAATCCGGGCAGCTCAACATATCTCTGTAACGGAAAATGACGTACGCGATGAGCTGTCATGTGGAGCTAACTCAAAATTGAAACCAAATCCGATGGTATTCTATATTATTTAAACCGCATATGGATTCCAGATCGCGACAACCTTCGTGATTTCCTCATGAATGAGGCTCACAAAACACGATACTCTGTACACCCAGGA
Source organism: Scalesia atractyloides (assembly GCA_947069175.1). NCBI lineage: Eukaryota > Viridiplantae > Streptophyta > Magnoliopsida > Asterales > Asteraceae > Scalesia > Scalesia atractyloides. The sequence goes on from CAMTDV010000002.1 coordinate 14,879,405, forward strand.
GCCAATAAGATGTATCAAGACCTACGATACACCTACTGGTGGCCTGGCATGAAAAAGGATATCGCTGTTTTTGTTTCCAAGTGCCTTACATGTTCCAAAGTGAAAGCTGAACATCAAAGACCTTCAGGACTTCTAGTCCAACCCGAAATACCTGTATGGAAGTGGGAAAACATAACCATGGACTTCATCACCGGGTTACCTCGCACCTCCAGTGGGTATGACACCATATGGGTAATCATTGACCTCTTACAAAATCAGCTCACTTCATTACGATCCGTGAGGACTTCAAGAACGAGAAGTTAGCTCGTATCTACATCAGCGAGATCGTAATCCGTCATGGTGTACCGTTAAGCATCATTTCAGACCGTGATGGCCGTTTCACTTCACGCACATGGCAATCCGTACAAAGTGCTTTGGGTACACACTTAGACCTTAGCACCGCCTTTCACCCTCAAACTGATGGTCAATCTGAACGCACCATCCAAACCCTTGAAGACATGCTTCGAGCATGTGTCATAGACTTCAAAGGGAACTGGGACGCTCATCTACGTTAGTCGAGTTTTCGTACAACAACAGCTATCATTCAATATTGGCATGGCTCCTTTCGAAGATTTATATGGTCGTAAATGCCGATCTCCAGTATGTTGGCACGAAATTGGTGAAGCGCAAATCACCGGACCTGAATTGATTCAAGAAACAACGACAAAATCCATCAAATTCGAAACAATCTTCTAGCGGCTCAAAGTCGTCAAAAGAGTTATGCTGACAAACGATGAAAGCCCTTGGAGTTTGACATTGGTGATCAAGTACTTTTAAAAGTATCACCCTGGAAGGGAGTGGTTCGTTTTGGCCAGAAGGGCAAGCTAGCACCACGCTACGTAGGACCTTTCAAGATACTCGAAAGAGTAGGTCCTGTAGCATACAAGCTTGACCTACCAGAAGAGCTTAACAGAATTCATCCCACGTTCCACGTATCAAACTTGAAAAAGTGCTTCGCCGACGAAAACCTCCATATCCCTCTAGAAGACATTCAAGTCGATGAATCAATGCACTTCGTTGAACGACCAGTAGGAAATCATGGATTTCGGCGAGAAGCGTTTAAGGCGAAGTCGTATTCCAATCGTCAGGGTGCGTTGGGAGTCAAAACGAGGACCCGAGTTTACTTGGGACGTGAAGACTCAATGCGCGAAAAGTACCCGCATCTTTTTCCAGTTACAACTACTACTTAAATTTCGGGACGAAATTTCTAAAAGTAGTGGATACTGTAACATTTGTATAAATCGGGTTTCGAAAGCCCCCTCAAATTATCAATCAAAGTGTATTTATTCTTGTCGTTCGGTTATTTATATTATTGTTTAAATATTTCATATATAAATAATAATAATTAATGTTTAAAATAATCTTAATGAAATAATATAATAAATAATCAATTAAATAATAAATATTTATTCTTAATAGATAATTAAAAGGCGTAATAAAAATAATTAAAGAAAATAGGTAAACCAGGAATCGAACCCGGGTTCCCCGGGTGCGCACACACCGCAAAAACCGCTGAGGCACACACACAATTTGGTTAGAAGTCAAGATCAACTTATATATATAAGTGAAACCGAAGGTCTGCCTTCAAAACCCAATCAGCGAAACGCCGATCACGTCCCTGTGCTGGCATCCGAATAAGTCCAGCTAGAATCCGCGTTTAACCTTTCCAATCAAGCACCAATCTATTGTAATTGTGCGAATCAATAAATTGGTTTCTAAAAACAAAATCAATCACCTTTTTTAGAAACCGAAAATCGAAGCACTTTATGAAATCTTTATATACCGGCGTTAACCTCACTCTCAAGCTCGCTCAACCTTTCTCCTCTAATCTCAAACTCCCTCTGTGCAAACCCTCCTCCTCTGTTTCACCGGAAACCGCCGCTCCTCGCCGGAGAACCGAAGGAACCGCCATCGTTGGTAACAATCCTCCGCCTAACTGTTTTAATTCATGTTTAGATTCATTATCGAATAAGAGTGAGAAATCACACTCCTGAATAAATGGTTATTCGGGCGGGTAAATGTTTGGGGTTTATTCAAATGAAGAAGATGAGTTGTCAGAATGTGTATGTATATAATAAAATTCGAGTTATAAACTGGGTTAGACACACAGTCCAGCGGTGAACTGTGTGCACACTAAACGCACACAGTTCCGAGTTCGATACTTGCAACTGGCACCGTTTTCTTTAAACTGTTCTTCTTTTTAAACCAAATCACACTGAGATCCATTGAGTTGTTAAATATAATACAAGTTCTATATCATACGGGTTAAGCACCCAGCCCAACTGGTTGGGCCGGGTGCAAACCAATCCCAGAGTCGTTGGTTCGAGTCCCTGTTGTCACCCCGGTTGAAACATTTTTCAAAAATTAATTAATTACTAAATTGTGAATGAAGCTAACAAGATTATAAGATTAATTAAAAACCGGATTCTTTCGGGTTAGACACGTAGCTCAGTTGGAAGAGCTGCGTGCACGCAACCGAGAGGTCACGGGTTCGAGCCTTACCACACGCATGCTAACAGTGCCATCGGACCGCTGTCAGACTTGTCAGTCTGACAAGAAATTTTTTTTAAACATTATTTTGTTTTTACTTTTATTTTTCTAAATATTTTATTCAAAGTCTATATATTAAATCAACTTAAAGGTTTAAAAATATCCATTTCAAAGAGTTTAAAATATCAACCCAATTCACAAAAATAATCTAAAAACCTAAACTAAGGATTATAACCTAAAATATTAATTTAATAATTATTGAGTTATCGCATTATTTGTTTTAGGTTAGTACGTTAAATCCTCAACTCGTGCGCTCTCATCTTCAATCAAGAATACGCACCCACGGTGAGTGAATCTCTATAAATTCCCTGTTTTAATCACGTTTTGGGTGTATCATGTGTCCTATCATTTCTTTATTTTATTTAAACACTTGTGCTTATATCATTTCGTGATCAAATGTGTATTGCTTGTAGTGTGGTTTATATGTAGATTCATTTTATCATTTCAGTGCACTCATTTCATTAGGCCCATCATTCCTCGTGGGATACGGGTTGAGCATCAGGTGCCTCATTAGATCGGCTCCGTTTGATTGAGCTTTGATCTCAGATACATCATCATTCATGTCATATATTCATTCAATGTGGTTTGTGATTGGTTACATATATATATTTGCTCACATGTGATTTATGCCTAATTTTCTTTAATAAACATAATAAGCAATTATTTATATGTTTTATCAAGGTTCACTCGCCAACTTTTGTTGACCCAAAATTTCCTCTGTTTTACACATGATACAGGTGATGAAGTTGAGGAAAGAAACACTTAGGATGGCCTAGAAGAATAAACAAGTTATTGCGTTGGAACAAACATTTAGATTTTTATTGTGTTTGTATGAAATTTTTGTTGGATATTTAAATTTTAATTTGAATTTAATAAATATGAAACTTCTTAGTAAATATCATGAGCTTTGGTGATAACCCAATCATGCCTCGACTTTTATTCCGCTGCGGGTCGGGGTGTGACACGAGCAACCCTTGGTCACAGTTCTGCCATTCTGTACCCTTGAGTATGGTCAACACCTCTTAGTGCTTACCCCCTCTGCGAGGCTGTCAGCGTTTTTCCCGCCAGCGCAGGGTGTCAGAGGTATATCCTTTTATCCCAAGACTATGAGGTGCTCTCATGTTTGTCTAGTCCTTGCAAGGTTTTAGGATTTATGGCTTAGAGAATTGTTGTTCCGCGAGGGTCTAGTAGCCTGCCCGCATAAGTCTAACTTGTCGTTGTGCCAAGTACAAGGTTTGTTGTGTGACTTGTATTGGTGTTGGTCTAATTCACCGTTACGCTGAGTGCGCAAGGTTCATTATATGACCTTTTGATGTTGGTCTAATTCACCATTGGGTTGAGTGCGCAAGGTTCATTGTATGACCTTTTGGTGTTAAGGAAAGCGCACTGCGAGGTTATCCTTGTAAAATGTAATTGAGGGTATGCTTCTTTGCGCAGGCGGTACCATACCCCTCAATATCGTCATGTGACGTAAAACGCAGACAAATATAAACACAAACTTATACTACGAGTTGTCATAAAATATAGATAAACTCAAATTTGTACCAAAAAAGCTTTAACATAACAAAAAAACACAAAACTTGAAGACCATATAAACCATTTTAACTAAAACACAATAAAAGAAAAAAAACATAAAAACCCAAAGAGGTAATATATCAATTCTTATTATATAATAATAAACAAAAAGTTACAACATTCTAAACTAAGGGTACAACTAACTAAAACATAAAACACCAACTAAGCTAAATGTACAAAACTATATGTCTAGAAATGTTACAAATCTATACTATATAAATATGTCTTAATTAAGAAAATATATATAAAAATTAATAATTCTTGCCGGCAAGTGGTAGTCAAGACAAGTGCTTTGGTGGAAAAGGCCAATATCGACTTATTATCTTACGTAATCCATAAAAATAGATAGATTATTTTATTGTAATAAATTAGTAAATCTCTATAAGAAATAAGAACCTTCGTACCGCCATTTAAAAAAAAAAAAAGAACCTTCGTAATGGTCGACTGGCTAATGTGAATGCTTCTTCATATTGCTCGAAAGTCGAAACACGACCAAACATGTGGTTTTTAGACCCTAAACAACATGAAAGTGTGTATTATATTTTAAGACAGAAATTTCCTTTGAAGTTTGATAGAAGAAAATTGTAATATATCACTATCATATATGGATATTAATTAAAACCTATAAATAATCAACAACTTCTGGCTTTGGCTTGGATGGGTTGTATATGGGCTTTGGGTGCTTTTCAAATATAAAAAAAAGGGATCATGTGGTTCGCTTCATACTGATCCGTTTCTGTGGACTAAAATTGAAGAACCCTAAGGCAACCCTCAATAATAGTGAAAAATAAGTGTTTTTTTTTTTTACCGGCAAAATCAGGTCAGATCGAAGGATGACAATTTGCAGACCAGGCCTTCTAACGTTGAGTGTGTCTGTGTCGTGTTGTCTTTGTGTATCGTCTATTAGGACTGGACTGTCACAAGGAGGTCCAAAGCAGGTTATGTTTTTTAATATTTACTCTTTTTTTTTTTCCTTATTGTGTTTAACATTGTCATTAATGATTAAATGCAGGCTATTAGGATTTTCAGTATCCTTTATCATCTCCTTCAAAATACACATTTTGAAGGACATTTAGATGTTGAGAGTGTTGATATGAAAGCTAACACTATTGAGTTACAAGTAACTCCAACGTTTACGGTTTGGATATTTGGGGAGTCTAAATCCCACAGATCGAATGTGAGATGATGTTTGGGTCTTGACCGAATCGTTTAGGGTTTTGGTTTGAGATCTATTGTGGCGACGATGGTTGCCTGCTACTTGGCGTGGCAACTCCGGTTTGCAGCCGTGGCGGCGTCTTAGCCTCTTTATTTTGCGACGATGATGATGACTTAGATCTGAGTCGTTTAGTTTATATCTTTTCGTTTTATAGCTTTCTTTTGTTAATTTGATGATGTGTTGGCGGTAGTTGTTTTGGTTGTTGTGGTTATGGTGGTGGTCGGAATCCACAAAGACCGTCGTCACCGTGGCACCCCGTACGTGGTGGCCGTCTCTCTCTGACATGTTTCTCTGTAGTTTTGGATTTGAGGAACATCGAAGTGTGTTGATATATGCAGATGCTTTGATTTGAACATGCAACTGGTTTGAATGTGTAAGGTTTTTTTTACCTTACTAACGACGTGTTGGATGTGTATCTTGCCATGTGAGTGGCGTTGTGTAGTACCACGTGGAATGTCATCATGGCAAGGCGGCCTCCGTCGTGCCAGATAGCACCCAGTAGTTGGAAAGGGTGGCAAAACATGTTTCTGGTTACCGGGTTGTTTCGCAGCTCCAACTGATGTATCCGATGACGTCCGATGTGTGGTTGGGCGGTAGAGCACCACTTACAGTTTTGTACATGATGCATTAACAACAATTAGAATTTTTAATACACAAAGGCTCTACAAAAGTTGAGGTTTGTTTTGATAATTTCAATGACTCCAATGTGGCGGTTTATGTAGACTTTGGGATTTAAGTTGTTTGTACAGATGATTTAACTTGAAATGCAAATGTCAGTAGTTGCTGATATATGCAACCTTTTGTGGAGCTGTTAACTGTAATGAGCAGAAGCAAATGCCTACGCATGACTAACCGGATTCCAGTTCAGGCCAAGACTCTAGTAATGTTATCGATGTCGTAATAAACGAGTCATGATTTATGCCCCCGCCGCAACCGGGTGCTTAATCCTAGTCTTATTTAAATTGCAATATATAACTATCATATATGGATATTTTATTTTGAAAATGGTAACTATAATTTGAATTTTGCTCGAGGCTAAGAAAAAATAAATAAATACAGTTTAAAAAAAGGAATATTGGATTTTAATAATCCCAACAATTCGTCGTTAGCCGCCAACAGTTCTAACTTTAAAAATAACCACTGGCAATCTCAACCATTGACATATTGGCCACCACTAATAGACCCTGACTAACAGAATCTAACGTTGTTAGTCTACGGTCGCCGGAAAACCGTTTTTGGCCATAAAAAAGGTTTCTAAAGGTCCGATCTAAGGTTACAAAGAGGTTTGGGACGAAAATGTTAAGTTTTCCGGAAAAAAGAAATTTTCCGGCGAAAAAATGAGTTTTCCGTCGACTTCAATTATTGGGGATTTTACTAGAAAAAAGTTTACTAAAGGTGCGTAATAAGGTCACAAAGAGGTTTGAGCCGAGAATGTTGAGTTTTTGGCAAAAAATGAGTGTTCAGGCCAAAAACATTTTTCCGGCAACCGGAGACTAACGACGTTAGGAATTTGTTAGTTAGGGTCAATTGGAGGCCAATATGTTAATAGTTGGCACTGCCAGTGGTTATTTTTGAATTTAGAACTGTTGCGGCCAACAGTGAATAGTTGGGATTATTAAAATCCAATATTTCTTATAAAAAACATCTTTACTCAAAAAATAACTATAGCCGTTGGATTAAAATCCATTGTTCCATGTTTGTTTGTTTTTTTTTTTTTTTTTTGTGAACGATAAATTTCATTCAACTAATCCCTGCTGACAAGAAGCTAGACAAGGGACCAAACATAACAAACAGTAAAGGAAATTACAGATCAAAAGAAATCTATCTATTCCAATCGACATTTATCCTTTTTGCCCTATACTTAACCTAAAGGAAGTTGGACGATTTTACTTCGCCTTTAATGCCATCCACTTAAACGAGCCGTTGTTGAAGATGATTTTCGGGTTTTCCATATTGTCCAACAAGCTGTCGTAATGATAGCGTGGATAACCTGACGTTTATAACTTGAACCGGCTGCTGAACTGTGAATCTCGAAGATATCACGAACCGAGGAGAAATTAATTGGATCCAAACCACACCATCTACTTACCGCGTTTTAGATAACCGAAGCCACATAACAGGAAGTAAAAATTTGGTCCGTAGATTCGCTCGCCATATTGCATAAAAATATCGTTCCCTGTTTGTTTGTATGAGATTCCCCTATAAACACCTCTATCATCTAACGAACAGAATATATTTGTTTGATATTGCAGGGTAATAAAAACAACTTGATAAACCATATATCACATGTATATGTGTTGCACTAAAAAGTATATGAATATCTCTCACTTGATTCAAAATCAATATCATACATAGTGTTGTAAGTTCTTTTACCTATGCAATTGCCACCTTATTATCACAAAGCCGATTCATGTGATTTTGCTCAGTTGCTCTGCTAGCATCACTCCATCATTTCATAAAAACTTTTCATCTAGATAACCTCCTCACGTTACATATTCAATGTGATATGTTAGAGCTATTGATATGACGGTGATACATAAGACGATATTATATATATTGAAAGGTGTGAATTATTCGCGAATGTTGGAAGGTGTAGCATACGTGTCTTAATAGGGTCCGCGCCAGAGAGCCCCTCGCACAATAGATCCCAATTTAAACCCCTCAATGAAACTCCTATCACCCAAACTTGAACCCAAGACCTGGAGGGAAAACTCATTCGGACCCACCATAGGTGGAACTTACATACCCATGGCCACCACTAGAACATGATTTATTCTCACTCTCTCTTTTGAGATCTAGTCAATTCTACCTATAAATGCTTATGGGAAGAGACTTTTAATCATTTACCCACTTTAAATTTAAACAAAGACAAAATTAGTAACATGTTTGAATAAATAGATGAAAATTGTAATTTGACCTTACAACAGAAGCATCTGTATAATTAAGGCTGATTTTGACGATAATCCTTAACCATACACAATACTAATGCCCAAAATTTTCCATAATGCATCATTTGGCAACAAGAATAGAAATAGAGGCACAAATACATCAAAACTCCCATACTTTGGCCATCTTATTCAACAACATAAACCAAATAAGGTAACAAACCTACCATTATCTCTTTAACTACACAAAATAGAAAGACAATCCGGAAACATTAACAAGAAAACACCAGTATAAAGATTGGCGTTTTCATGAAGAATCTGTTAGCTACATTAGCTCTTATTCGGTTGACCCATTTACAAGCGCCGCGCCAACCCGGTAAAACACTTTACTATTCATCCTCCCTTTTTGTTGTTGTGCTAAAAGTTTTGATAATTACAGGTATAACAATATTAAGGGGGGACAAATGAAAGGAAGAAATATAATAAAAAGGGTCTACTTTACTTTTTTTTTTATAAATAATTTTAATTTGTTTATTTAAATGAGTCGATTAGTTTCGAGTTGTGATGGTTGTTTGAACTGTTGTTTGGCTTGGTGATGTGACCAGTATGCGTGTGCAGCTAAGACCCTGTCTAGGAGTTGTTGTGGCACCGGCTCACCTCTTCTTTGTTGTGGCGATATTCTTGCAGTGTGAACTAGTGTTTTCCACTTATCCTGTATCATGGACCGATCAAAACGAGCCACATGTCATAATTGACGCATCGAAACAACTCAACAAGTCTTTCTTGCTTAAGAAAGACCACTTACCTTCAAATCGACATAAGTGCGGTGCTTTGCGTTATCAAAGGCTCGTATTTTGACGTCACGCCATCTAAAATATCAAACACTTTTCAAATAAAACTGTTAATTATTTTAACTTAAAAAAATGTTAAAAAAGCACACCTTCCGGTTCCAAGCTTCTCAACGGCTTGAACCAAAGCTTCCACTTCCGAAACTGAGAAAGGTCGACGAATTCTTCTTTGTGCCACCTCAGACCGCTTGCATTTCCTCAGTGGAACCGCAGCCAGTGCCCTAGAGTTCATAGCCGGAACCATGACCAGCGCCCTTGCGTCCGAACCACTTTTGTGATCCATAGACAGATCAGGTGGTGACGGGGCTGAGTCATGCTCAGTTTCAACTGAACCGCCAAAATTTGCCATCGGTATATCCGGGGAGGCATGAGATACTTCTGGTTGAACCACCAACTTGTTACTTACATTTGGTGCCGGTGTGTACCTAATACCATAACAAAAACAAAAAAAAAACAATATATAAGTTTTAATGAATGCTCCTAAGTGTGATACAAGTGTTTCGTGCAATTTAATGAACGGAATGATTCAGGTTATTTTTATCTGTAACGGGTCAAACATGTCAAGTATTGACAAAAAGTGCTTTTTTACATGCACAAAGTCTTTAACTCATTTTATTCAAGAAACTATATTATTATTGAAATAACATTTTTTTTGTGATCTTACTTGACACGCTAACTATTTTATAAAATGAAAAAGTGTTCTGGATCAAACCAGCCTGATTTAACCTGCACAAAAATACCCATTTTGACCTAGACCCTATTGAGTTGTTTATCCAATTTGCTTGACCCGCCCGTTTTCCACCACTAACTATATGTAAAAAAAGTAAAACATAAAAAACTGGAACAAAAGTATTTTTGGTCAACGCTTCCATTTTGGGCCGCTCATTTCGCCACCTCTAACAGCTGCCAAGAACATTTACCTTATTAACGGCTTAGGCATGTCAGGAGAGACTTGAACAGAGTGATCTTTCGGGCATAACGATGACTGATTTTGCGAATGGTTAGGTTCCAAGGTGAAACCTAATGCATCTAGCTTGTTATGCAAGCCGATTTGTAGCAAAGTTTTGTCATCATCTCTAATCTTTTTCCCTTGAAGCAACACACCAACATGTAGATCACCACTAAGTAATGAAGTCACAGCCTCCATAACAGTCCTCTATCAAAAAAAAAAACAGTCAACATAAGTCAACCCATGACTAAGGGAGTGTTTGGATTTGATGTAATACCTTTAGTGAACTAATGGTTGCGGATTTTGGTAACTCAAAGAAAAGCTCGGGTACCCGAAAAGATTTGATCTTCAGTTTCACTGAGTAAAAGCAAAAATGTCTTTCACATAAGAAATTTGACTCGATACCAATAATTTAACTAAACGACGTTTGTTCGTTTAATTACCATGGGAATCCTGAGTCTGATAAGCTGGATTTTGCTTTGATAGTAATCCCAACGTCTTCATACCTGTCGATCACAACCATGAAGAACACATAAGGAGTGTTTAGATATTTGTTTTTCAAATTGTTTATACAAGTCACAATAATCAGATAATCGGTTTGTAAAAATGTGACAAACCTCCTTCAGGTTTGACACCCAAATTGAATCCATTCTCAACTGGATCCTTTCGAGGCGGGCTAGGTTTATCTTCACTATCAACCACATCATCAGAATTCGAAAAATTGTCTAGTTCATAAAGTCGTCGTTTTTTAAAAGGGTAATCCTTCAACGATCTTTGTCGTTTGAAGCAACTTTTCTTGTTACTATAAACATCTGCAAAACAACATGTTTACATAATTCACAATTTAATATAATCCATAAAATTAAAAATCCAAAAATGTGCACAAAATTAAAAGTTCAAAACCACTCACCATCATCATAGTTCACATCGTCGTTCAATTTTGGGCCGGTTTTCCAGTATTTAGATGCCAAGAACCGTCTGATCCGTCGATCTCCAATACGTGGTGGTTGCTTAAAGTTTTTATTAGGATCCCGAGCAGCCCCGCAAAATTTCTCATCATCATCATCATCGTTATTTCTAACAACTAAATTTACATTATCTTTGCAAAATGGAAACTTGACATTATTATTGTTATTATCTATATTATGAACTACCGGAGGCTTTGGTGCCTCGTTTGTTATCGGTTTACTATTCCTTTCGTCTGCTTTGACGGTAAACGGTACTTTGACTTTGACTTTGTCAACCTTTGACTTCTCTGAGCAATCGGAAACGGTAATACCTGATGAGGGTCCTGAATTAGAATCTTGAATAGCAGGTGCTTGTGAGATTATTTCGGACACAAAAAAACTCCGGTTGCAGCTTCCTTGATCGCAAATATTATTAACATGCGAAGGGTCGTTTTCGACATTTGGTTGTTCGATCTTAATAGTCGAATCTTTGACGGATTTGGTTTCTTTTTCACCACCTTCTTGTAATAACTTTCCAGCTACAGTAGCCAGTAAATCAAATGCACACATTTGCTTGTTATTGTTGTTGTTACTGATAATGTTACTGTCTTTGGTTTTCTTCCAAGATGGAACCCTCCTCTGTAAAAACATAAAAAAAAAAACAAATATAAGCCAAAATTATGAAGATAAGTGAAAATTAAAATGTGACTTCTTAATGTGATGATGTGTTTACCGTGGCTGATCTGGCAGCCCGGGGCGTTGGAGGCACTTGATACCCGTTAAATCCATATTCTAACCGCTTTTGCAACACCATATCTTAGTGATCATATCAAGAAACCTACTTAAACATCATGGCCATTGTTCTTATGAATCTTTAAACACCTGAAAATCAAGTGTAAATTTCAGGTAGATCATGGGAGACAATTTGGAAACAGAAGAATTCATTGAATTATACGAGTTGTGTTGATGCTAACTTTGATCAATCAGATGACATGTTGTGCCTCATATAAATATTAAAAGATTATTGAACCAAAAAGGAACCTAAACAATCATCAAACAGAACAAATAGATCACAACACAATTCTGCATTTACAAAATCAGATCTTGAAAGCAATAAAATACATATAATTTATATCCATAAAAATCTCTAAAAACCCATGATATTCAAAATCCAAAAACAGGTTTTTCAAAAAAAAAAAAAAAACTGAGCTTGTAGAAGACAAAGGTCTCCATCAAATTCAAAACCCTCACAAAACCCTTCAGGAAAAAAAAAAAGAAAACTCACAGAGGCATTTATACAAACACATAGACGACACTTTTACAATACATATAAATTACCTGAAAACTCAATAATTACTACCCAAATTCACAAAATCAACCAAAATCACGAACACATTCATCCATTGACTCCAAATCAAAACCGATTATTCGATATTATTAGATTCAACTAACATCTCCCCACCTTTAAAATCACCCAGAAGATTCCGCCAACAACCCACCAAACATTTCCTTCAAATCTCGAACGAAACCCGCTTCACAACAATCGCAAAATCACCCAACAATTCACAGACCAAAACCCGAATCCACAAACGTTTAATCTCTCAAACCACACCCATTATCTTCAATCTAATTCATCCTTGTCTTCCCGACAAAATGCTTAGTAACCCGCCAATGAAAATATTAAATAACAAACCAAAAAATCCACAAAATGAAAAACCCCAAGGATAGGTGCTTAAACCCACCAGCAGTTTATACTCATTGACCCTTGTTACCGAATGGATCGGTAAAAGGCTCCAAGTGGTTCCCAACTTACACACACCCTATAAGACCGGTTCTACGTACCACACAACCCTCCGACAGAGTGCTGGATTGGTCCACGTGGCAGGTTGTGGGGAATCCTACGGTTGTGAGTGCGTTTGTGGGATCGAGAAAACCGTTGGCTCACAGATTGTGTAGGGGTGGGTTGGTAATTTTGCATGGTTTTTGGTTACGTTTGGAGAAGTTTTACTAATTTTAGAAAGTAAACTGTTCAACTAATGTTGACCCAATTTGCTTAAATTTATGACCTTTTTATTCTATGGATGTCGTATTTTCAATTTGGAATTTGAATTGTCATTTATTTTTATTCAGTTTAAATTTAAATTTAGTTAATCCTAAAAAAACAGTTTTAGATCATCAAATACTTATATAGTATTTACAATAAGGTTTGTTTTTACATTAGTATTTAGCATGTACAACTAGTTACCTACATCATATATTGTGTTTCATTCTTTTTAGGTTTCTATGCTTGAAAAGTAGAGCGAAGTTAAGTGATTTGTTTTGGTTAGAATGGTGTCGTTCACCTTTATATTTTTCAATTGAAATGTTTTTTTTTTCAAACGTCTTGCTGGTTTTAATTTAATGATAATATGGTTGTCCTATATAAAAACAGACGAGACGATAGTCTACTAGCCAAATTTTATATGATCACCATATAGATTTTATATATTGCTATTCAAAAACCAATTTTCATATATGCTTATCAAATTGTATATACAAAGGCATATTGGGTACATAAAAAGTAACTACAATTACCACGTCGATGTCCCCTTGGGAACTTCTAATTTAATTAAGCATAACACAAAACGTAACACCCAAGTTAAATAATATAAGAATCATTAATGCTTAATTTTAGTTCATTTAACATTCATGATTACGTGATAATGACAAGACTCATGAAAAAGTCAAGACTCGAGGAAGTAGCTCTAGCTAACTTCATGCCAACATCCTTGACAATAACAAAATAAAAGGTTTAAATGGCAAAAGTAAGGGTGTGGGTCGTGTCTTGTTAGTTGATTGATTTATTCGATATGAACCAACCCATATATGTATTTGTGTTATGTCGGACGCATTTAAAATTGTGTTATGTTCAGGTTGTGTTTTAAGTCGATATGGTTAATGTTCATTTGCGAATATAAGTAGTACGTAGTGACTTAATAACAAGTTAAACAACCAATTACCTCGAATTAAATAAATCTTTTTTGTAAACGCATCGAAAGGGGTAGTTACAAATAATGTTACAAAGTTTATGGGATGAATACTTGAAGACAGAAAAATTACTTCACTTTTAGAGATTAATAGTTAGAGGATAACTTATAATTTATAAATCAAAATTGCAAACTTAAATTTCTAAATCCTACTTAAAATCTAAATAGGACTTTTTAAAAAAAAACTTTTAAACCGGTTAATAGGTTAACACGCTTATTAAACACATTCTGTTAGAGTTAACATATTTATTAAATAAGTCAAATTTGTGTTAACCTATTTAATAAACCATGTTACATTAGCTAACCTCCTAATTAATAAACGATGTTACATTAGCTAACCTAATATTTAATAAACCAGGTTACATTAGCAAAAATAAACGTCACGAATTGGTTCCATATTAGAAGAAAAAAAAGTTAAGAGATTTTTAAGAAAAATGCAACGTCATAACTAAAAGAGAAAGCAAATTTTATAAATAGTTGTAAAATGCGTTTGCCGGGAGTCGAACCCAAGTCTATGAACCGGTCTATTGCTTGGAAGGCAATTATCCTAACCGTTGGACTACAAACGCTTTGTGTTGATTGAATAATTTTTTCTACTTTTTGTGAAATGCATCGTGTTTGGATCAACGTAAATGGAGGACTAATGGTATACTACTCACTTTTTTTAAATTTGTAAAATGTTTTCAGTTCTTGTGTTTAATCTAAAAATATTAAACTTGACTGATGTAAAAGGTTTAAAGAAATATGAGGTTGACGTTCGTTGTCACATTATAACAGTCAAGAACTTTTTTTATTATTAAATTTCAATACGTTTTTATAAGAAGGTAACACTTTTATTAACATAACAAATTTAAATTATTCAAAATTCAATGAAATGGTCATGTTATCTTCAGTAAATCTTAACGCACATGTCCACATAAATATATATTTTCAGATTAAAACTGATTGAAACGTGCGTTGCCACGAGGCCCAAGGAGAATTCGATAGGTATCGGTTTGGTACGTCATGATATTGCAGAATAACATAATGTTTACAAAAGAGAAACCTAAAAGCTAAAAATTAAAAACTGTAAATATGACAAAACAGAGAAGAGAAACTAAAATATTACAAAAAAATGAATACAAAAAACCGAAAATGTAACAAAAAGAAAGAGCTAAAAATATTAATGAAACAAAAAAAAATAAATCCAAAAAAAGCAATTCTTCATAGGAATTTTTAAGAAAAAAGGGCTCATTTAAGCTCACCCAATACTATTCATATAGTTTATAGAGTATGGTAATATTTGAAAAAAAGAAAAAGATTAGTTAAAAGAATAAATTAAGTCAAAACAATTATCATAAATAAAGGTAGAAAGAGAATTTTCTTTAGAAACACCTTATACATTAGACTTGGAAACGAATCAAAGAAGAGGACATGTTTATGTTCACCGAGCCTAAAAATGAATAAAATTAGACTAAATTCTGACGGTGATATTATAATTTCATAGAAGTATACTAAGTTGTAATGGTCCGAGGTTTAGTAAATAAAAAATACAAATATACGCAAACAAACATTCAGAAACATAAATAGACAAAGGAGATATGGTTCATGTTCATTCGCTCATTAAATAAAAAAACATAAACGAATTGTTTACAAGCCTATACATATCCGAAACGACACCGTCTTCTTCATCTCCTTGTTTCATTACCTTCAGCTTCTGCTTGTTTGACTTTTTGAGGATAATGAAAATAATGATCCCAATCATGCTTATCAACCGATCCAAACAAGAAGTATTTCCAGCTAAACCTCTCATCAAAATCATTACTTGTCATCGTCTTTGTAACATTTATAATTCGATCAAGAACCCCATTGACACTTACATCAAATGCATCTTTAAATTTCTCCAATTTTGACTTTTTCGGGTCAGCGTAAACCACCGTAGGTATCAAATTGATCACCTCATTCCTCATCTCTGACACCTTCTTAGCCGGAATTCGAGACAAAACCCGCTCTATACTAACATTCTTATGTCTCACATCATCCTCGTTAATAAGGACCGAATATTTTTCAAACTTTTTAGGTAAATGCCATAAATACTGGATGTAAGCTGATCCCGGTGTGAAAAACACCGGGATACAACCCGCTAGGATGGAATCAAAAGTTGACCTCCGGGTGGATGAATCACCCGGAGGTTGTAAACAAAAGATGGAACTCTGAAAGAGTTTCATCACGTCGACGGGTTGGGAACATTTTAAATTATCATTTGAGCATTGTATTAATCTACATTTACTCGAGTTAGCACACTGCTTCATGACTTCATCCCGATATGACCTGTCGATATCGGGACGTGGTGCACCGGCGAATGAGAACAATGCTTTTCGCCGGTGCCTTTTCATCTTACTCTGCCACTCAGTAATATCACTATCCGTTCTCGGGTGGAAATACGTCGGGTATGGTATCCCGAAATCGTTACCATGCCACGGGCTTTTCTCGACCGTTAAAAACGTCATGTTTTTAAACTCGGGTAGTAACATTAGTTTGTTCCCCACGCTTCATCTTTGTCGGTTTCCCGTCGAAAGTCCCATGTTATCCGCCCGGCTACGAGAAAATGGTTTTTACCGTGGTACTTCTTCCACTCGGGCTGTTCCCGTAACCATTCGGCTAAATCTAGCGATGATGCATCACGAAATGAGATGTCATGATCAAAAAGGTACCTCCAAACATCAAGGCCAGCATAATACGGAACATAAATGGCGGACGCAATCGACGAATCGTTAGTAAGACATTCGTAACGTTTCATCCGGTTATGAAAAATTACTTCTAACATAAACTGATTCGTCGCATACCAACCGGATCTCGAGAAAGCCCTCTGGGGGTTCCCGAGATTCGGCCCTAGACCGTTATTGTCAATGTACGGACACATATTTTGCCATTTGTTAAACGACCGACAATCATCGAGGATATAATCATTAAATCTGGCAGGCAGATCATGCATGTAAATATACCGGCCCGAACAAGACTGTTTGGTCTTGTATCTGGTTTTCGTTTTTCCTACTCTCTCTCCTACTTTATCGGTTGCAGTTTCAACCTTCTTCGTCTTTTTCTTCTCCGGTTTAGGCTTAACCTTTTTAAGAATGGGTTCCAATCATTCTCGAGTGCTCGCATTTCAGCTGCATCGTTTAACCAATCGATCTCCTCCTTGACGGAACCATGATTCGTATCAACATTACCATTGTCACCGCGTGTGTTTGTGTTTCGGGTATTGTTTTTTCGGTCGAATCTATGATCTCAATAGGGTTTGTGTGGTGGTGGAATGTGGTTCTAGGGGATGATAGAGTAGCATTGTGGATCATAAAATACCAACATATGAAGAAGATACAAAGTACCAACCAGATTTTGCAACGACATCTGGACGTTTGGTCCATTTTTTAAGTGTACCAATGGTCATGCATGTATAACTTTTCAAGAAAATGGTAGGATTTGATCTTCTAATAGCTTAGCAATGAAATTGGTGATGATGATATACAATTGAGGAATGGGATTTAATGAGCATAATAGTCTATACGTAATTGGGTATGGATTTTCAAGAAAATGAAAAGTATAAATGATTTTGAAATAGTCTGGAAAGTATTAAACTGGTGATGATTTTTGATGGAGAGAAAAAACTTTAACAAAAATGGTGGATGATAGTCCGCCATGAACGAGTCAATCTAGAATTATACAACACTTTTTCTAATACTTTTTTTCTTAAACTATTTTTTTTTTTTTTACTTTGCTAGTTTTTGTTGAACAACAATTTTTAGGACCTAAAGGCTTAGTCTATTGTACGTGCTATGACGGGCAAGGGCTTAGCTCACAAAAAAATCTCTTAATGAATTACAAGGGGTGCATGTAATATCTAGTTAGATTGGACGCGAAAACTAAATAGTTAGACGGCTAGGATTTGCTTTCAGTTTTGATCCGCAAGTTATTTAGCTCACGCTTTTTTTATCTCACGATTAATTAGCCTATGCTTTTTCATCAGACGACTATTTAGTCTTTGTTTTATAGGTGTAATTTTTTGTTGGTTTGTATGTGAACTCGGTTGTATTTCGTAGGCGATTTAAGCCCACAGATCCTGTTTGGCTTCTCTTGATTGACTCTTTTTTTTGTCTTTGTCTATTTTAGTAAGGACTAAATGATTGTGTTTTTTTTAATAAAGTTAAAGTCAATTTGTCTATTCTAATATTTTTCCTTCACAATTATAATATTTAGTTTATCAATGTGGTCGCGCTTATAGCCAATATATCATCTAACTTTTTATATTTATGCACATTTAATCTTTTAATCACGTGACTATTTAAATGGTTAACTAATCTAATAATAAAATCTAATTAACATCGCCTCAAAGTTTCTTAACACCATATAAGTAAAAAAACTACCCAATGAACCTAAAATAACCTATCAATGAGCGAATGAAACCATATTTTTACCCGACTTGAACCTGGTGAACCCAAATTGTAAGAGACACTCCTCATTGAACCTAATGAACCCGCCAATGAGGGATTTCATCGTCCCAAGTTTACCCAAATAGAATCCAATGATCCGAAAGTATATTTGTTCGCTCAGAAGAACATGAACATAGTTTCTTCATGTTCATTTATAGACATGAACATTTATTCGAACAAATTCGTTGTTTAGTATCATCTATTAAGAGAGTATATTGTTCGCTCAGTATAATAGAAAAACCAATATACGCTGATATATAAAATATTTAAAAGTAGTTTATAATAAAATATGTAACTTCAAACATTATAACTCAAATTAGTTATTTCCCAATCAAGCATCATATTATTGAAATTGAGATTTTAATTTCAAAATTTATACAGATCATAACTCTTTTATTATATTAACCAATATTAACCTTGAATTGACCCCAATTAACATTAACCTGTTTGATTAGTTATTGTTTAGGTTAAAAAAAGGTTGAGAAAGTGAGAATGAATGTAAATACAGTCAAGGATGCCTTGAATTTTTTTTCCTTTTTCTCCGATTTCTTCGCAATTGCAGGTAGTTTCTCTATCCATCTAATGAAATCATATGTTTGCATTTGTGTTTATATATTAATTATTATTATTATTATATGCGTGTTGATTGTTGAATGTGAAATGTGGGAAAATTGGTGCGGGTCAGGTAGCTTTAAATGATTGGCCTGTTATAGTATTTAAAGGTTAAAAAATGTAAAATTAAACAACTGTGCCCTCCAAGCCACCGGCCTCACGCCCCCTCCACGCCTGTGCGTGGTAGTGTACCACACCCAAGGGGCCCACGTGGCAGGCCTTAGTGCTCAAACCACACATCCACAACACATGGACTTAGCATTCCACTATATGTGTTTTACTGGTTTTACAATGTTGTATTATTTTTTATTAGAATGGTTCATGCAAATGAAACGGATGAAGCTCCAAAAGTAAGACATGCTCCTAAAAAGGTCACAGTTGAAAAAGACAAAGCTCTATTTAATTCAATAAGTATGTCAATTTTTCCATTGAATATATTATCTATATATATTATAATGTATGCGGAAGAGGTTTTTTAGGATACCAAAAAATAAGAACTCCCTTTATTTATAGATAGGCCACTAAAATGAGGGTAGTTTGGTCTTTTAAACACTATTTATTTTTTAGCCCATAAACTTATTACACTTAAATCTCTAAATTTTAACAAAATTATAGATAATTAGTTACACTTTCCTCCCCAAAACACCGTGACGACCTACTCTTTTTTGTCGATGTTTCGATAGCTGTCTTGGTCAATATTGATGTGCAAATTAAAATGTACTAGTAAATATGCATTAGTATATAAGTGATTAAAGCAAATATTTAACAAAAGCTTATTATGTTAATTGTTTTTGTTCTTGTTAACATTTAAATCCGTCATCTTGAGCACACTTTAACTCCTTTATTTTTAACTAAATTCTAGACAATTAATTAAAAATTACACTTCCTCCCTCTCATACAAAATTATAATATATTATTTATTCTTATATATCTTTTAAGCTATGATTTTTTAAATACATTCGAATGTAACATGATAACCTGTTCATTTTTGTCGACCTTTCGATTTTGTTTTAGTTAATATTGACGTATAAATTAAAATGTACAAATAGATAATGTATAAGTGATTATGCTTTAATATTTAAAAACCTAAGGTAATAGGTTACAGAAATGCTAACCTGAACACATTATAATTCTTTATACATCTACCCGTTCAAAAACATAAAGTAATAAAAATAAATAAAACTTATACAACAATAATAGTCCATACGTTAAAATAATAACCTAGCAAAAGAAATTAAGTTTTTAACTATCTATTCAAATGAAAAGGATCGAAAATTCAAAACCTAACAAATCTCTTTCTTCGCGAGATGACGGAGATTGTGAAGAGTTTGTTAAATCGCAAGTCAAGCGTATTAAATCGCAGGTCACTTTTCTTCCTTCGTTCTCTCTCTCAAATTTCGCATCTCAACATCAATAGCCACCATACTCCTTTGATTTTGCTGAGGTTCAACGATTTGGAAGCATGAGGAAGCTAGGTGGGTGTGACACTCCGGAACCGACGATGAAGAAGACGCTGATGGGGAGTTCATATCTTTATCAGAAATTTTCCATAACTATTTGTACAGTATGTATTTACATCTTTATGTTTTTAATGTGATGATTTTATATGTATTTGAAGGATGGTAGGCCTTGCTCTCTCTCTCTCTTCCGGTTAGTGTCACATGAAAGAAGATGTTAACGAGAGGTCCGGAGTGGCTCCTTGTCTTGGGCTTACTCATTGGGCTCTCTTAAGCTCCAATACTTACGACTTTGAATTAGATCCAACATATGGGGAAAAGGAAGAAGCCCGCCAATGAGGTTGTCTTCTCCATCTCTGTAGGTATTAAATGCCCGTGTCTCAGAAAGTACAAAGGGGATAGAGAAGGTACGAGGTTGGTACGGCTCTCATTAAATGAGAGAGAGATCCGACCCACAAAAAGAGAACACGCGTCAGGATGATCAGAGACTTCATTGGCACCCGAGATTACCGTTAGATCGTATGAAGATCATCCCGAGATGATAAGCTGGCTTTCTATATAAGTCATGCAAGCGATCAACCTTGGTAAGCCTTCAATACTCACACGTTAAACATCCTAACATTAACTCACCCAATCATATCTCGGACATTCTCCGAATCCTATTTAAGGCTTAAGATCCACACCTGGATACTCCGGCGATACTTACTCATCGGAAAGCTCCAGTTCACCAACAAGTTTACTTACTCTCACGCTGGAGCTTGATCACGAATCCCCATTTCGGGGCCCTCCATGACAATGCTAACGGTTTATTATTTTGTAGCTCACCAAGAAGACCTAGCCAAACGCCGACGAATTGCTTAAACCTTCCAACCCGAAGCTTAGGGATTCGACATTGTCACCATCCGTGGGACCTCTGTAATCAGAGACATCCCAGCAAGAACTTTAGCGTTTGGAAAGGTTTTTTCCTACAAAGAACAGTACAAGCAATGATGACGCCACCTCCCACATACTCCACGATCTCGAAGGTAACACCAGCAATGGAAAAGCAGGTCAATATCGAATACGTTGACGATGAGTTTGAGGCCATCAACGACATAGAGCCGCATAGAAAGAATGAAATCACGCCAGATTTTGTCTTAAAGAACAAGACTGAGTTACAGAAACAACTTAATGATCCAGACAAGATAGAAAGGTTTGAGAGTCTACATTCCAGGCTCAACTTCGAGGCACCCTTAAACGAATGAAACGTCTCTTCTAGTAACAAGAGCACCACACCAGACCCCTTAACAACCTTCATGGCAATTCTCAAACGGATGACTCCTAAAGAAAGGGCCATAGTGATGGAAGAGAAAGGAGTTGATAAAGAAAAGGAAGGGCAGAAGGATGACAACATTCTAGATAAACCATACTTGCCCAAGGACCTAGCAGAAGTCTCCCAGTTTACTCGGCGAATAGCGGAGGTCTCGCTACCTCCCAAGCTAAAACCACCTAGCAACCTGGACAGGTACGACAGGACCAAGGATCCCGAAGACCACCTTCTTGCCTTCAGAGTAGCAGGACAGGTGGCCGGTGGTCCATGCCTACCTGGTGTCACATGTTTGTGCAGACATTGATCGAAGGAGCTCGTCTCTGGTTTGATAGCCTTTCGGCTGGAAGCATAGATAGCTATGAGGATTTATGTGAAAAATTCCTTAGGTACTTCAACTAACAAAAGAAAGTGATCAAGAACCCCAATGAGATCATGCACATCCGCCAGAGAGACAGTGAACAAGGGGATCAGTATATGGAAAGGTTCATAAAGAAGAGTATGAACATAAATGGGGTCCCTGAAGTTATGAAGATCAGTAGCTTTATCAACGGGTTAAAGCATACTCAGCTATGCGAGAAACTGGGGGAAGAGTTCCTTGAGACATTTGTTGCTCTCATGGACAAGGTCATAGCCTTTGTTAGAAGAACATACACCGGTAGTAAGGCTAAGGAGCAAGACGTCGGCTCAAGGAGGATTAACTCCACCCCTCGGTCATAGGAAAAAGGTAACCTTTACTTCAAGAAACCTCTTTATGATAGAATGCATGATGATAGGCCGAGACCTGTCTTCTTCCCTTACAAACCTAGAGGGAGGGGTCAGCTCCTTACTGTGACAACTTTACCCCCTTGACCAAGACCCCCGGCGAATTTCTAGCGACTGCAAAGAGTAAAAAACTCCTTTCCAAAACCCCTACCCCTAAAGCCAGGACCCAAGGCTTATCCGAACGAATATTGTGAGTTCCACAAATGATGTGGGCATAAGACAGATGATTGCATGTATTTGAAAAGAGAGATCGTATTGGCGGTAAAAACAGGAAAGCTATCCCATTTAGTAAAAGAAATAAAAGAAAGGGGTATAGAAAGGATAAGAAGGCAGAGGAACAAGAGAGAGTTTTGTGGATATGATCAGAAGAATGGATTAATATAGTTCAATCCGGAGCGTCAAGGCCAGGGTATTGGGGCCCCCAGATTGTATGAGGGCACCCATACTCATGCCCCATCTGGAGGACCATGAGACCTAGAAGCTTCCCCTTAATATCTTAGCAAAAATAGCTGGGCACAAGTTGGCGCGGATACACGTTAATGGGGGAGCGGGGTAGAAGTAATTTACGAACATTGTTTCTTAAGTTTTGACATGGACATAAGAGATAGGTTGCCACTCGTGGGGTTCAACAACAGTGTCTCACACCCCCGGGAAAAATCAAACTCTAATTTACAGTTGGTGTTGGTGACAAAACAAGGACCATAGTTCTGCTGGACAATGATGCAAGCTTGCAAGAAGGCACCGAGAAGTTAGAGCCCAAATTGGAAGGGCCTTATAGGGTCAAGTGGGCAAATGGAAAAGGATCATACAAGCTAGAGACACTTCAAGGAAAAGAGATCACAAGAACATGGAACATGATACAGCTCTAGAAGCATTATGTGTAAGAAGGTCACCCCAATGAACAAGAGCGAAGGAACTAGGAATAATGCTTATGTTTTTCACAAAATATGTACGGGAACGTTTCCCAAGTAATGGTAATGAATGACTTGTTTCCAATTATTCAAACACCAAAAGGTTATAAAAGCATAACCTGATAACAAGGCGATACACCGAGACAGACGTGTCCAATGGTTCTGAGCCTTATACATAAACAAAAAAAAACGTGTACACTAAACATAGCAAACATGTCAAAAAGCCCGACCGTGGGGCAAGGACAAAGTCGACTAGTCCATAATATGACAAACACAATTTACTGCGACAAGAAGCTACAAAATTGAATAAACTGTCTTTTTGTATACAAGCTACAAATAAAGCATAGTTCCAGAAAAACTATACAAGGATAGAAACATCCAAACTTAACAATTTACAACTAATGGCCAAAGTTACAAAGTAAAAACAATCAGGTCCAAGGAACTCCAAAGCGTCGCAAACTCTAAAGACTCCTTGAGGCATTGGAACCCGGACAAAAAAGTGATTCCTGCAGAAGCAGCACAAAACAAAATAAAATACAGAACAATACGAGGCATTTAAAGCAGCAAACACATGTCATAAACACAAAACGGGGAGCATAGTCCCCTAAAGCAAGAGTTAGGAAAGTTAAAGAAACATCCAGGAGGCACAACACAAAGGCCTTAGACCAACACAAAAGCAGCAAATAACGACACCGCAGAAAGAGAAAGAAAGGGTGTAGATCACCATCTTATCTCGTGAACAGGTGGCCGGGTCATCGGAACCTGGAAGATGAGGTGGAATGCGATGCGATAAGACAAATGAGTGTAGTTCGTCTCGAGTGATGATCGACCGAATAGAGGCCCTACCTTTCCGACTCATAATGTGAATAATAGAAAAACCAGAGAAGAGAAGAAGAGAAAATTGGAGAAGAAGAGAGAAGACGATGAGGGTAATGAGGAGTTTTAAAGAGGTTTTAATGACCACCACAAGTGGGACAGTCCCATCGTGGTTTCAAAAGTGATCGTTGGATCAAAGCACGTGGGAATACCTGTTTATCCCTGGCCGTCAGATCAAGTAGCCAGTACATGCTAAGGTAATCATCAAGGGTGACGCTCAAACGTCACCAGATCCCACCATGAAGAGTTGTAGCGCCGAACGACTTTAAGTCAGGCCCATTTGCAAGGGCTCAGGCCCTGGACTAAGGATGACTTGTCGATGAGAGGTCCCCGAGTGGGCTCCTCGTCTTGGGCTTACTCATTGGGCTTTCTTAAGGTGCAATACTTATGGCTTTGAATTAGATCCAGCACATGGGGAAAAGGAAGAACCCGCCAATGAGGTTGTCTTCTCCATCTTTGCAGGCATTAAATGCCTGTGTCTCATAAAGTACAAAAGGGAAAGAGAAGGTACGAGGATGGTGCGGCTCTCATTAAAAGAAGGAGAGATCCGACCCACAGAAAGAGGACACACGTCCGGGATGATCAGAGACTTCATTGGCACCCGAGATTACCGTTAGATCGTATGAAGATCATCCCAGATGATAAGCTGGCTTTCTATATAAGTCATGCAAGCGATCAACCTAGGTAAGCATTCAATACTCACACGTTAAACACCCTAGTATTTACTCACCCAATCATATCTTGGACATTCTCTGAATCGTATTTGGGCTCAAGATCCACACCTGGATACTCCGGCGATACTTACTCGTCGGAAAGCTCCAGTTCACCGGCAAGTTTACTTACTCTCACGCCGGAGCTTGGTCACGGATCCCTCTTCGGGCCATCCGTGACGAGGCTAACGGTTTATTATTTTGTAGCTCACCAAGAAGACCTAGCCAAATGCCGACGAATCGCTTGGACCTTCCAACCCGAAGCTTAGGGATTCCACAGAAGATGCACCAGGAAATGGGTTGCACACAACAAGGAGGGTAGTTCGAGCACTAAAGGCAGTGAAAAAGTAATACTTGCTTGCACATTCCTGTTGATATAACATACATTGAGGCTGTAACATGAAAGGTGTTTTTTTCGGAAATTTTGATTACACTCTTATATTGTACCACATGAAACATAGTTGTTGCTATTTGTATCTGTTTATAGTGGTTCGAAAAAAGGTATTCATTTTAATTTTGTATTTTTTAACTTTTGGTTCTTTCGCTTTTTAACGATGAACTTAAGTGGAGTGATGATGGTGGTGTTGATGATTAACCTGTAGTTCCTTTTGCTATTCAAAATTTCGGTCGAGTTTTTTATGCTTCAGAATTTGTGTCTTCTTTATTATGTTTTTAGGTTTACTTATTTGAATATTCTTGGAGGAAGAAGCAGCTGCGAAAGGGACTAACACCATCACATCTTAAACAGACAGATTGCTTCAAACAAGCAGATTTATTCTTTATATGCAGTCTTTTTTTTTTTTTTTTTACTATTGCCATCTTTTCTTGAACATCTTCGAAGAATTGTTTTAGAATATGAATTCCTATTTTAATTCTAACAATTGCTGCTTAAGGTTACTTTTAAAGGTTTGATGTTTCCATTGTTAAGTTATAAATCACCATAATTAAAGATCAATATGTCCAAACCGTGAAACAAACTGGAACCAAACCGTTGTTAACCAGCAGTTTGATTCTAAATTTCAACGGTTTGGTATATATATAATATTTGTAGTCAAATAAGGAACCTTATGTAAAGAATGAAAAGTAGATTATAAACTTAATAATTCCACTTCAAACACACATCCATACGGTTGTTTCTTTGCTCACAAGAAAAGAAAAAAAAAGTCAAGATTACTCAATTTTACATAGCATGTCGTAGATATAAATTAAAATTTCGAATAGAAATTCAAGTTATACATGTTTTTTCTATATATAAAGATAAACATACACACAACCACAAATCAATAAAAGCTTCTTATTTTGGTCCAAATTTAAATTACATAGATAATTCATTACTATTATAAGCTCGTGTACTACACATGATTAGGTATAAAAAATATGCAATAAAAGAATTATAATAAATTAATTACATATTTCCTTACATGTTACTATAAAAACTACAAAACAATGTTATTTTAATTTATAATTTACAAACTAATTAATACAAATACAGAGTATAAAACTCGAAAAATTTCTTTGTAGACAACACTAAATGTTCTACTCGGAAGATTATCATCTTTATCAACAATTAATAGTTTACGTCCATCACTACTTTTGACTATGGAAAAAGTCACGTTCAAACCATGTGAAAACACATTTATTTTAAAAACAAAACCAACTCTAGATAGCGATTGTTTTGAATTATAACATCATGGTGACAGAAAATTGTTTTCTTTGATCTCATGTATTACAAATACCATGGGGCCGACTAAAATGAAAAAAATATATGTATAACCATTCATGAAAACGATAATAACAAATTATAAACATGATGAGGTTTTAAATTTTTGGTTATCCCATCTTCTTTCGATAAGTTTGTTTTATTTATTAAAATAGAGATATTTTATTAAAGTATAGGTAAGTAGATAACTAATATTAATTATTAAAGATTAAGAATATGAAAAGATATAATCATAAATATTAGATTATTTAAAATATATATATATATATATATATATATATATATTAAATCCAATCATTTAATATATATATTATTGAGATTTCATGAGATATTGTCGCATGACATTTTTTAAAATTCTTTATTAGAATTAGATCATCAAGTATCAAGTCCAATAGTGCATAGCCCGTAAAGTCATTATAATTTCAATCCTAACTTACAATAGCATCGATAGGCCATTAATCTAACTTATCACACCATTGGTGCCTTGCAAGAACCTAATCCCAAGTCGCAGACCAATCATCGGCAACCATAATTCTACAATAAATATTATATAAATAAAAAAGCTACCAGAAACGAGTATTGCAATTCAAAGTGTCGCCCCCGCGATGTCGCCCCCGCGATGCTGCATCACGCGGGCACCCTACTAGTTATAAACAAGCACATCAGTAACAAACTTTGAGATAAAATGATGTTAATACAATTGTAGGCAATATGGAAGAGGAAGAGGATGAGTATGAAAGAAGAGTACGGTGAAGAGGAAGAGGACGGACAGCCAGAAGAAGAAGAAAAGGTAAATAGTGGAGGCAATGCAATGGTGGTTGTGAAGTGCTAGCAATGAAGAACCTGAAATAAATAAATAAAAATGCCATCAAAGAAGACTAGAAGAAAGCTAAAGAACCCAAAACTATTGAAAAATCAGGTGAGAATTCAAAGACTAAAGAAAAACGACGTGAAACAAAAACAGAAAGCAGGATGAACAAAACGAGTCTGTTACATCGGCTGTTAATGGGGCTAAACCCAGAATTATTAGTTAAGTTAATACGTGAAAACGTACTCCTATACTTAACACTAGTGAGTGACACTTGTTGTATGTTTTACGAGTTATTTAATTGCGAATGTCATTATAAATATTACGAATTCCCCAATGCTTAAATTTGACGTCTGTTTCTTGTTTAATGTGGTTTAACTTTCTATGTTTTCACTATATGTATATGAACTTTTTGACTATTATATTTGCAATAAAACTGGTAAAAGAGGGACAAAGTGTATGTGTGTAGAGATGGGCATAATCGGGTTTTATTATTACCTGGAACCGGTTTTAATCCGGACCCGGTTCTGCTTGGATGTCATTGGAACCGGTTATGGTGTGGAACCGGGTCCAGTTCCTACCCGGGTTCACACCCAAGAATATGGAACCGTGTAGAACCGGGTACGGGTATTATGGAACCGGGTATGGTGTGGAACCGGGTATGGTGCGGAACCGGTTTCTGATAGTGTTGGGAACCGGTTCCTGACAGTCAAACCTGCCATTTACTGTTCAGAACCGGTTCCTGACAGCCATTTACTGTTCAGAACCGGTTCCTGACAGTACAAAACCTGCATTTTACTGTTCAGAACCGGTTCCTGATAAAATGTTACCGTTGGAACCGGTTCCTGATTAAAAAATCGTTTTTTTTGTGTATATAAACCCCTTCCTACTTACCGGTTCCTGATAAATGTTACCGTTGGTGTTTTAATAAAGTTTGTGTAATGTTTCTTTCTATTCTATTGTGTTTGTTATGTTTGATTTTTATTATTAGTTACATTGATAAATAAAAATAGTAACAATAATCGGTTAAAATTAAAAAACAAATTAATCGGTTACAATATATAAAAAAAATTAACCGGTTACAAAAAAAAATAAAAAATTACTCAGAACCGGTTCCAGTAAGATTTTATTTTTTTGATCGTTTACTAGTGGCAGGTGCAACACTTTCCGATGAGTTTCTCTTAGGTGCGGGTACCTCGGTACAATCTTCGTCCGAATCGTTAGTCTCCACTTCTTCGTCCTCCTCTTCGTCAACAATTTTATGCTCTAACTCAACTTCATCTTCTAGACTAGTTTTATGTTGAACACGATCAACGGCATCCAAATGGTCCTTTAAGCATATTGCCATCTCTAGCGATTCCGGAGTTAGTCTTGTTCTTCTAATTGACAAAACCCTGCCACTAAGAGAAAACACACTTTCCGAAGCTACCGTGGAAGCTTGGACCGCTAGTATATCACGAGCCATGGTGGCTAGAATCGGGTATTCGGATTCTTTCGATTTCCACCATGCCAAAACATCAAATTTCCTATACTCCTCGGTGGTCATAGTAAGCGAATACTGATTTTTTTTAAAGTGTCCATTTGCTTTATAGCCATTTCAAACATATGACAAGTTGAATTCCAACGAGTCGGTATATCCCAATTCGGTCCAATAATTTTTTGGTTGACATCTTTACAAAGTTTTTTATATTCTTGAAATCTTTCTTTTCCACTTTTGAAAACATCTTGGAGCATAGCTCTAAATGCTATAATAAAATCCGATACAAATTGATATTTTAAACCGGTTTGCACTACTAAGTTAATAATATGTGCAACACATCGTGTGTGAAAAAAAACACCATCAAGTATTGGTTTGTACTTCAACTTTAATTTTTCAATCGCCGGTTCCAACGGTAACATTTTAACGGCTATAACCGGTTCCAACGGTAACATTATAACGGGTATAACCGGTTCCAACGGTAACATTTTAACGGGTATAACCGGTTCCTTCTAGAACTGAATTTCCGGGTACTGGTAGGAACCGGGTACGGGTAGGAACCGGGTATGGGTAGGAACCGGGTACGACCCGATTCAAATGATAAAATTGTGGAACCGGGTTGGAACCAACGGGTATTTTAAACCCGGAACCGGTTCTACTTAATGTCAGGTAGGAACTGACCCGGTTCCAGTTTGGTTCTACCGGTTCGGGTTCGGAACCGGTTTTTTATGCCCATCTCTATATGTGTGTGTGTCCAATGGGCCAACCCGGCCCATTTGTCTTTAAACCTAATCTACTCGTTTGGCCACCTTAAGCATTTAGATGAACACTCAGCCTATTCAAAACGTAGAAGGGATTAAAGTATTGAACATCAGTGGCGGACCCATGAATTATTTGCTGGGAGTGTGGATGAGACGTTTAACCATTTTTTCAAGTGACGCTCTCGGGTTTTTTGCCTAAAGTATACATTAATTTTTTGTCAAGGGGTGCGCATGCCCACCCATAACTATTAGTAGGTTTGACCCTTATTATTAAACTTTCAATTATATAGTTTTAGAATGGATGTGGCTAGTTTATCCAGTCACCTCGGTAGGATTTTGGAATATTCATCTTAGAGGATGGATGGGAGGGTTGGAACATGACAGTAGTTTGGAGGTAATCCCATTTTATAAAGCTGATTAACATATTAACTCCTATTCTCTTACTATAAATATTGAATATGACAGTAGTTATTTCCAGAAGCGACGGATGGGAGGGTTGGAACATTTTTTGCCCCACATCTTTTGTGTACAATTAGTGTGTCAAATTTATTTAGACCAATCAGATTATTTCTACAGCAATTTTCGAATAAAATGATTTTAGAGGTTTTATGCATTAAGAATACACTTTGAAGCTTTTTTACATAAGAGATAAAGTTCACCCGAAACAACCCATGCATGTGTAAGTGAGTCGAACACGAAATTGCCTCTTTTAGTTTTTTTTAGGATATTTTTCTTTGCTTGGTGAGTGAGGCGTTGCTCTATGTACAACCAATTAAGCTTTATACAACCTCTCTCATCTCTTATACATTTCATTCTATTCATCAAGTAAACCACTCACAATTTCTTCATCCCTTTGTTTTTACATATCAGTCTTCTACACACCTTAATTTTGAGTTAGATGTGCATGAGGCGCCACCTCGAGGCTCCGAGGAGAAGAAAGTTTAAAAATGTGTTCTTAAAGAAAACTTCTACACTCGGAATAAGTTTGGAGGTATTCTGAAGTCAGATTTGGTCTGTCTCGCTAATTTTTATGAATATTTTTATCAGCCCAAAATTTTGAGCCATTTACTTACGAGTGAGTTGATTCAAGCCATGTTTTCTTGTTGAGTGGTCAAAACTTACCCGTTAAAGTTAAAAAAAAATAATAAAAAAAAAGCTAGCTTAGACGGAAACAGGTCAATATGTGGCGATATGAGGGAGTATGATATGGGAGTGAAATGTATTTAACCAACTAACTCACTTAACTAATGCAACTAACTCTTTATTCTAACAGAACTCAACCAACCGAAAGCCGTAGAAACCAACCTGATGATCGACACACATCTCAATCCCGAGAAACACATAAAAGATAGGGTTGAGATGAAGAAAGGCATCCTCAATTCTCCACCAGTTAAGAGTTAAA
Source organism: Scalesia atractyloides (assembly GCA_947069175.1). Lineage (NCBI taxonomy): Eukaryota > Viridiplantae > Streptophyta > Magnoliopsida > Asterales > Asteraceae > Scalesia > Scalesia atractyloides. The sequence continues at coordinate 14,910,711 of CAMTDV010000002.1, forward strand.
GAACAAAGACGCTACACTGACCATGACCATGCCCATGCCCATGATCGCCCCCAGGTTTTATATGATGACCCTGAACACCCTGCTCCAAGATACCGCACAACATTACCACTTACCACCATTGGCTCTACGGTGAGGTTATACCCCTATGAAAGATAGCCTTTAGACTCGAGCATCACAACTACCATGTTGCGGACGGTATAGTTCCAACTGCAAGTGGTTACCCATATCCGTTCTGCATTGCCATTACACGAGTATCGTTCTACAAGGCAAATTGTTATATTAAGTTTCTAACTTTCTAAGTTGTTTTGTAGAAGCATCCAAATGTATTATTTTTAGATATATAACATCAATATCTTTCCACATAAGTTAACAAAAGTTTTATGTGTATTGAGAGGCTAAGAGGTTTAAGTTTAGATCTTATAATTCTCAAACGAATATCTTTGAACTCTTTCTATTCAAAACCTGTCCACCCGTTGTACCGGTTCATTGCAAGTTTGCACAGTTAAATTTCGACTGGTCTAATCAGTGTCATTTTAACCATGCCAACTGAACCGGTTAGGATCCGGTTTCTGATCCAACCGACCAACGTTGACAAGTAATATTAATTGATAAAAAGGATCATAAGCCATGAACATAAAAGGTAGCTGCTATTTTGAATTAGTCATTGTTTTTGACCAAATTAAATGTGGGAATCTTTATAATGAAGGGGGTGACAAAATGCACATGGGCTGCATTCAAGGACGATTTCATTTTTGCTCTTTGATGTGACAATTTTCTTTTCTTTCTTTAAACTATGACATTGTTTTTGCGTAACAAAAAAATGTACATTCTTGTTAAACATAGTTTAGTGTCAAATCAATCGTCAATTTTTCAGATGTGGAACTTTTACCGATCTAGTTTAATGAAATTGACTAAAGTTTTAATAATAATGTATAATTTATGATCAAGAAAATACATATATTAATAGTCATATATATAATATTGTGATTTAACCAGTTAAAAATCTTAAAACAACTTCCTAATCTAGGAGTTCTATTTCTTTTAGACTTATTTTGTAACTGTTCGAAAATATATGGTGTTATTGTCCGAAAATATACAGTAACGATGTCATTCGAATATCAAATACATAACAACACACAAACTTAATGTTTGGTAAACCTTTTCAAACATTATCATCGGCCGCCATCTGTTGCCATTGGCCTTCATCAGCACCTAACTCCACCAATTCCCTCCTATCAATGGCAATTATCGGAATGTCACTCACCAACTTCCATGGGCTACCGCTGCACAAGGTCATTATTCATCGTTGTCAATTAACCATTGATCATCACTCCACATTCGTCAATCGCCACCATCCACCCCACCATTGATTACGATATATTTTTATTTAAGAAGTATCTTTCTAATTTTTAAGAAAAATTTGAATATGAAACATACAAATAATTTCTGAAAATTGAAGATAAGAACAGTAGATAAAGTTTTTCTAAACCACACCTTTGTTGATTTCTTTCTGCATAAGTGAATACATAAGCACCTACGCCTTTTAAAAGTACACTTAAAGGTCCAATTCAAGTCTTTAGTACAACTTAAGTCCCATAGTTTTGAACATTCGTAAGTTAAATGTGACAATTAAGATCGATATGATACATGGCCAAACAACTTCAAACTTAATTAAATATTGTCATTTTCAAAAATAAAAAGCAACTAAATGAAGTGTGAAACACTTTTCTTTCGATAGTGTATACCTTTGTTTCGCGATGACAGTTCTTTTATATGATGGACTTAATAAATAAAGGTGTTGAAATTTGTCTCATTGTCTAAAAAAGTTAGGACTAAGGACATTGAGACGGATAAAATCACAAAAGAATGGGCCTTGAGCTGGTGTATTTAAATTATATATATATATATATTATATATTATATTGCATTACGTAGACATTTATTAAAGTAGGGAATTACGTAATAACGGTAGGTAAATGGGCAACAAGTTACGCCGCAACCCCATTTTAAATTGCAAAACTGTGCCTACTGAAAACAAAACTCTGATTCCTCGGCGTCAAGAAATTGTTGTGCAAAACTTGGATAAAATTTTAATTGATACATGAAAGAACAAAAGTTGGATAAAACTTTTAGTAATGACAATAATTGGTATTGGTACTCTAATTTAATTATCTTCAAAGGGTATTGTTACAACTTGTAAATGCTTGAAACATATGAAAACCTAATTGGTGTAACTACATTACGCATAAAGTACAATCTTTATGCATAGTTACAAAGTACAAATCTTTAATGCATGGAGTATCACAAATGTAAATGTAGTAATAACAAAGAGAATATATGAATGGTCCATATCCATGTGAAACGCCCGTGGAGAACTTTGAGGTACATTCGTTGCTTGCTTTCTACTGTAACAGGAGAGCCATGCCTATATTGTTGTAACTTAGGTTTCTAACACTTGTACCTTCATATCTTTTGACATGAAACATGGGTTTGTTGTACTTTTTCTCTTTAGTCTTGAACGAATATGCCTTCATGTGCAACCAATATGTGTCACATTTCAAATTAAAACTGTTTAGTCTATGAAAATATTTTATATGAAATCACAAATCGAAAATTAATTATGTTTAAGTTTGAACTTAGTTCAGCTTTTGAGTTGTTTTTTAAACTCAGTTAGATCGGATTCGGCTCCTTTATTATATATTAGTTAATTTATATACATTTATATATAGTTATATTTTCATATATAAATTTGTATATATATATATTATTAATTTACTGTTATAGTAAGTATACATAATAATAACTATTATATAAATAGAAAAAGTGTATAATACAAAATTCTCTTAACGTTGCGAAATATACGCGGGTACAAAATGATATGAGTGATTCTCTGAAGTTTGTTCATGCTTGATTTTCTAAAGTTTGTTCATGCGTGATCATGTGATTATTGTTCATGCGTGATTAGGATTTGATTTATAACTGCGTAATTATGCCAAGTTGCTCAGATGTGGGGTTGAGATGCCCGTGTATGCTTCGCACGATAACCACTCTTGTACGTTAACCGGCCTCTCTCTCTGTATACATATAGTGTGGGGATCTAGAGTGGACACTAATGTATTTGTGAACTGAGTGAACAAATCGTGGCCATTGATTTACTCATCAATCATATAATACACTAGTGTATTTTCATCATCAAATCTTGGCCATTGATTTACACTTGTGTATTGATAATCAAGGGGTATGATTAGTTCATAATCAATGGGGTTGTTCACAAATGAACCTAACCCTATATATATATATATATAGTATGTAATGTATGTATGTAGTGTAAATACAATAGGTCTTAACATACAAAATGGCTTTAAGATAAGAAGTGAAAGAAGCTCTTTTTTATTTTTTTTTCCATTTACTTAAATATGATGTTTAATTGTAAAATGTAAAAAAATCGTTTTTTTTACCCCAGTAGAGACGATTTTTTTTTAAATTCTGAGACTAAAATACGTGCTTGATAAGATGGAAAAAATAAAAAAAAAAGTTTCCCTCCACTTCTTATGCTAAGCCTAATATGTATGTTAAGACTCATTTGTACCGGAACCTAACTCTTTATATGCATAGATAACATGTTGCATATGAAAACTTGATGAATGAAGCTCAGACTCGTTTATTGAACAAACTAATTCTAGGACTGAGCTCCGGCTCAAACTTCTTTAAACTTGGCACGATTCGATTTTATAGCAAAACGATCCTGAGTAGTCGTAAGTTACACTTAAGTAAATACGTCAGAGCATATTATATGTTTATAAATACGAAATTTTATTTATATATTTATTTTTTAACGGTCAACAGAATCAATCCCGAGCACTCTCGGGGCACCCAATAGACCAAACAGAGTACTCCGAGAGTAACCCAGGTCCACCACCAATTCCGGGGAAAACCGGTAACCCACCCACCCGTATGCATGACGGTGAAATCACCGGTAAAACCCGTTTGGCTCAAGAATCCAACCTAGGTTTCCCAAGGTCTTCTATCATTGCCCACCAATAAGTAGGAGTTGAACTTACATCTATCTATCAAGAGAAATGAAAATATTCCACCACTTGAAATTTAAAACTTTTTATGTTCAAATTCATCTCTACTAATGTAAAAACATGAATTCTTTTAATTCTGAAACTAAAATTCTGAACAAATTATCAAATTCATCTTATGTTTAAGACTTCCAAGTGTATTATCATCATAAGTCTTGAAATTTAAAATTTGTATTTTTCAAGCAAATATAGTAGATATGTTAAAAAAATGAATATTGTGTGTATTATACATATGACAAATTTTGAGCATAGTATAAAACTAGTCAAATTTGTACATTCCAATATATTTATATTTATAATAATAATATGCGTAAATAATCTAGATACACGCAATAATATTACGTATTTTGTAATCATAGAGATAGAAAAAAAAACTTTATTTGACAAAGGCACCGACAAATAAACATACACCCAAAAATAGTTACCCTTGTGATAACATAATATACCAATGATCAAAATTTTGTTATGAAATTTGAAGTAATGTGATAACATAGAATACCAATGATCAAAATTTTGTTGTGAAATTTGAAGTAATAAATAGTACACGATTGTAGTATCAAACATGGTACCTTTAGCCTATAGTGTGTCTCTTCGACCCCTCGGCAACATAACAAGTCCAATATACAAGTTTTTATCAACTAGATGAATTTTAAAAGTAACCTTAACAAACAAGATATAAATAAAATCACGTGAACCATGCAATTAGAGGCCTAGAGAGATCCAAAGGATCCATGGACCCAGATCTTGTTTGATGTTTGCAACCAATTTCCATTTACAAAAGGTTTGCCCCATGCCTCTGTATCAAGATGCTTATACATGCACCTGACCGCCTCATAAGCCTCGTGTACACCAGTCTCCTCAAGCAATTAAAAGCTTAGGGACTTGCGCCTAAGCGGTGGCAGAAAAAACATTAAGGGGTAACGTTTCAAAAAAAGGGTACCAAAATCGAAAAACGTCATTTTTTTTCCAAAATTTATACTATCATATTCAAAGACTTGATCCGCCTCTGTGCCTAAATGCTTCAAGTGGCGGACCCAGGATCTTTTCCTAGGGGTGTGGAAATTATTTAAAGATTTTAGGCCCCTAACTATATAAAATAAATTGGTTCATAGCGGGTTGGATCAGATCGGGTCGGGTTATATAAAACAAGTAAACATAAACAACCAAAGTTTCATAGCGGGTCGGATCAAATCTGGTCAGATTGGGTCAATTTCAATTTTCAAACAATCAAACCCTAGTTCTGAACTTCCTATCATATTAACAAACAAAGTTTCAAGTAAAATAAGTAAACAAAATAAATAACCATCAAACTCTCCCAACTTCTATTTCTTCAAATCATTAAATAAAACAACAAAAAAAAACTTATCTAAAATATACTTTGGTCATTACTTAGAAGAATCTACGAAAAAAATGGTTCAACCTTTTTTCTTTTAAGAAATCATGTCATAATTTCCCTACTCATGGTGTTCCTAACTTCCAATCAATTATAAAACAACAACACCATTAAAAACAACACTAAACACTTAAGTCTTAAACAATATCAACTATACTTCATAATTTTCAATTTAATTTTAAGCCCCTAGTTGTTAATTCCTTATAACTAACCATTTAAATATATTAAAACAATAAAATTACCCTACTAAAGTTTCAAATAACTTCAAAACAACTAAAAATTTCAAACTTTTTACAACTCTATTTCTCTTCAAAATCCAAATAAAACAAGAATAACAAATTAAACAATCAAACCATACCCGATTACGTGATGTTCCTGCTGTTTGTGTGGGAAGGGTGGTCAGATCTCACTTTTCTTCGGCGAAAAATAAGAGAAGTCAATCGCCCGTGTACTATGGTTCGCGCGTGGGTTTGGGGATCGCATGGAGCGAGAGCCGAGAGAGAAGGGGAAAGGGCGGTGGGTTGGATTATTTTATTTTTGTTCAAATTGGAATGGATTTGACTTGGGTAATTGGGTTATGTATTCTTTATTGGACCAAATGAGTAAAGGTAAAGTGATTATTAATTGGGTTAATTAAAAAAGGTTAGTAATTACATAAATTAGGAATTTAGGTTGTATTTTAATAAAGATCCGAGTTTCCTTTTTTTTTGTAAATTCATAAGATTTTTCTGCTAATGGAAGCGGTTGAAAATTTCAAAGGGGTGCGAACAAAAATTTCCAAGAGTTGCGGTTGAGATTTTTGCCGGACATTAACATTGAATTTTTTTCAAGGGATGCACCCGCCCACCTTGGCTAAGGGGTGGGTCCACCCCCTGAGTGCTTCCCACATCTTATCCGCATTAACTAAGCTATATAAACAAAAAACGGTCTAGCTAAACAAGAAGCCAATTTACACCGGAAAAAATCCCGATTTGATCGGGCAAAAATGTCCACAACGTCTCCGTTAACCGAACAGAAAACCGAACCACCATTTGAAACCTATAACCAACTTAACCGAAATCAATTAGGTGAGGTTTTTCATTAAAAAGGGGCTAAATGCACCTCCTTTTTTTACTTTTCATACTCTCTTTTAAAAAATATTAGTTTAAAACTTTACATATTCCACCCCACTAAAATTTCTAATTTGTACAATAGATATGAAAGGTTTTTAAATCATCTAAACATGTTAGATACCAATATCCCGTATTTTTTTATAACAACTTAGAACTTATAAAAAAAAAGCCATACCAAAGATAAGGTCGTATATCTACAACTACGCAACAAAATCAAAGAACCATTAAACCTCTAAATTTAACCGATAATAGTTATAGAAATCTTCTATAACCCGATTTGGATTGGCAACCCATTTTTCATCTTCAAGTTATAGCTTTTCTATAAACCTCACAATAGGGTTAACTGAATAAGCAGCATTAAACATCCAAAACTATTTGATAAAAACCCCCTCCTTCAGTCAACAAAACAAATAGCAGCACCGTTTAACAAACAGGAAACAAAAAATATATTTCGTCAAATAATTTGAGCATAACTACTAACAATTAAATTGAGTATAATTATTATCAACTAAATTAAATATCAAATTAAAGATAAGTAGAAAAAAGTTACATTTGAATGTAAGATTAAATATATCGTATTTATAATATTTAATCATATAGTCCATTATAATCATTTATATTATATTAGATTAAAACAATATTAATCCTATCATATATTAGTTGGTAATTATTGATAGACCATATTACTCTTATTAACTAATTAGGGTTTCCTTATGGGTGTATATATAAGGAGATAATTAGAGAGATTTAGGGTTAGACACTTTTACTCATAACATCATCATCATTATCGTCCCATCTCTCTCCATAACCTAAACCGAATTCACCCTAGTTCGGTTATCACCATCATAATCTTACACCCTAAGGAGGAACCAGATCACACTGACAAAGATGTCGAACTCCATGGCTACGTCTCTGACTAGATTCTTTGCTGGCCTGTCTGTCGTCACAGGTAATTTCATTCATGTTTTCCATTATATTTAGACAGAACTGATCAACATGTGGTATCAGAGCTTAAGTTGATAAATCAGTTTTGTTTTCGAATCCATTATAGTGGGATTAAATTCTGGAAAACAGAATTTTGAAAGCCTAATAATAATTCGAAAATACTGTTCTGGAATCACATAAATTTTGTGAGTTAAAATTTGGATTTTTTTTGTTTAATGGATAAATTACTATTCCGAAATCATCAAAATCCTAGATTTCGGATTACTATTCCAGAATTTAAGTTTATGTTTTTTTAGGGTTCATCACATGTTCTTATGAAATTCGAAGAAATTCCTATATTTTGGAGTGTAATTCAGATTATGGGGTGTTTTTCTTGGTTTTGATCTATTTTATCTAATTAAAACTTTTCGAAATCTGTTATTATTATAAAAGGATATAATTTTCGAAATAATTAAATAAACTTAATTGACATTAAAAAAAGGAAACAAATTACCCCATAATCCCTTAATTTTCGAATTTCAAGCTTATAACAACTAACTGTCATGATTAGAGATTTCAAAATCTTGCAGGATAAGTTTCAGATGGATCCGAGACCCATTCGAGATGCCCATCTCGGACTAATTCGAGTCTCATCCGAGAGGAACATCTCGAACTAATTCAAGTCTGTCTCATCAGAGATCCATCCGAGATGCCCATCTCGGAATAATCAGAGTCTCATCCGAGATGACCATCTCGGACTAATTCGAGTCTCCTCCGAGACGACCATCTCGGACTAATTCGAGTCTCATCGAAACGACCATCTCGGACTAATTCGAGTCTCATCCGAGACGACCATCAGACTAATTTGAGTCTCATCCGAGATGCTCATCTCGAACTCATCCGAGACTCATCCGAGATGCCCATCTCCGACTAATTCGAAACTCATCCGAGATGCCTATCTCGAACTAATTCGAGTTTCATCCAAAATCTAATATTTTATTCGAAATCTCATTATTACATTAAGCTATTATTGTGAACTAAATTTCAGCTAGGGGCTCCACCCCGCACCTCGTGCTAACAGGAGGTTTGCCATTAAATAAATGGTTTTGGAAATACATAATTAAACATAATCAAATAACCTTTTACAAAACCAAATAGCTTAACTTGAATGAGCTTCTGATGTATCACTTTTGCCCAAAGGTGATTTGATGCATCTATTTATTGTTCAAGTATTACAAAAGCTATGTTAATTATGCATTATAAACGTGAATGTCTTATTTCTGGCCAAAGCGGATCTAATTCATTCATGTCTAGCATACTTAACAAGTGCATTAAAGTGATTGTCTCATTTCTGGCCAAAGCTGATTTGTCACAATTACTTTGCACACATACTTAGATAATTACACTTCTGGCCAAAGCTGATTTGTCTTCATTTAAGTAGAATTTTCAAATAAGTCTATTATTTTTATGTTAGTAATAGACATATCACAACTTCTTCAAATAATGATCCTCACATTAATGATCCTTCATTAATCTTATGATCATATTTTGTCTGCCTTATCTTTAATAACCCATAACTTTACTCACTGTAATTTCTTCTATAAATCAGTATCTCATCCGCTCTAGTTCCTAACCCTAATATGTTTTGCTTTACTTAAAGTTTCTATAAAATTAGCTCTTGAATTAAATCCTTGATTATCCCTTAAGACACGATAATCCTATTGCTCTCTTCTGATAAAAGTGCTACAGAAGTAAAGTAGAGTATGATGAATAGGATAAGTCGAACATTATGTCTCTTATGATAATGAAGAACTCATTTAACATAACTGCTATCACTAAAGTTATTCAAGACTATGTTTTTCCTAAGACTAATCAAATTTTTATGGAATAATCAGAGGAACTCCTAAGGTGCATGTCTTCATTTCAAATTCTAAACTATAAAGGTTAAATGGTATCCGTGAATAAACCATGATGTACAATACCATGGCTCATAAAATAAAGGGCTTACGCATGGAAATAAGTACATTTTTCCAGTGCATTACTACTAACTTTTTCACTGGTACAATTTGATGCCTTATAAATCAACTGTAACACTCAAAAGTACCAAAGGAAAATGAGTGTGTTGATCAGCAACATACGTACAGGAAAAAAATGCCTAAAACTGGAAAACAAGATGTAATTCACCTCACTACCACTAAAACCTAAAAGAGGATACTTCTAAGTTCATAGACAAAATACAAGTAGTAATTCCAACTCTAAGGTTCTTTAAGGGAGAAACTCACTGCCTAATTATGCCATTAGACATAAGCAAAGAGATTATCCATAATTCAAAAGAACAGTGGGAAAAAATAGGTAGTCGCCTTTTAATGATCTTTAAGTCTGATAATTTTTTAATATTTCAATTAACACCTGATAAGTTGACTCTAGTTCTAAATGTTTCCTTACTAGAATTGAACAAATAACTAACATGAGAGTTAGTGACAAAATTAAATGTTAGGGCTATAAGAACCATGAAAAGTTGTCTTCTAATTACGCTTTATGATACATTACATATTCTAGAGATTAATCAGAATTTAGTATCAATATTAAAGCTATATTATGACAGTTGTGAGGTTTGCATAGTCAACTTAAAGTCACACTTACCTTAAACTCCCATATTATTTGTTCTCAATATTTAAATAGAAAAATTAATAAGATGAAGCTAGATGATACATTACACTTTCACAACTTTTGTTATCATGTAGATGAGAATTTGACAAAAGGAAATGAGATCTATAAATTTCATCCATTATAACCGTAATACATGAGAAATCATGACATGGTTAGTGAGGATGATTTTTTTCATCTAATCTCATTCTAAGTGATTTTAAATCATGAGGTTAAAAGCCCTAAAATATTATTTGGCTTAAGGAATAAGTATGGGTTCACTATAAGTAATATTTCATTGACATTCGTAAAACTTATTCAAAATGGAATATTCAGACATAATTCATTTATCTATTAAAGACTATCCACTTGTATCTAAATTTGTCTCATATGGCACAAATCCTTAAAGAAATCTATTCATATACATACTTAATAAGATTTCCATTAAATATGTCCCTAAATTTCTTATGACATCTGGACATTAAGGAAATCAAGTAAAGTCTAACATATATATGATAGGTTCCCACGTCACGTACCTCATTGAAATCTCTCTTGTAGCAATTTTAGAGATATCAAAGATTAGTGGGAGCATTAAGTGTCTTAATTATAACTTGCAAAAGTTGCAAGAGGTGGGGGAGTGAAAACTTCACATTACTTCAATTTACACCTCTTGTACAAGACGCTGCTCCATTTCGGCACTCTTTCATCAAAACTTGTCTCCTTAAAATCTAATGCTACTTTTACAAAAATTTCATTGTTGCTTAATTGTGGGACACTTAGATTTCTTACCTAAACTAATATAATCCTCAACAAGAGAAACTATAACGACTAACGTCATTAATTTGTCTCCCTATTAGAATATGTTGGTCGTTAAATATTGACACTAAGCATGTTAAGTTCCTAAAGACTTCTAAGGTCAGTGGGAGCAGTAAAGTCTTTATCATGACTTGCGAGGAATACAAGAGGCGGGGGAAAGAGAGTCACTAAATTTTACTCTGAATTTTAACTCCGTTTACACCTCTTGTACTGCAACAACTCTTACACACTTAGAATCTTGAAAATGATAGCAACCTAACAAAGAGCTAATCCACAAAATTGAAACTTCTAATAAACCCAATAATCAACTCAGGAGGTCATCTAGGTTTAAAAACCTACTAACTTTGATGATTACATAACCTCCCTAACTAATGTTGAAATGGATTTTGGAAAAGTTTACTGATATATCTCTTCTAATTAAACCATTAGAGTCAATCAATCTTTCTCAATGGAATAAAACTGTTTATAGTAAAACTGATTTTATGTGTTCGAATAACGTTTGGGATTTGATTGAATTATCTAAGAGTGTCCATAATCAAACCAAATCATACTATAAACGTTAAGACACCAAGATGCATGATTAATTGTCAAAGGTTATACTCAGGAAGAGATAAATTATGAAATAATTTTCTTACCAATATTACAAATAGCTTATAACAATTTAGAGCTACATTAGCTGAACATTAACATTCCTAACAACTGGTTGACATATTTACATGTTCATAAAACAACCTGAAAGTTCTAAACTTAAAGTTAAAGAACAGTTTATCTATGAGCCAATAAAATCCATGTATGGGTTAATGCAAATATCATAATGCGATGAAATCTTAACACAATTATTTTCATCAATAACCAAGTGGATTAATTTACCTACCTCAAAATGAGTGGGAGCAACTAAAATAAATTTGTCTATATAAAGATGACATTCTTTTGACAAGTATATGTTACATAAGTCAAAGCATTGTTAAAAAAAACAAACTTTGATATAATAGATCTCAGAGATATCTCTTATATAATAGATATCATAACATACCGAGATAGATCTAGTGAGACATTATTTTCGTTTCATAAGTTTAACTTTAAATAGGTCCTTACATATGTAACAAACAATACTGCTGTAACATTCGTCGAAAAACGGGTTTTCCAAACCCGCTTCTTTTAAAATCAAGTATTCAGTTATAAGATTTCGTTGCGTATTTATTGTTCAGATTATTTTAAATAGTACATAATTAATTAACATTTTAGAATTTAAAAACCATAATTGAAATAATAATAATAAGTGAATAAAAAATAAAATGGAGCTGCCGGGTCTTGAACCCGGGTCTCCCACAAACACAAACACACACCACACCACTCCGCCACACACTTCACTTGTGATAAACACTGAATCAAATAACACTTAAAGTAAAACCCGAAAATCAAAACCGGAAATCAGCGCGCCCAGAACTCGCAGTCGCCGGAAAAACCGAGATATCCGCAATTTTGGCTATTTCCTTTTGACTAAAACGCGTTAACTGATTTCGACATCAGTTATAACCGATGTCTAGCCATCAATTTCAGTCATAACCGTCGGAGACCTTTGACCACGAATCATGACCCAAATTCGAACCCAATTCAGCCTGCTCTTCCTTATTAATACCCACTCAAACTTCCTATAAACCTTTCGATCAGAACCGCACTCTCTTTCGAAGCTTTATTCCTTCCAAAGCTCGTCGCCGGAGATTTTCATTTTCGCCGGAATATTACCGGAATCACTGATCAGAAAACCGCATTCGTTCTTCAGACGGTATAAATGTCTAAACCTTCTTGCTATCTCTTGATTTATAATCTAATTGCTCAACACAATAATCGAAACTGTTAAAACAGTTTATTCAGCCGGAAATCGCAAATCAGAGCCGACGAACACTGCCGGAAATCTGAAGAAAACTCTCCGTCTTGGTATATCATATTCTTTAATCTTTGTTTTCCTATTCCATTTCAATCGATTATAAGGCCGTTGGTCGAATAAGCAAGAACAGTCGGGTGCACTGTTCTGTGTTCTTCTTAATGAAGAAGACGAACTTAAATTGTATATTAATGTAATTAAAATCAGGTATTTAACCGGGTTAGACACACAGTCCAGCGGTGGACTGTGTGCAAATACAAAACACATGTCCCGGGTTCAAATCGCACACGTTACCGACTTTCAGAAATAAAACCAACATTTTTAAAACCTAATCAGATCAAGTCACAGTATATACATAAGAGGAATATAATCCAGTAGTTAAATAGATTAGACACACAGCCCAACTGGTTGGGCTGTGCGCACTCGAACCGAAGGTCCCGAGTTCGACTCCGGTCTCTGCAACCGGTTCGGCCATATTATAACATTTTTAATAAAGACTAAATATGGTTAGAGTCAGTTAGTATATAAATATAATTAAAACCAAGAATATTTCGGGTTAGACACGTAGCTCAGTTGGTAGAGCTGCGTGCACGTATACGAGAGGTCCCGAGTTCGAACCTCACTCACCGCATATAATAAACACAGTCTGACCAGTCAGACCCGGTCAAACCTGACAGAAAGTCAACCCATTTTTTTTATTTTTTTTGTTTTTACTTATTTATTTAATTGAAAAATCATTTAAAAATACCTAAAAATAAGATTTTTAAAGTTAGAAAATTTCCTTAAATTCACAAAAATAAATCTAAAAATCCCATTAAGAGCACTAATTAAAAATATTAATCTCAAAATAAAATTTATTTATTTATCGAATCATTTCGTTATTATTTAGGTTAGTTTTTTTCCTCGTTGGTTGAATCATAAATTCGTGCGCATTCATCGTCATCAAAGAACGCACCCACTGTGAGTGAATCTCTACCAATTCCCCGTTTAATCATGTTTTGGGGTGTATTATGTGTCGTACAATTCTTTTATTTTATTTAAACACTTGTGCATACATCATATCCGTGATCAAATGTGTATCAATTGTTGTGTGAATTATATGTAGATTGGATTTATCATTCTCAGTGCACGCATTTCATTAGGCCCATCAGTTCCCCGTGGGTTACGGGTTGAGCATCAGGAGCCTCGTTAGATCGGCTCCGTTTGATTGAGCCTTGATCTCACATACATCATCATTCATGTCATATACTCATCCAAAGTGGTTTGTGATTGTTTATCTATATATGTTTGCTCACATGTGATTATTGCACGAATTTTCTTTATTAAATAAAACAAGAAATTAGTAAAAATGTTTTATCAAGGTTCACTCGCCAACTTTTGTTGACCCAAAATCTCCCCCGTTTTACACATGATACAGGTGATCCAGCTGAGACAGGAAACACTTAGGAAGGCCTAGAAGAATAAACAAGTTTATGCTTTGGAATAATTATGTAGTTTCATTTTCTTGTAATTATATGAATTTTGTTTTGGATATTTAAGTTTGTAATTTGAATTTAATAAATATGAAACATCTTAGTAAACATCATGAGCTTTGGTGATAACCCAATTATGCCACGACTTTTATTCCGCTGCGGGTCGGGGGTGTGACAACTGCTCTCCTTTAGAGGATAATAGGGTAAATGAGATTATTTCCTTACGCTTCATTAATTAGAAGCCTTATGTAGTTTAAGTCTATACTCGTTTAGATATTACTCACATTGCAACACACTGGATATATCTAGATTAATGTGAAGCATCTTATGGAGTATTAAAATATCTATAAAGGAAACGAAAGACTATAATTTAAAGAAGAAGTGAGAATTCAAACCGGTTGATTACTCTAACTTTGTAATATTCAAAGATGACAAAATGTAATTTTGGGGCATATCCTTATGTCAGCAGACAAAACCTATCTCATGGGGGAGTCATAATGAACTGATAACAACCTAAGATATAATGACATAATATATTATTCATCACAAAGCAATAGTCACTAAATGTTGTTGAAAATTTATCAGCAGACTCATGTAAGACCCTGTCTTATTATATTGAAATTTCTATAAATATTTCGCATTTAAACGAGTAAATGCGAATATACGTCACCACAAATTTTCGAGTTTATTAAAACTTTATCAACAATAACATTTTGACAAGTTGTAACTGATTAGTTCCATATCCTTAAAACCAAATGCGGAAGCTTGGTCTTTGATCGTATTCGGTTCTTCATCGGCCTTGATCGTCATCCGGAAGTGCTTGCGATTAACCTAAACTAGAAATTTGCAAAATATTAGTATTATAACAAATGTCCTAAAGCATAACATAATCGACTTGACATAAATCAAATCTGGAAATATAATTTTTTTAAGGAGGCGTCGGCGACGGCATATAGCCGCGTCGTCGACGCCATGCCGATTATCACGTCGAGTCAAGACTGTCGTAGGCAGTAGTTTAATGCGTCGGGACATTAGAGTTGCGTCAGCGACGGCCTGATACACCATCGGCGATGGTGCCTTCTGCAGCAACTTTGCTGTAGTTTAGCTTAATTGTCCGTTCGACCTGTTTCAAGTCCCGAACATTTAAAACACGACTCGGGACTTTCGGTGACACGACCGTAAAATACTATTTCCTGTTTTCATTTCACATTTGTCATCCGTAGTCTACGGCTGACCACCGTAGCTTAAGATGGGCTGTCGCAAGATTTTCAGTTTTACCGTTTTTGTTACGAAAACTTCCATAACTTGATACATTTTTGCCAGTTACCTATGAAACTTGTTTCTAAATGTCCGTAAAATGTCTCCTTACATAATTAACCTGAAATCCAAACCCCGGGTTCCTAATTCTTATTAATTACGCACCCATCCCCGCTTTATGCATATTTTCATTTTGACCCGCTAAGAGATTTAAGCACATAAACTTAAATCTCACTTCCTCTTACCTTGTTTCTTATTTCCATACTAAGATATCTATTTATCTTCCACTAAAACTATACTTGTGATATATTGGTTATAGAAAATGTTATATTTTCAAATTCTACCATTCGATTTGACAATTTACGAAAAGGACCCAATATGAAGCATTAAGCCAAAACGGCTTATGCCATTTACTATTAAACTACCGTGTTTTATAAGAATTTATACATCTTTTAAACGTCAAATATCCCCCATTAATGCGGAAATTCGTTGTGTTTTCATTGATTTAGACACTCATTTGAGTTATTTGTGAGAATGCAGGTCCGGGCTTTGACCCGGTAAGAAACAAAGGCTTTTTGAGCAAATTGGAGCAAAAATGGAACATTTCTGCCAAATTGCCAGATATGGCATAACCGTGCCAACCATTGGCACGACCGTGCCAAGCATCAAGAAGTTGGCACTATCACAGCACTATCATAAGACTGCACAATCCGAGCCAAATCAACACTTGGCACGACCGTGACAACCCAAGCACGACCGTGCGCATGCAATCACAGGCTCTGATCAGCTAGTTTCCGAGTTCAACTTAGTCATTTCCGAATGCGATATCGATAAGCACGACCGTGCCAAATGGTGGCACGGTCGTGCCACCTCGGGGAAATTTTAGCGGGATCTTTCCAGATTTGGCATCAAACTTGGTCAACAACTCAGAAAGGCACCTGACACTTACAAGCACGACCGTGCCAAATGGTGGCACGGTCTTGCCAAATGCCCAGTAGCTTAAATACGTGAATTCAGCTCATTTGAAGGAGAGTTGGAGCATTTGGGGGGATTTCTATCTCAAGAAGCTGATCTTGGAAGCTTGGAGATTAAAAGAAGGAGCCTTTAGGAGGTTGTCACTTGATAATCCAACTCATTTAGCTAATTACCTTGTCTTAAACACTAGTATTCACTTGTTATTCATGCACAATCCATATTACTTTATGTTTGTCTTAGTTATCATGAGCCTTATAGGCTAAACATTTGGTGTTGTCTAAACTAGTTGAAGCTTATGAATATGTGATAATCATGGAAGTTGATGTGGTGATTGTTTTTGTTAATCTTCATAGTAGTGCTTGAATCTTGTTCTTGGAATTCTTATACATGCTTAAAGTCCTTGTTCTTGAATGTTTGGTCATAAGTATTTACATGTTGTGTTGGAAAGCCCATGTAAAGATTATGATTACTGAATCTTAGTAACTTGTTAGCATGATTCATCACATGAACTAGGAATGGTAATTGTTAACATGACTTGAATGATGATTTGAACATGTGTAGGAATTCTTGCATTTAGATTTGGAAAAATCATAATAATGTTTACTTGGATTCTATAGTTGTGTTTGTGTTAGATTGATGATTTTTGGCCAAGATTGTTAGCATGACCATGCTTGTGGTTTTTTGTCAAGAACATGATGATAGTGCTACTTACTTGAAGCAAGTTAGGGTGTTGTTATGTTGTTCATGGTAATTTTCCCAAACTTGTAGAGTTAGGAGCTTTGACAAACAAATAACTCTTGTTTAAAGGTTAACATTAACTAAGCAAGTGAACTTCAAATAATAATTTTTAGGTGATTAGAGTGATTATTTCATTTTGTTTTCCTAAGGTTTATTAAACTAGGAAACCTTGATTGGAGACTTAGTTAACTTAGAGCTTGCATCACCATTGATCCTCCACTTAGTTGTCACATGTTTGTTTGTGGATACTTAGTTTAGGCAACCCTTTCTTAGATAATGTCATTCTCTAGTCTAGTAGTAGTTTATTATTTTGCATGATAAATTAGGAACAAAACCAACTCATCAATTGGAAAGGTTTAAAAGTAACAAAAATTTAGTACTGAGACACCGAGTCCACAGAGTGATATCCGGTTCTTACCAGGGAACTATACTACCTCCTGACGGGTACACTTGCCCTATGTGTGTAGTTGGTTTTAAGTAAAAACTATTTTAAAACCTAATCTGTGTGAACGAAAATTATAATAATAAAAATATATTTAATTCACGCACATCATACCGCAAGGGTGTACTTTCTTATAAAATTTATTTTAAACTACCCTCATGGGTCGTTTGGTCGAATTATCATTCAAGGGCATTTTGGTAAAATTTTAGTCCTTTTTACGACGAAAGACATTTAAACGTATATTTTGACCAAGCAAGTATTTTTAACCCATATTCTATTAAAATTTCACTATATTTCTAAGAACGTATTGTCTAGAGTTATAAATTATTAGATATACCTCTCTTTAGGTAATCCAATGTTCATCCAAGTCTTATTTAACTCTCATCGGACCTTAAGTCCTCGTTGAGAGTTGAGCCGTTACACGTACCTGGCTCGGGTTATAGCATTGACCCATTTTTAATACATTGCTTTATTAGTTGCTATTTAATTACAATGCAAGTCATCCTCCAATTCTTCCTATGAGCACAAAACTCAACAGGTATCCATTAGTCATCATTGCCAAATGGTGACAATATCACCATTTGACCCGTTTGGTCGAAATCACCATTTATCGTTATGAGATGGTATTATTTGCTATCTCACCCATCTAGCCCATTTCGTTTGACACTGTGTTATCATATTATTTTAAAAATCATTTCTTGATTCTCTTGACCCATTATGACTTACGCCATATGATGTCTTTTTCAAAACTCTTATTTTATCCGTTAACTCATAACCGGATTACTGTTTTTACTCCTTATTACCTGTTATGGTTTACACCATAAAGTAATGTTTCAAAAATCTTTATTTATTTATCATCACATGACTAATTTACCGTTTTACCCTTTTTACCATAAATCATGGTTTTACCCAAAACGCTTATTCAACTACATATGTAAATCTACTATTTTAAGGATGTAAGCTTCACTTACCTCCGATATGCCTTTTTTCCACGTACTTATTCCGTTTGACCCGCTTCTTCCCAAGCCTCCACCTAGCTTGTCAAGCGTCAAACTATCATTTATCATTCGCAAGATGGTTAGGTTAGTCATCATTTAAAACGACTATTCAACCTTACGGATTTTATATCAAATTTATCATTCGATCTTATTATAGGCCAGTTTGACTTTTAAAAGTCAACTACCTATTAACACGCACAAACTCACAAATAAGTTTAACAACCCCTTTAGGCATTTCGTTAATTACCCGGTAAGCGCTATTCTTAGGCCACCATTATAGTTGCATTTCCCAATCCAAGTTCATGCAATTTCTAATATCAAATTAACATAGTTTCTACAATCATATGCTAATCTATCGATAATTACACAAGAACTTGGAATTGTTTCATTATCACAAAACAACTCATCTCATCATATTACTAGATATTCATCTGAATACCTAATATAATCAAATTCTACATACAAACTAGTAGACAACATTATCTCAAACACTCGTTAACATTGACATAACATCAATTTCATCATATCATACAAAACCCATTTCAAGTTATGTACGAACACTTATTCGAACCTCTAATTTGTTCAAATATCTTACATATACATACAAGTATGATGATCATGAACACTTATGTATCATCAATGTCATCATTATCAAAACCCAATTCAACATCTACTTGTAAATAACCTACAAGTAATCTTACATAAATAGTGCATAATTTCTTTAAGTTTAACTAAATCAAGCATACACATACACTTAATTTTATCTTTGGATCATAATCTAACTTTCTAATTGCAAGTATTCTACTTGTCTCAAATTATAACTTTCACCAATCTAAGTTTTTAGACATACCTTATGATCCCCTAATCGAGGTGATCAATAATTCATGTTCATGAACTGATTTGGGTCTCGAATTGATCTTCAATTTGATGGATTAAGCTTGAACTAGGGTTTCCCTTGTTCTCCAGCCGTAGAACACACACACACATATACACTAACTATGTGTTTTGTGTTTTAATTTTTGAGATTTTATAACACAAGTTCCCTTTTTGGCAGCTTTGGTCCCTCAAGTTTAGCGTTGATATAAATGAGACTATAACTCACTGTCTTGTTACTTATATACATGTTATTAACTAGGTTACTTTGTTCCTAGTTATTTTGTTTACAGTTCACTTTTACCACTAACGGTCTTTTAGCCGCTCTTTCATATTAACATGGTTTGATTACCAAACCGTTTTTGGGGTGTTACAACCATAAGTTTATTAACTCCATATAAATTATAAATTGAAGACTTATTGTGATAAAGACAGCTACCATGTCTCCTTGGACAGTAACAGTTCAAGAGGTGCTGCATTTAATTTCGATACAAAATTAATTATTCATTTATGAACGAATTGAGGAAACTAAATCTTTGTATCGAATGCATTCATGATATTCTTAAGGATCCTATAACTGAAAGTCTATCACCCATAACTATTATGAAAGCGCTTATAATATGACGGGTTTATTGATGACTATGTACAACTGCATATGGTACTATGAATGATTAATTATTAATTTTTCTCATCAGTTTGATTTTGTATGTCTCTAACATATGTTCTGCCGGTATAATGACATATAGACAAATATACAAATCAAACGTTAAAGGGCTTACTTGCGTATTTTGATCATAATTGTTAGGTTTTAAATTGAGGTTGTAGTATGACTAATGGGGGTCCTGAGTCGAATGATGATTCACAGCTGTATTTTCTCTGCTAACGTTCTTGGTTTAAAGCTAAAATGAGTATTACTCTGATCAGACTAATCTAATACTCATGATAAATGATTACTCGGCTAAGTGGGAGAATGTAAGATTAAATATATCATATTTATAATATTTAATCATGTAGCCATTATAATCATTTATATTATATTAGATAAAAATAATATTAATCCTATTATATATTAGTTGGTAATTGTTGATAGACCATATTACCCTTATTAACTAATTAGGGTTTCCTTCTGGGTGTATATATAAGGAGATGATTAAGAGATTTAGGGTTAGACACTTTTACTCATAACATCATCATCATTATCGCCCCACCTCTCTCTCCATAACCTAAACCGAATTCATCCCTAGTTCGATTATTCACCATCATAATCATACACCCTAAGGAGGAACCAAATCACATTGACAAAGATGTCGAACTCCATGGCTACGTCTCTGGTTAGATTCTCTGCTGACCTATCTGCCATCACAAGTATTTCATTCATGTTTTCCATTATGTTTAACAGAACTTATCAACATTAAAATCAGTCATCGTGCTATTTACTATTTGATGTAACTACATGAAGTGATTTAAATTAAATAAACATTATGCATGTCATAGTGCTAGCCTTTACACTTTTTTATGGTATATGCTTAATTAATGATAAATTCAAAAATTTTAAATAGTTAATTGATACGAATCTAATCTGTATGGTTTAATTATTATTTTTTTAATTGTTTAGAAACTTAAAGTAGATACAATTTAAAAAAAAATATAAATTAAACATTTGATTGTGTTTGTTTTAAAACTGAGGAAGAGTATAACCAGTAAAAACAAAAGAAATAGAGGTGTATTTAGCAACATCTTTTCATTAACTGAAGTGTTAGATTATGGTTCAGTTGTAAGAAAATAACTAAAGAGTACCTATTAATACCCATTCCTACTTATAAATATAAGTCAATGTAATCTGGTTATATAAATAATATTTTCACATGTAATCTATGATAATAAAAGTCATTAAATATATATAGCATATAGCATAACAAATATATAAACTTAGTTTCTTACATTCTATGATATCTATGATAATAAAAGTCCTTACTATATATAACATAACAAATATATAAACTTGGTTTCTTACACAATGTCCATAATAACTCGATCATTAAAATCAAAACCAAATTAACACTTTTTATTTTCTCAAAAAATATCATTTTAATACTCAATTACATGATACATTTGCTGGTCGTTCTTTTTGGAAAATTTATTTTTTTATTTCTTAAAAAAAAGTGGACTACCTAAAGCTTCTTTACAATCATAAATGTGCATCCTTTAAATTTTAGGTGTGCCCGAAAAGGTTAGAAAAGTAATTGTATTGAAGGGTATATGTTCCCAATCATTAATTTTAGTTAGCCGACAGTCATTTTGGTTTCAGATCTGCTCTTGGTTGTTTTTTCATGTATTAATGATTTCTTTTATCGAGTTCTGCATCAAACTATTAACTATATACACTTGGTGGTATTTTTGAACGGTTAAAACTGGTTTTTACAAGAATTTTAGGCGTAACAACTAGCTACAGTTTAAAAAATGACAAATCAGATTGGCCAAGCCTGAACAGCCGTAATGTTTGGGGAGTTGACAATTCTGCTTAGTGATATGAACTTTTTTAGTCTTTTTTTAAGAGATATTGGATTTAAATAACCCTAACTTTCACCAATTGGTCGATAACACTCTCAACTTTCGATTGTATCACAACATACCAACTTGGTCATTGCAATTCCACCCGCAACCATTTGTTAGACTTCCTATGGTCATTGCACGGAAGAAATGCACCCAACCATTTGTTAGACTTCCTATGGTCATTGCATGTTCCACCCGCAACAAGCAACCACTTTTAGACTAGACGAAATGATGGGCATGGAGAGGGGAGGGCAAGCCCCTCCACGCCACCATGTTTTTGAGGCGTTACCCTTTGATCAAGAATTCAACAGACCCAACTTTTTTTTCCCCTTGCCCTTTGCCCACAACACCACCCCTTCCCTTTTTGATGTGAAGGGCAAAGCCCCCATTTATACGTGCCCCTATGTGTCAGGGCTTTGCCCTTATGTCCTTTGCCCATGGCTGCATATAGTCTTATCGGTACCATTCGACCCGGGTGAATTCCCGAAAAATGGACACAACAAGTACCTGATCCAACATAATATTTATTATAGATCTTACGAAGAATTGTCCGGAAGCATCACAAACCACCCCCAATCATCCTTATGATCTAAAAATTGTAGCATTTTTCCGTAGCTTCCAAGTCCGAAATATCACGCAGGTTAACATCTAATAGGATCTTTTTCCTCCAATTCCAAGTTATGCACAATGAACAGGGGTGGATCCAGGAGTTTTTGGGGGTTCCCGGGAACCTCCTCGGTATGGAAAAAAATTAATGGAAACCTTACATGATTTGGAAAAAAATTAGTGAGAATCTACCAAAAGGAAACCCCTGTAAAAAAAATTCTTAGATCCTCCACTAACAATGAATGATCTCTAACCGTATTTACTTTAATAGTCGCCTCTTGTGTAACGCTCCGCATTTTTGTACTTTCCTTATTTAGAAAGTATAACCATAGGTTCTATTTTTGGAAACTTGTAATCGTATCGTGTTCGTATTTTATTCCAATCTTGTATCCGAGACTTTGATCATAATAAAATTCTCTTTTTATGTACTTATGTGTGCCATGATACTTGGGTTATAATTACAAACTTGAATGCTTAGTCATACGCGTAACCAATACTCGAAACATTTATATTTATAATTTATACGTGCTTTATACCAATTAAAAATGTAGTTATATTCTAAAGTACTTAAAACGAACAAAATACGAATTTAGTGTGGGAAACAGGCCTAACCCAACCCACCACGTACGGGCTGAAGACACACAAAGGCACGCCAAAATGCCACCTTTGTGACCTCGTGCCACTCGAGATGGGTTTCGCCCCACGAAACACCAAGCCTAACAAAGGCCTTCACCACTTCCCCTTACACACGAAGGCAGTGGCCTTCGTGCCACCCCATGCCTTCCCCTAGCTTTTTTTTTATCTTTCACGCAAATCACACAAAGCCCACAAAGGCTTGCGGCCTTTATGCCATCTTATGGACCTTCGCACCCGTTCACACACACGACTGACGTGGGTGAGCGTGGTTATAATTTTTGTACTATTTTAAACACTTTTTACTCGGGATCAAGTTTTAAATTTATAAAAACACGATACAATACTACCAAACTACACACATTATGGCAAGTGCACCCATCGTAGACGTGTATAGTGACGGTAAGATACCGAGGTCGTCCAAGGATACAAAAGCTTTTAATATCGGCTTATCGTTAACGTCTAATCTAACCAAAATTTATAAGTTTTGAAAGTTTTTAAAAGATAAAACTAAATGTAAAAACGTAAATAAATAAATAATAAAAAATAGACAAGAAATAATCACTTGGTTTCAACTCCTCTTTTACGTATCTTTGATGATTTCCGCACTTTAGGCTTTTTAAGAGATTATCTTAGTTATAGTGGTAGGCCCCCTTGTGAAGGCGACGTTACCCTCCACCATATGAGTCAGTAGAGATACAGTCCCGCAAAGCTGGAATATTGAAAGATAATTAAATAAGTTATTAATGCGAAAAGTGTTAGGCCACACTTGTGAAGGCAACGTTACACTCGACCATATTGGTTTGAGGCAACAGGGATACAGTCCGGCAAAGCCGGATAAAGTTTTAATAGTAGTTTATTTATAAAGGGTTCAAGCTGTTCTTACTTCCCCCGATTTGATGCTATCTGCCTCAAGGGAAGTCCTAATAAGCTTGAACCAAGTCCTCGCATGTAGTTAATGATCTTTATATAGATCGTAAAGACTTCTAACCTCCTTCAGGTAATTAACGTGCTTTATATAGACCGTAAAGACATGAATGAGTGAATCAACGAAACATGAAGAAATGTTTTACCAAAGTTCACTTTCAATATAATAAACTAGTTATTAAAGTCATTAATACATACCAAAATTAAAAGTTGCCAAAGATTGGAAATCAAAAGTATTAAATAAAATATTTGTCTTCACCAAGTGATGTAAGAGATTTAGCCAAGCGTGGCCTTTGTTTGACAAGAACTCTTACAATCAATCTTGGATCCCTAGACTACTACACACTCTAAAAGATGAAATGTGGATGATGGTGGTGGTGTTGGTGTTGTAGTGGTGCTGGTGGTGGACTGATGGCAAGTGTGAGAGAAGTGGTTTACCAAGAGATGCCTTTTTCATGAACTAAGCACCTCTATTTATAGCTAGAAATAGAGGGCAACCACGGCCCTGTGCCCACCTGGCACAGCCCCGTGGTCATCTTTTTCTCTCCCTTAATTAACTGAAGATGTCAGGTCTTGTACTAACACGGTCTGCGGTGTCATAGCACGGCCCCGTGGTCAGTGTACTTGTTGACTATCACAGATTCTACGAATCTTATAGTTGACCAGGCCCGTGTTTGGTTAGTACGGCCACGTGTTGGTTGTCTGTTGCTGTTGTCTTTTTCTGTAGAGAATCTTGACTAGGGCACTGACCCATGCCTGGTGGGCACGGCCCGTGCCTAAGCTTCTATCTTCGTTATTTTTGTTGTTTTAGATGTGGATGGGGGTTCGGTCTGGTCATGTCAATGCTTTTTCCAACATTAGTACCGAAAAAGGATTGATTTTATGTCTTGTTTAATGTAATTTATATGTTACATTTTGCGCACATCAAATACCCCCACACTTTTATCTTTGTTTGTACTCTAGGAAAACTCATTAATGTGACTTACATACTTAAATGGAATTGGTAGAAAGAAGTTTTTGGTCTATTTTTGGAGTGTCGAAATCAAAGTTCTAAATTTATTTTGTTTTTATTTTATATACAATCTTATTCATTATGATTTATTTAGAACACTTTTCAAGAAAAATAATTTGTTTTGGGTATAACATCCTTTCTAAAATACTATTTAGTTATATAAAATTTACACATCTCGCAAGTGGTCACTCAACACTTGGCCGAAGATGTTTAAGTGAGAATGCTTGGTCCCGGTGGATCAAACCTCCTCCTTTTTGACGTTTAAATCTTGTAAATATCAAGAGGTCTTTTAAAAGGGTAGGTTTTGGCTAGGGGTAGGTGTTTTTGGGAAAATGGTGAAAAGCATAAAAATGTCAGGTTTTTTATTTTTTGAGAAATCATGCTTTGTGGATTAGAAGAAAAAAACTTTAACCAAATTTTTTTGGAAAAGTTGAAACTAATCCAAGCTTGTTTTTGATAACCGAACTTTTTACTAAAATAAATGGTGTAAATAAAAAAAGTTTTTGTGGACGTGGGTGGTTGTTTTTATAAAAGTTTATATTTTTGCGGGTTTAGAAACGAAAAGGTTAAGGCTCAAATGGGTTTAACTAGTGGGATATGAAAAAGGAAAATAAAGGTTTAAAATGAAAAATGGGTTATAGTCCTAATGCCTCCATCATTTACTTACTTGGATTAGTGTGGTAAGGACTGAGAATATATTGTTTTGACAAGTTCTATTTTGTAAGAACCAAACAGGCTATTCACACAAGAAACGAAAAATTGAGCAATTAGTATGGATATGTATGTGTATGCTCGGTAAAGGCTCAAAACTTACTTTTTGTAGGAAAGGGGTATAGTGTAAGAGTGTATATAGAATTAAATTTTACAAAAAAATATTATGCTTGTTTTTATAATTTTCTTAATTTGGTTCTTTTTATCACGACGATGTCAAGTGTAAATTAGTAAAAACATAATTTTTAGAACTTATTATTCCCAAACTAAACCAAGATAAGTAAAAAAATGAAAAAAATTGAAAATTATTTAGGGTTATTAGCGGTTTTCCAAGGCGAGTTTTGTGTATGGCTTATTTTTAGGACAAAAGATTAAAGGTTATCCCACCCCAATACTTAAATTACACATTATACTCAATGTATCCTAAATAGGATTAAAAGTGTAAAAAGTGGGGTTAAACAACAAATTTTTAAAGTTACTAGGCATTGGGCACACCAAAGTGACAGTATCGAAATTTAACAGAAAACTTACAGTATGGTGGACACGGGGACGTGCCTGGTAGGCACGGCCTGTGCCACCTTCTCTGTAGAAATTTTTTTGTATCAGACAGTTGGGCACATGGTCATGCCTAGTGGGCATGACCCCGTGCTGCAGACCCTAAATTGTAGTTTTTGAAGCGGGAAGTTCTGGTTTAGGTGCATGGGGTCCCTTTTTCTCGGTTTTTCACAACATTCTACCATTTAAAGCTTGCTTTATTTCTACAAATGAAAACACTTAAAAGCATTTAAATTTAAACTTCATTTTATACTAATTTATCTAGGGATAGTTTCATGAAATGCCTTCATGGTATGCCACGTTTATAAGGGTCATTGGCTAGACCCAAAGTTGGTCAAATGTTACCCGAGCGGGATGGCTCGCATCCTCTTTTGCATCGTTAAAGGGCGTAGTCTAAGCTCAAGTCTATTACCTTGATGTAGTTGACTGGATCATCCTTTGATCGTTGTCCCACTTCAAACTTGATTTCCTTGTCACCAACCCTCAATGTGAGTCTTACATCGCTTATATCCACCATGGCTCGTGCGGTGGCAAGGAAGGGTCTTCCTAGTATGAGCGGGATTTCGGTGTCTTTCTCCATATCTATGATTACAAAGTCGGTCGGAAAAACAAATTCCCTGACCTTTACTAACATATTTTCTATAACACCTTGAGGGTATTTTATCGATCTGTCCGCGAGTTCTATGCTCATCTTTGTGGGGTGTGGCTTGCCTAGCCCAAGTCAATTGAACATAGAGGCGGGCATTAGATTAAAGCTAGCCCCTAAATCGGCTAGTGTATTGCTTATTAGTGATTCTCCAATGGAAGCACGGAATGATGAAGCTTCCAGGATCAATCTTCTTTTGGGGAAGCTTGTTGAGGAGTGCCGCCAAGCACTCTTCACTTAAGTTAACTTATTGAATGGATTCAATCTTTCTTTTGTGAGTGACGAAATCTCTCATAAACTTGGAGTATTTTGGCATTTGAGTGAGGACTTCCATGAAAGGGAGCTTGATGTGAAGTTGTTTAAACAAGCTTACGAACTTAGTGAATTGCTTGTCGGTCTTTTGCCGTAGTAAACGATCAAGGTAAGGGACCGGGGGTGGTTTGGTTGTTTCGGTATTTTAGGGTTGAGTATTTTCTTGGTTATTGTAATGGGTGTTTTCGTAAGGAGTGAATCGGGTTGTTGTGGTGTTGGTTCGTTTTTCGGGTCCTACCTTACGGCTTCTTTAGTTGATTATGTTTACTTAGGATTTTGGGTTCGTTTCGTAGTTGCTAGGCAAGGCTCCTTGTGGTCTTTCAGAGAAATTTTGGGCAAGTTGGCTTACTTGTTTTTCGATATTTGGCATGCTAGCCCGTTGGTTCTTAATTTCGGTCTCGGTTTGTAGGAAACTTTACGAGTACTTTTTATCGGATTCGGAGAAAAGGCGAGTGATGAGTTCCTCAAGCCTTTCTCTTCCTCCTTGTTGTTGTAATTGGAAGCCTTGTTGCTCATTTCAGGGTTGTTGAAAGTTAGATCGTGGTTTTGGTTTTGTTGGTTACCACCCCCGAATCCCGCCAACCAAAGTTGGATTGATTTCGGGGTTGAAGGTGTTACCTTGACTACCCGGTGGACAAGGGCGATTGTTAAGGTAGTTTACTATTTCTCTTTGATTGTCCCCATCTTTCATACAACTCCAATTTTCATGTGGTCCACAGCACCCCTCACAAGCCATAACGAAGCACTTTTTGCTAATTCTAATTTTTTTTTATTTTTGAAGATACAGCTTCGATTTTGGCTTGTAAAGAAGTGTTTTCGTCCACTTATGGGCTCCGGGGCTATGGATTTTGATTCCTGAGGGGTGTGCCATTGAAAACTGTTTTGAGCAATTTCTTCGATTTAATTATAAATTTCGGTGGGACGACGATTACCAAGGAAGCCCCCGGAGTTGGAGTCAAGGATTTGTCTTGTGTGTGACAAAAGTCCATTATAGAATGTGGAGACTTATTGCCACACTTCTAAACCATGATGAGGGCATTTCCTTAACAACTCTTTGAACTTTTCTCAAGTTTCATACTAAGATTCTCAGTCCTCTTGAGAATATGAATTAATTTCAGTCATTAATTTAGCCCTCTTAGTGGGAGGGAAATATTTGTATAGGAACTTTTGGGCAAGTTCATCCCAAGTGTGGACGGATCCACTTGGGAGGGTATTGAGCTAGGCCTTGGCTCGGTCTTTTAGTGAAAATGGGAACATACGGAGCCGGATAGCACCGTTGGAGGATCAACGGAGCCTCCGGAAGGTGTCACATATTTCCAAGAAATTGGTAATATGTAAATGGGAATATTCGTCAAGTAGGCCGTGGAACGTGGCGGAATTTTGGAGCATTTAAATTAGATGGGGTCGAAGCTCAAAGTTGTTAGTATCGAAATTTGGCGGGTTAATAGCGGCTCCAAGATTACCGACGGTAGGCCGTAAATAATCCATTAAAGTACGTTGACCCGCCATGGGAATGTTTTGGTTCGAGGCTTTTTGTTGATTTTAAGCCTTTAGTCTTTTTCTGAAAAAGCGCTCGGGTTCTTCTAGTGGTTTTTTATGTCTTTGTCGAAGCTAGAGCTAAGGCACCAAGTCGGATTGCGAGCGGAGTCCCGCTTTCTGCGATCAAAAACAAAAAATTTTGGTTGATCGGAGGGTTCACGGCCCCATGTTCAATGAACACGGCTCCGTGTTGGGTTAAAGTTTTCTGTTTTCTAGATTCCCAGCTACTTGTGTCAGGCACGGCCCCGTGTCTGTCATTCTGTAGCTCAAAACAAAAATTTTCTGTTTTAAATCTGGGCACGACCCGTTAACTTTAAGTTTCTTAAAATCCTTATGTCCCCGGCAACGGCGCCAAAAACTTGACATGGGTGAGCGTGGTTATAATTTTTGTTGTATTTTAAGCGTTTTTTACTCGTGGACCGTGTTTAAATTTATAAAAACACGATACAATACTACCACTCTACACACGTTAGGGCAAGTGCACCCATCGTAGACGTAGTATAGTGATGGTAAGATACCGAGGTCGTACAAGGATACAAAAGCTTTTAATATCGACTTATCGTTAATGTCTAATTTAACCAAAATTTGATAAAGTTTTGAAAGTTTTTAAAAGACAAAACTAAATGTAAAAATGTAATTAAATAAATAATAACAAATAGACAAGAAATAATCACTTGGTTCCAACTCCTCTTTTACGTATCCTTTGATGATTTCCGCAGTTTGGGCTTTTTAAGAGATTATCTTAGTTATAGTGGTAGGCCCCTCTTGTGAATGCGACATTACCCTCCACTATATTGGTCTGAGTCAGCAAGGATACAGTCCAACAAAGCCGGAATATTGAAAGATAATTAAATAAGTTATTAATGCGAAAAGTGTTAGGCCCCTCTTGTGAAGGCCAAGTTACCCTCGACCATATTGGTCCGAGTCAGCAGGGATACAGTCCGGCAAATCCGGATAAAGTTTTAATAGTAGTTTATTTATTAAGGGTTCAAGTTGTTCTTACTTCCCACGATTTGATGCTATCTGCCTCAAGGGAAGTCCTAATAAGCTTGAACCAAGTACTCGCAGGATCAATACACTGAACGAAGCAAAAACTTTACCCAAAAACCCTTCTAACCCCCTTCCAGGTAATTAACGCGCTTTATATAGACCGTAAAGACACGAATAAGTGAATCAACGAAACTTGAAGAAATGTTTAACCAAAGTTCACTTTCAATATAAAAAACTATTTATTAAAGCCATTAATACATACCCAAATAAAAAGTTCCTAAAGATTGGAAATCAAAAGTAATACATAAAAGATTTGTCTTCACTAATTGATCTAAAAGATTTAGCCAAGCATGGTCTTTGTTTGACAAGAACTCTTACAATCAATCTTGGATCCCAGACTACTACAGACTCTAAAAGATGAAATGTGGATGATGGGGTGGGTGTTGGTGTTGTAGTGGTGGTGGACTGATGGCAAGTGTGAGAGAAGTGTTTACCAAGGGATGCCTTTCTTATGAACTAAGCACCTCTATTTATAGCTGGAAACAGAGGGCAGCCACGACCCCGTTCCCACCTGGCACGACCCGTGGTCATCTTTTTCTCTCCTTTCATTAACTGCAGATGTCAGGTCTTGTACTAACACGGTCCGTGGTGTCATAGCACAGGCCTGTGGTCAGTGTACTTGCTATTACTATCACAGATTTTGCGAATCTTATAGTTGACCACGACCCGTGTAGGGTTATCACAGCCCCGTGTTGGTTGTCTGTTGCTGTTGTCTTTTTCTACATGGAATATTGACTGGGCACGGCCCTGTGCCTAAGCTTCTGTCTTTATTATTTTTGTTGTTTTGGATGTGGATGGTGTAACATTCGTCGAAAAAGCGGGTTTCAAAACCAGTTTCGTTTAATAACCAATATTCAGTTATAAATTCGTTGCGTATTTATTGTTCAGATAATTTTAAATAATACATAATTAATAAACATTTTAGAATTTAAAACCATAATTATAATAATAAGTGAATAAAAAATAAACATGGAGTCGCCGGGTCTCGAACCCGGGTCTCCCGCAAACACAAACACACACCACACCACTCCGCCACACACTTCACTTGTGTTAAATACAGAATCAAATAACACTTAAAGTAAAACCCGAATAATCAAAACCGGTAATCAGCGCGCTCAGAACTCGCAGTCGTCGGAAAAATCGAGATTTCCGCAATTGTGGCTATTTCTTTGACTGAAACGCGTAAACTGATTTCGACATCAGTTATAACCAATGCCTAACAATCAATTTAGTCAAAACCGTCGGAAACCTTTGACGCGAATCATGACCCAAATTCGAACCCAATTCAGCCTGTTCCTCCTTATAAATACCCACTCAAACTTCTGGTAAACCTTTCGCTCAGAACCGCACTCTCTTTGAAGCTTTATTCCTTCCAAAACTCGTCACCGGAGATTTTCATTTTCGCCGGAATATCGCCGTAATCACTGATCAGAAAACCGCATTCGTTCTTCAGACGGTATAATTGTCTAAACCTTCTTGCTATCTATTGATTAGTAATCTAATTGCTCAACACAATAATCGAAACTGTTAAAGCAGTTCACTCAGCCGGAAATCGCAAATCAGAGCCGATGAAATCTGCCGGAAATCTGAAGAAAACTTTTCGTCTTGGTATATCTTATTCCTTAATCTTTATTTTCCTATTCAATTTCAATCGAGTATAAGGTTGTTGGTCGATTAAGCAAAAACAGTCGGGTCACTGTTCTGTGTTCTTCTTAATGAAGAAGACGAAGTTTAAGTTGTATATTAATGTAATTAAAATCGAGTATTTAACCGGGTTAGACACACAGTCCAGCGGTGGACTGTGTGCAAATACAAAACACACGTCCCGGGTTCGAATCGCACATGTTATCGACTTTCAGAAATAAAACCAACATTTTTAAAACTTAATCAGATCAAGTCACAGTATATACATAAGAGGAATATAATCCAGTAGTTAAGCAGATTAGACACACAGCCCAACTGGTTGGGCTGTGCGCACTCGAACCGAAGGTCCCGAGTTCGACTCCGGTCTCTGCAACCGGTTCGGCCATATTAAAACATTTTTAATAAAAACTAAATAAGGTTAAGGTCAGTTAGTATATATGTATAATTAAAACCAAGAATATTTCGGTTAGACACGTAGCTCAGTTGGTAGAGCTGCGTGCACGTATACGAGAGGTCCCGAGTTCGAACCTCACTCACCGCATAGAATAAACACATTCTGACCGATCAGACCCGGTCAACCCTGACAAGTCAACCCAAATTTTTATTTTTCTGTTTTCTTTTTATTTATTGGTTTAATTGAAAAATTAATTAAAAATGTTAAAAATAGGGTTTTTAAAGTTAGAAATTTGCATTAAACTCATAAAATTAAACCTAAAAATCTCATTAAAGAGCACTAATGAAAATTATAATCTCAAATAAAATTTATTTATTTAATCGAATCATTTCGTTATTATTTAGGTTAGTTTTTCCCTCGTCGGTTGAATCAAAAACTCGTGCACATTCATCGTCATCAAAGAACGCTCCCACGGTGAGTGAATCTCTACCAATTCCCCGTTTTAATCATATTTTGGGGTGTATCATGTGTCGTACTATTCTTTTATTTTATTTAAACACTTGTGCATACATCATATCCGTGATCAAATGTGTATCAATTATTGTGTGAATTATATGTAGATTGAATTTCATCATTTCAGTGCACGCATTTCATTAGGCCCATCAGTTCCCCGTGGGATACGGGTTGAGCATCAGGAGCCTCATTAGATCGGCTCCGTTTGATTGAGCCTTGATCTCAAATACATCATCATTTCATGTCATATACTCATCCAAAGTGGTTTGTGATTGTTTACATATATGTTTGCTCACATGTGATTAATGCACGATTCTTTATTAAATAAAACAAGAAATTAGTTAAAATGTTTTATCAAGGTTCACTCGCCAACTTTTGTTGACCCAAAATCTCCCCCGTTTTACACATGATACAGGTGATCCAGCTGAGACAGAAACACTTAGGAAGGCCTAGAAAATAAACAAGTTTATGCTTTGGAATAAATATATAGTTTCATTTTCTTTGTAATTGTATGAATTTTGTTTTGGATATTTAAGTTTGTAATTTGAATTTAATAAATATGAAACATCTTAGTAAATATCATGAGCTTTGGTGATAACCCAATTATGCCCCGACTTTTATTCCGTTGCGGGTCGGGGTGTGATAGATTGGTATCAGAGCTTGTGACTATAGGGATATAGGATAGGTTATTAGACCCTTAGAGCCTAACTATAGTTAATTAAATTTTAATTGTTTATGCGTTACATGCAAAATTCATGATGTTTATATGTTTCATGTTTATTTTCACACTCAATGTTATGCAAGCACGCTCACAAATACATGTTATTTTGCAATGCTCATCATAAATCATATCCTCATAACATATCATATCCATGAGAGCACACACCTTACGATTTCCATGATTTTTGCAATGATTTTTGTATTTTTCAAATCACATCGAAGTGAGTTCTCATGGCGGGCATGTAGTAACTGAAGGGTACGAGTACCGGTAGTCGGAACGTCCTGTCAAGGTTTGGCATTCGTATAAATCCAAAATAAAGGACCAGTTTGCCTACCTGGGGACTAACGATGAGAGTACAAGGACCTATTAGGCCAAAGCATGCTATACCAAACGTCGTGCGAGCTAACCACACTTTAAGTTGTCATTGTGTCTACACCTGGACACCCTCCTACCATACATCACGCAATCATGTTTTACGATTTTCATTCGGGTGGTGCGAGTGTTAACCCGCCGACACCAATGTGAATCCTACCAAGCCCAATATCGGGCCACATGATACAGGCAATGGATGGACATTTGGAGCCCAACATGACAAACCAACATCCTATGGATGTAGTTAAATTATTGTCAGTTATGTTGTTTTTCATTCTTTTTACGACACATGACACCTAGAAAATTCTTAGACTCACAATCTTCCTATATATGTTCCTGTAGATGTCGGCTAGGCAACTACGTGAGGTAGAAAGTCAGGAAAGTCAAGTGAACGCTTGGCCACACAAATTGCTAAATAAATGGCCGCAGTACTTCCTGACATCGTGCTTCAAGTTCAACAAGCTCTCACCGCTAATCCCATCAACCCTCCCAACCAAGAAGACCAGAGCGTCGCCAACCCTCCTTCCAAAACCCCCAAGTGCACCTACAAACACTTCAAATCTTGCGATCCCCCAAAGTATGAAGGGACCGAAGGTGTTACCGCCCTCCTTCACTGGTTGGAAAGAAATGGAAAACACTATCCTCAATTGCGATTGTCCCGAGGACCGTAAGGTATGTTACGCTACTGAAGACTGTTTGGGGTAGCCCTTACCTGGTGGAACACGGAAAAGGGTAAGCGAGGAGTTGAAGATGCCATGGCCTTAACATGGGAAGAGTTAAGAGAACTCATGACAAGACGCTTCTGTCCAAGAAGCGAAATCAAAAAGCTGGAAGATGAATTCCACACACTGAAACAAAAGGAAGGAGATCACACTTCCTATAATAAGAGATTTCTCGAGCTGAACCAGATGATCCCTAATTTGTTCACCTCCTTGTACCGCTTAGTTGAACATTACATTCGAGGCCTCCCCTCGAAAATTCAAGATTCGGTTTTAAGCACATCGCCTGCAACACTTGAAGCAGCAATGGAATTAGCTACAAAACTCACTGAAAACCGCATTCGAAACGGCAAGTTCAAAGTGAAAAGAAGAAAGCATCCATAGAGACCCCAACTACAAACCACCCAGTCTCATCCTCAAAGTTTGCTGGTAAGAGGAAGCATAATGGCAAAAATTTTGCTGTCACTCAAACCAACCCACCTATCACTGTTGCACCAATCACCCAAATTGCTCCTCCAGCTGCACCATTCAAAAAGCCATATACTGGCCCACACCCAAAATGCAACCGATGTCAATACCATCACCCTCCCGAAAATCCCTGCCAACATTGCACAAGCTGTGGTCGTGCAGGTCACACCATCCAAACCTGCCGTACCCTTTAACGAATGAACCGCAATCAACCTCAAACCCAAACCCAAAATCAGATAGTGGGTCAAGCCCAACAACCCTTACTTCTACCACCTGCACCACACGCAGCCCAAACTTACTACCAACCCAACTACCCCATGATGCAACCCATGCGAGCTTGTTTCAACTGTGGGGACCCAAACCACTTCAGGAACACATGTCCACGCCTAGTGAACATCATCCATGCCCAAGCTCACGCAAACCCGGTAAACCAAGCTAACCAAGCTCCCCCACCTGTCAGAGGGAGAGCTTTCAATATCAATGCCAACCAAGCCAAGGCTGACAACAACGTGGTCAACGGTACGTTTCTCATCAATGGTAGTTATGCATCCATATTATTCGATACTGGTGCGGATAAGAGCTTTGTGTCCTTAGAATTTGAACCTATCCTCGACCAACCTCGTGTTATCTCATCGAGTCTCTAATGGTGGAAGTTGCTGAGGAAAACCCGTTTCATTAAAATCTATTATATGCAATTGTACTCCTACCCTAAACGATCACGATTTTCCAATTGACCTTATTCCTATGAAGTTGGGAAGTTTCAATATTATAATCGGTATGGACTGGCTCAGCCAGCATCACGCTGAAGTGGTGTGCCATGAAAAGTTCATTCGCATTCCTCTTGCAGACGGCCAGACACTACGTATTTTTGGGGAAACCCCTTCAAAAGGACTCAAATTAATGTCCTGCCTCCAACGAGATATCTCCGCAAGAACTATGTCGCATTCCTAACTCACGTCGTCAAAAAGGGAAACAAGGAGAGGAAACTCGAAGATATCCCAGTTGTGAAAGAATTCCCACAAGTCTTCCCGACGACATTTCAGGACTTCCTCCTGTGAGAGAAGTCGAATTTCGCATCGATCTTGTACCTGGCGCTACACCAGTCGCAAAATCTCCTTATAGGTTAGCCCCATCCGAAATGCAAGAGCTGGCCAGTCAACTGCAAGAGCTGACTGACAAAGGATTCATACGTCCTAGCTCATCGCCTTGGGTGCACTGTTCTTTTTGTGAAGAAGAAAGATGGAACGTTTCGCATGTGCATTGATTATAGAGAACTCAACAAGTTAACGGTTAAAAATTGCTATCCACTGCCTCGCATTGATGATCTCCTAGACCAACTTCAAGGCGCCACCTGCTTTTCAAAAATCGACCTTCGTTCTGGTTATCATCAGCTCAGGGTGCACGAAGAAGATATCCCAAAAACCGCTTTCCGGACTCGTTATGGTCATTACGAGTTCATGGTCATGCCATTCGGTTTAACCAACGCCCCCGCTGTCTTCATGGATTTAATGAATAGGGTATGCAAACCCTACCTCGACCGTTTCGTCATAGTCTTCATCGACGACATCCTTATTTACTCCAAGTCTAAATCCGATCATGAGCGACACCTTCGACTCATCCTTACACTCTTAAGGACTGAAAAGCTTTACGCTAAGTTCTCAAAATGCGCATTCTGGTTAGGAGAAGTACAATTCCTTGGACATGTCATCAATGACAAGGGAATTCATGTCGATCCTTCAAAAATCAAGGCGGTGCAAGAATGGCAAGCGCCACGTACCCCTACCGAAGTTAGGTCATATCTTGGGTTGGCTGGTTACTATCGACGCTTCATCGTCATTTTTTCCCGTATTGATGTACCACTCACGGCCTTGACTCATAAAGGAAAACCCTTTATATGGGGACCTAAGCAAGAGGAGGCCTTCCAAACTCTAAAGCAAAAACTTTGTGACGCACCTATCCTCACACTATGCGATGACTTTGTGGTATATTGCGACGCATCAGGGCAAGGGCTAGGCTGTGTATTGATGCAAAGAGGAAAAGTGATAGCCTATGCCTCTAGGCAACTCAAGGTTCACGAGAAGAATTACACCACCCACGACCTGGAACTTGGAGCCGTTGTGTTCGCTCTCAAGATATGGAGACATTACCTCTACGGTACCAAGTGTGAAATATACACTGACCACAAGAGTCTCCAACATATCTTCAACAAGAAGGAGTTGAATATGAGGCAACGAAGATGGGTCGAACTTCTCAACGACTACGACTGTGAAATTCGGTATCATCCTGGCAAGGCAAACGTGGTGGCCGATGCGCTCAGTCGAAAAGGTTATGCGAACTCCATTCGCCTTCTATGTTCGCAAATCATAACCGACATCAAGGATAGAATCCGGGCAGCTCAACATGTTTCTGTAACAGAAAATGATGTACGCGATGAGCTGTCATGTGGAGCTGAACTCAAAATCGAAACCAAATCCGACGGTATTCTATACTATTTAAACCGCATATGGATTCCTGATCACGATAACCTTCGTGATTTCCTCATGAATGAGGCGCACAAAACACGATACTCTGTACACCCAGGAGCCGACAAGATGTATCAAGACCTACGATACACCTACTGGTGGCCTGGCATGAAAAATGACATCGCTGTTTTTGTTTCCAAGTGCCTTACCTGTTCCAAAGTAAAAGCTGAACATCAAAGACCTTCAGGACTTCTAGTCCAACCCGAAATACCTGTATGGAAGTGGGAAAACATAACCATGGATTTCATTACCGGGTTACCTCGCACCTCTAGTGGGTATGACACCATATGGGTAATAATCGATCGTCTTACAAAGTCATCTCACTTCATCCCGATTCGCGAGGACTTCAAGAACGAGAAGTTAGCTCGTATCTACATCAGCGAGATCGTAAGCCGTCATGGTGTACCATTAAGCATCATTTCAGACCGTGATGGTCATTTCACTTCACGAACATGGCGAGCCGTACAAACCGCCTTGGGTACACGATTAGACCTCGTACCGCTTTTCATCCTCAAACTGATGGTCAATCTGAACGCACCATCCAAACCCTTGAAGACATGCTGCGAGCATGTGTCATAGACTTCAAAGGGAACTGGGACGCTCACCTACCATTAGTGGAGTTTTCGTACAACAATAGCTATCATTCAAGTATCGGCATGGCTCCTTTCGAAGCTTTATATGGTCGTAAGTGCCGATCTCCAGTATGTTGGCACGAAATTGGGGAAGCGCAAATCACCGGACCAGAATTGATTCAAGAAACAACCGACAAGGTCCTTCAAATTCGAAACAATCTTCTAGCGGCTCAAAGTCGTCAAAAGAGTTATGCAGACAAACGACGGAAGCCCTTGGAGTTTGACATTGGTGATCAAGTACTTTTAAAAGTATCACCGTGGAAGGGAGTGGTTCGTTTTGGCCAGAAGGGCAAGCTAGCACCACGCTACGTAGGACCTTTCAAGATACTCGAAAGAGTAGGTCCTGTAGCATACAAGCTTGACCTACTAGAAGAACTCAACATAATTCATCCCACATTTCACGTATCAAACTTGAAAAAGTGCCTTGCCGATGAAAATCTCCATATTCCTCTAGAAGACATTCAAGTCGATGAATCGATACACTTCGTTGAAAGACCAGTAGAAATCATGGACTTCGGAGAGAAGCGTTTAATGTGAAGTCGTATTCCAATTGTCAGGGTACGTTGGGAGTCGAAACGAGGACCCGAGTTTACTTGGGAACGTGAAGACTCAAAGCGCGAAAAATACCCGCATCTCTTTCCAGTTACCACTACTACTTAAATTTCGGGACGAAATTCCTAAAAGTAGGGGATACTGTAACATTCGTCGAAAAACGGGTTTCAAAACCCGCTTCGTTTAATAACCAAGTATTCAGTTATAAATTCGTTGCGTACTTATTGTTCAGATAATTTTAAATAATACATAATTAAAAACATTTTAGAATTTAAAAACCATAATTAATAAATAATAATAATAAGTGAATAAAAAATAAAATGGAGTCGCCGGGTCTCGAACCCGGGTCTCCCGCAAACACAAACACACACCACACCACTCCGCGACACACTTCACTTGTGTTAAATACAGAATCAAATAACACTTAAAGTAAAACCCGAAAATCAAAACCGGTAATCAGCGCGCTCAGAACTAGCAGTCGCCGAAAAACCGAGATTTCGCAATTGTGGCTATTTTCCTTTGACTGAAACGCGTAAACTGATTTCGACATCAGTTATAACCGATGCCTAACAATCAATTTCAGTCAAAACCGTCGGAAACTTTGACCGCGAATCATGACCCAAATTCGAACCCAATTCAGCCTGTTCCTCCATATAAATACCCACTCAAACTTCTGGTAAACCTTTCGCTCAGAACCGCACTCTCTTTCGAAGCTTTATTCCTTCCTAAACTCGTCGCCGGAGATTTTCATTTTCGCCGGAACATCGCCGGAATCACTGATCAGAAAACCGCATTCGTTCTTCAGACGGTATAATTGTCTAAACCTTCTTGCTATCTATTGATTAGTAATCTAATTGCTCAACACAATAACCGAAACTGTTAAAACAGTTCACTCAGCCGGAAATCGCAAATCAGAGCCGACGAAATCTGCCGTAAATCTGAAGAAAACTCTCCGTCTTGTTATATCTTATTCCTTAATCTTTATTTTCCTATTCCATTTCAATCGAGTATAAGGTTGTTGGTCGATTAAGCAAAAACAGTCGCGTCACTGTTCTGTGTTCTTCTTAATGAAGAAGACGAAGTTTAAGTTGTATATTAATGTAATTAAAATCGAGTATTTAACCGGGTTAGACACACAGTCCAGCGGTGGACTGTGTGCAAATACAAAACACACGTCCCGGGTTCGAATCGCACATGTTACCGACTTTCAGAAATAAAACCAACATTTTTAAAACTTAATCAGATCAAGTCACAATATATACATAAGAGGAATATAATCCAGTAGTTAAGCAGATTAGACACACAACCCAACTGGTTGGGCTGTGCGCACTCGAACAGAAGGTCCCGAGTTCGACTCCGGGTCTCTGCAACCGGTTCGGCCATATTAAAACATTTTTAATAAAAACTAAATAAGGTTAAGGTCAGTTAGTATATATGTATAATTAAAACCAAGAATATTTCGGGTTAGACACGTAGCTCAGTTGGTAGAGTTGCGCGCACGTATA
Organism: Scalesia atractyloides; assembly: GCA_947069175.1. NCBI lineage: Eukaryota > Viridiplantae > Streptophyta > Magnoliopsida > Asterales > Asteraceae > Scalesia > Scalesia atractyloides. The sequence goes on from CAMTDV010000002.1 coordinate 14,950,912, forward strand.
CGAGAGGTCCCGAGTTCGAACCTCACTCACCGCATAGAATAAACACATTCTGACCGGTCAACCAGGTCAACCCTGACAAGTCAACCCAAATTTTTATTTTTCTGTTTTCTTTTTATTTATTGGTTTAATTGAAAAATTAATTAAAAATGCTTAAAAATAGGGTTTTAAAGTTAGAAATTTGCATTAAACTCATAAAATTAAACCTAAAAATCTCATTAAAGAGCACTAATGAAAATAATAATCTCAAATAAAATTTATTTATTTAATCGAATCATTTCGTTATTATTTAGGTTAGTTTTTTCCCTCGTCGGTTGAATCAAAAACTCGTGCACATTCATCGTCATCAAAGAACGCTCCCACGGTGAGTGAATCTCTACCAATTCCCCGTTTTAATCATATTTTGGGGTGTATCATGTGTCGTACTATTCTTTTATTTTATTTAAACACTTGTGCATACATCATATCTGTGATCAAATGTGTATCAATTATTGTGTGAATTATATGTAGATTGAATTTCATCATTTCAGTGCACGCATTTCATTAGGCCCATCAGTTCCCCGTGGGATACGGGTTGAGCATCAGGAGCCTCATGAGATCGGCTCCGTTTGATTGAGCCTTGATCTCAAATACATCATCATTTCATGTCATATAGTCATCCAAAGTGGTTTGTGATTGTTTACATATATGTTTGCTCACATGTGATTAATGCACGAATTTTTTTATTAAATAAAACAAGAAATTAGTTAAAATGTTTTATCAAGGTTCACTCGCCAACTTTTGTTGACCCAAAATCTCCCCCGTTTTACACATGATACAGGTGATCCAGCTGAGACAAGAAACACTTAGGAAGGCCTAGAAGAATAAACAAGTTTATGCTTTGGAATAAATATATAGTTTCCTTTTCTTTGTAATTGTATGAATTTTGTTTTGGATATTTAAGTTTGTAATTTGAATTTAATATATATGAAACATCTTAGTAAATATCATGAGCTTTGGTGATAACCCAATTATGCCCCGACTTTTATTCCGCTGCGGGTCGGGGTGTGACAGATGGGGGTTCGGCAGGTCGTGTCAATCCTTCTTCTTTGTATTTATGTTGGTTTCTACTGTTAATTTGCTCCTTTTATTCGTTTAAGCTCTTTTGATACTGGAATTGAAAAGTAAGCAAAGAAACATGCTTTTTCCAACATTAGTACCGAAAAAGGGTTGATTTTATGCCTTTTTTGATGTAAATTTTATGTTACATTTTGCGCACATCAGCGACACACACACGCACCTGAAGGCATATGCCTTCGTGTAACAACACATGCTTTCGTGTAGGCTTGGCAGTACGTGCATTTCTCACAGAATGTTCTAAACCTTTTTGTTTTACTTTTAATTTCACTCATAACCACTAACCAACTTTTAAATGCTAAAACCCTAATTTAAGCTTATATATAAGAGCCTCCTTCCACACTAAATTCTTTCCACTCACCTCAAACTTTCTCAAAGCTCTCTCATTCTCTCGAGACTATTCAAGCAAATCAGTGAACTTCAAGAGTTTACAGTGAGTTCCTACTCACTATTTTTCTTTTTTCTTCTTCTTGTTTTCTCTAAACTCCTTGGATAACCTCTAGGAAGGTTTCCACAAGTTTGTCATAGCAAACTAAGGTGGAACCTACCACATTGAGGTCCAAGATACGTATAAACTTTCGACTGTGATTAATATTCTTGTATCTTGTTTGTTTTGATTTAAACTTAGTGTAAACTTGTACCTACCAAGCTCCCAACTAAGTTCATAGTTGTGGGTTTGTGTTGTGGTTAAGTTCCACCAAGAAACAAGCTTAAAAATTTACTTTAAATCTATGTACAAATGTTCTAAGTGATTGAAAACCATCCAAGTTTCAACCTTCTATGTTAAAAGTCTTGTGCATGGTTGTGTGTGAACCATGGAAGCTTTGGCTATCCAAATTTGTTCCACAAAACCTCACTTGTTCACACTTTTCAACTAAGCGACATCAAGTAGCTTCCAAGAATCAAAGTAAGATAACCCCTCCTCGCCTCCAACATTTGCCATGTTGGGAATGACACGCCCGGGTTATTCTTACCTGGCTACTAGACGAACTAGTGAATTACATTTCTAATTTCATTCATGACCAACTGGTTTATCAACTACGTTGATAAACTTGTGCTTTGATGAGTCATACAAAGAGGTTTAATGGATGGAATCATCCCACCTCCATGCTTGCTTGACTTACATGATTTATATGGATATACTTGACGGACTAAATTGTAGACTATACTATATAATATATAATTAACCGAATTCTTGATACTAACCGAATTGTGGTTAGATGTCATAAACTTAGGTTATATTATCTTTGTTCTAAATCCTCATTTGTGATTCTAATGGGAAGTTAGGACCCATAAAACACATAAAACTTAGTGTTCAAACGAGTATTTAAACAAGATATATTTCGTGTATATATATTTTTATACTTAATTGCGAATCCAAACTCTCCGGAAACTCCGAATACTCATACACCTTCGTTCCCCTATGTAGGGTAACTTTGGTGCTCCACTCTCATCAACTCGTCAACTCGCGTTCAATCGGAAAGCTTAGCAAAACCGACAGTTTACATGACCCTTTTTACTTTTTGACACTTTTGGTGCAATACTTATTCTTTATTAAAACGCACACATACACTTACAAACATTCTCAGAGAAACAATCTAATTTACATGCTTGATACGTGATACCAGAACTCATACATGCTTGATTACTTATTTGCTTTATACTTGTCATTAACTTCGTACAAGCCTCACTTAACATGTATAGCGCTATAGGAGTAACACACCGCTAGTATTCTTGAGGTCATGTTGAGTTATACAAAACGGTCTTGTCGTTGCGACGACAAAATTACGCTAGTGGGACACTTTGGGTTGACAGTTATAAGTTGCATGCTAGTATTGTTATGTTAATTCTTAGTTTTCGATTATGCCATGCAGATTTGTTTATAACGTTTATACTTATGTTAGTAATCAATTGTATGCTCGCCAATACTTTATGTGTTGACATGTACTTTAATATGTATTATAGGAACTGATGATGCGATGTTGAAAAGAATCTAGTAGGATGACTAGAAATCCGCTTTAATTTAGTACTTGTTCTTGTATTTTATTTCTTTATTCAAGTTGTTGTATTTGTTTCTAAACATTGTACTTTGCCTTAGTAATGAAATGAAATTTCGTTTATTAAATACTTGTCGCAAATAGTCGTTATGAAGTCTTTTGCAATCTCGTTTTCGTCTCACACCGATGTTTCCGCCATCAGTTGGGGTGTGACATCTTGTACCATCAATATTGATGCTTTACCCCCTAATGGGTTGTTCATCCAAGAACTCATAGACTTGTTTTCTGTTTCCCAGATGGAGACTTTCTAGGAGGTCACCCATCCTATTACTACTTCCACTTTAACACACTTAACTACAGAGTTTTCATATGCCTCACAACTAATGCACCGAAAACACGTTAGTGATTTAATAGGCGTGGCATTTCTTATGAACCAAACATGTCTCCAGGTCACGACCGATGTGGAATTTGCTTAGGGTGTTACAATCATCCCCTTAGAGACCCACTCGATCAGGTTAGCTCCACCATCCAAATCAGAGATGTGGGATTTGCCTAAGGCGAGGGACATACAATAAAATTGAAACGAAACAAATATATTTTAAGCATTCTCAAGTGAGCCCCATGAGAGATTCTTGGTTCATAAATAATGACCTAGCTCTTAAATTACCATTGCCTTTTAAGTGAATTTGTTTCCTTTTAAGTGAATTTGTTGTGGAGCATATGAAAACTCCATAGTTAAGTGTGCTCATGTGAGAGTAGTACTGTGATGGTGACCTCTTGAGAAGTCTTCACCTGGGCAACCAAAACCAAAACTGTGAGTTTTGAATAGGCAACCCATCGGACGCAAAGCCGACAATACTAGTGGCACAAGAGGTCAAACGTTACGTTTACTCTATTAAATATTGAGCATTTCTTCACAACTTCCAATATGAAAGAAAAAAAAAAGCCTTAGAACAAGTCTTTGAATGCATGTTTGCCAAACCATATATCCTTCCAGAATAATGTGTTATAACCCATCCACCCTTTTAAACAGATCCTTGATGAAGACCTCTGAATAATCACGATCAATCTTAATGATGATTTATCCTGGACTCATAATATTCTTATTAGCTAAACTACCATGTTGATGAAGATTTAAGTCATGAAAAACGATGACACAGTTTTATAACGATGCTTCTTTTTTTAATTCTCCGCCACCATGAGCAAAACAATATTGAGAGATCTTAAGTACGCAACAACAAGCGCTCCTTGATTTTTTTGCTAAACTATTTTACTCCATGCCACCCAATGAATTTTTTTCCTATTACCATTCTCCCCATCATTTATACAGTCCAAATACTTGATAACCTTTTTCGGGGCTCTAAAGCTGAAAAATTAGTTGAATGGAAGACATCCAAAAACTAACTTTATCAATGTTAGGCGACCTGCAAACAAAAGGTTGTTTGCCTTCCAACTATTCAATATAGCCTTAAATCGGTTTACAAACGGAATGCAGAATTTTGAAATGTTGGGCTCCAAAAGACCATCTAATGTGAATAAATGGAATTATGGAAACTAGATAGCTACAAAATTTTGGAGGTCTAAGAATTCTACGAATTCAGTGGGTTACTTGATTGAACTAGGGAGACATAACTGAGCTGCATCTCCACACCATCTGGACTGTGGTGGTAGACCAGCCATAGCCACAAATTAGACCAGTAGTGCCACAATGTAACACTACTAGGTCGTGCTAAAGTAGTTTAACACCTGACCAGTTGGCACCTCATCTGATTAACTGATCAAACTTGTCTCACCTGTCTAGATCCACGCACCAAGCAGGTCACATAATTCATATTTTTCTAAAGACACAAAAACTAGGGAGTGCTCCACCTTATGAATTACTTTAATGTTTGTCTCACCGCCTATGTGGGACAAGTTCCCACTCATTCCACTTATTGCCTTCCAGTTATTGTAGCTTTCACAGTTTCAAACACACAATTTGAAGTATTAATATCTCATTTATCTTATCTTTGTTTTTAATACAATTTGATTTAGTGCAAAGCTCTCACGTAGTAGAATGCAAACTGTAACACCTCGTAAAATTCGTGTTCGATAATATATCGACACGTATACATACCCTCGAATAATACCTCAAATGAGTTAGCCACTCAACTCTTAAGCGAATCCAAAAATCTAAAAAAAAATAATAATAATAATTTTTTTAAACCTGACCATAGCTTGCGGTCCCGGACCATAAAGCTACGGTCCAGGCTTTCTGGTTTGGTTTTAAACCAACCGTAAGCTACGGTCTGGTGAACCGTAGCTTAAACGAGTCACTAGAATTTCACTTTTACACCATTTTAACTTTCAAAAAATAACCCAAAGGCCCCTAGACTTTATTATTACATTTTCCTTACATAAATAAGTCATTTTTCGACCCGAATGACTCCCAGTTAAGGTGATATCTTGTGATTCACCATTCTTGAGTATCACACATCTTCACCGAACCTTTAACCTTACTAGCTTGGGTAATTTAACCCATGAAACCATAGGTATTCGTATCTTTCACTTTTAAGCTAGTAAACACTTATAAGTCGTAAAAACACCTAGCGTGACACTCGTTAACGTTTGGTTACTCGTACTCTTCTTCAATACATCTCGTATTGAATGAAAAAACCAAATTGTATCATTAGGTCATTGGATATAAGTCAAGGGACAATTCATGACAATCCACAAAACTATTCTTGAGGGACTAAAAGTGTCAAAACCCCAAAATTCTGTCAAGATGCCACATCTCCTTCAAAATGCCACACTCTTGCAGCTCTTGACACCTTGCTAGACACTTGTGAAGATCCTACAACATCTCTAACCCCTGGCTTCATATTCACACACCTTCTTGCACTATAAATAGCCCACTAGTTCACCTCATTTCCTTGCTCATTCACTCTTCTCCTATCTTATTACACTCTTGGAAGTTCCTGACCAATTAGGAGCATCCCTTTGAGTTCTAAGTTTCCCTTGGATCATTTGTAAGTGTTCCATCTCTGCTCTGTTCTTTTTATAGGCTTCGAATAGCCAAAAGTCAAGCATTTTCGACATATGCCTTGACTTTCGGTTAAGACCATTATGGTCCAGCCATTGTTCGAAATGAACATGGCTAAGTGATCGTAATTAGGAAGCTATTAACCCCTTAAATAGGCACCTTCTAAGGATCAAGTTTACTAGGTCAATTGACGGGTCAAAGTTTATGTTTTAAAAAGTCAAACGGGTCAGATTTCATAAATATTATAATCTGAGTTTATATATGTTATAAACATGTTTTTGATACTTAAACAAGTTGTAATAATTATTAGAACATGTGGAAACATGTTCGATCCGTCAATTTCAGTCCTAGGGTCGGTTCGCAACCGAAAGTCACAAAGTTTGACTTCTGCTTTGACTTTCGATTATGAACCGACTTAGATTAGTTAACTTCTGACTTATGGTCACATTATGATCGTAATACAATGTAGCATAACCCTCTGAGGTTATATTACATGATCATAATCATAATCTGAGTTTATGCACAAGTTTCGTAAATTGTCAATTTTGACTAAAATGTCATTTTTTACATAAAACAAGGTTTTAATCAACAATGAACTTGCAAATCAGTTACCTACTGATATGTTAATGTAGTTAACATATTATGATGTTAATATTCTGATCATAAACTAATTTTAGTATAATATCATAAACTATACTTTTTAAATGACCAAAATGTTCTCGGTGCATAGTTTGGTCTTAAACTATAAATCCCACTTATGTGTGACTTCTTACTGATAATATATGACAAATTAAGTATTTTTCCAGAATGTTTATGATCATAACATCAAAATACATGCAAGTTCCTTTTATACGACACATAAAGGTCAAAACGCCTAATAAGGCGTAATTTCGTTTTAAAACCTCAACGGGCATATAAGTTGATATCCTACTGATATTACAACTTATTTAAAGTATAATGACATATAGAACTTGTTCATGACTCATCCGGTTACCTGATATCGCTTATATGCATACGGTTAAGTATATGTAACTAGTTTACGAAAATTAACCGAAACGGGTTTAACCTTATCATTTTAATCTCAAATTACAGAATGTTAATTGTTTACCCATATTATACAAGTCTTAATTACTTGTTGAGTTTAAACTACATTCTATCCGGTCATCGCTTAATCTATCCTTTAAGCTAGTCGGTCTAACTATAAGACTTAAATAAGACCGTTAGCATGTTAATTAGTTAGCTTATGCTATTATCCAGACTAGAGCCTTCCAGTAAATGCTATCTGCACTTATTTCATTTTGAATACGACTGAGATATTAAATATTGCATTTTTAAATCAAGACTAGCTCAGGTAAATACTCTTTACTTATTTCCCCTATACGGGCTTGGGTTACGATAATTATACTACTTGGTCGGAAATGGGATCAATCGAATGCCGGATTATGGCTAGTAAATATGCATATTCCGTTTTAATCAGTTTTGTTTGATAACTTAAAAATTGGGGGTTAACGACCGTGTCCTGGATATCCTTGGCTCATTATATTAGTTAATGGCCACGACCAAAGCACGGGGTGTAGGCATACACCCGATGGATGCGAATGCAAATTATTTTTACCAACAAGTTGGGGATAACTCCTTCGCGGGTTCATAACTGGTGTGTACGTTAATCATGTCTCAGTCTCTTTACTGGGCCCCATATGTATTGACAAACATGTAAAGCCGTTAACAAGGTTACAAAGTTGACTTTCCCAAATTATAAAAGATTTGTGCGTTGTGCACATAAATGTAAATTTTAAAATGTTTTCAAAATGAGTCAGTCGGGTGTATTTACTATCGAAAGCTGAAGTATTTTCAAAAGACTAAGATGCAGGTACAATATGAAATAGGCTGGAAGCTGCTCGGCAGTGATATAAGAGGATCTTGCAAATCCTTAGATCTGCCCAAAGTCTGTTATACATTTTTGTACATTTTACGATCCGCCTGTGGATTTTTCATTACAGGTCATCTGTATATTATTTTTAGTACTTTGAATATTTGGTTTCTAATATTAATTTAAACTCCAAGACTTCCGCTGTGCTTTGTTAATTGACTATGATGACATCAACTTACATCACGATATTCTCCACCCGGATCCACCGGTGTTTGATTGAAAATACGGGATGTGACACAAACCAAATAAATAATAATTATATTAATCACCATTACATGTAATTATTGATGTCTAAAGTTACTTAAGTAACACGTCTCACTTGACGAAAAACTTATTATTCACTATTTGTTTCAACAATAAATTCCCATTTAAATTCAGACCACAAAACCAAAACCAAACGTCCAGTTGAATTTAAATTTAAAAATACAAATAAGGAAAGTAATAAACCCGAACATATGTGGATCCTGGAAAGTTCGTCTCAGCCAATATCAAACTGTAAAAATTTGGGCGGGAAATATTTGGTCAAAGTTAAAAGAGAATAAAAGGATTTATCATTTATACTTTGATAATATAAATATTTAAAGTATTTTTCTGTTTGGAAAAAACCATAATTTGTTAGATATGGTGGGAAAGACGTCACTCGAAGAGGGAAACCAAAATTCAAAAAACGGACATGTGCTTGTAGATGAGAGCTGGCATGGAATAAAGTTTACTAAGCATTTGAGATTAAGTTTACTTTTAGGAGAGTGAGATTCTTATTATTATTTTTGAATTACAACTAGGGATTAGGAAAAAAACCCGAGCTTCACAGGTATACTTGAAACCTGAAATATATGGTCAGGTGTACCCGAAGCTGACGGGTATAGACCGGGTATAAGATTGAGAATATAAAAAAAATTCGGGTACGTGTATGGGTATGTGATTTAGTGATACCCGCCCGATACCCGGCCCATTTACCCGAAAAGTATACTAATTTAAATTTAATTTTGAGTAAACTGCTAAAATGGTCCTGAGGTTTGGTTACTATTGCCACTTTAGTCCAAAACTCAAATCTTTTAAATCTGAGTCCCTGTGGTTTCAATTTTGTTACCATTTTCATCCAAAAACAAAATCATATCGGATTTTTCAGTTAACATACAATTTTTTGTCTTTTTCCTCCTTTTGATGAAGGGCAAAATGGTCAGATTTTTTTAATTTGTTATAATAAAGCGTTAAAAGAACATTTTCCTCTTCATTAAAATAGAGGAACACAAAAAAAATGGATGTTAACTGACAAATATGATTAGATTTTGATTTTAGATGAAAATGGGAACAAAATTGAAACCATAGGTACCCAGATTTAAAAGTTTTGAGTTTTGGACTAAAGTGACAAAAGTTAACAAACCTAATAGACCATTTTACTCTTTAATTTTCCATTATATAAACTCTAATACATACGCTTATCCATTATTTAAAGATTTTGCTATTTTGTTTGTCTTCAAAACTTTAATATACACATAAAAGATTTTATGTTTTGTTATGTTGTTTCTATGCAAATTAAAGATGTATGTTAGTTTTGGGATTTTCTTAATACATTTCAAGTTGTTAGAGAGATTACATAGATCCCGATTAATGCTATTATTTTTCGTGTGTCTGGTGTTCGATTAAATGTAAAATACATAAACTGATATTATGTGTTACAAAGTAGCAATGCCTTAATTAATTAATTATATAGATATATGTTTCAATGGTAGGAGTTGGCTAGAAAGTCTATCTTTCCTACAAAATGTAAGAAGTGTTCTAAGAGTGACATGTGACATCTAGGGTTTTTGTACCAAAGGGCATAGAGGTAATTCAATAAATAATTTTATTTTTGGAAGATATATTTATTAAAAACTAAATGCTATTATTTATGGAAACTATATATCTATTAACTATTCAAAATCGACACTTATATACTTTATATCCACGATTAATTCATTCGAAGTTAGAAACGTAAAACACATTAGTTATTTCTTGACGTTGTGTTTTACGAGTTTCTTGTTCTTCACACCGTGTTATATCGGTTTTTACACTAAAACCTAGCATCCTTCATCCGAATTTCAAAATGTAAAACAAATTAATTATTTCTGGACATTGTGTTTTATTAGTTTATGGTTTCTTCACATTATGTTATATTAATTTTCATAGTCAAACACACCCTTCACACATTTCGAAACATAAAACGCATTCATTATTTCTTGACGTTGTGTTTTATCAGTTTATGGTTTTCTTCACATTGTGTTATATCAGTTTTTGTCACACCCCGACCCGAAGCGGAAAAGATGATCGGGGCATGATTGGGTTATCATCAAAGCTCATGACATTTATTATAACGTTTCATATTTATTATTACAATTTAAAGGGAAACATACAATCATAATTACATCATGTTCTACACATCATTCTAGACTTCATTATTTTCTTCTAAGGCAGTTCCTATGTTTTCCTGGCTTCATCTTGTTCACCTGTATCATGTGTAAAAATGGCTTTTGGATCAACAAAAAGTTGACGAGTGAACCTTGTTAGAAAACATTTATTATTTTTTTTCTGGTTGTATTTAATATGGAAAAATTGTGCAAAATTCATATATGAACAAACGTAAATATACATACAATAACAACAATTAGCATACAATAACAGACCATTAGCATACGATATCAAACAACAACAAAACAATAACATACATTAACAAACCAACAGCATACAATAACATATCAACTTGCATAAATATATAACATGAATGAAACTGTGCGATCAAGGCTCAATCAAACGGAGCCGATCGTATTGCATGTACTGAAAATGATAAATGTCTGTGCGATCAAGGCTCAATCAAACGGAGCCGATTGTATGTTGGCACGCCAGGTTCACGCTCATAATGTAATGGGGAGCGGCGGCCTATGAAATTGCATGTACTGAAAATAATAAATTAAATCTAAACAATAACCACACAAACAGTTTATACAAGCTGAATGCACATTTATTCATGATATGATGTATGCACAATGATTTAAATATAATAAATAGTAAGACACATGATACACCCCAAAAACGTGATTTAAACGGGGAATTTGTAAAGATTCACTCACAGTGGGTGCGTTCGGTGAATGATGATGAATGCGCACGAGTTTAGAGGATTGATCGTCGAGGAATAACTAACCTAATTAATAAAGAAAAGTAAGGTAAATAAATGGATTTTATTAACAACTTTAATAGGATTTTTGGATATATTTTTTTTGTGAGTTTTAGGCTATTTTCTAACTTTAAAAATGTTATTTTTAAGTATTTTTAATTGATTTTTTAATAAAATAAATAAATAAAAATAATAAAAAAATGTTGACTTTTTGACCGTTGACTTGTTGACCGTGGACCGTTGACTTGTTGACCGGTTTTATTGTGTAAGTGTATGCGCCGGGTGAGGCTCGAACCCGAGACCTCCCGTACGCGTGCACGCAGCTCTACCAACTGAGCTACGTGTCTAACCCGAAATATTTATGTTTTTAATTATATTTATATACTAATTAAATTAATCCGAAAATCATTTATTTTAAAAAGATTTTAATGTAACGACTCGGTGCACTCCACAGGTCTCGAACCCGGGACCTGTGGTTTAGTTTGGCACACAGTCCACCGCTGGACTGTGTGTCTAACTTGGTAAATATTCTAGTTTTTATTATACTTAACATATTACTGAATTAACCCGGTTCAGTTTTTTTTTTAAAAAAAAGCATTTTATTACAGCGAATGAGGTTGGGACAGGAATCGAACTCGCGACGTGTATGTATTTATTTGCCACAGTCCACCGCTGGACTGTGTGTCTAACCCGTTTATAATTCCGATTTTAAATAATCTTATAACATAACTACTTCGTCTTCTTCGTTCAAAACTCAGGCAACAGTTATCTAACTGTTATTTGTTAAATTAATTTAACGAACATTATGAGCAATCGTAAGATAATGAACAGAAACAGGTTTGGAGATTGATTGTACCGAACTGATCGTCCTTCTTCAGAAGTCCGGCAAAAATCGTCGGCTCTGTTTTGGGAGCCCCTTCTGTTCGAATTCAATAATTAGTTTGGATGAATTAGAGGTGAAATTGAATCACTGGGTAACGATTATCAGTAGATTACATGATCATACCGGTTATCAGCGAGATTCTGAAACTTTCAGAAATTTTCCGGCGAAAACAGAAAAATCCGGCAATGTCGTCTGGGGTTGATTCTGAGTGCTGGAGTGGTGTTAGAATTTGTATAATAATGGAATAAAAACAGAAAAATCGAGGTAATTACCGTGTAGATGAAAGTCCCGGTTTTCCGGCGACTTGCAGAGAATTCCGGCGAGTGAAATTTCTTGCGATAGAGATTCTTCAGAGGTTTAAGGTGAGTGGGAGTGATGTCAGTACGAGTTCTATGATCTTATTTTTGGGTAAGAAGAAAAGATGGATTGAATTCGGTTTTCCGGCGAAACTTTCAGGTTAATTCACAGAGAATTCCGGCGACTTCCGGCGAAGTTTTCTCAGTGAAATGAAGAGTGTGTTTTTGATAAAATTCGCGAGCTCACTGAATGAAGAAAGTATAACTCCCGGATTTGAATTGTATTTTTCGGTTTTGAATTGAAATGAATGAAATTGATGGATTTCTTCGGTTATAACCGATCTTACTGTTAATGTATACGTTATGACCAAAAAGAAACGGCCAAATTTGACGAAATTGCCGGGATTTCCGGCGTGAACGGATTTGGGCGCGTTGTGTAACTGGGTTTTGATTTCCAGATTTAATTTATGTATTAATTGTTTCAATATGTAAACAAAGATCACGAGTGGCGGAGCGGTTGAATGTGTGTGTGTTAAAGCTGTGCTGACCCGGTTGACCTGGCTGACCCGAGTTCGAATCCCGGCTTCAGCATATTATTTTTAATTCACTATTTTTAATACATTTTCAAAAATAAATTTTAAATTCTAATATACTTATTAATTATGTATCGTTTAAAATTAATTTGGGCATTAAATACGCAACAAAATTTTTAACTGATTGTTCGGTTAATAAACGAAGCGGGTTTGGTAAATCCGGTTTTTGGCGGATGTTACAGTTTTCACAATTAAACACACCCCTCACATATAAAATACACCAGTGTCTGAACTACACAATATAAAACACACTAGTGCCTGATTCGATGTAGACACAATATAAAACAAAACAATGTCTAATTTCACAATGAACAACTTGAACGAGAAATCATTAATCTTGTTCTTTTAACATAGAAGGTGATAAATGAGAGAGAGAAAGAGAAAGTGAACTTTCCAAGATTGAAGTAGTGGTTTAATGGAATGACAATTACTTGCTATTTTTAAAACACGCCAAATGATTTTTCGCCGTCAATCAATTAAATCAATCCTTTTTAAAACATAAATAGTACTAAAATGCCACCAAGATGATCTCAACCATTGTAACACACTAATCCAATGGTCCAAAACACTTCCTACACTTTGTAGGAAAAAACACACTTTGTAGAGTAACCTCACCAATGTTTCAAATATGCATTTGAATACGATATGTATTTATGTTATTGGTCATATTTTCCTTTATTGTAGTTATTAAAATAGTAAATTATATATACATTAGAGTAAAAATGCACATGGGAGTCTTGATGGTATTTTTAATAAATTAACGGGTATACATGATACCCAATGGGTAATTACCAGACATGTAACAGGCTGGGTATGGAACAAAGAATTACAACTGGGTACGAGCTTGGTATTACCAAATACCCGGGCCGAACCCGACCCATTGCTATTCCTGATTACAACGTTTACACCAACTCTATTATACTAATAATTCTAAATTATTCATTATTGCGCTTAGGATTGAATCTGAGACCTCTTTTTAAGAGACATAAGCCTCTACCAAATAGACTATTTCCGCATTGACGTTTGAGATCTTTATTGTGATAGAATTTTAAATAATAAATTTTAACATCTAAGGTCATAATTGTGGATCCCTGATATTTAATCAAAATCAAACATGAGGCTGAAAACTAAAACCCCTACGTAATACCGAACCATTGGCATTCCCAGTTAGGGTGAAAGGGGCCCTCAAACACATGGGGAGTGGTAAACTCTTACCTAACCAGACACCTCATGCCATGTCAACTCCTCTCTTCACTACTCATTTTCCGCTCAATCACTAGGGATGCTCCCCACGTGAGGAGTCCATTTTTTATTATTTTTTTTCTAGAAATTATGCATAAAAATAAATTAACATATATTAAATAAAATAAAATGACCTTTAATTAAAAAAAACACATTACATTACATAAAATTCAAGATAAGTGTTTTCACTTTTCACAATCGGACCAGACAAACATCGGCTTGCTAGGGTTGGACCAGTTCATATATATTTTTGTTTATTTGAAAAAAAAAACATTTTCTTTTATAAATATTTAAGAAATTCACAAGAATACCTGACACCTGAAGGGTAATTACCCAACATATACCCGTTGGGGATTGGACCGAGTAGGAGAACACAATTTTACAATTAGGTATGGGTTTAGGATTACTAATAGCCGACTCATTGCCATCCCTACTCTTGCATGATAGATAGTGTGAAAGGGTTTACGCAAGTGACTTTACGCTCGTGAGAGATGTCTGGTCTCATTTTTCACCTAAAGATACTACTTCAATCTTATTAACATAAATTCTCTATGATCTTTTATCATTTATCCCAACCTTGTAATTTGAATCTCTAGTTATGGACTATTATCATCATTTTCTTCTTTTTCATCATCATCATTTAGCGAGAGTTGTGAGGTTTTCATAAAAACAAACATAGATGTGGCCCGAGTTATAGTACAAGAAGCTGAAAGTTCACGTCAAGACCAAGAAAAGCTCATCTAAACAAGGATTGTGAATGTTATACTAAGTGTCCAGTATGTGGCTACTTTTCTGATAATTATATATATATATATATATATATATATATATATATATATTGAAAAGTGTTTAGGCATCATTTTCAAATGAGCCAACAAATCTTTCTACGAATAGTTATCGATTTTGGAGAGAGATATGTTGTTTTTAAGAGAAAGTGGGATGTGAGATGTAAACATTGTTTTACTCATTTACAAAAGCTCACATCTACAATTTATCGAATTTCATAGAACACCTATGTCAACTCAAGGGCTAAGTCTTTGCATACTTGTGAATAAATCTCATCCATAAGTATTTACAAACTCTGTAAAGGTGTAATTAACCTCGATGACAAGCAATGTTTGCGGAAAGTAACGTGGAGTGGCATTCAACAATTATATATTTTGCATGAAAGGAAACATTGTGAGACGTCTAAAATCCTTATTCATAACGTAAGAGTTTAAGCTTGACAACGAAACAGATCGAAAGATAAAACTTGCAAAGTTGACCACAAAACTTCGAAAGAAAACAAATCATTTTAACGACATAATAAAGTTTACATCCTAATTCCAAAATATCCATCATACTTTTATCCAACAAAAGTTTGGAAATTTTAAAGTTAAACATTTACATAACTAGATGAAACTTGAAGTTTCTACAAAAGGCTTTTGACCCGTTTAGTCGGATACATAGCGGAAGCATATGAGATGGTGTATTCGTTCCAGACTTGGCGCCAACTTAACATGATGATTTACCTACAACCATATCACACAAATTAGTTATTTCAACATTAACTAACATAAAATTCCGACCTTTCATTGAACGTGATAATAACCCATTCATCGACATTCATTTAATCATGCTTTCTAACGGAATTTGATGTCGAAACCCTTTAATCTTTTATAAATGGTTTGACACCACTCCCAATTCATACATAAGTCCTTTTTACTTATTCGACCCGCATTTACAAATCGAACTTCCATGTATATTTATTTAACATAATACAAATTTATAAATTTAACATAAACATTATATCTACTAGTATTTGTAAATATAAGAACTTCTTTTATCGTTTTTCGCTTGCGTTCCGGAATGGCTTGATTCTTCTTCTTTTATTCCTACAATTCATAACCGACATACTTTAGTTTTATGTTTTCATTCCCATTCCTTTCTTATCATAATAAAGTAATAAACTATCACCTAACATAACATTCACAAGAGATCATTTTTATCTTTTAAATTTTCACTCAAGCATTTTGACAAACATTTGGTGTGCGTACATTTAACAAAGCATGGTGTACAAGTATCTTATGCCTAACCTTACTAATTCATGTCAAGATCATCAAACTAAATCAATTTTCATATAATCTTCATTCTAAATCAATTCCATATAACAGATTCTGATCATGAACATCTTCATACATAATCATTATACGAATTTACACATACTTCAACATTACACTTCATAATACTCCCACTACAAGTGGGTTTTCACTTTTAATTACCAATTCAGCCAAATTCAAGCATAAATCATGTTCTAAGTGGTGCTCCGAACCTATAATCATACTAATTTCACATAAGTTCATGGATTTCTTGAAACCCATTTCATACAGTTCCATCAAAACATAAAATTCTACTTCCTTGTGCTTTAGTGCTTAGCTGATTAAGAATTCAAGGACATGCATGGGTTTTAATCAAGATTAATGCTTCAATTTGCTGATTTTATGATGGCAAGGGGTTTCCCCCTTCCTTGCTTCTAGGCGACACACACACATCTCAGTCTTTGTGTTTGTGGTTTGTTTCAACTTTTATCATTCCATCTTCCATTTGTGTCATTTTTGGCCCCTTAGGTTTAATATTTATATTTTATGGCCAATTCCTTTCTTTTTAGTTAAACCTTACTTATATCCTAACTAAGTTCATAATTTTTAATTATAATTCTAAGAATAATTATTTCTACACATTTTCTTATTTTTAACATGTACACATACATAAAGATTTTGGGACGTTACACTTGCTTTCCGGAATGCCTGGTAATACAATTGCACGCACTAGAAGTGGTCAAGTTGCCATAAGATGTGTCGAGGTTAATACATGCGAGGTGTTAATCCATGAACGATGACAATGCTATAAGTTTTGGCATCACATGATCTACGAATTTTGCATGCATTCTTTTGTGTTCCGGTTCCAATAACGACATCATTGTTATTAATTAATCCCGATTTTTATCACCATCATAGATGGAACTACACCCGAGTTCTCATTGCAAGTTAAAAGAGTAGAGTGCAAACACATGTCTTATCGTTCTGATGGAGTATATCCTGTGTATTCTGTTTTTGTCAAATAGTTCACATGTCCACAAGATGAAAAACGAAAAAGATTTCAAAGAAGCTCAAGATACAACAAGAAAAGCACGTGGAATGGGAATTTGGTGTACTCAAGCAACATTGGTATATAGACAATATAGTGCAAAATTAGATATAACGATGTTAATAGAAAAAGTAAGGAACATAATTATGAATATATCATATTACACAATATAATTTTGAAAGCCAAATGCCGTGCGATTTGTCACTGCAAGGAAGATGATATTTAATCACGTTTTGAAAAGAAATGATAACCTACAAAAAGAAGCTAATTGTTGGAGTTACGCAACCGAAAAACCCATAACAACCTTTGATCTTTGATCGGGTTTAGTTGAACATATTTACAAGCTTCCTTTATGTAACGACGTTGAGAACTAGGTATTCACTATACATACATATACATGTATTCATTTTTTTTGTATATTTTTAAGTAAGTAACCGTTTTAAAATAATATTGTATAAAAAGTAAATAAAATAAGTAAGTAATCGTTTTAAAATAATATATTATATAAAAAACTAAATAAAATAATAAGTGAGTAACGTTGTTGGTAGGGTGGCGTTTAATATAGCACTCTAGCAGTGAGGGATGGCTCATGGCTTAGACAAGGACTTGACACTAAGTTACAATACATCAATTTTGGTGGCAAACTAAGTTACAATACATCAATTTTGGTTTTAAATATAAAGCGAAAAACAGATGATGATGATGATGATAAAGTAAATTAAATTTCAATATTTTACCTGAAGATTTTTGTAACAACATAAACTAACCAATATCTAATTAAACATATCAAAATTTCGTCACATAAAAGATGGGTCCCAATACGTTTGTCCGAAGCCGTAAGCAAAGGGATTTTATACACAGTCGTCGTATCCACTCCGTTAAAATTACATTTTCACCCTCCACTCCTCTCAATTCCTCCATAAGTATTCCACACTCCCTCCAATTTCTTTAACCCACCACTCCACTACTCCCCCACTAACTTTCCTCACTCTCACTCTAAACCCTAACAATGGCGGTCATCTCCGGCACTCTCTTCATCCTCCTCTTAACCTTCACCCTCTCCGACGCCAGGATTCCCGGAAACTTCGCCGCCGGCGCCTGGCAAGCCGCCCACGCCACCTTCTACGGCGGCAGCGACGCCTCCGGCACCATGGGTATGTCACAATGTCAAAACTCCCCTACATTTTTCCATACACTATATACAACTCTAGTAATGTTTTTTTTTTCTATCTTTCAAATTAACCTGCTCTGATAACATTTAAGAATTGTTTGCAACAAAAAAACTGTTCACAAATATTAATAAAACTAACTGATAACAATTCTGTAACACACAGGCGGTGCATGTGGGTACGGAAACCTGTACAGCCAAGGGTACGGTGTGAACACGGCGGCACTGAGCACCGCATTGTTCAACAACGGGCTGAGCTGCGGCGCGTGCTTTGAAATCAAGTGCGCCGACGACCCACGGTGGTGTCATCCAGGCAGCCCCTCCATTTTCATCACTGCTACCAACTTTTGCCGCCAAATTTCGCTCTACCAAGCGACAATGGCGGCTGGTGCAACCCTCCTCGTACACACTTTGACCTTGCCATGCCTATGTTCCTTAAAATTGCTGAGTATCGTGCCGGAATTGTTCCTGTGTCCTACCGCCGGTATGGCTTCTTTTTTATAATGTACAAGTTTTTATGGGTATGGTACAAGTATGTTTGTTTGAGGGTTTAATGAGGTGATTTTACTGAATTGCCCCTGGAATTAATTATTTTGTTAAACCTTCTTTTTCAGGGAATGGGAATGTGGTTTCCCAAAATTCCGGTCAATAATATATTTTTTTAACCTTTTTAATCTTTTTGAACATATAGTATTGTTGTATTGGCAAAAATGACCCTAGTTTTTTACAATGTGTTTAAAACTAGCTCTTTCATTTTTTATAAAAAATATTAGGGGTGAGATAATATTTAGGGATTATTAGGTTCAGTATTTTCTTAATTTTTGGGTTTTCTTTTAAATTATAGTGTATATGCATTACTGTCCAGTATAAATAGATATAGTCGGGTAGTCGATTAGTGATCCAAATTTACTGTTAAAAAGTGTGTTTAAACGAGTAAGTGCCTTGATATGAATTAAAGCTCATTTAATTTAGCTCGAGTTTAATAGTGAGGCTTACTAGGCGTGCTAGTCTAGCATTCTTAGTTGAAGTATAACAAAGTTAATTTAAAAAAAATTAGTTATATAACAGTTAAATACATTTTTAGTATTTTTAACAACAATTTTTTTAAACCTAAATATCATCTAATATTTCCTTCACTTTTGATGTTTTGAACCCACACAACATTCATATATAGCTAAATTTTTGCAAGTTCAACATTCATATAATTCAACGAGTTTAGCTCAAGCTTGAAAAGGTATTTAAAAACAAAGCTTGAACTCAAGTTTTTTTTTTTACTTAAATGAACTAGCTCGAGTGTAGACCGATTAGAATCGATTCGGCTTGTTTGACTCCCAACTATATTTTTAGGTGTAACACATTATTAACATTGCATTTTTCTAGCTGAAGTACAATCATAGATGCATGAGGTATAAGTGGGAGATGCGCATTTAATATGTGACCGGTATAAAAGTAGTTGTCAAACATGGGTAGTGGTTGGTAAATGGAAGTAGGAAATTTAATGTGTACGGTGTCGTTTAGTTCACTCCATGTGGGATGTTACTATGCTAGCCACGTGATCTTCTTTAGGTTTTTGGTCCCACCATAATTACTGTAGATACTAGCGCGTGATTTATGGTTGTATGTCTACCGTTAAATGGAATTTGATTATGACATCACAGCCGTTGGTTTCTCTACAAGTAGTGGAAAAATAGTCTTCAATGTGCGATCAAGATTGCCGTACTGCGTCCCTACGTTTACTCACCTGTCCCTCGTCACATGCTAGTAACTTCCTTTTAAAGAAATAATAATAATTATCTATTTTTAATTTGCTATTTTGGGCCCGACCAAGCCCGAGCCCGAACCAGACATCGGTAGCAATTTGACTACACTAATCTTACATTTATGCAGGGTACCATGTAGAAAAGCTGGTGGAATTAGGTTCACCATCAACGGTTTTCGCTACTTCAACTTGGTTTTGATCAACAACGTCGCAGGTGCAGGCGATATCCAAAAGGTGTGGATCAAAGGAACAAAAACCAATTGGATGAGCATGAGCCGAAACTGGGGGCAAAATTGGCAATCAAACGCAGTCCTCATTGGTCAAGCGCTCTCTTTCAGAGTCACTGCTAGTGACCGCCGCACGTCCACCTCATGGAACATTGTACCCGCCCACTGGCAGTTTGGGCAGACCTTTGCCGGAAAGAATTTTAGGGTTTAGCCTTAGCAGTTCAGGAATTAAGAATGCTTTTAGTTTTTTATGTTGTTTGGGTTTTTTTTTTTACTTTTATCGTGGGTGGTGAAAGTTAAGGTAACATGTTTGGAAAGTTTTCAGATTTCTGGACATTTAGGTTATAGTTAAGCTGAGGCGGCTGCAAAAGAAGGTGTGGCCCGCAGTAATTCTGCTAAAGGGTTTTTAGTGAAAACAAGTGGTGGCTTTGTTTTAGTATTTTAAAAGTGAATCAAGAAGTGTATTTAGGGTTTGTGTTTACATCTTTGTAAGTCAAGTAACAAGAACTAGTTTAGCTAGACTTGGGTTGTATTGATCTAATTGTGTTTCGTAAGATGTTAAGTGTTTTCAATATTATAAGAAATGAAATATTATTTTCTTTTGTCGATGATGTTTGGTTATTCTTGTAACGATTTGAAGATGGCCTTAGGTTAAACCAAAGTATTCATTTCATTTGACTATTAACGATAAGACGAGATAATGAAGTCGATGATTGTCAACTTTGTATAACTAAGAGTTAGTTGGAAATGTCATTTCAATAAAAGTGAGTTAGCGACATCAAATATATTTAACTTACATGTCTTACACATGTTGTGACCATGTGTGGCATGCCATTATTATCTTTTAATTTATGTATCACGTTTGAAGAAAAGGTAACGAATGAAGTATCTATATGTTTATTAGCTTTTTCGCGGAAAAAAGTATTATCCATTTAGTTATTATGAATAAAGCCTATGCCTTACTTTTTGTAATTTTCTGCTTGGAAATATAAAATCAAGATGCACAATTACGACATGTATCATTTTCAATAAATTTTGACTCAAGTTATTGGCCTAGCGAAAATATTTTCTTGATTTCATGTCTAGATTACATAATGCAATAAAATTCAACTTCAATATTTAGAAATAAATGGTTTGTGAGTTATGCACAATTCCAATACGTATCATGGCCACTAAAACTTTAGTGCATTAATCCATTATAACCCTTAGCTTCATGTAAATATCCAATAGGTTTGAATACTTATTGGCTCAAATGGAAAAATTTTGATGTTGGGTTGTTGTTTTGCCTTTCTAGTAGTCTTGTTTTATTGTAAGAAGTTCTTTAGAAAAAAAAGTTTTCTTTTACTTTTCAATATATAACCGGTATTAGTAGGGCTGCAAACGAACCGAACGAACACGAACAAGACCTTATTCGTGTTCGTTTGTTAAGAAACATACGCGTTCACGAACTGTTCATGAACGCTTATTG
This sequence comes from Scalesia atractyloides, assembly GCA_947069175.1. Lineage (NCBI taxonomy): Eukaryota > Viridiplantae > Streptophyta > Magnoliopsida > Asterales > Asteraceae > Scalesia > Scalesia atractyloides. The sequence continues at coordinate 14,972,887 of CAMTDV010000002.1, forward strand.
AACGAGATTTTATGTTCGTGTTCGTTTGTTAATGAAATGAACTTGTTCGTGTTCGTTTGTGTTTGTTAATTTTAGGCAAGAACGAAAACGAACGTTGATAAACAAAAATTGAAACAAAAGAACACAAACAAGCATTCATGAACAAAATATATGATACAATGACACTTATTAAATATTTTATTTTTCGGAATTTTGATGTATTTAAATAAAATATAAAAACTTAAAACACTAATAAACTATCAAACACAATCGAATATAAACGAACACGTTACCGAACGTTCACGAACATAAACGAACGAACGTGACCTCTGTTCATGTTCGTTCATTTAACTAAACGAACGATATTTATTTTTCATGTTTGTTTGTTTAATAAACATGTACGCCGAATGTTTGGTTCGTTTACAGCCCTAGGTATTAGTACCAAAGGGCTTGACAACTTGTAGCCAAACAATATAAAGAAATGTATTAAGATGTTGCATCTCATATAAATGAGAGTTCTATTCAAATGAAGGAGATTAATGTATAGTAGGTTTGGTGGGTATGAGTTAGCTGTTCTTTCGGTTTCTAATTATTTATTTAGTTATTCTTAATTAAATTCACAATGGTGTGGAATTGAAAGGGGAGGGAGATATGAATCTTAATTACCCCTTTTATATTAAAATAAATATATAAACTAAATGCGGGAGAGGTAGATTGTTGAAATTTGTTGATTAAAGTTACTAAATAGATGTTGACTGTTGGGTAATGCTTTTGAATTAAAGTAAAGCGTGGTATGAGAAAAATTGTAGACAAGTAGCCCCATGTGGGGAGCCAAATCATACCCATTGTGGAAACCTTCAAAAGCTAACCTACAATTATTTCTCAACAAATTTTACACAAATTAAATACAACTAAAAATGTAGTAGATATATCACTTTGGAATGCTTGATCATCCTTGGATTCTTTACTTGCTTAAAAACAATTCCAAAAAATAGGAGAAAATTTTACAAACTAACAAGAGGTAGTGGGGTACCCTACACTATCCTACCCCACCCTACCCTAATCCCTTTGTCCTTTATTTAACACCATTCAGTTCTCTAGGGATAATGCTTTTTACACCACTCAAAAACCAAGGGAGTTTTGATAGTTGCCCATCTGTAAGTTTCATAAATCTACTAATCTCATTTACTCACCCTCCAATATATAATATACAAAAAAAGTGAAGAAACTAATCATGGTTCTGGGTTACTCATGGGCCATTAGGGTGTAATATGCCCAATGCCTTTTCAAGCCCAAACAAGGGGTTTACCAAAATACCAAGAGGATCTCGGGCTTTTGTGCAGCATCTCTAACCAAAGTGAGACACAATTCGACTTTAGAGGTCACCCACATTCTTCTTTATTTGTGTTTTTAGATAGATGGTAACTAGAATTCTTTAGTTCAATTCTTATTAGCTATCTTTATTATAACTGTAATAATATAATAATAATAATAGTTATTTTTTTTAAATATTATTAAGTTTAGAGGGATATTTAATTGAATACTTTTGTCAGTTTTGTGAACTAAGAAAACATCTTAATCAGAAATCAAACTAACTATTCGTTGAAAGTATTTGTACCTTGGGAATATTACTATCCTAACGTAGGTGACTGATTATATTGAATAAATTAGGTTTTCAAGTTGACGAAGACGGTAGTATAACAAAAAAGCTATATTGTGTAAAATAAGAGTAAGCTGCAATTTGCGTCCCTCAAGAAAGAGTCCGCTGTCAAGTTGCGTCCCAAAAGTGAAAATTTCAACCAATGAGTCATTGTTGTTTGATACTCGCCACAATTTGAGTCCCTCCGTTAATTTAGTCGTTAGATTAATGTGAAAACCCCATTTTACCCTTTCTGTTCAGTAGCCAAACAACCAGTTGAACGAAATTCGTGATTTCCAGAAAAATAGAGTTTGCACTTTCTGTTCCATTCAAAATTTCACCGCCATTCTTGTTCGACAACATGCATTTGAGGTTAGGGTTTCTGTTGGCCTCCAATTTCCGCACAAAATCGCCACTTCTTGCTATTACACCAAGGCGGTGTTAGTGGCGGCGGTGTTGTTGAATGGTTGGTAGTGTCTAGATTTGTTCTTGATGATGTGTTAAGTTCTTGAAGATGTGTTAAGTTCTTGAAGATGTGTTATTTTCTAGAAGATGTGTTAAGATCTTGGAAGATGAAGATGGATGATTAAGATGTGTCCAGATTTTGAATGTTATTTGTTCTTGAAGATGATGATGAATGTTCATGTTCATGTTCATATTTTGGTTAATCCAGATTTTGTTTGAGTGTTCATGTTAATGTTCTTAAATGGTCTTGAATAATGAATTTTTTTATTTGATAATAATGAATTGTTTGAATGTTCATGTTAATAACATATAATTTGAAGATTGATTATGAAAGTTCATGTTCATGAAGATTGAATATGAATCTGGGCAATTGTTTGAATGTTCATGTTCTATAAAGCTTTAAGACCATATGCAAACGACTACAATCAGCAAGCCCACAAACTAGTAACAAGCAACTTCAAGCCTATGCACATATCCTGCTTTAAGTTCATATCTCAACCAGAATAATCCAACACCTGAAAATAAAACACAAGTGTTAAAAATAAAATGAAAACAAAACATAAAAAATGAAGTTTATAAAAATATCACTTTTGACAACCCCCCCCCCCCCCATTTTTAATATAAAAAAATTGATCAAACCTAAACACTTACACATGTTTGAATATTTTATAGGCATATGACCCTTTGTGAACAAATCATTCAACTGGTTTTCTGAGCGGACACAAACAAATATCACTAACCCAGATGCTAAATTTTCACGGAGAAAAAACATATCTACTTTGAAGTGTTTTGTCTGATCATGGAGGACTGGATTAGTTGCTACAAACAGAGCAGCACCACTATCACAATACAAAGACACAGGAAGGTTAACTTGAACTTGCAATGCATTTATAAGACACGTTGCTTCGCATAATGTTGCACACATGGACCTATACTCATCTTCAGTAGAGGACCTTGACACAACATTATGTTTTTTTTGCTTTTCCATGTAATCAATAACTTTCCCATGAAAACACAAAAAACAATTACTGGTTTTCGACTATCAGTGTGTCACACCCTAACCGATGGCGGAAACATCGGAACGAGACTGTAAGAGACTTCAAAACGACTATTTGTAACAAGAATTTAATAAGCAAAATTCATTTCATTACTAAGCGGAAATACAATGTTTGGAAGCAAAATACAACATCTTGTAACATATAATCAAAAGACAATATATGAACTAAAATATAAGTGCGTTTCTAGCCATCCTACTATAGTTCTTTCAACGTGACTCATCAAGATCCTGCAATATATATTTAAGTACATATCAACACAAAAGAGCTTTGGCGAGCATACAAGTTTGAATTACTAGCATAAGTATAAAACGGTATTAAAAAAATCCACATGGCGAAATCGTATACTAAGGCTTAACATTACAATACTAACATGCATCACATTATTGTCAACCCAAAGATTCCACTAGCGTAACTTTGTCATCGCAACGACAAGACCGTTTTTTATAACTTAACGTGACCAGAAGATTACTGGTGGTGTGCTACTCCTATAGCGCTATACATAATGGAGACTTGTACGAAGTTAATGACATAGTATAGTGCAAGAATGGTTTCTAGCATGTATGAATTTGTAAGCATCACATATTAAGCATGTATATGGGTTTGTTTGTTTGTGTCAAGCATGTTTGTATGTGATTGCGTGAATTTAATAATTCATACGAATTGCACCCCAAAAGTGTCTAAAATTAAAAAAGGGGGTCATGTATACTTATGGTTTGCATAGAGATTCCACGAAAGTGAGTTGAAGAGTTCTTGAGCTTGCGGAACATCAAAGTTACCCTAAAAGGGAGACGAAGGTGTGTGAGTTGCGGTTTTGTTTAACGGATTGGATTGGAATTTAAGAGTCAACATATTGTGGATGTAAAAATAAGCATAAACGTATAGAAGTATGGAATCATGAGAATGGTCATACAAGGAGGTAGGATGATTCCATCCATTTAACCTCACTATATGATTCACTAAAACAAAAAATCATCAACTTTGTTGATGATTCTGGTTGGTCATGAACATGAACATATTAAGAACATTGACCTACTAAATCCACAAATGACCAAGTGGGCAAACTAGATGCGTGCATCCTAAGCGTGGAAAGTGTTTGCGAACGTGATGTAGCCTTGTCTTTTTATTGGAAATCATTTGGAGATTTAATAGTATGAACATAGCAAATCACCAAGTGAGGTAGTAGAACAAGTTTGTAAAGCCCAAGCTTCCATGGTTCACACTTTTACCAAAACACAAGTCTCACCATATTGAAGATGGTGAACTTGGATGGTCTCAACACTAGTAGTTTGTCTAAAACCATGTCAAAACATAAAGTTTAGAGGGAGTTTGGTCTTCTAAACTGATGAGAATCAAGCATACTCGAGCTCCATAACCATAGGTTTGGTTAGAAGTAATGTAGGTGCAAGATTCTTACAAGTACAAGATGAACATGAACTTGTATGAAAAGTTTGTTCAAAACAGAAAGTTTTAACCACTTTGGACACCATTTCTTGAGTTGTAACACCTTGTTAAACCATGATGAATATTGAGTAACAATCCTATAGGTTATCCAAGTGATTTGATACAAGAAAACAAGAAGAAAAAGTAGAAGAAGTGAGTTGAAACTCACTTTGAACACAAGAAGATAATCTGCCCAAATCAGGAATTTCTTAAGAGTTTTTGGGTGTTTGGAGAGTGAATTTGAGGTGTAAAATTGTTCGAGAGATGGAGATGAGTGGTATTTATAATGCGGGTAATTAGGGCTTGGCTTTAAATGAGGTTAGGAGGTGATTGGTAAAGGTTGGAGGTGGAAATGGGTGAAATCCGCAAGTTTTTAAACATTCTGCCCGCCAAGAAGGGCTTACAGACCTATAATTTTTTTTGGCATTCAAGGGATATATGAGTGTGTGAATAATATGAATGTGCATGAGTATGATTCCTAATATAATTTAACATCAAGCATAATTTGGTTTCATATATAAAGCAAGTATTCGAGATTGATTAAGTATCATGTATTTATGCGTAAACAAGGGTGAATAAAATGTATTTCCATTATGATAAAAGTCTCGAGATTACGTAGATTGGAAATAAAATATGAATACAAGTTTCCAAAAGTAGAAACACGAATACAACTTTCTAAATAAGAAAAATACAGAAAAGCGAAGCGTTACACAATGCACTTAGCTTAGCCTGAGTCTGCAAATGCAATTAACTCAAACTTTTCACTTTTCCTAAACATTATACTAGCCCCAGGGTGCACCTTTTAAGTATCTTAATAACTACATTGACACTAGAGAATGAGCCAATGTAGGTTTAAAAGGAATATGAGAAAGATAATGCACAATGTAGGCAATATCATGCTTAGTACGAGATAAATAAATCAATTTTCCAACTAATTTTTTAGTAATCATTTATATTAGCAAAGTTTAACTCGTTCTTTTTATTTAAACTTGTTATAACATGATTGGTTCAATATGGCAACTAACAGGTTTACTCTCATTTAAACCATATTAATTTTACAAATCCATGCAATACTTTCTTTGAGAAAGACACACACCCTCATTTGTTTTATTAAGTTCTATACCTAAAAAAAACTTTAACAAACCCAAGTCTTTTATCAAAAAACTAATACTGTAACTTACATTTTTACATTTCTAATCTCATCAACATTATTCTTAGACTCTTAGTTTACACTATATCCTCATAAACCAACAAGACAACAAAAACAGAATTTCAGACATAACAGACATGGAATGATCATACTTAGACTGTTTAAAACCATTTTTTTATCAAACCTTAATCAATTTTCTATTCCACATTGAGGAGCTTGATTTAAACCATACAATGACTTATTTAACTTACAAACTTTATTTTTATCACTTAAATTTAGAACATCAGGCAGAAACATGTTTTAAAAAGTTTCATCAAAGTCAATTCCCTCTTTCTGATTAAAACCTTTAACTACAATCCTAGCTTTATATCTTTTTTACCATTCCTGTAGACCTATATTTAACTCTAAACACCCATTTACAACCAATGGGTTTTTATCCAACAAGAAGATTAATGACATCCCAATTGTTATTTCTATATAATGCACTAATTTTTTCATTCATTGTATACTAATCCAATTAATATCTTTAGCAGCTTCTTAATATGTTTTAGGTTCTACAATTTTATTTACATTAGAAGCAAAGCAAATACTCTTAACAAGCAAGTTAACATAGTTCACAACCCTTTCATACCCACATTTAACTTTCCCCCTACAACATAGTCCTTAAATCTCTTAGGTGTGTTAGATACTTTAATAGATCTTCTTAATGTTATTGGACTATTACTTTCCCCTCATATTGGTTTTGATTCATCTATTTGTACACTGGGACCATCAGCCCTCATAGAACTAATATGATCAACCCTAAGTTGTTGATGTTAAGCCATTAGCACTAGGTGAATCAACTTGGACCTTCTCATCATCAATGGGAATATCACTTAAAAGTTCAATAAGATCAAAAAAGTTTAGATGATTAATTTGATTTGTGTTTACAAAATACTTACCATTAGAATTGAGTTTAAAAGGAAGCATTGTTTCATAAAAGCTTACATCTCTAGAAAACACAAACTTATTTTGATCAAGACACCAAACTCATAAAAACACATTTTCAGTTTTTTTCATCAAATTTATCTGAATTATTAAGAATTGTGCAAAAACATAAACACCAAAAAAGCCACAAATGATGAAATGTGGTTCAAATCCAAATAATATTTCATAAGGAGAATGAAGCAGTTATAACACATTTAGACCACAAATATAAAGGAGCTGACTGAAACACCAAAGCTCTTGCAACATTTAGGAGGTGTCTATGTTTTCTTTCCCCAATTCCATTTTGTTGTGGAGTGTAAGTATAGGAAGTTTGATGAATAATACCATTAGTTTTAACAATGGTTCACATCTGATTATTAATGAATTTAATTCCATTATCACTCCAAAATATTTTAACATTAACCTCAAACTGAGTCATAACAAGTTTCACAAAATTTCATATGTTTCAAACACTTTAATTTTATACTTCATTAGATACACCCACAAAGCTATAGTATAATCATCTAATATTGTCATCAATACTAGAAATCTTGTATGGTCCACAAACATTAGGATGAATAAGATCACCTATTGTACTAGATTTGTGTTCACTTAGTGAAAATGGAACTCCGTATTGTTTTGCATTGTGGAAAATATCACAAGGTTCATTCTATTCATTTTCAGACAAGTTTAAGTTGTCCTTTTAAAACATTTAATACTTGGAAAAAAACTTAACTAAATCTAGAGTGACAAAGCTTTACAATTTTAGTCTTATTTAAACACGCAATAACAAAATTCCTAGCATCACCACAAAAGTACAAGTCATCAGTTTGTCTACTAGTCACCCAGAGAATTCAAAATCCAAGTTTGTCTACTAGTTTCCAGTACTAGCAATTTTATTCATCAAACACAACGCTAAGCTTATTATCTTTAGCTAACTTATGAATTGACACAGGATTAACACAGTATTCATGTATAACAAACACATTTTTAAGAATGACAACATTTGAAATCTTTATACAACCAGTTTTAGTTACCAAAGCATTTGTTCCATAAGGATGCCTGACACTTATTTTATGATCAGAACATCAATTAGATTGAACATTTTATTATCAGACATAACCATATGTTGGTTTGCAACAAAATCAATTATCCAATTTTGACTAAGACTTGAAAAAAAACTAGAGTTAAAGCTATAAATCTTTTTATACCATCCTAAGGATGAAAATACATTAATATAGTTACCTCCAACATTACTTTTAGAGTAACCTTCTCCTTTTTCTCTATTTAGCAATCCAAGAAATTTAGAAGACTGAACAATTTTATCACCAACAGATTTTTCATTTATATAAGGAATAATGGATTTTAATAATCCCAACTATTAGCCGTTGGCCGAGAACAGTCCCAACTTAAAAAATAACCAGTGGTGGTCCCACATTTTCACATATTGTAAACCAATGGACCTTTACTGTTAGAACCTTAATTTCTATTTGCCCCCTTATCCTTTTTGGTTTAGTAAATGTCCATTGGTTTACAATATATAGAAAGGTGGGACCACCACTGGTTACTTTTTAAGTTGGGACCGTTGCTGGCTGTTACACCCTAAATACGTTTTAACCATACGAGACGCAGCGGAAATACCAACTCAAAAATTCTTTATTTGTTGACCATATAACTTACTTGAAGGTTCATTTATAAAATGTTGGACACTTTCTTGAAACGATTTACAACTTTCATTCTTGATTAACTTGTTAAATGTAATACATGGATACCAATTATGAGACCGCTCTTCCCGTACAATCCTTGCTCTTTGACTCGATATTCAACCCTTTTAAATTCCATAGTAAAGATAACTCCATGCAACCTGCAACCACCACGTACATTTGCATTATTAATATTTGGTGACTTCATTCATAGTATTAAACATTCATTATTAAATAATCATTCCATATTCTTTCTTTTCATGAAATTCTTTTTGATTATCTTTCCATGTATGATCTTGCATCCCAAATGTCAATCTTCAAATGTCATCAATAGTAAATCTGCACTTTTATTTCATTCTTTGGACAATAATTAGTAACAAATTCATCATCAACAACAAACAATTAACATCACATATCCTCTAACCTATTGAAGACCCACACCTTCACATAAGCACATAACATTGAACCACATTTCCACAAGTTGCGAATCTCAAACATATAAATATATATATATATATATATATGTATGTATATATATATATCCATTCTTTGGTTCACGTTTTGATTTAAAAACCATCAAAATTGAACCGTGAACACTCTTATTCTTGACAATGTATATCTAAGTTTTGGTATATTCAAAAAAAAGAAAAATAAATGAATATGATTTTTAGTACACATTGTATATTAGGTTAGAAATTCATGCATTACATGGGTTAAAAAATATTAAATACTTAGTAATTAAGATTTAGATTATAAAACGATATTTTGAGATAATATATGATTTAGAAATTAACCTTTTGATATTAATAAGAAGAATACACAGGGTGAAATAAGTTTAAAATGTTAGGATAAAATATTATTACACATGGTGCAACATACATAGAACATAGAAATGGTTGTAGTCGTACAACGTTCGTATTCTTTTTGGTTTTTATGTTTTATCATGAATGGCATCATCATGCACACAACAGCTGTTGAGCCAAAATATACATGCATTACTTATTGTGGAGAGACTAGTGGCCAGTATGGTGATGACATGATGTCATATAGTCGATGTTCCTTCTTGTACAAACTTTATTATGACTTATGAGTGCATGGGTTTGATTTAGATGATGCAGCTGGTTTTTCATGATGAGTTTAATTTAATGGATTAACGCAATTATTTTGAAGAAGTCTATGATTAGAGACTTAGAATCAGCACATATGTCAAGTCTCAATCCACAATCAAACCGAGTAGAGAAATAAAATAAAGAAAAGAATTTGTGAATAACTCTCACGTATATTAATCGAAAAATAATTAAAAAAAGACTACATTTCTCTTAAATTTGATCAAAACTTTGATCTGCTTAGAGTAGAACTCAATTTTCTAACTAGATAATAATAGAATAAACCGACATGTATTTATCTAATATGCCGATTGTAAATTAAATATAACCCATTTAATTTATCTCTAATTAACATAACCCGCCTCATTGGCTTGAGGACGGGAACTGCGTCGAACAACGTGGGTCACGAGAAGGATTATGTCGTTGATCTTATTTCTGTTAATCGAATTCGATTGATTTGGTCAAATTTTCTCTTATCCAACGGAGAAAACAGTTTGTGGTTCATTAATCATTACAATAAGTAGCATCCATAGGGTTTGGCATTTTAGGCTTGGGGTTTTTCGTGTTCTAAAGTAATTCCATATTGGATATATGTAGAAAGGTAGCATATTGTCAAACATCAAGCTGGTGTGGATTATCAACGTGAAATAAAAGGTTTCATATTTACGTGATTGTTTTGTACCCTACTTATTGCCTATAGATCCCTACTTGAGGAATTTTATTTAAGGATTTTGAAAGTTGTTTCACGCTATGTTTATAAATAAGATACATCACCTTATATGTCGAATCTATAGCTAAAACGGCAGTGCGTTACTAACCTTGAACTCGGCAAGTCCGGTTCAGATTCTTCCTCTCATCATTGTGGTGACGGTTCCTCTTGCAGGGTATCGAGTATTAGGCTGCAACTACATGAAAATCTAGTTAGAGGGCCCAAGGGGGTTTACCCCGAAGGCACTCCAACACTCAAGTCAGTATCATATCAGCCGTGATAACGATTATAAGTGCAAATGTAAGTATAGTTTAGAGAGAGAGGGGGAGCATGAGTTGTAAGGATGGAAAGTGTGCTCCCCAAATGGGAAGTGAGTAATAAATTTTTCCTCCAATAATATTATGCCATGTCAACTTTCCACTTCACTTCCCATTTAAACTCAAACATTAGGGGTGCTTAAACACATGTAGAGTGGTAGATATTTAAAAAAACAAGAAAAATTTGTGATTGGTGGGGCCCACCATTAACCCCCCCTCTCCCTCTATCTCTTCTCTTCCCGCATCGGTGAGTATTCACCGCGACAACCCCTCCTCGCTCACTGATTGAAGGCTGGCGGCACCTCCACGTGCGGTAAACCTAGGTCACCAAGGTGCCCCTTCCACCCTAAGAGAGAAGGGGGAGGAAGATAACCTGCTCCTTTAAGTGAAGGAGTTTTCTTTATATAGTGGGGACTCTTGGGCCTTATCCTTAATAGGTTGGCCTAAGAGTTGGCTTATTAGATCCAGGCCCACATGAACCTACCAAGCATGTGAGGAAAGCCTAAGCGGGCCCATACCCAATCACCTATAAAGGAGTGACCCAGACGAGGAGCATAAGCGGGCATTCTCGTGGACAAGTCATCCCTAGTCCAAGCCCATTCACTTATGGATGGGTGTAGGACTTATTCTAGTCCTTGAAAATCTAGGCGGGTTGCTTTCTGCTTCTTAACTCTCACCCTATCTGACAGGTAAATATAGTCTAAGGCACGTTATGCCAAACTGTCACACCCCGAATTTTCAACCATACACCAGTGGGCCGGGTGGGGAATATCGTAACGTAAGTTGATATCATCATAGTCAATTAAATACAGCACAGCGGAAGTCTTGGAGTTAAATTACTATTACAAACCAAATGTTCAAAATATGAAAAATAATAAACAGACGGCTTGTAACGAAAGATCCACAGGCGGATCATAAAATGTACAAAAATGTATAACAGACTTTGGGCAGATCTAAGGATTTTCAAGATCCTCTTATATCACTACCAAGCCATGATTAACGTACACACCACTTTGTTAACAGATTCACATGTTCGTCCATATATACAGGGCCCAATACAAAACCCGAGACATGATTAACGTACACACCACTTATGAACTCACGAAGGAGTTATCCCCAACAAGTGTGGGTAGTTGCATTTGAGCGTCTGTCAGGTGTATGCCTACACCCCGCGCTAAGGTCGTGGCCATTATCTAATGTAATGAGCCGAGGATATCCAGGACACGGTAGTTAACCCCCGATGTTTAAGTTATCAACAAAACCGATTAAAACAGAACATGCGGATTTACTAGCCACTAATCGGGCATTGATTTATCCCATTTCCGACCAAGCGGTAATAATTTACCGTATCCCAAGTCCGTATAGGGAAAATAAGTCAAGAGTATTTACCTGAGCTAGTCTTCTTTTAATTTCAATAACTCAACCGTATGCAAAAGTACTTAATTGCAGATAGCATTTACCGGAAGGCTCTAGTCTAGATTATGGTATAAGCTAACCAATTAAAATGCTAACGGTCTTAATTTAAGTCATAGACTTAGACCGACTAGCGTAATGGATCAAAAACGGTACGATACGCTAGATTAAGCGATGACCGGATAGAATGTAGTTTAAACCCAACAAGTACTTAAGACTTGTATAATATGGGTAAACAATTAACATTCTGGAATTTGAGATTAAAATGATAAGGTTAAACCCGTTTCGGTTAATTTTCGTAAACTAGTTACATATACTTAACCGTATGCATATAAGCGATATCGGGTAACCGGATGAGTCATGAACAAGTTCTAAATGTCATTATACTTTAAATAAGTTGTAATATTAGTAGGATATCAACTTACATGCCCGAAAAGGTTTTGAAACGAGATTATGCCTTATAAGGGCGTTTTGGTAATTATATGTCGTATAAAAGGAACTTGCGTGTATTATGATGTTATGATCGTAAACATTCTGGAAAAATACTTAATTTGTGATATAATATCAGTAAGATAGCACACATAAGTGTGGTTTATGGTTTAAGACCAAACTATGCACCGAAAGGGCATTTTGGTCATTTAAAAGTATAGTTTACGATATTATACTAAAATCAGTTTATGATCAGAATATTAACATCATAATATGTTAATTACATTAACATATCAGTAGGTACTTCATTTGCAAGTTCATTATTGATTAAAACCTTGTTTTATGTAAAAAAGGGCATTTTAGTCAAATTTTGACATTTTACGGAACTTGTAAATAAACTCTAGATTATGTTTATGATCATGTAATATAACCTCAGAGGGTTATGCTAAATTGCATTATGATCATAATGTGACCTTAATACAGAAGTTAACTAATCTAAGTTGGGTCAGAATCGAAAGTCAAAGCAGAAGTCAACTTCACGACTTTCGGTTGCGAACCGACTCTAGGACTGAAATTGACGGATCAAACATGTTCCCACATGTTCTGATAATTATTACCCACTTGTTAAGTGTCAAAAACATGTTTATAACATACATAAACTCATATTATGATTTTTATGAAATCTGACCCGTTTGACTTTTTAAAACAATAAACTTTGACCCGTCAATTGGCCTAGTAAACGTGATCTTTAGGAGGTGCCCCTTTAAGGGGTTAATACCTTCCTAATTACGATCACTTAGCCATGTTCATTTCGAACAATGGCTGGACCATAATGGTCTTAACCGAAAGTCAAGTCATTTGTCGAAAATGCTTGACTTTTGGCTATTAAAAGCCTATAAAAAGAAAAGAGCAGAGATGGAGCACTTACAAGTGATCCAAGGGAAACTTAGAACTCAAAGGGAAGCTCCCAAATGGTCAGGAACTTCCAAGAGTGTAATAGAGAGGAGAATGAATGAATGAGCAAAGAATGAGTAAGTTTAGGTTGCTATTTATAGTGTAAGAAGTGCAAGGAGATGGAGCCATGTGTTAGGTGTGTTGTAGGATCATTACATGTGTCCAATTAGGTGTCAAGAGCTGGTGGAGTGTGGCAATTTGCAGGCTAGGTGGCTTCCTCACAAAGATTTGGGGTTTTTAACACATCTAGTCCCTCAAATATAGTTTTATTAAATGTCATGAATTGTCCCTTGACTTATATTCTATGACATAATGACACAACTAGTGCTTTATGTTCAATACGAGATGTATTGAAGAAGGGTACGAATAACCGAAAGTTAACGGGTGTCACACTTAGGTGTTATCACGGCTTATAAATGTTTACTAGCTTATACGTGAAAGGTACGATACTTATGGTTTCATGGATTAAATTACCCAAACTAGTAAAGTTAGAGGTTTGGTAAAAGAGCGGAATGCTCGAGGATGGTAAATAAAAATATATCCTCTCAATCGAGAGACGTTCGGGTCTTAAGGTGGCTTAGTAATATAAGAAATATGAAAATAACGAAGCTAGGGGTCTCTGGGAAATTTTCTAAAAGTTAAAAATATAGAAAAATATAAGGTTCAGGGGCTCGCCGTAGGCTACGGTCGCCTGACCGTAGCTTACGGTCAATGTTATTTTGTTTCAGCAACATCAGACTGTAGTCTACGGTCCTAGACCATAGGTTACGGTTAGTTATACATAACATTTTTGTGAATTTTGGACTTGTTTTAGGTTTAGTTGAGTGGCTAACCTTTGAGGTATGATCCGAGTGTATGTACACGTGTTGATATATTACCGAACATGAATTTCACAAGGTGTTACATAATCCCTTCATTGTCCAACATTAGCGTATTTTCAAGATTAATTCCTCTCGTCCAACTAGTGGCTCATATGAGAGTTAGGACTTCGTAAAGGATCACTCAGAGGCTCAGTATAAGCATGTTGACCCCGATGTCACTCAGAGGCTGGGCATGTTGACACTAATGGTCACTCAGAGGCTAAGTTTAAGCATGTTGACACTACTGGTCACTCAGAGGCTAAGTTTAAGCATGTTGACACTAATGGTCACTCAGAGGCTAAGTTTATGCATGTTGACATCACAAGGTCATTCAGAGACTTAGTTTGAACATGTTGACGCCTTCGTCCTTAATGGACTTATTATAAAAATAATGACACGTGTCACTATACTATTGGACACAATTTTACTAGGTGTTACATCCTCACCCCCTTAAAAGAAATCTCGAACTCGAGATTTTATTCAAAAAATATGGGGTACTTTTGTCGCATAGTGGACTCAACCTCCCACGTATACTTGGGGCCTCGAAGGGCATCCCACTTAACCTTTACTATAGGTATCTTTTTCCTTCGGAGCTTTTAACCTGTCGATCTTCGATCGAAATTGGTTTTTCAACGAACCTCAGGCTTTCATCTATTTGTACATCTTGATGTGACATTGCTAGCGACTTATCGGCTAGACATTTCATTAAATTAGATACGTGGAACACATCATGGATTCCATTTAGCTCCTCAGGCAGCTTGAGCTTGTAAGCTACAGAACCGACACATTCGATTACCTCGAATGGTCCAATATATCTCGGGCTCAACTTGCCTTTCTTTCCGGGGTGATACCTTCAATAATACTTTGTCCTTTATTTGGAACTTAAGAGGTTTTCGCCTCTTGTCTGCATAACTTTTCTGCCTATCACAGGCAGCTTTGAGATGATCACGGATTTGTATTATCTTATCCGTGGTCTCTAAGACAATCTCAGGTCCAGACAGTTGGCTTCCCTAACTTCAGCTCAACAAACAGGCGTTCTACATTTTCTCCCATACAAGGCTTCAAAAGGAGCAGCCTTGATACTTGTATGATAACTATTATTGTAGGAGAATTCTATTAGGTGTAAGTGGTCATCCCAGCTTCCACCTAAATCAATCACACATGCCCTAAGCATGTCTTCCAATGTCTGGATAGTACGCTCACTCTGACCATCAGTTGCGGATGGTAAGTCGTACTAAAATTTAATCGTGTACCTAACAATTGTTGGAAACTTTTTCAAAAGTGAGATGTGTATCTAGTATCTCTATCGGATACAATAGATACCGGCACACCGTGTAGGGACACAATCTTGTCCACATACAACTTTGCCAACTTATCAGAATTATAAGTCTCTTTAATTGGCAAGAAATGTGCTGACTTAGTCAGCCTGTCTACAATGACCCAAATCGTGTCATTGCCACGTTTGTTCTTAGGTAACTTGGTAATCAAATCCATAGTTACCATTTCCCATTTTCAGGTGGGAATCTCAAGCTGTTGTAGGAGTCCTGACGGTTTCTGATGTTCGCTTTAACTTGCGAACACGTTAGACACTTAGCTACATAAGTGGCTATGGATTTCTTCAAACCCATCCACCAATAGTTCTTTTTCAGATCTTGATACATTTTTTCACCACCTAGGTGAACTGAGTATTTCGAATTATGTGCTTCTTAGAGGATTAGTTCTCTAAGTCCTCCAAAATTGGAACCCAGATTTTTCCATTGAATCTAAGGATTCCATCTTTTCCAGGCGTTAACTGATCAACAGTTCTGCCTAATCCCTTATTAGGAATATTAGCCTCTAATACGGCTTGCTTTTGCGCATCTAATAACTTCTCATTCAAGCTACTTTTGAGCTCAATGCTCTTAGCATTAATCCTAATGGGTTTAACTCGTTCCTTGCGACTTAAGGCATCAACAACTACATTTGCCTTGCCTGGATGGTAGTGAATCTCGCAATCATAGTAATTAAGTGTTTCCATCAAATGGCGCTGTCGCATGTTCAATTCCTTCTGATTGAACAGATGTTGGAGGCTCTTATGGCCAGTGTATATAATACACTTTGTACCATATATGTAATGTCTCCATAACTTAAGTGCAAATACAACAGCACCCAATTCCAAATCATGGGTGGTGTAATTCCTTTCGTGCACCTTTAATTGTCGAGATGCATAAGCAATCACTTTGCCTTTTTGCATTAGCACACAGCCCATGCGAGTGTGCGAGGCATCACAGTATACGAAAAATCGTCAATACCCTCAGGTAGAGATAACACAGGAGCATTGCTCAACTTGTGTTTCAGAATCTCAAAAGATTCTTGTTGTTTTGGACCCCAGTTAAACTTGACATTCTTACGGGTCAAGGTAGTTAAAGGAGTGGCTATCATCAAAAGTTCTCAATGAACCTCCTATAATAACCGACCAATCCTAAGAAACTACGAATCTCCGATGGAGTCTTGGGTACTTCCCAATTCATTATGGATTCAATTTTAGTGGGATCCACTTGGATACCACGCTCACTTACAACATGTCCAAGAAATTGGACTTCTCTAAGACAAAACTCACACTTAGAGAACTTAGCATAAAGCTTTTCTGGCCTTAGTAATTCTAGGATGCACCGAAGATGTTTCTCATGATCAACTTGATTACGAGAGTAGATAAGTATGTTGTCTATGAAGACAATGACAAACTTATCTAGGTACGGCTTGCAGACTCTATTCATGAGATCCATGAATGCTGCAGGTGCATTTGTGAGCCCAAAAGGCATCACCAGAAATTCGTAATGACCATAACGAGTCCTGAAGGCAGTCTTGGGAACATCCTAACTTCTAACCTTCAATTGATGATATCCTGATCTTAATTCGATCTTAGAGAAGTAACCAGCTCCTTGAAGTTGATCGAACAAATCATCGATACTGGGCAGAGGATAACGATTCTAGATTGTTATCTTGTTTAGCTCTCGGTAGTCAATGCACATCCACATGAAACCGTCTTTCTTCTTAACGAAAGGATAGGAGCTCCCCAAGGTGAGGAACTAGGCTGAATAAATCCTTTTTCTAAAAGTTCATCTAGTTTCATTCTTAATTCCTTCATCTCTGTCTAATAATCCTTTTTCTAAAGTTCATCTAGTTTCATTCTTAATTCTTCATCTCTGTCGGTGCTAGCCGATACGGAGCTCTTGCAACACTGCCAAGCTCCAGGTAGGATGTCAATCCTAACTCTACTTGCTATCTGGAGGTGACTGGTAATTCCTCAGGGAAAACATCCGGATATTCCGAGATGATGGGCAGGTCTTCAATGTTTGGCTTAGGCTCGTTAATAGTTACTTGTGCCATGTAAATGACACAACCTTTCCCTAGACACTTGGATGCTTTATATAATGACACTTTGTCTGGCAATCCATAGTGTGAATCTCCAAGGATGGTGAGCATTTCACCAGATGGGGTTTTAATTTCGATGAGTTTCTTATCACCTGCAATGCGGGCTTGGTTATGGGATAACCAATCCATGCCTAAGACTACATCGAACCCCCGCCAATTTCATTGGCAGAAGAGAGATTGGAATTAAATGATTCTTAATGGATATAAAACATCCATCAAGAATGGAAGATGTTGTTTCTAAGGTTCCATCAGCAAGTTCTACTTCATAAATTATGTCTAGATTCTTATGGGTAAGTTTAATAGTTTGCTAAACTTATAGTCCACAAATGACTTATCCGCACCCGAATCAAAAGAACTTTAGCAAATATGTCATTAATGAGGAAAGTACCTGTTATGACATTATTGTCATTAACGGCCTCCTTAGCATTCATCTGGAAGGCACGAGCATTTCCTTTCTTGGCTTCTCCAGGCTTTGCCTCATTAGTTCTGGGATTTTTTGGGCAATTAGGCTTAATATGCCCTTTCTCATTACAGCCAAAACAAATGACATCTTTAAGATTTTTGCACTCGTGGGTTTTGTGCCCTTTCCTTTTACAAATACCACAGGGTTTAATCTGGGGGTCGGTATTGCATTGCCCCCAATGCCTGCGGTTATAGGTTTTGCACAAAGGTCTATCTTCAGACCTATGCTGGTTCTTCTTGAACCAAAATTTGCTTTCTTTTAAACCTTTGGGAGTTATCATCCTCCCGCTTTCTTTTCCTGTCAGTCTCAGATTTGACTGACTTTGTCTCACTAGATCAAGGGTGGGGAAAGAGAGATAGGTCAACAGCAGACCTATAGGTACTAGGCTGAGCAGCCTTTACCATGCCCTTAATCTCGGGCGCTAACCCATTAATGAAAACGCGCAATGCATTTGGTCTCAGGGGTGATTGGATAGGAAACTAACCTAAATAGGGAATTGAAATCGGAGACGTACTTCCGACAATCTAGGTTTTTCATTGAAAGAGACAAGAAGGTTGTCTCTAATTTCTCCACCTCATGAGGTGGGCAGTAAGTTCCCTTAACAAGGTCCATAAACTTGGACCATCCCAGATTATACAGGTGTACCTTACCTGTAGATTGAATCATAGCTTTCCACCAGATTAGGGCATCGCCCTTAAAGGATTATGATACATACTTGACCACATCCTTATTAGCACAGCCGCTGATATCTACGATTGTCTCCATCTCATCTAGCCAGTTCAAGGCTTCCACTGCTCCCCTTTCTCCATTAAAATATCGGGGCTTGCAGGAGACAAAGTATTTATAGGTACATCCGTCTTTAGAAGAACGAGACTTATCATTGAATTCTAGTTCTTTGGTTCACTCTTCGCATTTGAAGAGTGGACAAAGCTCTCCTTTCGAGCTGATGATGGTGGAATAGATAAAGGTTTGGAACGAGTAGCGCTCACTTCCTTAAATTTCTTCATGGCTTTTTCCATGGCTTTTCTGACAGCTACATCAATGCGAGCTTGGAAATCATCATTATTGATGGCTATATTTTCAGCTTTGTCAGCATTATTATCACAGCGACCACTTTGCGGCTCATTTGAGTTAGCCATCTCTGATGTTTGGGTACTATATACCAATTTAAATTTTATATTAGCCATGGTATAATAACCATATAGGCTATAAAGTTCGGATATATAAATCCATTGCCTATTTGAACCAGTGTGCATGGAATCACAACTGTCAGGCTTAACATTTTAAATGAATGTTATCTATATTTGGCCTAGGTCTCAAAAGGACCATCAAAGGCAAATTACAATTTGGACATAGTCCATATATTATTAGACAGTCGGATCGTAATGTCACAACCGTCATTGTCATCAGACAATTATAAATAGCTCATAGGTTTTTCACGAAGGACATTTAAAATATGGCCCAAAGGCATGTCACTAATGGACATGTGATTATGGCACACGGGCCTGTCACTAATGGACATATGATTATGGCACACAGGTCTGTCACTAATGGACATTAATTATGGCACATTGGCCTGTCACTAATAGACATTAATTATGGAACATTGGCCTGTCACTAATGGACATATGATTATGGCACATAGGCCTGTCTCTAATGGACATTAATATGGCACATTGGCCTGTCACTAATGGACATAAAATATGGCACATTAGCCTGTCACTAATAGACATAAAAATATGGCACATTGGCCTATCACTAATGGACATAAAATATGGCACATTGGCATGTCACTAATGGACATAAAAATATGGCACATTGGCCTGTCACTAATGGACATTAAAATATGGCCCGTAGGCACTACATCACTAATGGATGTTTAATTATAGCCCCAAGGGCACTACATCATTAATGGATGTTTAATCATAGCCCCAAAGGCAATACATCACTAAGGATGTTTAATCATCGCACTGATGATATTAGCCGAGATAAAATTTGATCAAGTAGGCTTTATAAGGTTAGGACATAGTCCATTACCTAGAAGGCTAGTGTGATTCCTCAAGTCACACTACCAAGAGTATGAACATTCTTGAATGTTAACATAAGAGTACCTTAATGGTTGATTAATAGTCCCGGTCGCATTGACCTTAACGACTTGGAGGCTTGAACTTAAGTCCACCACCTCTGGATAGAAGGATAACTTCCCTTAACTATCATGATAGAAGACCCCTTCGTACTTAACTATCATTTATAAATTGGCCAAATGTGTGGTCTGTGCCACTTGGCTAATCAACCATTAAGATCTTTTTGGAATTATATCGCAGAGCATAAATTTCGAGTAAAATCGAGACGCTCGTTTGAAGAGGATGAATACATATATATAATTTCAAAATACTTCATTAAATGATAATAGAAAGTACAATACTTGAAATAAATAAATGAAACTGATTGTCCATGCAAGGACTAAAAGAAACAAAAATGTCCACGTAGGGACTAAAGAAATAACAATGTCCTCGCAGGGACTACATATAATAGAAAAAGACTTCATTCGTCCTTCTTTCCCTTAACCAACTTGGAGAGCTTCTTGAAGAACTTATTTGTCTTCTTTTCCGTCTTCTCCGCTTGTTGCTGCATTTCTTTCATTCGTTCCAAGGCCTCGTTAATGGCCTCGAGTTATGGCGGAGGTTGTGGTTGTGGCATCATAGGATACTGGTACCCATAAGTTGGATATCCAGTAGGTGGATAAGCAGGTGGGAAAGGAGATGGGTAAAGTGCGTTATGCATGACCGCTTGCATATAAGGGTCATGCGAAAGTGCTTGATAGTCTACCAATGTAGACGGGTTAAAAGGATCATATCTAGACGTGTCTGGATATGTGGGGATTGGGTTACTATACCCCGATGGTGGTGGTTGAACCACTGATGGTGGTATTAGTTCCACCACAGGTGAAGCATTGGAGGGTCCACCCATTTGTGGATCCTCTTGAATGGTTGGGTAAGGTTTGGGCAAAGGTGGCAGCGATCCCGACCGTTGGCCCGCACGTACCGACATACGTACTCCTCTTTTTCTCCTTGGTGGCTCAGGTGGAGGTTGGGGTTGGTCCATGGGTTCCATGTGGACATCTTCCTATATGGGAGGTGGTTGAGAGTGATGGGAAGGAGTATTAGCAAAGGCAAATTAACTCCAATATTGGTCCCATTCATTAGGACCTTGATATAGAGATCCGGCATAGGAGTTGGAATCGCTCGAGATTTCAATAGGATGCGCGTTCGATCCTAATGGCGGCATCTCCGGGTCGGAGTCTTCGTCCATTGGGTTCGGTTGGTCCAACTGATTTTGGTCAGCTGGAGGTGTGTTGAAATAGTGATTAGGGTTAAATTCTTCATGGTAAGAGTGTGAATGGGAATGATGGGAATGGTGAGAATGGTGTGAATGATAGGAGTGGTGAGAGTGGTAAGAATTTTGGGAATGTGGGGGCGAGTGTCTATGAGAGACAGAGTGTCTCGTTGGTTTCCAAGGAGACGAATCTCCTGATTCTTGGTAGGAATCTGAGTTGTGAGGTTGTGAAGGGATGCGCCCCGATGGTCCTCCCGTCATTGGACCTTTTACTCTTCCACTATGTCCTCTTACTCTTGGCGGCATTTTCCTGTTAAAAATCAAATTTAAAACAATACTAATAACTTAATAATGAGATGAGTAATCCTAGGTCAAATCCTAGACTCGAAAGTCTAAGGAATGTGCTTGTGTAAGTTTGAGATTAAACACAAGAAGGCTAGTGTTTAATTCTCTCAAACGTTGGCTCTGATACCAACCTGTCACACCCCGGATTTTCAACCATACACTGGTGGGCCCGGTTGGGGAATATCGTGACGTAAGTTGATATCATCATAGTCAATTAAACACAGCACAACGGAAGTCTTGGAGTTAAATTACTATTACAAACCAAATGTTCAAAATATGAAAAATGTTATACAGACGGCTTGTAACGAAAGATCCACAGGCGGATCAAAATGTACAAAAATGTATAACAGACTTTGGGCAGATCTAAGGATTTGCAAGATCCTCTTATATCACTACCGAGCAGCTTCCAGCCTATTTCGTATTGTACCTGCATCTTAGTCTTTTGAAAATACGTTAGCTTTCGATGGTAAATACACCGACTGACTCATTTTGAAAATTTGATTTAAGTGCATAGGGCACAAAATCTTTTATAACTTGGGAAAGTTGACCTTGCAACCTTGTTAACAGATTCACATGTTTGTCCATACATACAGGGCCCAGTACACCCGAGACATGATTAACGTACACACCACTTATGAACTCACGAAGGAGTTATCCCTCAACAAGTGTGGGTAGTTGCATTTGAGCATCTGTCAGGTGTATGCCTACACCCCGCGCTAAGGTCGTGGCCATTATCTAATGTAATAAGCCGAGGATATACAGGACACGGTAGTTAACCTCCGATGTTTAAGTTATCAAACAAAACTGATTAAAACAGAACATGCAGATTTACTAGCCACTAATCGGCATTGATTGATCCCATTTCCGACCAAGCGGTAATAATTTACCGTATCCCAAGTCCGTACAGGGAAAATAAGTCAAGAATATTTACCTGAGCTAATCATCTTTTAATTTCAATAACTCAGCCATATACAAAAGTACTTAATTGCAGACAGCATTTACCGGAAGGCTCTAGTCTGGATTATGGCATAAGCTAACAAATTAAAATGCTAACGGTTTTAATTTAAGTCATAGACTTAGACCGACTAGCGTAATGGATCAAAAACGGTACGATACGCTAGATTAAGCGATGACCGGATAGAATGTAGTTTAAACCCAACAAGTACTTAAGACTTGCATAATATGGGTAAACAATTAACATTCTGGAATTTGAGATTAAAATGATCAGGTTAAACCTGTTTCGGTTAATTTTCGTAAACTAGTTACATATACTTAACCGTATGCATATAAGCGATATCGGGTAACCGGATGAGTCATGAACAAGTTCTAAATGTCATTATACTTTAAATAAGTTGTAATATTAGTAGGATATCAACTTACATGCCCGAAAAGGTTTGAAACGAGATTATGCCTCATAAGAGCGTTTTGTAATTATATGTCGTATAAAAGGAACTTGCGTGTATTCTGATGTTATGATCATAAAAATTCTGAAAATACTTAACTTATGATATAATATCAGTTAGATAGCACACATAAGTGTGGTTTATGGTTTAAGACCAAACTATGCACCGAAAGGGCATTTTGGTCATTTAAAAGTATAGTTTACGATATTTTACTAAAATCAGTTTATGATCAGAATATTAACATCATAATATGTTAATTACATTAACATATCAGTAGGTACTTCATTTGCAAGTTCATTGTTGATTAAAACCATGTTTTATGTAAAAAAGGGCATTTTAGTCAAACTTTTGACATTTTACGGAACTTGTAATAAACTCAGATTATGTTTATATCATGTAATATAACCCCAGAGGGTTATGCTACATTGCATTATGATCATAATGTGATCTTAATACAGAAGTTAACTAATCTAAGTTGGGTCAGAATCGAAAGTCAAAGTAGAAGTCAACTTCGCGACTTTCGGTTGCGAACCGACTCTAGGACTGAAATTGAGGATCGAACATGTTCCCACATGTTCTAATAATTATTACCCACTTTTTAAGTGTCAAAAACATGTTTATAACAACATAAACTCAGATTATGATTTTTATGAAATCTGACCCGTTTTGACTTTTTAAAACAATAAACTTTGACTCGTCAATTGGCCTAGTAAACGTGATCTTTAGGAGGTGCCCCTTTAAGGGGTTAATACTTCCAATTACGATCACTTAGCCATGTTCATTTCGAACAATGGTTTGGGACCATAATGGTCTTAACCGAACGTCAAGGCATTTGTCGAAAATGCTTGACTTTTGGCTATTAAAAGCCTATAAAAAGAAAAGAGCAGAGATGGAGCACTTACAAGTGATCCAAGGAAAACTTAGAACTCAAAGGGAAGCTCCCAAATGGTCAGGAACTTCCAAGAGTGTAATAGAGAGGAGAATGAATGGATGAGCAAAGAATGAGTAAGTTTAGGTTGCTATTTATAGTGTAGAAGTGAAAGGAGATGGAGCCATGTGTTAGGTGTGTTGTAGGATCATTACGTGTGTCCAATTAGGTGTCAAGAGCTGGTGGAGTGTGGCAATTTGCAGGCTAGGTGGCTTCCTCACAAAGATTTGGGGTTTTTAACACGTTTAGTCCCTCAAATATAGTTTTATTAAATGTCATGAATTGTCCCTTGACTTATATTCCATGACATAATGACACAACTAGTGCTTTATGTTCAATACGAGATGTATTGAAGAAGGGTACGAATAACCGAAGTTAACGGGTGCCACACTAGGTGTTATCACGGCTTATAAATGTTTACTAGCTTATACGTGAAAGGTACGATACTTATGGTTTCATGGATTAAATTACCCAAACTAGTAAAGTTAGAGGTTTGGTAAAAGAGCAGAATGCTCGAGGATGGTAAATAAAAATATATCCTCTCAACCGAGAGACGTTCGGGTCTTAAGGTGGCTTAGTAATATAAGAAATATGAAAATAACGAAGTCTAGGGTCTCTGGGAAATTTTCTAAAAGTTAAAAATATAGAAAATATAAGGTTTAGGGGCTCGCCGTAGGCGTAGGACGTAGTTAGTAATGTATTTGTTTCAGCAACATCAGACCGTAGCCTACGGTCCTAGACTGTAGTTACGGTTAGTTATACTAACATTTTTGTGAATTTTGGATTGTTTTAGGTTTAGTTGAGTGGCTAACTTTTGAGGTATGATCCGAGGGTATGTACAGTGTCGGTATATTACTGAACATGAATTTCAAAAGGTGTTACATAATCCCTCCATTGTCCAACATTAGCGTATTTTCAGATTAATTCCTCTCGTCCAAACTAGTGGCTCATATTTAGAGTTAGGACTTCGTAAGGATCACTTTAGAGGCTCAGTATAAGCATGTTGACCCGATGTCACTCAGAGACTGCGCATGTTGACACTAATGGTCAGTCAGAGGCCAAGTTTAAGCTTGTTGACACTACCGGTCACTCAGAGGCTAAGTTTAAGCATGTTGACACTAATGATCACTCAGAGGCTAAGTTTATGCATGTTGACATTAGAAGGTCATTCAGAGACTTAGTTTGAGCATGTTGACGCCTTCAGTCCTCAATGGACTTATTATAAAAATAATGACACGTGTCACTATACTATTGGACACGATTTATGAGGTGTTACACAAACTAATGTATTTTGTTGTCCTTGAGGCAACCTTTCATTTAGCATTCAAAATAGCAAGGTGACTCCTCAAGTAGGTAGCACAATCCTTACTTCAATCTATGCCTCCTTGAAGGCACTTTAACCAATGTACTCGTTCGAGAATACTATTCTTGAGAGTGTTCATGCTATTTAGACTGTCTTTGCATGTTCTTCTCAAGGGCATTTCAATCGAGGTACTCGTTCAAAAGTAATTTCTCTAAGAGCATCGGTTGGGATACCTTGTTTTCCATGTTATGCTTTTTGTTTGGCGCCCCTCCGATAAGGGTTTTTATCTTGCTTAAGTGTTAAAGCTTTTTCATGAATTTGCTTTGTAACTTGTTTACGCCATTAAAGCTTTCTATAGGTCGCTTTGTACTTTTTTAAGTTGTTAAAGCTTTGCATAGGCCAGTTTTGTACTGTTAAGTTGTTAAAGCTTGCTACAGTTTTGTAACTGTTAGTTGTTAAAGCTTTGTATAAGTTTGCTTCGTAACTTGCTTGAGTTGTTAAAGCTTTGTATAAGTTTGCTTCATAACTTGCTTGAGTTGTTAAAGTTTTATATAAGTTTGCTTCGTAACTTGCTTGAGTTGTTAAAGCTTTCTATATTGATTTGTAACTCTTTTAAGTTGTTAAAGCTTTATGTAGGCCCGCTTTACTCGTTTGAATTGTTAAAACTTTTGTTGGGCCTTTTGTCCAATAGCGTCTGGGCCACTTGGGTTTTCATATGCCTGCTTCGGCATTTTTGGACGTAGTCGACTTAGTCCTAGCCCCACGGCCGGGCTTTGCCTTGTTTAGATTAAGGCAACATGTCTATATGCATATGTACATGTTCATTTTGTTGTAAGACCATCCGACATGTCTGCCTAAATGATCATGTTTGACCCATTAGTGGGGTTTCATACCATTTGGGTTTTTTCTTCTTCGAGAATGGGTGGCATCTTCTCCTTTTGGAGAGGTTTTGTGAGCCCTTTAGAAACGTTGTTATGTAGAAGGAACCTTTATACGCGAGTCCTATTAAGGGATCCTTCCTTTCCTGGAGAGATGTAATTCTCTAAGAACAAATCCCATGGCAAGAGCATCATCTCCTCTTGGAGAGACTTTTTCAAACATACGTGACCCCAGGATGGGGTTTTTCACCTCTGGGGGATACTTTCCTAAAACCAGGTGGCGTGGAAGGGACATGTTCTTTTCAGGGAATGAAACTTTTCAGATATGAAGTTCTTTATAGGAGGACTCTTCCTTTTTAGAGAGGAGTTGTTCACACTTGTAGCCTCAATGGAGAGTTACATTCTTGCTCCTGTAAGAAACTTCTGACACTTAATCCCATGGAAGGGGATGTTCTTATATTCTTGGGCGAAACTTCCTCAAGACTTAATTCAATAGAAAAGAGATGTTGTTTTTCATGGAAGGAACTTCTGAAATACTTAATTTCATAGGAGGGAATACCTTCCTATTCTTGGAAGGAGCTTTTTTAAGACTTAAATCTCATGGAATGGATAAATAACTGTTCAAGGAAAGAACTTCTGAAATACTTAATCTCATAGGAGGGAATATCTTCCTATTCTTTGAAGGAGCTTTTTCAAGACTTAATCCCAATGAAGGGATAAGTTACTGTTCAAGGAAGGAACTTCTTAAATACTTAATCTCATAGGAGGGAGTTCTTCAAGACTTAATCCCAAGGAAGGGATAAGTTCCTGTTTAAGGAATGAACTTCTGAAATACTTAATCTCATAGCAGGGAACACCTTCATATTCTTGGAAAGAGCTTCTTTAAGACTTAATCTCAAAGAAGGGATATATTCCTGTTCATGGAAGGAACTTTTAAAATACTTGATTCCAACGAATGGAATATTCTTCTCTTCTTGGAAAGAACTTTTCTTAGACTTAATTCCATAGAAGGGATATGCTCCTGTTCTTGGAAGGGACTGCGGGGTAGTTATCCCACAGAAGGGGTTCTTCCTTCTTCAGGGAAGGGTCTAAATATGTTGTCCGGGTTTGCAGTCCAAAGATTCTTCTTCCTTCGAGGAAGGAGCTAAATATGCAGTCTGGGTTTTTCTACCTATTTGTGTGAAGAACTAATAATGCAGTTCAGGGACTCTTCCTCCTTCGAGTAAGGAGCCTAAATACGCAGCCCATGCTTTTCCTTTCTTTAAGGGAGGAACTAGTAAGGCAGTCCAAGGATTGATCATCCTTTAAGGAAGGAGCCAAATATGCAGCTCAGGTTTTTCTACTTCTTTGCGGGAAGGACTAATAATGCAGTTCAGGGACTCTTCCTCCTTCGAGGAAGGACCCCAAATACACAACCCAGCTTTTCCTTTCTTCAAGTGAGGAACTAGTAAGGCAGTCCTGGGATTGATCATCCTTTAAGGAAGGAGCTAAATATGCAGCCCAGGCTTTTCTCCTTCTTTACGGGAAGTACTAATAATGCAGTTCAGGGACTCTTCCTCCTTCGAGGAAGGAGCCCAAATACGCAACCCAGTCTTTTCCTTTCTTCAAGGAGGAACTAGTAAGACAGTCCATGGATTCTTTCGCCTTCAAGGAAGGAGCCAAATATGCAGTCCATGTTTTTTTTCCTTTTTCAAGGGAAGGATTGATAATGTAGTCCTATGATCCTTCTGCATTCAAGGAAGGAGCCAAATATGCAGTCCATGCCCCTTTTCTTTTCTTTTTTTGAAGGAAAAACTAATAATGTAGCCCGTAAAAATATATTCTTCTTCCTTTAGAGAAGGAACTGTATATGCAACCTAAGTTTTTCATTTCTTCATGCACCCCACATGAAGGGATTTCTTTTTTCCTTTAAGAGAAAGTATAAGTATCGATATTTCTTCGTAAAGAGAGTCTTCATTTATATAATCTTTTGGAAGGAGGTTCTTCTCTATATTTTTTGTAGAGATCTTCGAGCATGAGAACTCCTGAGGGGGTTTAATCCCTTCTTGAGGCGGTAATATAAACGTCAAGATCCTTTCTATTATAGAAGTCTTTAGTATACCATGCAAGCTTCCGAGTTAGTATTGTCAAACGTAGTTGGTACTACTTAACTTATAAAATAAGTTATGTGAACTTCCTTATTCATTGCCCGATCATCCAAATGTCCTTTAGCCCGACCGTCTAGACAATCGGTTGCAAATAAAGAATATAGTTACTTTTGATGAGTACCAAAAGTCTTGAAAATCATAATTACTTTTATTGAGTGATGTCTTTGCCCGGGACATAATAGCATCCAAGGATGTGAGAGCCGATAGATGTATCCGGCTATACAATATGACCAAAATCTATAAATCTTCAACAGATGACCTATCATCATGGTGTTATACCATACTAGTCCCCCAATTCAATGCTGCTAAACTATGTTAGGCATATTGAAATATGTCATAATGGACCTTAATCATTGTCAATAGATAAAAAAAGTGTAGACAACTTATGGCATACTACTGCCTGTAAAGGCTATTCTTGTTTACACTAATGTTGTGCGAAACATTATCCTTCCTCGAGGATGTTTAAGGAGGTCGTAGCCCTTCGGCGTCCTCGTTTCGCTAACAATGGTCGAATTAGATCATGAATCACTGCTACAAGGTCATTATAGTAGTGTATATAAAAAATAAGCGTTAAGTGATTTTAAAGACCAAATTAAATATAAACGCTTGGAGACGTAATATCGGGTGCACACTACCCGCTTCTATATCAGCTAAGCGATAACTTCTCATGCAATTATACTTGTGATCTGATACTGGCTTCCATAACGGCTTTTAAGCGTTTAGTATCAAATATATAACATTGTAAATGTTATATGACATTTGGTGTTCAAATAGTCAATGATCACATGCGTGACATCTGAGTTACTCATGTAAAATAGATATATGAGTTGTACCATGTGCATAACTAGTTGTACATCACGTTTTGTTACTATAATAGTATATGATATATATCAAATTGTCTATGGAGGTAGTGCAGTACCTTAGCATTGCCATGATGAAGGCAGCATGTGCCTTGTTTCTCTTTTTTTTTTGTTCTAATAAGCATGAAAAACACGATATCATAAGCATAATGGGATGCATGGCACCCGGTTGTTTGTGCCACCCGTTCCATTTGTGTGTTGTCAATATCATTGCCCGCACTTAAAGAAGGTTGTACCGGAGCGAAGATTCCCTGGCAGTGGTCGATATCGAAAAATATTTGCCGGGAACCGGCCTCGTTTGCTTTACTTCCCCGTATGCTAAACGAAACGGGCACCTAAGAGTTCTGACATGAAAGACTGAAAAAGGAGCCTTAATTGATTTCACCCTTTCAAAAACGAATTTCACAAACACTTTCTGGAGTATTAATTGTTGGGTGGCCTATAAGTGTATGAGCTAGTGAAGCCAAGATCTGTCTAACGGTTGTATGCAGAAAGAACCAAGCGGAAGGCCGTGAAAAAACGTCACCAACTCTTGCTGTGATTAACTCTTAGAGCCATAAAGAAAAAGAAAAACAAAAACGTTTGGCTTTGAGGGCGACTATTTATGGTTGTACTCCATTGTATAAGACTTGACCGCTCTTTCATCTTTTTAGGCCTGGTGTCACGCAGGAGCTGCTGGCTCATTGCCGGGATTCGACGGCAGCTGGCCAGGGAGGTTGATTGTTCGTCGGGCAAAAGAAGACTCAGAAATAATATGTGAGTTTGGTGGTGACACGTTTCGCTGGTGTCATTTCTTTCTTGAATTTGGAAAATGGGCATATGGGAATCTTCTGTGTATAATGTTGATAATTGTTTTAAGTCATGAACTTGGTGTTTTTATCCATTTTAAAAAATATTATAAATTTATTGTGTGTTTATGAATTTTTATGATGTTTTTACCCTGGTTTAAAAACACCATCAAATCTACATAAAGATACCCAATTTCAAAAATACCATAAATTTTTTTTTTTTGTGTTTTTTTCATTCATGGCCTTTCAGGCTCTGTATAGTTTTGTTAACTGTGTTTTTATTATTAGTAAATAAATATATAGTTGTCATCCATGGTGTTTTTTTATTATAACGTTTTATAATTCACGCACTCCTGTTAGAATTTTCATCATTAACCATATAAACTTGTAGTTCAACAAAACATCATAAGCTTATAGTTTCAAAACACCACAAATTGTTGTTCTAAAAAACACCATAACTCGCAGTTCTAAAAACACCATAATCATGCAATTCTAAAAAAACGTAGTTTAAAAAAAACTATAAACCTTCAGTTCTAAAAAACACCATAAATCTGTAATTCTAAAAAACACCGTAATCTACTATTGTAAAACACCGTAAACTTTTTGCCTAAAACACCATAAACCAACTATATTGAAACACCATAAATATGCAGCTATAAAAAATAACCATAAAACACTCAATTCTATGAATATCCACAAAATCACCATAAAATAAAAAAATGACATAAAAATGTTAAAAAAACATCATAACCTGTTTTTAAAATGACAAATGCCATAATAACATAGTTAGAGAAAGACGTCATAAACATCTAGTTAAATAAAAACATCATTAAAAATCTAGTTTATTTTTTCTTTAAAAAACATATCAATAGTATACTTGCTGGAAAGATTAAAAAAATGTTTGATTTTATTGTGTAATTAAAAAATATTAACACACAAAAAGTTATGAGTGTGTAAAAAAGATGGGGAGATAGAATGTGGCTTGCATGTGTATGTTCTTTGTGTAATTAAAAAATATTAACACACAAAAAGTTAGATAAAAGACTATGATTAATTTTAAAAAACCCGATGTGTTTGCTAAAGGATGACTCTACATATGACATACACATGTTGACGTGATTTTATTACTGATATTGTTGGACCTACAAAAACAAAAAGATGATTGCAAAAGCCAAAACATGCTACCTTGATCAAGAAAAAAACAAGTTATGATATGCATCTTCTCTCAAAGATAATGAATCTTGAACACTAACAGATCATATGTTTGAAGACTTCAAAGATTTGTTGAAGACAAAAAAACATTGTTGAAGACGAAGAAAAGTTTGTGCAATGGCCAAAGCCTTATTGAAGACAAGACACTGTTAAAGAAGAACAAACATCTATTTTGACCAGTACAAATGTTTGGATCAAGCAACAGAGGTTTAAAGAACAGTCCTTACAATGTAACAATGTATGCTTAAACAGAAGTTAGGAGTCTTAGAACAATTGTTACATTCCATCAGATGTTTTAGCATCAGTAGAATTTTTCTGTTAGGAATTTTAGATGTCGCTATAAGAATAATGTTAGCCCTGATTACTAACATATATTTGTACTTTGTTATCTTAGGGTCGTCCCTGAAAATTCTTAAGAATTCGAGGGTCTTTCACGAATATAAAAATGGTCCTTAAATGATTATCCCCCCTTTGTTAATTTGCCGCTACTTTAATTTTCAGATGTTCAATCTATTTGTTTTTTAAATACATTTCAATTCAATTTTAAAACATATTAAGTTTAGCTGAGTTAAATAAGAATTAAGCTTACTTGTTTACATAGGCTTACTTTAAATATGATAGGTTAATGGGTAAAAAAATCGGTTTTAACTTTCTAATTTAATTATTATTTTGTAAAAAGGTTGTACGTATAAAATATTAAAAAAAACTTCCCTTGAGCGGTCGCCAACTTCAGAAATAAAGCATCAAACTCTAAATTGGGAATAAAACCCATGACCACTCCTTTGGAGTTCTACGCGTATCACCCCAATATTTTATAGGTTTGTTATTTATTCCTACAAAAGGAATATAAGGCATTAGAGAAAAATCTAATTATGGCTGTTAGTGGTTGAAGTGTGTAACTATATTTCATCAAAGTTATCGATTACATAAACATAAAACACACAATATAAATAAATATCAAATTTTCTATGACGTTAGGTAGTTAAAGTGCGTAATTATATTTTGTCGAAGTTACCGATCCCATTACGTGCGAAAGCTCGTGATACCAAAGATACTTATTAGGGAAGAATATAGTTTTCATGGCCGGCGGGAAATCAAAGCATGTAATTAAAACACATAATATATATATACACACACGTTATCCCATATAGTAGCCAAAGTGCGAAATATTGTCTTTGGGTAGTCAAAGTGCGTAATTATATTTCGTTGAAGTTACCATACCAAACTTTTATTTTATCTTGAATACAATATTGTTTTTCAATAAAAAATTATAGCTCAATTTTGAGAAGATATTTTAACCAAATATGTATATTTAGAGTTTTAAAATAAGCTAATGAAAAGAGTTATTATATAAACCAAAATAAGTTATTCATAGATAGCCACGTGAAAAATTACAATTGAGGATAACATATTCATCTAATTTATACTTGATAAATTCAAGTTGTTTTTAAAATTCGGTAGATTCAACCGTTTGGCTGCTTCTCTATTTCTCGTTTTCTCTCTATTTCACCTTGTTGTAGCTATTGTGCTGACTGGTTAGCCCTCCGACTTTCTTCCCACAAACTACACTGCCATACTTTATGTCCTTTTTCTCTTTTAGGACAATCATCGTCTCGTCTTCGTTGCTTGGCGCCTGAATCCTAGCCACCAATAGTGGTTTGACCGGGGATGGTGGCCAAGAATGAGTAGGGGTGCCCTAATACGAGAGAGGGTGCGTTCGTGTGAAAAATTCATGTTTAACGTATGAGTGAAACAAAAAAAAATATTTGAAGTTGCCACATGCCCTAACGAAAGACTGCCACGTGGCTTACTAGGGTGAAGTTACTATTCACAATTCTATGTATTTTGTATATATGGATAATGATATTCGTTGGATACCTATTAGATCGCCTTATGAATAGGGGCGCCACTAACATCCATTGCATTCCCAATGTCGACGTTAACGAGGAAGAAAGTGAGACCCACTCCAATCTAACTAGTCACATTTTTTATTTTAATTTTTGTTTTAGTTATTTCACTACAACTTGTTATTAGGTGTTTAATTATTAATCAATAACACATAGTTTAATTTTCAAGATTACATAATAAATTAAATATACAATTTTATTCGAAAAAACAAATTTATGTAATCAAACTAATATCACATAATACCATACCCATTTTAAACCCATAAAATTTTATATAGAAAAAGAAAAAATTTTTACCCATTCCAAATGCTTCAGATACGTTCCAAACTTTATAACTAGTTACCGTTAGCCCTCTTCTATTGACTTATAAATTTCAAAACACATACAACCATAAACCCAAAAAAAAAAAAAAAAACACAAATTCAACATTCGAACTTTCCGCTGAGTTGAACCCGTCTTCTCGGTCATCCACCAGAGCCTCATCATGGGCCCGTTCTCTCAGCGTCGCATCAACCAGTTTCGACACCAGTCGCCGGTTAGATTTCGATTCCAGCAACAATTCCAGTGACGCTATTGGGTTCTCTGAGCATTTGTCTCAGCGCCGTGCGAATGATTTGCGAGTTTTCACGTTCAAAGAATTGAAGTTGGCGACTAAGGGTTTTAACCGGTCGCTTGTGATCGGTGAAGGTGGATTTGGGTGTGTTTATAGAGGTGTTGTTAAGGTCGCTGGAGATGTCGCCGGTGACCGGAATTTGGATGTTGCTGTTAAGCAGTTGAGCCGGAATGGATTACAGGCATGGTTTTGTTTTCTTTTCTTTTCCCCTTTTGCTTTTTAATATTTTTGGGTTTTTGTTTTGATCATAAATAAACCATTAATTTGGTGGAATCACAAGTTTTCATATAAATTAATATATAAAAAACCAAGCATACATTTTAATTTTAATTTGGGAAAATTAAAGAAAAAAAAGTTAAAAGGTAGAGTAAAAATGTTCAAAGATACATTTGGAAATTCAGCAGTCTTAGGGGTCTCAACCTGGCTAAAAGGTGAAAAATGTCAAAATGGTCCTTAAGTTTAGTCATCTTTACTTGTTTCATTTTGAATGACTTTTTTTTTGTATTTGGTCATTTAGGTTTGCGTTTTATTATCATTTTCATCCTTGAGTTTGGCAATTTACTTTAACTTCCGTCCCTCGAAATTTGGCCCAAAGGGATGATAATTACAAAATTTCAAACTTTTTGGATTGAAAAGGCCAAGACGAAAATGACATTTACTCAGACTAAACCCTAGTCGTCTCAGCCAGCAGAGCCGATCCGACGGCTTTAAATTGTGTGCTAAATTTCCTTCTCTATTTTTAAAAAAATTTTAGTCAATTTTGACTATTTTGGTAACTTTCACATTTTTGAAAAGACAATGGCAATTTTATAAATAAATGAATGTATATATGGTTCATACTTCATAATATACATGGTGCTTACAGTTGCTAGAATTTTTTGAACTTGTCTTCGAAAGGAGTTGAATTTACAAGTTTCATAGCATATTGTACACCTCTTTAATGCAGGCTTTTGCTCTCATATGGACAATGTAGTGGTTGAACTAAACAATTAGGTCTATGTAGTAATTGGTAAGATAGATTAACAAACTTTAAAGTGTCTTTTAGCTTTTTAATTAATGTAAGTTTGTTTTGCATGGCAACTTACTTTGGTGCCTAATGATACAATAATTGAGCATTTTCTCAAATGTAACCATCATAAACAACTTTAGGCCACATAATTTGTTGTTTTTCATTTTGTTTTTGTATGAGAGGGAGAATTTATTAGTTTTTGTTTGTTAAAAAGTGCTTAGAGATGCAATTAGTTGTTTTCAATAAGTTAGATTATTTATCTATGCTGGTAATCTTTTCTTTAATCGTGTCGTCTCTGACCTGTTAAACACGATAAGATATGTTTAGCCAGCCTTAATCCTATGCGTTTTTGATGAATATTATATTTTTCAAGAATCAACTTGTGACAGTATAATTATTAAAGATTATATGATGGTTCCAAGCACAATTGCTAGCAATAAAGATATTTTAGCATCTTGTGGTTGATATAAATATGAATATGTCATGTGGGGATGATACCTTATGACTTTTCAGTGAATATATTGGGCCACTTTTTTGTTATCTTATGGATGTTGCTTGAAATTACATTTTCTAGTATTCAGGGTCATAAAGAGTGGATTAATGAAGTCAACATCTTGGGGGTAGTCAACCATCCAAATCTTGTAAAGTTAGTAGGATATTGTGCAGAAGATGATGAAAGAGGGATCCAAAGGCTATTAGTGTATGAGCTTATGCGAAACAAAAGCGCAGAAGACCACTTATTGGGTCGGGTCGGTTCCACTCTTTCGTGGATTGCGCAAGGTGCAGCTCGTGGGTTGGCTTATTTACATGAAGAAATGGATTTTCATGTGCATAATTATAAGGATACATTACATTTTACATCCTTTAAGTTACAACAAAATTTCAGACGTTATCCTTTAACTAACGAAATTACAACGGATGTCCTTTATGTTTTAATTACTTTACAGCGGATGTCCTTTATTTTTGTATTCTTTCTAGAGAGAAGATATACCGTCTGGAAATAAATTAAAACATAAAGGGTATCCACTCTAATTTTATTAGTTACAGGACACTGTCTGAAATTTTGTTAAAACTTAAAAGACGTAAAACGCAATTTGCCCTAGTTTTAATTTACTTCTTGTTGGATGATTATTTAAGAAATTAAAAGATTCATTTATTATATATACTTTTTATTTGGTGTAGTTAATATTTCGTGACTTCAAAACTTCGAATATTCTTTTGGATGAAGAGTTTAATCCAAAACTCTCTGACTTTGGCTTGCCAGACAGGGTCCAGCTGCTGGACTGGGTCATGTATCAACAGTTGTAAGCTTTTCTCTTTCCAATCTTTTGATCACAAAAAGTCAACCCAATAGTTTTGTTTTTTTCTTTTAGAATAAATATGTAACAAGAATTTCATTGTGAAAATTACATTAGAACCCAATTAAAGGTGGCAATTTCTAACACATTTATTTATGAACGGGTCAGTTTTGGGTTGTTTCTATGTCTAACGGGTCACATTAGTAAAAAGTTTTTAAAAACTTGGTCGAATACACTTTGGAGTGCAAACGAGCCGAGCCGAGCTCAACTAGCCTTGAGCTCAAGCTTGTTTAACTTACAAAGCTCGAGCTCGACTTCTTTATTACTTATTAATTAAATTGTATTAAATATAATTATAATTATATATATAATTTAGGTATTTTTTCATAATTTTATAAATAGTAATTATTATTTAAATATATTAATTTAAAAATTATATAAACAGTGGGCTCGTTTAGGCTTGCGGGCTGGCTCGAACTCGATAAGGAAAGCTCGGGTTCGTTTACTTAACGAGCTTGTTTTAGGCTTCGGCTCGAGCTCGAGTAGTTTGGCTCATTTACACCCTTAAATACACCCAAAAATTATTTGTTTTGACCCGTTTCTCATCTTGTCACCTCAGTATTGTACCGTAATCAGTTAAATGTTTTGTAGTACTAATAACTAACACCACCATTTTCTGTTATATGATCTTTTAAGGTTGTTGGAACGATAGGTTACGCAGCACCCCGAGTATATTCACACGGGTAGATTAACATCAAAAAGCGACGTTTGGAGCTTCGGGGTGGTACTATACGAGCTTATCACTGGCCGGCGAGCAGTAGAGCGAAACTTACCAAGAAACGAACAAAAACTAATAGAATGGGTGAAACGTACGTTTCAGACTCAAAAAAGTTTCATCTGTTAATGGACCAACGTCTCCAAGGAGAGTACTCGCTGAAATCGGCCCGAAAACTTTCCTCTTTAGCCAATAAATGTCTTACAAAGAACCCAAAAGCCCGGCCCAAAATGAGTGAAGTGGTTGAAACACTTGGGAAAATCATCGATGATCTGTCACCACCACAAGCTCAAAATGAGCCCGAACTTGTACCTGAGACCGAGCCCGAACCTGAGCCCGAGCCCGAATTTTTTACCGAAGAAAACGCAGAGAATATCGTGTTAAGAAAACAAGGTGGAAATGGGAATAACTTGAAGAAAGTTTTCGATTTTAAGGAACTGAGGAATAAATCAATTGGGAGATTTGATTGGAGATATTGGCGACCGGGAATGATTAAACACAGTTCATGAAGTTGAAGATCTTTTGAAGATTTGTAGATATAATTCTAAAAGATTTATCAACCATAAGAAAAGATTATTGTGTGAAGTGTTCAAATGTCTCATTTTGTTTATATCTTTCTGATAACTAGACAGGCATGGTTTATTTCTGGTAGGTGGAGTGTTTATGGTCCGGTTCTGACCAAAATTCTAGGTCGAACCGCTTAAACATTTTTGATAAAACGACAAACCAAACTGATTTCTGGGCCTGTTATGACAAAACTTCATAACGGTTGGCTTTGGCAGGTTGTCCCGTTTTTATATATTTTTTTTTCACAGTCACATACTTAAATGATAAAAGATTGTTCATTACTAGGATAATACATGTACATAATTACATACTTAAAAAATGAAACACATTGTAAATGATTGAGTTTGAATGACCTGTTTGTTTTTTACAATAACCTGGTTGTTTTTCACGGCTTGTACCAAGGGCGTAGCTCCTAGTGTTAATTTTACCAAAAATTCCTGAAAAAATATTTTTCGTAGTGTAAAATATTGAATTTTTAAGAATTCAACCCCCAATGATTTGGATTTTGAGAGTTTGGCCCCACTGATCTTTTGTTCAAGCTTCACCACTGCTTGTACCAAGTTTCAAACCATGATGAACCGTTCAACTGTCAAACTGTGAACCAAACCGTTTGGATCTCAAACCGGCTAATCAGTTTCTTCGGCTTTTATACACCCCTAGTTTTATGGCTACCTTACTTTCGACCAAAATTGCAAATTTAACTCAAAACGATCAACATGTTAGAACAAGATAAAGTACAGGGATGACTTTATAAGTTACTTGAATTTAGAAATAAGTTCAAATACAAATCGGGTCAAGTATTAGTTTGATACTTTGATGGTCTCTCCGTAAACCTATTTAGATTTTAGCCCAGATAACTATACCATTATGGACCATCAATAAAATGGGCCGATTAGTCTTCTTATCTTCACGTCACTTGCTATATAGAGAAGCTTGCGATCTGGGATATGCGGCGGGCCCGCTACTGGTGGAGGCAGCAAGGACACTGGTGTTCTGTTTCCTGGGCCGGGTTCCATGACTCGAGTGTCTTCTCGGCCGGCCTGCTTTTGGATCCTGAAGTCGTTCGAGCTCTTTGACCACTTCCGACATAGTGGGCCTGAACCTGGGCTCGACTGATAAACATCGTAGTGATAAACTTGCAACAGCGTGGGCTGCTTCCGGTGTGTACTGACCTTCAAGACGGCTATCTAAAATGCGAAAGAGTTTACGTTTGTGGGCCAGGTAAGGTTTGGTCCACTCGACTAAACTGTATTTGCCTGGTGGTCTGGTTTTGTCTACCACTCTTTGCCCCGATAACATTTCAAGAAGAACCACCCCAAAACTGTAGACGTCACTCTTAGACGTCAAATGACCTAAAATGAGACAAATGCCCAAAACAAAAAAAAATCATTAGAACAAAAAATGTGATTTTTGACACGAACCCATTTGCACAATTTAGTACCAGTGGCTAGATACTCAGGAGCTGCGTATCCGTAGGTCCCCATGACCCTAGTCGAGACATGGCTCTTATCACCGGTGGGGCCATCCTTGGCTAGCCCAAAATCTGATAACTTTGCGTTGTAGTTCTACATGATCATTACATAAGGAACGATACATCATTTTTTGGTTATTTTAACTCCAGATAATCAATTTCAAAACACAAATCCAAACTCTCTTATAATAAATACATTCATTATTATTTTTCAACAACAAAACGTACCGAATCAAGCAACACATTAGAAGTCTTGAAATCACGATAAATGACTTTTGTTTTCGCATTGTGAAGAAACGCAAGCCCTTTAGCGGCCCCAAGAGCGGCCTTTAGACGAAGACTCCATGATAGAGCTTGAAAGTAAGATCCTCCTATTGATCAATCATGCAAAAAAATATTTTTTCTTTTTTGTCTTGTTTATACAAATCCAGAAATCTATAATATAAAACAAACTCACTCCTGAATAAATGATTTTCCAAGCTTCCACGAGGCATGAATTCATAGACTAAAAGCCTTTGTTCGTCCTCCAAACAATACCCAATCAGTTGGACAAGATTTGGGTGTGAAAATTGCCCAAGATAATTCACTTCTGCCTAAAAATCCAACATAGTATATGATGAATTGATTCATGATCACTAAACATATACATAATTACATGTTCAAAAAAATAAATAAAAACATACAAAATAGAAAAGGTTGAATGACCTGTTCCAAGTTTAAACTGGACTGAACCGCTAAACCGTTAAATCACACACTAAACTCTTAAACTGTGAACCGAACCGTTAAATTGTTAACTGTAAATCAACCCCCTATAACCTCAAACCGGCCTACTTCCTTTGGTTTTAGACGGTTTTAATGATTTCTAAACACCCTAATATGATTTAGAAGTTTATACATTAAAAAATATTTTGTTACCTGTCACCCATTTCTTTTATGTTAGATAACTAGGTTATAAACTCGTGTATTATATGGGTTGAATACAGAAAATATTAAATAGTTAGCAAAAAAAAAAGTTAGGAATTAAAGCAATATTTTGATGTATGATATATTTACAAAAATACGAAATAGAATACAAACGGATGAAATAAGACAAGCGCATACATAAATTTTGGGTTGACATAGTTGTGGCGCATGTGACAACCATTCAGTTATTTATTAGGTATAAATAGATAAATTACAGATAAAACAAAATTGAACCAATGACTACTTTTTAAAAGTAGTCATAAAAAGAGTCTCACCAGCCATTCCCTGTGACCTTGAAAACTTTCTTGATTAAGCTTTTTAACAGCAATAACAACTCCTGTTCCGGGCTTAGCAGCAGCAGAGGAATGCTCATCAATCCAACCTTTGAAAACCGACCTGAACCCGCCTTCACCCAGCACGCTATCGGGTCGAAAATTTCTTGTGGCCAATTTTAAATCCGAAAAGCTAAAACTTTTCAAATTAGATGACTGCAAAATCTCGCCTTCACTTCGGGGAGTTGGTGTCACACATGAAACCTTGCTACTATTCGAAGGGCTAAGATCGTTAACATCTGAATCTGACCCTGAAATCATTCACAAAAACTATTCAATTCAAATTTATTCACAAAGTTATTTAAAAAAAATAGTGTACGCCAATATGAGAGAGGTAAATCACTTGGGCTCGAGATTTGATCCTAGATATCCACAACATATTCCCACCTATTTACCACTGGAGTACTATCGTGCGACAATTATGTTAACCATACAAATTCCATCCAAAATCATTCATTTAATTTGTTAAAAATTCGAGTTTTTTTTAATCAAACATTTTTTATCAAATCAATATGTAAAAACATTTACAAGTGGCAGGAAAGTGAGCAATAAGTTACGCAGCAACCCTCTTTTAAATAGCAAAACCGATCAAAATAAAGACGAATTCAAGATTTCTTCACAAATTCCAGGGTCTAAAAGATAACAAATTTGCTATAAAGTTACCTCATGAAATGGGCTCTTGTCTTTGATTCCAGCACTAAAACAAACACCCATTGAGATTCATGATAATTTCACTGACCCAAAGTTCTTGAATTTGATGGTTCAAAGAAACAGAGGACTCACAGGATCTTCATGATTAAGCAAATTTAGTAATGAAAACCTTGGAAATAAAGATGGTATTAGATTAAACACACTGAAATGAAATAAACCCAGAAGGGATTTGTCACAATTTGGTTGAAAATTTGAAGTCTGTGAACAGAGAGAGGGTGGTTGATAAAAGGGGTGGTGGATGAAGGTTGGGGGAGATGTCATTAATGGGGGGGAAGCCCTTTACATTGATGCAGATGGTTTCTTGTATATTAATTTATAATAGCAAAGTAAATCATATGGCAAGTTTTGGGTCCATGCAAAATCAGCAATTCAGGGATGATTTAAGGTGAAAGTGATTGCTGGTCAAATTGTATATTTTAAATTCTAAATTTATTAATAAAAATATATTTGTTTTCTTCTTTATCTTTCCTTTTAAAGAAATTAAAAGGATATTGTGTAGAATAATTAATTCGAGAATATATAATAAAATCAAAGTCTATTGTATCAAAACTGAATGTCATTTTATCAAATTTTGATTAGTTTAGACGGTAACAACTCATTTTTTCACTAAGGCCTGTTTGGTGAATTGGAGTCTCTGACCAAATAAGAGGTTTCACTTCTCTGAATGGTTCAGTGATTCCTTAAAGCTGAATAGTTAAGAGTTTGAAATTCTCATTCAGATGTCGAACCAAATATAAAAACCTATGATTAAATTAAGCAACCTCTGATTGATTCCATTTAGATGCAAACAAACAGGACCTAAGTACTTCTATTGTAAACACTTACAAGGACTTAATGTATCAAACCTAAATTGATGGATTATATTTTTTAACAAGGTTAGATAATTTAATGTGGGGAACAAAATTAGATTAACTTTTTAATATTTTATTTATTGGCGACCTAAACTTATACTATATGTCCCTACCATTTAAGACGGGTATCATTAAAACATCTTGATACCAATATACAGTTACATTGTTTCGATATTTTTTAACATAAACTTATACTATTTGTCCCAACCATTTGCAGATTGGTTTTTGTAGTATTTGGTTTACAAAAGTTAGAATCATCATGGCATGGAAAGAAATTAATTACCCCGTATGTTAACATTTAGTATTTTATCTACAATAATTGTAGCTTTTATATTTACATAACTCAGATTGATTTTCGTGTATTTAAATTCTTTTTATAATCTAAAACATATTGGAATTTAGCAATTAAACAAATCCAATCAACATGCCAAGTGTTGTCATGGTTAATTTAGCTGGCTTTTTTTGGCTGTTATAAATCATAATAATATTCTCATATTCTCCGCATTGTATTTCACTAAAAGTAGTCTCTAGACATAACCGTCCTTATACAAAGATTGTTTTCAAAAGAGAATTGCAATTCAAAACCGAATATAAATGGACCCAAATTTGTTTGTCTTTCTAATCGATAAGATACAAATTGTTTGACAAGTATATACATCACAGACACCAGCTAAAAGTGTGATTACAATATAATAATCTATAAAATCACCATTACTATAACAAGAATAGATCACCATTATAAGAGTCCCCAATGCATGTTTGTCTTTGTTTTTTTTTTTTTGCTGGAGACGGGCAAAGCCTAGGTAGAGATAAAGTGGAGTTGTTTTTGAGAACAACAATATAATTAGGGCGGTTATACCTTATAACAAGTAGTAATCTCCTACCCCTTACGCTCCGGTGGTAGTGTAATTTCTTTGAAAATTTGACATTTTTTCGATTTTGTTACCCTTATATGAATTTTTTTTTTGAAACGTTACCCCTATAATTATTTTCAAGATCCCCACTGAGTATAGTTAGTTCCATCTGTAGAATTGTATGGTTCAATCCTTGTCTTTCTCATTAATTTATTAACTATATATACACCATATAATCCCTTGACTTGGGGAGAAAGTAATTACAAATATTTACACATAAATATACTTCCTAAAATACATGGGAATATATTTTGGTATATTCCATTACACCCACGCGTCGAAGCAAGAGGTGGCCGAATGTTGAGACTGGATCTGAAGTCTTTGAAAAGAATCCGTGGAAAACCTTTGGTGAAGATATCCGCCACCTGGTAAGCGAGTTGGAGTGTGCATAATGCGGATAGTACCACGCTGAACGTGCTCACCACAAAATGAATGTCTAGTTCGATGTGCTTGGTGCGTTGATGCTGAACTGGATTCCCGGAGAGATAAATGGCACTGATATTATCACAGTAAACAAGGGTGGCCATTTTCAGAGGGTGGCGTAGTTCAAGAAAAAGGTTTCGAATCCAGCAAATTTCCGCTACAACATTAGCGACCGCTCGATACTCGGCTTCAGCACTGGACTGTGATATAGTGGACTGACGTTTGGAAGACCAAGAAAGTAAATTCAGACCCATGTACACACAATCCAGAGGTGGATCGACGAGTGTCTGGACATCCGGCCCAGTCGGCATCAGTATAGGCTCGAAGAGAA
Source organism: Scalesia atractyloides (assembly GCA_947069175.1). Classification (NCBI taxonomy): domain Eukaryota; kingdom Viridiplantae; phylum Streptophyta; class Magnoliopsida; order Asterales; family Asteraceae; genus Scalesia; species Scalesia atractyloides. Next base: position 15,016,317 of record CAMTDV010000002.1, read on the forward strand.
TAATCGGGACATGCGGATAACGTCAGACCATATGTTGATGTGCCCTGTATGTAATGTATAATGTGTTTCAATGCGTTCCAGTGATCTATCTTTGGGGTCATGCATAGAATACAGATTTGTTGAACGTCATAACTAATGTCAGGTCGGGTGAATGTAAGGTACTGAAGTGCACTTGCCAAACTGCGATAAAGAGTAGGGTTGTCAAATGGAGCACTGGAGGTGGTGCTGAGCTTGGGCTTGGTGTCAGCTGGTGTAGCTACCAGTTTGCAAGATTGCATACCAGCGCGAGCAACGATGTCTAGTGCATAAGAGCGTTGTGACAAAAACATGGAGTCACCTGTGCGGGATACAGTGATCCCCAAAAAGTAGCTAAGAGGCCCAAGATCTTTCATAGTAAATTCAGCCGCAAGGTGGACATAAGCTGTAATCAAAGCCTGTCAGAAGATGTAGTGAGTATTATATCATCCACGTAAATGAGTAGGTAAGCAATGTCACCCCCGTGGTGATATGTGAAGAGAGAGTTGTCGCAACGGCTTTGAATAAAACCAATTGAAGCAACAAAGTCTGTGAACCTCTGGTACCATGCCCGTGGTGCTGTTTGAGGTCATCAAGAGACTTTTTGAGGCGGCAAACATAATCCGGAAAATCCCTGTGATGGAACATATAGACTGTTTCAGTAAGGTGCCGTGTAGAAAGGCATTAGTGACATCCAACTGATGAACTGACCATGACTGTGATAAGGCCAAAGATAAAACGGTCCGGAAACCATCGGACTAAATGTTTCCCCACAGTCCACCAATTTCCTGATTACGCCCATCACACACCACTGTGCCTTGTGCCTTTTCAATGTGCCATCAGACCTATATTTATGACGAAATAGCCACATGCTACGTATAACATGCATGTGAGGTTGTCTCGGGACAAGTTCCCAAGTCTTGTTTTTAATTAAGGCATTAAACTCATTAGTCATGGCATTACACCAATCTAGGTTAGACAAGGCAATTTGGGATTTTTGGGGATGGGAGAAATGGTTTCGGCGGAAAGGTTAAAAATCTGTTTAGGTTTGGTGATGCCAGACATGGCTCGAGTATGAATGGTCCGGGTAGGTAGAAGTGGGGGCCGTGGGGTTGGGCTGTGGAGAGGCGGTGAGTGATGTTGGGCCGATTGTGGGGATGGTACCGTGGGTGTGTTTGGACCGGGATCTGAAGAGTGGTGAGGTTGTTGGGCCGTGGTAGGGGAAGAGAGGGGCGGGTTTGGGTTTGAGTTATCAGGCGAGTATGGAGTGGGCGCGGAATGGGCTGTTGGAGAGTTCAGGTTGGGGTTGTGATTGGTCGGTTGATGTGTAGTGTGGGATGTAGGTGTGGTGGTCTGTTGATTGGAGATGTGGGAATATGGGCTTAAGGAATCATCTAAAAAGGTGTAGGTGTTAAGGTTTGGTTTAGGTTTATGGAATGGAAATATTGTTTCGTCAAAGAGGACGTGTCGGTTGATAATGATTTATTTGTTTGAAGGTCAGGACACTTGTACCCACGGTGGTTTCGGTGGATAGCCGAGGAACACACATGGTGTGGAGCGAAATCTAGTTTATGGATGGTGGTGTTGGGTATGAGGGGGTAACATAGGCACCCGAACACCGAAGGTGCTCGTATGTGAGAAGGCAGTGGTAGAGACGTTGAGCGGGGGTTTGAAAATTATGCAGTTTAGTGGGAATAATGTTAAGGAGATACGTGGCGGTTTCGATGGCATGGGGCTAATAAATGTTTGGCGTGGATGAGTGGGCAAGTAGGGTTCGCATAAGGTTGTTGATGGTGCGGATTTTACGTTCCGCTTTCCCATTTTGGGACGAGGTGTGAGGACATGAAAAACGGAAGTGCATACCATTTTGTTCACAAAATTGGTGAAATTGATTATTAGCATATTCATGACTATTATCACATTGTAATTGCTTGATTTTTCGACCAAATTGGGTTTGAATGAATGTTGTAATGTAAACATGGAGTAAACATTAGATTTGTGGGTTATTGGGTAGGTCCATAAAAAATTTGGTGTAGTCGTCTAAAAGCAGCACATAATTACGATGACCCTCATTACTAATAATAGGAGACGTCCAAACATCACTATGAACAAGATCAAATGGCATTAAGGTACGGGTATAAGAAGTAGCAAATGGGAGATGTGAATGTTTCCCAAAAATACAAGAAGAATAAAGTTTATTTTGTAATCTACCACATTTAATATTATTCGAAGTTTTTAAAGATTGCAAAATGACTGGACCAGGGTAACCGAGTCCTTGGTGCCAAGTATCTTGAGAGATGGCTGCAAAAGTGGAAGCTGATGAGAGATTGGTGATGTTGGATGGGTTAAGAGTGTAAAGGTCCCCCGAGCTATTGCATCGTAGGATAGGTTTCTTGGTCTTGAGATCCTTCACAGTAAAACCATATGGGTCGAATCAACAGTTAATTGATTATCAGTAGTAAACCGATGAATGGAAATAAGGTTTTTGACAAGGTTTGGTGCATAAAGGACGTTTTTAAGTTTAAAGGGAGGAAGGGTGGGGTTAGGGTGATGTCACCTTATCCTAAGACCGGGATGGTTTTGCCATCACCAACAATTATATTACGAATATACCATAATTAAAAATAGAGGGGAACTTATCAGATTGGGGAGACATTGTACCTGAAGCACCCGTGTCCATGGTCCATGACTGGTCATTGTGATGAAGAGCCAAGTTGTAAAGAGCCTGTGGAATGTCTGTGGGTGAGTATCCTGCTGTGTATGATTGGGCTGAGTTCTTTTAAGCAGGATGTGGCCCGAGTATCCCTTGGGCCGAGGGGTTGTGTATTTGGATGCGTTGTTTTGGGCCGAGGGATATGGACATGGAGGCACAAGAGGCCAAGCAGGCTGATTATAATTGGGAGGGGCCGACCATGGAGTTGAGGGCCAATAATTATTTGGGCCGTAGGATGGCTGGCCACGAGGACGGTTGTAAGACTGCCGACCTCGGCCGCGACCCCTATAACGATCTGTGGACTCCGGCCGATTAGAGGAGATTTCATGGTTGTGGTTTGATGAGGGGTGCGGTCAGTTGTGGCATTGAGAGCGGTGCCAGCGGCTTGATCCGAGTTTTTAGCTTGCATATTTTTCGGTCTTCTACTCGGCATAAAGTAGAGCGAGTATTGTAGAAGTCGGGTTGGGGTTGTGTTTCTTGAAGGATAAGAGAGATATTCTCGTATTGGTCATTCAAGCCGGCAAGTATTTGTGAAACCAATTGGTTTTCTGTAGTGTTGGAGCTGAGACTAACAAGTTGGTCATAGAGTTCCTTCATGGCTTGGCAATATGAAGATATGTCAGGGAATTGGTCTAGGCGAGTGTTGGCAAATTTGTTTTGTAGGTAAATAGTACGTGAGGCTTGGTTGTCAAGAAATAGGTTTTTAATGGTGCAGCAAGCGGCATAAGCCGTGGTGTCGGTTTTCATTACGGTAAGGAGAAGGTCTTTGGAGACGGTCCCGTAGATCCATTGTAAGACAATGGTGTCGATACGTTCCCATGACTCGGTTTGTGTCGGTTTAGAGGTTGCAGTTTCTTTGTCTTTTCCGGAAGGTGTACGGGGTAAGAGGTGGTCATAAACTTCATATGCTTTGCAATGTATCTTGAATAGTTCAGCCCATGTGTTATAGTGACCTGTTTGCATGTCAAGGATAAGGGAATGAAATTTTTGATGTTGGTAACGGTGACCGCCGGATGGATAATTGATGAGGACATATTGAATTAGGGAAGGGGAAAATAAATGGAACAAGGTGGTGAGGAAGATGACGGCAAGATGAAGGGAGGGAGGGGTTTATGGATGGCCTGATACCATGTAGAATTGTATGGTTCAATTCTTACCTTTCTCATTAATTCATTGACTATATATACACCATATAATCCCTTGAGTTGGGGAGAAAGTAATTACAAATATTTACATATAAATATACTTCCTAAAATACATGAGAATATATTTTGGTATATACCATTACCATCCAATACACTTTTTAAAGATCCACCAGACGACAGAGATTTAAAGAAATTATCCGTTCAAAAAGAAAAACATAATCCATGATAACAGTTTAAAGATCCACCACAAATTCAACGCTACTTAAATTCTAACTTTTAATAGCAAAGAAATCATCTCACTTGTGTTAATTTCATAAAATGTGGACATAGTATTAGGAAGATAAGCTAATATTACATTATTTTGATTTCAAGCACATGGAACCTCTATGGTTCTAATGGATGAATGCCCCTGGGGTTTCCATGGGCAATGCTACTCCCATGGAGTCCAAGGCAACACCCTTGGTGGGGTTGACTAAGATCAGTGGTAACTTCGATCATCACTGGCAAGCAAGCTTAGTACTAAGTTAGTATTGAGCAATGGCAAATTGATGGCAATGGCAAGTATGTTGAGCAATGGTAACTTAGGTGAGTAAAAGTATTTTTTCTAAACTATGGTACACATAAAATTGTGGTTTTTAGTAATAAATTTCAACTAAAGATTATTTGTGATTAGAGTTTTGATAAAGTGTATCAATGTGATTTTATAAGTTAATTATGATTAAAGTGACTGCACTTACCTTCCTTAATGGCCTATGGTTGGTAGACCTTGAGGTCGAGTAACACACCATCCCTACATCTCGTTGTCTATCAATTTTGGTCAGGTCATGTGGTTTCAACCTGAGTTTGCCAAAAGGAAAACCAAAAAAGGAGCCAATGGCTTGTGAATGTTTAACCCATTATCTTATTTTATTTTTTTGCAATTTCAAACAAAGTGTTTTCACATACTTCACTACTACACGTTTTCACCAAGTAGTTTGATTAAGATGACGTGGACGCCAAGTGTCAAAAACACCAAACTACATGCGATACCACTACACATGATCTAATTATATTGCTACAAATCTATATTGTTGTTATACAATGTTGGCATGTCACTTAGTGCTTGGAAGTATCTTGATATTCAAACTGTGGTTTTTTATGTACAAGGTTTTTCTATGGTGAGTCCAAAATTCCTTAGCATGGTCAACGGGACTAATTGTGTATACTAAGAAAACATAAAAAAATGGGATACTTGATGTTTATTGTAATTGTAGAGTATGGTCATGTTAATGATAGTCTTTTGCAAGTAACTATTTTTGCAATCTTATGTAGCCTTTAACCTTTCCCAAATTTAATCAATAATTTTATGGTTGTTTGAACATTTTACTTTTCATTTATCAACTTCTCGCTAACTACATGAGCTTTAAGTTTGAGACGATAAGTTTTGTTGTTTTGTTTCATATTTCTTATTGATTTCTTGATGTATGATTACGGTGTATCTAACGTCTTGTTAGGTTTTTCTTTGTGAATTGATAATCTTTTTGTGGTTGAAACAAACTAAGAGCAAATTCTAATAAATGATAGAATGGAATGAAGGTGGGCAATGATGGGGATGATGATGCATTGTGGTGGTGTTGACATGTAGAATAAAAAAAATAGTTATAAAAAATTATATAAAATGTTATAAATGCTTGATGTAATAAAATTATATGATACAAAATGCTAATGAACATACAAAAAACATTATAGAGGAGTGTTATAACGTATTTCACATTTTTTTATGTTAACATTAATTGTTTTCAATAAAAAATGAATAAAAATGTTATATGTTATTAAAATAAAGTTGATATACAAAATAATTAATCAATATATGTATTTATGACCAATAGAGTGTTTGCAAAGCAAAACCTTTAAATATAGTTTGTGGGGAGGTCTTGGTTTTCAAGTCCCACAAGCACAAGGATAATGACTAAGATGAAGGTATAGGAAAAAAATGTGTAAGGGGTATTTTTGGAGATTTGTAGACTTTCTCTCTTCACATATAAACATATAAATTCTCTCATTTTTTAAACGTTCATAAATTTTTATACGACATTAGTTAAAAAGAATTACACTATAAAATTAAGTTTCTTTTTATCTTTAATTTGATTATCATATTGCTATATAAATACGACAGCTTAAAAAACCCCAAAATTTGAATTGTATTTCTATGTTGCGAAACACTTTTATGTAATGGATTTTTGCGCTACAGTTTTTTGCTATTGATTTTTTTTGTCTAGATTTTTTGTGTTGTATTTTGAATAAACAAAAGGTGAGAGTTTATGTTTTAGGATCAAAATATCATTTCGAATGACTTATAAAGATTATCACATGTCATCTCTATAATCTCTCTTAAACTAGTTATCTAAAACCTATTTTTAGTGGATTTTCCCCTAACTAATTATATTCTATTTCTTACAAATCAAATCAATTATATTTTAACTAATTAAAAAGTTTATGAGATAAAATAACCGTTAAAAGTTTAGAGGTTTATTCATACAGCTAAAATTATATTTTAACTAATTAAAAAGTTTATGAGATACAATAACCGTTAAAAAGTTTAGAGGTTTATTCATACAACTGAAATAGATTGATTTTTACTAGCAATAACAATTTTAAATTTTAAATCATTTAAAAGTTTAAGAGAATATATCATTTTATTCTCAACTATCATATCCAATAATTTCAACAAAGATACTAAAGTAAACAATTATATATTTGTCAAAAGCCAAATTTATGTAAAACTTATAAAAGAGATCAAAGAAAAAAAAAAGAAAAGAAAAAGAGAAAGAAAGAAAGGACATTGTAACATGAATTAAATTCTCAATTTACAAGTGGTGCAACCTAGGTATCACGAGTCTATTTGTCGGTATGGTGACCATTGACCAATAAGAGAAGATAAGGATGAGTGAAACACAAACCACACCCGTCAACCCTCTTTTTTTATTTTTGAAAAAAAAAATAGTTGCTATAGTCAAAGTGTATACAAGTATCAACATTAGTATTGGATAAAGCCTTCAACATTTTTCAGGTTATATTAGCGATACGTTAGCGTCAACTGTATAGGAGACGTCATTGTTAACTGTTATACAGTGGAGATAAAGTACTATAAAGCCTCTCTTATCATTACTCAAATATTTTTTATTATAATTAAACAACAAATAAACTAAACATACAAATACTAAAATTCAAACACGACACACTACAATTAAACAATAAAAAAATTCTACTCGTCGACGTCTTCATCATCGCCATCGTCACCAACACAATTACTCCATAGATTTTCAACCAAATCCGCTTGAAGATTTAAGTGTGTTTCGCTGTGACGTATCTTATTCGCATAGCTTCTTTTCTGGGCATAGTTTAGAAGTTGTTTCGTCGATTGATACCTGTTGTCCAAGTCAGCACGTAAGCTTTGCTCGTGTCCTCCAATATTATGTTATATAAGATAATACACGTATACATCACGTTTCTCATTTTTTGCTTTTCATGAATGTATGAGGATTGGGCAATGAAAGTTCATCATTTCTTTAACGCTTTAAATGCCCGTTCGACAACTTTTCTTGCTAACTCGTGTTTCTTCCTGTAATACAACCGTTTGACTCATCTGGACACGAAAAGTTTTCACCAATGTAGCCCACTCCAAATAAATAGCGGTAACAAAATAATACCCATATTTATACTCCACATCATTTGCATGAAATGTTGAAAGCCGTTGCATTTCTCAAATATCGCATTCCGTAGGGGTTGATAACACCTAATAATATATATACGTATTATAAATTATAACAAAAATAATACTAAGTTAATAACAACGACAACAACAATAATGTTAATAATTATATTAAAAAAAGAATAACTTCATAGAATTTGTCAAGACTATCTCAACATATTGTTTCTAGCAGTCGTATGCCACTTGACGAATTGCGGTTCTACATTTTTGCAAAGCAGAGAATCCAAGTTTATGTCTTGCATATTCTGTTTGTTTGAAAAATGTATACGCGCATCCTAAATCACCCGAAATTCTCAAAAAAAAGTCAGCACTCATACGATAATAGCGTCGGAAGTGTGTATCGTCATACAAAGGATTTGGAGCAAAATAATAATCTACCAAACGTTGACGAGCACCTAAATGATCTCTTTCAAGGGGTCTTTGTCTTGTACATGGCTCGGACGATTCAACTTCGGCTCTTAAAAGTTGAACCGCCTCCTTAGCGGCTTGGATTATCAAGTCGTTGAGCACTCTCACGTTTTCACAAGATGAGCCGGATGACAAATCAGAAGACACTTTTAGGGAAAAAAATAGATATAATTGAAAGTGTTTGAGTGATTGAAGTATTTTTGTGAGTTGGGATTGGGTTGAATGATTTGTGTTTAAATTTTGATCATTGGTAGAGGGCATTAACCTAAAAACTCACTAATGTTCAAGGTTTGGTAGTCGCCAAGCAACTGTCAAAGTAGTCTTTAGCCCCCCCCCCCCCCCACGCGCCCTGCGGAACCGGGCCGGTGTTAGGGGTGCCATCATGCACATGTGGCATGAGGTGCTATCCTACACCGATTTTGTAACACCCCGAAATCTTTATATATATGATTATGTTAAAATAAAAATACATATTAAAACACCTCAAATTTTTTGTGTTATTTAATGAAAGTTAGTTATGGACAAGTAAGAATAAATTATTAGCCATAAATATATAAACACCAAACTTGGATAAGTTGAAAGATGTATTACTAACACACAAAATATAAAAAACAAACACATATGTCAGATTGTATATGTCGTCCAGAACAAGAAGAGAAAGGGAAGAACCCTTGTTTCACCAAAATCAATCAAATTGAAAGAAAATTGAAGCTTGATTGTATGCATGGATTAAGATTTATGTCCTTGTAAGTGTTCCCATCCCAAGTGTTTTGGTCAAAAATCGGTTTAAGGATAACGTAATCAAACTTTGATTGTGAGGTAGAGTGCTAATATGTTGAACAATTGTGTAAACAAATGTGAAATGAAAATGGCTATAAACATGATTATTTTATACGAGGAAAAGCTCTTGATTCTTATGAGATCTCTGGCATAAAAACCTCGGATAGTGAAAACTATCACTATCAGCTATATTGCACAAAGCGAATTACAACTTCGGATGATATTGAGCTTGATACAACTGAGTTCTAGTGTGTGTGAGAGCAGTTCGCGGGAGTAGTAAAAAATGTGCAAGTGTCCCTAATTTTGCTCAATATCCCCTCATATATTTCTTGAAATATCAAGTAACTAACTAAACGAAAACTGAGGGAGCTCCCACGTTGTCCATAACGACTATAGACTCTCATGCACGTGCCTAATTCCCAGCATATTCCATGAGATTACAGCTTGACCAAGTCCTATTTGTTTATGACCTGCATATAAAGATTAGCAACATAACAGGACAATTGTTAGATAGCATAAATGAAAATAAGGATCTTTGATCCTCAGACTTCCTGCACTATCTGTTAAGGATAAGTGATCCAGTCTAGGTCTCAGGATAAATGATCCAGACTCAAAAAAATTTAGCCCCTAACAATTGCCCCCAAATATGATGGATATGATATGAATCAGATTCGCCATATTTCCGTAGGATGCGGACTATTGTGCCTGTAACTAGCCGTTACAATTCCTGACGTCACTGATGGGATAGACTACAACCATCATCACGTTAAATAGGGTAAGGATAAGATCGAGTAAGCATTTAAAGATCAAAGAATCCTCTTTTAAATATTCATTCTAGAAGCAAATCAGGTATCCCTCTTCTCTCTCAAATCTTTTTGCTTTCTTTGAAATTCTTCAACTCTCTTTCTCCGATCATGGCCAAGATGTCTACCCGATCCTCACCCGGCAAGAGCCCGGAGAAGGATAACGTGCCTGAGAGCCAGAACCTGTTAACTAAATCCTTCCCCAGAGCTGTGCAAGTTTACCAATCCAGAGATCGAGAGTCTCTTCCCCTACCTTCCATCTAAAACAGTATTCCGACCGTTCGACTCTTCCATGAAGAGTGACGCCATTTCGCCCATTTGGGTTTGTTTTCCAGCCATGTCGTTCCTCATTGGCAACTCCTACCCTTTTCCTGATTTCACTCAGAGGTTATTCACCCTTACAGGCATAAGCTATAGCCAAGCAATGCCCATGCTTTGGAGTGTTTTGTATACCCTTGAACAGATTATCAGTAAAGAAGGGATTGATTTCAACCTGTCAGAGCTTTCTTATCTTTACAACCTTTTCACCCATGATTCCCACCATTTCTTGCTTAAAGCTAAACTTCAACAGCCCTTACCTATTCTCAAATCCACTCAAAATGGTTCCACCTGGAAGAATTAGCCCTTCTTCGTGCGAAGGGATTCTATTCCTTTAAGGAATAGTTTACCTAAAAAGTGGATTCTGAAGGGTAGGATATAGGATCCTCAAATGACTGCTGTAGAAGACCAATTTATTTTGCTAACTCGATTATTTTTCCTTTTTGCATGCAATGACCAACTTTGCTTGCCTTGCCAATTCACCGGGGACTGAAGAGAGAGTTGTTGTATTTGGGGCCCTTGACTGATCGATCAGAACATTTAAGCCAAGAACGAAGGATCCAGAAGCCAACACTTCCACCTCCTATACAATGTCGAGTAAGTATTTTGTATGTTTATAATAGATATAGTTTTTGTATTGAAAAAGTTGCATAGGATAAAAGTCTTATCTTTTTTGTCGATAAGGTACTAAAAAATCCACTAGCAAGCCTACCACCAAGTTTGGCCTGGATGATGTTGATAGCACCATCTCTCCTCACTCCATCAAGAAGGAGCTGGCCAAAGGCCCAAGCTTTCCCAGAGCCAAAGACCATCACCACCAGGGCCAAGGCTGGGTCAAAAAGGAAGAAGCCCATTGATGTTGAGGAAGACAAGCTCCAGGCTGCGAGGCGGATCCATGACTTCATCACTAAGGTAAGGATGCTTTATCCATTTCCGTCTTCTGTCTATGTTACCTTTAGTGAAGGATCCTTAATTCTAACTGAACATGTTATATATTACAGAGGTTTGTTCGGTTGAATGCCCACAAGGACAAGAGGCCGAGCTTGAGATAATCTAGCTGATCTTCAGTCTATAGTTGCTGCCAAGGACAAGATGACTTCCAAGCTGGAAAAAGAAACAAGCTTTTGGAGAAGAAGATCTTAGAGGCTTACATGCAGGCTGACAAGGTGGAGATGAAGGCAACCGAAGGGACCAAGATCTGTGCTACCTGGGCATCCTCAAGGCTAGGATCAAGATTGTCAAAGAGGCAATGGATCCTGCTTTCGAACGGTCTTCATGGGATTTGGCTGGATGGGAAGCAAGACTCCTAGAGCTTGGTGATGAAGAGGAGCCAGAGCCGGTACAGATGTTGGAGGCTGGATTAAGCGGAGCTAAGGAGGTGATTGAGGTTGCTGGAGGTGACAGGAGTGCTGGTGCAACTGAAGGTGATGCTGCTTGAGTGGACGATGAAGGATATTGATGCCTAGGCCTGAGCCCACTTTTTTTTGTTTATGGTTTATGTGGTTTCTGTTTTGAACAATTTATGGTTTGTAAGTATTTGAACAATAGGTATTAGGGTTAAGGATCATGATCCTTAGAACAATAGGGGTGGCAAAGGTAGATGGGCCCTTCTGTTTGTGGAGGATGAAGCCTTTGACGCCCCTCACTTTTATTTTCCTGCATTCGATGAACAATTAATATGGACACCCTATCAACCCAAGTGGACGGGCCACGGTTTGTTGGTAGAAGCTTGGGTTGATAATTTTGACAATCTTCTGACAGGGTTTTAATAAAAAAAGTATAACTTTTTAACTACACTTTGTGTTGTATTTTTCATTTCTAAAATGTTATTTTGATATAGTTATGTTATTAGCTTACTTTACAAAACTTAGAGAATTTTAGATTATCAGAAATATATGAATTCTCCGCAACAACCCTATAAATTAAGAGAAGTTATATGATTAGGAATCATATATCCTTAACTGAAAGGTCTAGGATGCAAACAACAATGCAAATAAACTAAGGATTAAACATACTAGAGAATCCAAGTTAGGTTTCTATATCCTCAAGGTTCACTATTGTATAAACAGACCAAAGAAATCAGTTAAGGTTAAGGATTCAAGATCCTTATTTGCAAACTTCATGAACCTGTAAAAAGAAATTTGGGACTAAGCCAAATATTCTGGGAACAGATCCATTATAACTTGGGACAAGCCCAAACGAACTGGGGACAAGCTCAAATTACTCGAGGTCTGGCTCAAAATGGGGACAAGCCCAACGTGAGTGACATGAAAATGCCAAAACCTTAGCTAACATGAAAACGTTAGAAACTTTAGGATAACAGATGTATGGTACGTCTACTGTTATACTTAGGATCCTACATATAGCCAACAACAATGAAATTGTCAGCTCCAAAAGCGAGTACTGGTCCTATTGCCTCGAAATAGACTTGGATAATGTACGCTACTGGCGGGGTGTCGAAACCCAATTCGTGTGAAATGTGAAAACCTATAAACCTTAGAAGGTATAAGATACCTTAAACGTAGGAGAGAGGTGGCCAACTCCTTAATCCTCTACGAATAAATGTCAAAAACTCTGCAAAAGCTTAAAACTTGATAATGGATACTGGATGCTTAATATCCTTTCCTCATAATGAATAATAAGTATAAAATAAAATAGGGTAAAAGTAAGATGTTACCGGAGTAAAAATCATGTATCCTTTAGGGATCCTAAATCCTAGGCCAGAATACTGAAGTCTCTAAGGATCATTGATTCTTCTCACATGAAGTATTTCTTTAGATGAACAACATTCCAAGCTCTTGGGAGAAGATCACCATCCATAGTCAGTAAGCGATATGCCCCCTTTTCCAGTTTCAGCTTCTATCAAGTAGGAACCTTCCCATTTTGGTGCCAATTTGCCATTAGCCAGATGCGTAGTGTTCTGGAATGCTTTTCTTAGTACCAAATCACCAACTTGAAATCTTCTGATCCTGACATTTTTGTTATATGCTCCAGCGTTTCTTTGTTGATAGCTAGCCATCCTTATTCTTGCCAAATCTCTGAGCTCTCCCACAGTATCCAGGTCTTGGATCAGGTTTTCAGCATTCGTTTCAGGATCACGGATGCTTGTTCTGGCTGTAGGAACCACCATTTCTGTAGGGATCACTGACTCATCTCCAAAGACTAGGGAGAATGGAGTTTGACCCGTAGCATTCTTCGGAGTTGTTCTATCTGCCCACAGGACATACGTGCTCTTCAGCCCACTTTCCTTTCTTGGATCCAAGCTTCTTCTTCAAGTTGTTGATGATGATCTTGTTGCTTAACTCTGCTTGACCATTAGCATGTGGGTGGACTAGTGTTGATGTTATCATCCTGATCCCCCAGCTTTGACAAAAGTTAGTAGTTCTACTCCTAATAAATTGGGATCCATTATCACAAACAATTTCAGAGGGAATTCCAAATCTTGTAATAATATTTCTCTTAATGAAGGATATGACTTCCTTTTCTCTGACTTGAGCAAAGGCTTCTGCTTCTATCCACTTAGAGAAGTAGTCTGCCATGGCTAGCATAAATACTTTTCCTCCTGATGCCTTTGGGAGTTTATCTACTATATCAATCCCCCATTTCATGAATGGCCAAGAGGAAGATATTGGATGTAAAGGCTCTGCTGGTTGATGTAGGATGTTGCTATGTATTTGACAAGCATCACATCTTCTTGCGTATTCCACATCATCCTTCTTCATTGTAGGCCAGTAATAGCCTGTTCTAAGGATCCTAGAGAATAATGCTCTGTCCCTGTGTGATTCCACAGTCTCCTTCATGGAACTTCTGGATCATCGATACACCGCAAATATGGACCTGTAAGGGATCTCTAATCTAACATGTTATTTAATATAGTGAATTGAGATACTTAATCTTGAAGGCTCTGGGATTCTCCCCTATGGGAATCTCCCCACTCTGAATATACTTCAGAATTGGAAGGATCCAGGATCCTGAATTTGCTTGTACATCATCACTAGTTACAATTGCAGTATCCTCCATCATCTCCATTGCTTCATTTTCCTCAATTGAAGGAGACAGAAAATTGATGATAGGTATCTTCACATCCTCTGGCATCTTTAAGGATGATCCAAGATTAGTTAAAGCATCTGCTTCTACATTCTCTTCTCTAGGTACCTGTGTTAAGCTGAAAAAAGCAAAGCAATCTGCTAGTTTCCTGACTATCTCTAAATATTTGATTAGCTTTTCTCCTTTGACAGTACATGAACCATTAAAATGATTAGTAATTTGCAATGAGTCTATGTATACTTGAAGATACCTGTTCCTCATCTGTTTAGCTAATTGCAAACCTCCTATTAAGGCCTCATATCCTGCCTCATTATTAGTAGTTTGGAATTCACATGCAATGGATTGGGGTATTATGTCCCCCTATGGCGATTTTCCTAGTCCAGTTCCTTTGACATTTGAAGCTCCATCCGTGAAGAATGCCCAAGGATCCTGGTCTCCTCAAGTTGTTAAACTTCCAATTCAGCTTCCCTTGTAAATCACTACTGAAATCAACCACAAAGTTAGCTAAAGCTTGAGACTTGATGGCAGTCCTGGGTTCATACTTAATGTCATATGCACTAAGCTTGACAGCCCACTTTGCCATTCTACCTAACATTTCAGGTTCCTGAGAACATTTTTAATAGAAAGGTTAGTTTTCACAATAATGGTATGGGTTTCAAAATAATGTCTAAGTTTAGTGGAAGCCATAATTAAAGCAAGAATTAATTTCTCTAAATAAGAATACCTGGCTTCAGCATCAAGAAGGCTTTTACTTACATAATACACTGGATGTTGTTGGCCTTCGTGATCCTTAACTAACACTACACTTTACTGCTTTACCTGAAACAACTAAGTACTAGGATAGTGGCTCACCATCTTCTAGTATCATCAAGGCTGGTGCTGAGGATAGATAATCCTTGAGGGCTTTGAGTGCCGCTTTATGTTTCTCAGTCCACTCAAATTTCTTATTCTTCCTTAGAATATCATCAGAAATTCTTGCACTTCTCTGAGGATTTCGAGATGAATCTGTTTAAGGCCGCGATCCTTCTTGTCAATCTCTGGACATCCTTGGCATTGGCAGAGGATTTTATATTCACAATCGCCTTAATTTGTTCTTGACTTGCTTCAATCCCTATCTTGGTCTCCGTGTATCCTAGGAACTTTCCGACTTTGACCCTGAAATGGCATTTTGAAGGATTTAGCTTCATGTTATATTGTCAAGGATGTTAAATGCCACTTCGAGATCTTTAAGATGATCTTTTGCTTTCTTAGATTTGACCACCATGTCATCAATGTAAACCTCCATAGTATGCCCAAGTTGTTCTTTGAACATCATATTCACCAACTTTTGGTACGTGGCACCTGCATTTCTTAAACCAAAGGGTATAGCAATATAATAGTATATGCTAGTGGGAGTCATGAATGCTGTATCTTCTTGATCAGATGGTTCCATCTGAATTTGTTGAAATCCAGATGAAGCATCCATAAAAGTAAGCAATTCATGGCCCGCTATTGCATCCACCATGGAGTCAATGTGTGGAAGTGGGAAAGGATCTTTGGGACATGCTTTGTTTAGATCAGTAAAGTCTACGCATACCCTCCACTTTCCATATTTCTTCTAGACAACCACCACATTGGCTAACCATTTTAGATACTTGACTTCTCTAATCATACCTGCCTTTAATAGTTTGTCCACTTCTTCTTGGATAATGGCATCCTCTCAGGTGCAAACTTCCTTCTATTTTGGTGGATTGGCCTAAAAGACTATTCAATGCCCAATTTATGAGTAATGATATCTTGTCATATCTTCATGCTTCCAAGAAAAGTAGACTTCCTTCTCTTTAAGAAGGATACCAGATCCTGCTCTACGCTATCTAGGATCTCGGATCCTATAAAAACTTTGGATTCGGGATCCTCAGGGTCTAGTAGCATATCTTTGACGTCTTGCTCCCTAACCTCCATGACATCCCTTGGAGGATACTTTAATTGCTATGCTTCCCTCGGTTTCGAAGTTGGCTTCATAGAAGAGGCATAACATTTCTTTGCCTCTTTGTTGATCGCTTTCTATTTTCACCACTCCCCACGGGGTTGGTAGCTTCACACATTTATGGTATGTCAAGGGAACCACCTTCATATCGTGTATCCAAGGCCTGCCAAGAATAACATTGCAACAAGACAGACAATCAATAACACATAATTTTTGTATAGAGTTTATTCCCTCAATATAGATTGGGAGTCTGATGCCCCCCATGTGTTCTTTGTCTCGCCACTGAATTCTACAAGGACTGACGATCTTCGAACTATTTCAGATTCAGGGATATTCATTCTTTCGGAGACATCAAGTTGACTAATGTTCACAGAGCTGCCTCCATCAATAAGGATCCTGCGAACAAAGTGGTTAAATATATATAAAGTAATGACTAAACCATCATGATGAGGATCCTAGATATCAACACGGTCATCCTCATCAAAAGATATGACTTTCTACTGAGTCAGAGTGGAGGTTCGGATAGGCCTGTCTCCATTTTCCAGATTTGTCTCCTCAACATGCCTCTTCGCTGCAGAGAATGAGGTTCCACATATATCAGAGCCTCCAGAAATGAAGTTGATGATTTGAGCGTTTGCAGGTGGTGCAGGAGCTCTTTCGGGCACTTTTCCAGGATCATGGATCCTTTATTTCTTCCTTTCGAGTAACTCTTTCAGGTAACCTTTACTAAGGAGGTAACCTATCTCGTTCCTGAGTGCTATACATTCATCGGTAAGGTGGCCGAAGTCTTCATAACCATTTTCGACTTATCCTTGTTGGATGTAGACTTCTCATTCTTCTTGGGCCACCTAGCTTTCTCGCCTAGATTCTACAAAGAAAGGATTAGTTCATTATTGTCAACAGAAAAACAATAGTCAGATATATGAGGATACTCCTCCTCCTCATCCTCAGCCTGTTCAACTGAATGAACATTCTGATTGTCATGCTTGGAGTATTGCTTGGATCGATTGTTCATGTAGAAGGATCCTTGCTTCTCCTGCTTAGATGATCCAGATAACTTGTCCCGGATCCTTTTGTCGTCCTCTAGTCGGATGAACCTTAGAGCCATGTTCCTTACTTTATCTAAGTTCCTGCAAGGTGGCATAACAAAATCATCATAGAAAGGAGAATCCTTTTGTAATCCCATATTAAACGCTTCTACAACACTAGTAATATCTAAGTTTGGGATTTCCAATGATTCTCTACCAAATTTAGTAACATAATCTCTGATTGATTCATCACGGGCTAGGTGATGCTATATTAATCACAGTTAACCTTTCGAAAGTTCTACTACATGAAAATTGATTATTGAATAAGTTAACTAAATGAGAAAATGAAGTTATAGAATAGGGAGGAAGGCTTAGCAGCCATTTGAGTGTTGATCTAGTGAGTGTGGATCTAAAGCCCTTACACAAGCAAGCTTCTTTTAACCTTTCGGGAATGGGGTTTATCTCCATTCTCTCCCGGTATTGAGCCATGTGTTCCTCTGGATCAGTTGTTCCGTCGAACAACTTCATGTTGGGGGTTTGAAACCGCTTTGGTATCTCAGCATTGCATATGGGAGGTGCAAAGTGAGATAATCTGTGACTTCCGTCTGGAATCTCAGGAATGGGTTTGACCACTCCTTAGGATGCTGGATATCATGTCCTTGAGTTTCTACAATTCTTTGGCCATGGCTTGGTTGATCCCCGCATCTTGCATGTACAATAGTTAGTATCAAAACATGTATTAAAATTGTTACCTCCTGATTGGTTTGAAGTTGGTATCCCAGAAGTGTATCTAGGATAAGACATGTCCGGTGCAATAGTAGGACCAGAAGAAGCAATGGTCTGCATAGGGATGAAATCCCCTTCATGAACTTCAGAACTTCTAAGTGGTTGACTCCTTGAGGATCCTTCATCCTGAAAGATGTTGGATCCAGGATACGTTGGTGTTGAAGGTCTTGATGGTTAATCCATGGATCCTTGAATTCGAGCTGAGGATCCTTGATGCTAAAAGTAGGATCCTTGGGGCTGGTACATTCCCTGTGATCCTCCAGGTTCGTAGAAGAATCCTTGAGCCTCAGTGATCTCCAATAGGATCCGAAGGATAGAGGATCCTTGAGCCTGTGTCATTGCTAGTGATCCTTGCTGAAGGTTGGAGGATCCTTGAATCTGGACATTGGATCCCCTAGAATGTTGATTGTTGATGATAGAGTAGCAAAATCGAATGACCTATGCATCAGTGGAGACTGGTCCTCTACCGGCCTCTTCTGCTCGTTGATTTCATCAATGAAAGATCCTTTGGTTGGTTTTGTCTTGCTGCTCCATGTAGCCTTTAATCTGCAAAATCAAAGCAGAAACATCATTGTTAGTAGTTTCAGAGGAAAGCAGGAGCTTTTGATCCTGTGAAAACATCTGATCATTTTCAACATTCTTCTGGAATGCAGGGGGAATAGGAGGCAATGATGCACTAGTTTGGGATGAGGTAACCGTCGGCATGGAACTTGAAGTGGTTTTCCCTGAGAAGCCATGTAGTTGATGGAAATGAACGAAATTTCTTAGAATTGAAGCACCACTTGCCCTACGGTGGTCGCCAAACTGTTTTGGTCAAAAATCGGTTTAAGGATAATGTAACCAAACTTTGATTGTGAGGTAGAGTGCTAATGTGTTGAACAATTGTGTAAACGAATGTGAAATGAAAATGGTTATAAACATGATGATTTATATGTGGAAAAAAGCCCTTGATCCTTATGAAATCTTCGGCATAAAAAACCTCAGATAGTTAAAACTATCACTATCAACTATATTGAACAAAGCGAATTACAACTTCGGATGATATTGAGCTTGATACAACTGACTTCTAGTGTGTGTGAGAGCAGTTCGCGAGAGCAGTAAAAAATGTGCAAGTGTCCCTAATTTTGCTCAATATCCCCTTATATATTTCTCGAAATATCAAGTAACTAACTAAACGAAAAATGAGGGAGCTCCCACATTCGTCCATAACGGCTATATGCTCTCATGCACGTGCCTAATTCCCAACATATTACACGAGATTCCAGATTGACCAAGTCTTATTCGTTTATGACTTGTATATAAACATTATCAACATAACAGACATTTATTAGATAGCATAAATGAAAATAAGGATCCTTGATCCTCAGACTTCCTACACTATCTGTTAAGGATAAGTGATCCAGGCTATGTCTCAGGATAAATGATCCAGACTCAATAAAATTTAGCCTCTAACACCAAGTAAGTTAAATTTCATGTGTTAATGAATGTTGATGAATGGGTTATGTGTAATCTATAAATGTCTTGTAAACTTGAACATGAATGTTAAATAATATCAACATGTAGAAGTTGTATTGTGCTTAATTTCGATCATATTGATGATTTGGGGTAAAACCCGCTTGAAATTTGTAGAATGATGAAGATTAGTGAAGTTTATGTGTAACTTAGTGTAATGTTGATGATTGAATAATGTTGTAGAAGGTATTGTGGTGGATAATTTGATATAAAACAAAAGATACATGATTATGATGATAGTTTGTGAAGATTGAATGATTATGTTAATCTATAAATGAACTAGGAAAGAGAGGTTCTTGAATTATTTGTACATTATGCTTTATTTATGGTACGCACACAACATGTTTGATGAAACTCTTGATTGACTTAATTGTGATTCGCTATGAGAGCTTGTTAAATTGATGTATTATGGTGATGATGGAAGTGTATATGGTTAATTAGTACCATAATGTATAATAAAGAATGCATAATTAATGAATTGTATAAATGCTAAAAATGCGAAGTTGTAACGTATAGGAACAAAGAAGAAAGAAGGCTCGAGCCATTACAGGACACAAGTAACGCAAAACCACGGTAAGTGCATATCAACTTCACTTTATGATAATGTAGAATTATGTTATTGGCTTCATTATATTACTACTAGTTTGTAGATTTATGTTTAAAAGTACGGTAAATGTGATGAATTGAACAATAAAGAATACAAAGTAAGAATGATAATTCGTTATGAAATGGGTCAAAATGAATGAATAATAAGAATATGTAATGATTCGTTGTGAACGGGTCAAATGAATGAAGTTTCGGGATGATGAAACGGTTAAGTGTTGACCCTTTTCTAATGGGTCGGATGCATTAAAGATGTTAATGATGAAGGAATGATAAATGTAATTATCAAATTTTCAATGGAAATGCTAGCAAGAAAGGAATGGATGGCAAATGGTTGAAATATCATTTTGACCATATGAATGGGTCAAACATGAGATGGAATGGTAGATTTAATTTTTATGATTTAAAAATTGTACTAATGAATGTTGTGTTTATGAATGATAGGAAAATCTCACATTTGATGATGGCGAGCTTGGATCGAACACACTTCACCGCCCTTACGCACTTCCGGGTTATGATGTGTTTTTAAATAGGTCAAACACTGTTGGTTTGTAAATGTTAAACTAAACACTTAGGATCTTCGCAAGTAAGTTTGGAATTTGTATCATGATATGGTAGTTCGACTTAAAACTCTTGACGGATTTTAATGGTTGTGTTTATTCGAACTACTTTAAGAGTATTTTAGTAATTATTAGAATTTCAAAATGGAAGTTTAAAATTTTAGCGTTTTTATACTTGTTTGACCTTATGAAACTATGGACGTGATAGATTTGCTAACATTTACCATCTCTGGTGAATAATTCTTCGTAAAAAGTGGTCCATGCGTCTTCTTGTTGGGGTGATATTTTCTTTTCGGTGACAACTTGTCACATATCAGTTATAAGCTATCTTACAAGCTAGTAAATAATTATTAAAAAGTTGATTTGATTAAAGGACAACATCAGACTCTTTTAGAGGAGAATTTCAAAGTGATTGAAGCTTCTGTTTGCCGGGATAGCAATTCGTATTTATTCACTAATGCCTACACTAAATTTAGCGGTATAGTGGTTGCTTGGATTCACCTAGTGGGTTGTATGGCGACTGTAGTATTGTGGAATGGTGATACGTGGGCCGATTTGGGTTCAATGGTGGTTGGAGCCAATCCAACTTACTCTACTCCCGTCGCGGAGCGGGGTTCATCCGCTAGTTATATATACTTACAAAGTTCAAAATATTATATTTATATTTTTTGGATTAAAAATATTTGCTTTTTAATTTATAATAATCTATCTATGTACTACCTAATAAATAAACACAAAGTTGGATACCATCATATTTCACCTCAAAAGTTTTTTTGGCCCAAATCGGCCATGAGTTAAAATAAAGAAATGTTTTATAAAGTATGAAAAAGTAACTTAATTCTATTCGAATATTGTTAGTTTCTTTTTTTACCCATTAATGATATAGTATATTAACCATTAATTATGATTACCCATTTATGATATAGTATATTAACCATTAATTATGAAAATATTTATTGATAACGTATAACCCGTGAATTCAGATTATAATTTTTTAATAACTAATTAAATTCGCATAACAATTATTAATAATAAATCAGATCTAATTTATGACATACCAATAAATTTATCTTCATTTACTTTAAATAATACATTTAAAAGATATAGAATGATAAAAATAGTATTATTTATATATGCTATTACATGTTCTGTAATACGTAATTTCAATCATATGAAATATATATAATGTGTATTACTTATTTTTTAGAATTCAGACGGTATAATGCACATGCTAATATGGTATTTCAATGTTACTAATTAACATAACTGGTTTTTGTGATAAATTCAACTTGTTATGAGAATTGTTATATGGTAATAAAAATATATCGGTTGTATGAAGTTTTTTTATTACAAATTGTCACTATTATGCAACCATGAGTAATACACAAGTCTATAATCTAGTATATCATAATATAAAATACAAACGACTGTATCTTTTAATAAATTAACCAATATATAATAATAATCCCGGAGTACATGTTCTCTCCATATTGTCCATATCTTATAGACAAAAGTTGGTGGTTTTTACGTCACGACACCCCAACTTTCAAACTTTGCCAGCACCACTCCTCTACTTTGAATTTCCACAATCATACCTCATCTTTCAAACTTTGCTAGCACCACCCCTCTTCTTTGTTTTTCCACCATCACCCTCTCAGGTTTTACACATTTACATCACCACCCCTCTTCTTTTACATTTCCACTACCACCCCTCTACTTTTACACCTTGCCTTTTTCACCCTTGCCTCAATGCTTTTGTCTCAGTATCCCTCTAATTTTATATTTTACGTTTTTTTACCCTACTACTATTTTCCCTCAAGTTTTAGACTTTCCCTTTTACCCCTTGTATTGTTACTATGTGTTTTACACCCGCTCAACTTTAAAAAATTGCAACTTTAACCCTTAGACTACTAATACTCACACTTTTGCAAATGCCATGCATTGTGTTTTAGAAAATGTCTTAGGTATTGTGTTTTACACTTCATGTCTACCTTTGTGTTTTACATATTTTTGTCATTGTATTTTACACTTTTTTTGTAAGTGTCTTTTACACGTTGCGTATTACGAACCGTGTTTTATCTTACTAAGTGTTTCCACCCTCACAACTTGCTATGCGAAAAATGCTAGTTCAATAAAAATGGTATAGGTAACGAAATTTATTTTTCATTATAATTTAAAGTTATGATATAATATATGAAGAAACATTACATTTTCTAACATATTTTGATGGAGTCGTAATAATGTTTTTTTTATTTGTTATTTTGAAGTTAAATAGGACAAAGATTAATAGACTTTATAAAGTTGTATATTATTTTTGTTAACATGCCTCATTGCCTCGTTGACGTTTAGTTTATGAATGCTTTGACTTTAATTAAAAGCATAAACACTGAATAAAGGCCCATGGGCCTGGGCTGAAACCATGCAGGATGTCACGGGTGTGTCAAAAGTAGTCAACCCGACGACTTTTGTAATGGAGCAAGTTGACTATACACAATCAAACGAAACGAAATTATTACTGGAAGAGAATTGTACAAAATTTTCAATTGAAAATCATGGATGACATCAAACTGATTATTATTTTTTGTTGAAAATAGGGTGAGAAACATGAGAATAAGTGGCCAAAATGGTGCAACAGTTTTATTCATTGTAATTGTCTATGTTTGTGCTATTGTTCCAGGTAGGATTCAAGCCGAGTCAGGTTAGGCTCGAGCTCGAGTTTAAATTTAAACAAGTCCAGCTTGGTTTGATTTGATTATTTTCTCGAACTGAAATATATAATTGTGGTAAAAAAACCTTATGACAATATACATGCAGTGAAGGTCAAATGGTATGCCCAGTTGGTCAAGGTTTTCCACTAAGTGGTTTTCTTTTAGGGAGGTCTCAAGTTCGATTCCTATCTAAGTGCAAATTATGTAAATATTGGGGTGAGGGGTTTAAACAACATATGTTGGCCCTTTGGAGTAAGCTGGAAATTCAGTTGATTTGTCGTTCAAAAAAATAACAGTGAATCAGTTAATTCCACATAATTAAAAAAAAAGAAAAGAAAAGAAAAGAACATGACATTTAATACATTAAATCGAAAGTTTAATAAAACTTGATAAAATCAGATCAGTTTTACACTTGCATATATGTATTATGCCAAACAATCCGTGAAAGTAAACCAAATTAAACAAACGTGAAAGATTTAATAAAAACTTATCTTGATGTATTTTATCTTTTGAGGAAATTCGTGTACTCACTACTCAAATGGAGTCTCACTAGACACTAGCTGTCACAAAGAGCTCGCAGAAGGTTGTCCTTGTCAACTATGTAATAATATAATACATGTTAAGATGCATACCAAAAGTCACACCGCACATGGACCTTACAATCAGACTTTACACCTTCTAACAAGTAGTTACACTACTTATGAGTCACCATGTGCCCATGTCTCACACCCGTACAACCAACATAACACCACACTCTTGTCCCATTAGAGTACGCGAAATGGTAAGGGGTGAAGAGGGCGTGAAACGTTACCCCTCATCAGAAGAAGGGGTTTTACACTCCAAGCCCCAAAAACCATGTGGTGGTTGTGGTTGTGGTGATGTCTTTTGTCCCCCATTTTTTTATTGTTATTTCTATAGAAAAAAAAACTAAACAATTAAATAAAACCACCAATCACAACCTACAAACACAACACACCAGTCAACAACCTCCACCTCACTCACCCAATATGCCCCCATACCCGTCTCCTCTCCAAGCCCCTCCTCCCATGCTGGTTCCACACCACCATACGGGGCGTGGAAAGGCTTCACCCCCTCTCTTCACACCTCCACACCGCATAGTTTTAGAATGCTTTGAATCTTGACCCGCTTATAATTCAAATATTTGACTAACTTAGAATTACATCATTAAGTAATAACATAACCAAGCCAGACTCTGCAAGGATTAAACCATTGTTTGACACGTACGAATATGAGTTACAAATAACTTTCTAAAAATTTCCTCCTACCAAGTATTGTCAACTAGAATTTTTAAAATATTTATCATAAAAAGAGTCGTCTATATATTAAAACAATAAAATGTATTCGATCTTAAATATAAAACGTATCCCAACTTAGAATTAAACCATCGTTTGGTTGCTTCCAAATGTGAATTACAGACTTATAGTGCCGATGCATCTCATAAATGTTCGAGTTTCATTACTAAAAGTCTAAAATGAAGTATTCCGACTATTCCCCTCTCCTCGTTGGTTTTGACTTTCTCCTGATTGTAAGTGTTGACTTTTACCCATTCCTACAAAGTTTATACTAGTTATTTCTCTTATAAATTGGTTCTTATTATTACATAATTTCTCCATGTTCTTTATCAATAAATTAGTTATTGGTTCATTTTTCTTGGGCAAAAATCCAACTACACTTTGACATTAGTAAAGACACGCCATTTTATACCAATTGAACATGTAAATTTGTAAAAACTTACAACATTACCTACAATTTATTTACTTATCGTTAGTATCTTTTAACTATTATTTAAATAATCATTTAGATTTTAAATCGTTACACTAGTATATCTTGTAAGATTAAATATGTATTTAATCTAGTAGTCATCACTATTATTTATATAATATAGATCAAAATATACTAAAACCTTATAATATATTAGTTGGTAATTGTTGATAGACCGATTTACCCTTATTAACTAGTTAGGTTTCCCATATGATGTATTTAAGGAGATTACTAGAGATGGTTTAGGGTTAGACTCTCATAACAATAACATCAATTTCGACCTCCTCTCTCTCTCCAATCACAAATTCTCTACCCTTAAGAATTCGGTATTACTATCAAGAACATACACTCTAAACAGGAACCAAATCACGTTAACTAGCATGTCAAACTCCAAAAGCCGCATCTGTATCTAGACTATCTGCTGGCCTATCTTGTGTAACATGTATTATCTATATATAGTAATAGACTCATCAACATATCTCACTCTTTGTTGTCATCATGTAACACACTTATAGTAGTATATCGTGACATCACCAAAGCATAACCTTTTATCTAGTCGTTTAACTTTAACACGTGTGATTGTTATATTTCTTCGAAACTTGGTAAGTATAGAATTCTAAATAAACAAAAGCTCCAAAGCACATATGAAGTGTTTGAACGTGGAATGATATGGTTCACACTTGATTGCATTTGTCTCCAAGGTGGATAAACACATAACTCTTCAACCACTAATTTTATTTCATTGTTTCATGATTCTCACACTATTAAAGCCACACTTATAAATATCTTATCAACGTTAGTTGAAGCATCGGGATTAATGTATAAAGTAATTATTGATGTTTTGTTATAGAAAAGCTAGCAACTACAGGTGGTGCTTGTAGTGTGACATGATATTAGTTGACAAGTGAGACGATATATGCAATTCGTTACTTTATGTCATTTTTATGTACGTTAAAAAAGATTATACATTAACTATAATCGAATGAAACAATTCTGTACAATCAAATCACCTCATATTACTAATAAAAGAATGCTCCTAATTAACGCTATAAGTAATATAATTAGTAAAACCTAATATCAGTTGAAAATAACCACTTCACTGGTTAATCTAATATTTCAAAAGAACGGCAAACATCTCCTTAAAACGAGTACACATGATCAAAAGAGTGTTTGTCCTAGCGTTATCAATGTGTATATTTGAAGTATTTTTCATTTGTACGAGGTTGAGCATCCAACTGTCAATAGAAATTTTATACAAATCAAATACAAATGGGTGTTTAACATACAAAATGGCCTTAACGTAAGAAGTGAATATTTTTTTGAATGTTTTTCCCTACTCGTTATGAATGATGTTTAATTGTAAAATGTATAAAAAAATTATGATTTTACAGTAGTAGAATATTTTGTATGTTAAAACCATTTGTACAATAACTTAACCCTATATAAACAACCTACCTAAAGAATAAGTTGTAGTTTTTGGTGTTGGGCCGCCTCATTTGTAGGCTTGGCTTGATGTGTTAATGAAATTTACCTTTAAAAAAAAGCTAAAGAATAAGTTATTCGGCATGTGTAATTTTATTGTTTGGTAGAACAAACATTGATATTAGTATTGTTTGGTAGAACATTAATATTAATATTAGTATTTATGAACGAATTTAATAATTGCAAAAGAAAAGAGAACGTAACGGGTAAGAATAATCCATTGGAATATTTAAGCGCATTTGGTCGGCCCAAATTTAGTTCACATTAAAGGAAGGGAAAACTTAGTTATAGCTTCGAAAGGTACTTCTTGACTATGAGATTTATTGTAACTTTTTTTACAATATTTGGATGATATATACATTGGTAAAAGGTAAAATATAGGAGTAATTAAATAATTTGGACCAAACTACAGGAAGTCAAATTGTCCTTTACTCTTATATTAATCATGGTTCAAATTTGTAACATAAATATTAACAAATGCTTTATAACATTTGCGCTAGATGTTTAAGGTTTAGATCACACGGTGTGGGCGTAAATCAACGATGTTTATGCCTTTCCATATTGCACACACCACACCACACCCGGCGTTGAGTTATAAGCTTGGAGAATTCCACCTGTGTCGAGTTAATAAGTGTGCATATGTGTCATTTTTTTCATTGGGACGTGGAAGTAGACGTTTTACCCAACGGCTCTTTATATACAAATACACCATTGCACTTTCTCAAAAAATCTCAACGTTTTATATATCTTTCAACACTCTCTCACAAAAATCTCAACTTTCATCTTATTACAACGCCGGTTATTCCATGGATCCTAGAAGTGAACATCACGTTGTGCGAATCATGGGTCACGGTGGTAAATAACCAAGGAGCCTCCGTTACGCATGTCTTCATTTTGTTGCCCGAAACGATTACATACTTGTTTACACACTAGAAACTGATATATCTAATTATCGTATGAAATTTATTAAAACATAATAAATAATATACTGCATTATCAAAAGTATAGAATTCTTAACGAATATTTGGTATTTTAAAACAATGTTTGACACGTTTCAATTTGAGTTACAAATGACTTTTTATTAAAATTTTACAAAATAGCTCTGAACCAAATATGGTGAATTAGAAATTTTCAAATATGCATCATAAAAATTGTTGTTTACATACTAAACATATTTCATCTCGAATTATAAAACATATCCCAACTTGAATTGAATCATAAGTTGTACAAACTTACAACATTACCTACAATCTTATCTATTTATTTATCCTTAGTATCTCTGTTAAATATTATATAAACTGTTTTTTTTTATTTATAAAGCCTAATTTATTCACACACCTGCCTACTTGGGCATCTTTGAGCCCTAGACGGGTCGTCTAGGCATAGACGCCCCGTATAGGCACTGATTTTAAGAGTCCAGTCAGACCTAGACAGCCGCACAATTATTTTTTTTAGTTGGAAAAGGGTGTTTTGGTGGCGTAGATTCGTTGGGTTGGAGGTTGAAAAAATGGTGTTATTTGTGGGGTAAATTGGTTGTTTCTGGAGGTTGATTTTTTTTTTGTGGAGTAATTTTAGACTTTTAAAAAGTTTTGTTTATTGTATAAAAAGTGAGTTATCTTTTTCGATCGTTTATATATTTAATTGTTTTTTACATTGTATCTTTTTAAAAAATATAATATTAAAATTTGATACACGTCGATTTAACACAAACAATCATCAAGTAATCGAATAACCGAAAACAAAGTTAAATATTACAGATATAACATATATAACATAACTTTCTACATCCATAACAATAGGTCTAGACGACTCGTATATTTACAATTAATTTTTTTTGTATAACTATAACACGGGGATGGGTACAGAAACCACCAAGGGGATAATGGATATGGTAACAAGTACCAAGGCGGCACGGGACCGATAACTACCACCCACAACGATTCTTCAATTCCATATCAACGTTGTTTATCGTCCTGTGTGAGCATTGGAAGCCCGGCAAACAGTGTTGCAATTAGTTAGCAGTCATTACTTATTAATAACTCGAATTTAGGAAATTGTTCTTAATGAACTCAATGACATCTTCAACAGAAACACATCTACAATGCCATCGTTTCCATAGCTACGCAATCCATAACGTCTAAACCCTTGAATCCCAACACTTCTCCTTACATTCTCCCAAACAACCAGCTCCTTTGTAAGAACTATATTAGAGAATTCCGACGACGAATTGAAAGTTTTATGCGACATCAAATGCTCTGCATGGGTTTATTTAACAAAGAAATATACGCCCCGTCTAGGCCTAGGCGGGGCATATCACTTTACTACTTTACTGACATGCATTGGATGATATCAGATGAAGTAATATAAGCCAAAGTTCATGACGGAGAATTCCGACGATGAATTGAAAGTTTTCCGCGACATCAAATGCTCGACATGGGTCTATTTAACAAAGAAATATACGCCCCCGTCTAGGCCTAGACGGGGCGTATCACTTTACTACTTTACTGACACGCAGTAGAGCACAAACTTCAAGACGGGTTTGTCTATGGCTAGACGCCGCCCAGTCTTGGGCTGGTCGTCTTCAGCATCCGTCTAGGGCTAGACGCCCGTCGATGTGATTGATTTGACGTTGTACGGAGCAGGAATGTGGTTGGAGAAAAGGAAACTTAGACGCCCGTCTAGGTCTAGACGTCCGTCTACTTTTGTAATATTACCATTTTGCCCTGATATCAGCCTAGACTGACAGCGAACCAGGGGTAAAATGGAGTTGTTTCTAGAACCAGACGGGCGTCTAGGTCTAGACGAGCCGTATATGCACAATTAAATTTTTTTTTGGTATAATTTATATGATTTTGTTTAGTTAATACAAACTTTTTGGGTAAATAAAATCATGTTAATTATACCAAAAAATTTCTAATTGTATACAAAATGTTTATATTAATTATAAAAAAATCTTATTAAATATATAAAAAATCGTATTAGATATACCAAAAAGCCTCATTCTCCCGATTCACTGTCGACCCAGTTAATACTCGGGTTTGGATTTGGTGCGGGATTCATTATCGACGTATACCATTCTAGACAGGGCGTTTACATGTCCAGCCATTATTCTGCAGCGGCGCTTCGGTAGGTCAACCACAAACCGTTTACTATAGTCATTGGAAACTGGCCTTCCAGCTTAATATGTATGAAATGGTTGTTGTTAACATGTGCAAGTGTTATCGTTCGTGGTTCTCGATCCGTCGGAGGGTTGATTATCGGGAAGAACGTGGAACAACCATCGATGTTTAACAGGTGAACCACGATACCGTACCTTTGTGCAATAAGAAGCCCTGCATGGGGGAAGTCCATCCAGTGAGTGAGGGAACAATGCTCCACGGAATCCCAGATTAGGCTCCGACGATGCATGTAAAAGTATCCTTCCTCCCATGCTTCAAATACTGGCGCCCATATCGACGCGTTCTGATCCATCTCCTGTTGAAGGTCTTTTTGAATGTGGCTCCACACACGTTCTCCCATACCCAAGCCCACAGCCACAGGCCGAAACCCACAATGACTGTCTGGCCTCACATCTTGTATGCACGAGATGTACGGGTGAAACAATGAGGGAAGGAGATGCTTAAAGCATTTTATTGTTGAAACATACTCGTCGCCCACTATCAACGGAAAACCATTATCGTCTCGAACCACTCTTTGTTTAGAACTCGTTGTAGCGGCTTCGCCCGCTGTGGGTTTTTGCGACTTGATGACCGATTGTTGAGTGGCCTGCGACGCAACGCACGAGCTATGGCGGGGGGCATCGTATGTACTTGGTTGGGAACCCTGGGACGGAACGTACGAGCTATGGCGGGGGGCGTCGTCAAATCGAAGTTGTCTTGCTTTGTTGTTGGTCGTCCACGAGTCGAGTGTTGGACAACCGGTTCTTTCTTGGTGGATTTGATTGGGGTCAACACTGCTTTAATCTTTCCTAGCAAGCTTTTTTTCTGAGAAGGGGGTGTGACTCTAACTGTTGCCAAACAATGTTCAGCACTTCTACGACGTCAACGTCATCCGATGTCAATTTACATGGGTGAAAGTTAGGCTTCTGCTAGAAGATGTCTACGTCTTCGAGTTGAATCGGACGCTCTGAGCGTACGTACTTTTCCAACCTGCAAGCACACGGCAACCCACAGTTGTACCACATCTGACATCCACAAGATGAATGCAAGCGCTGCAACATGTCTAGTTTCCTAAGTAGCTCTCCACTCAACAAATCAAGCGCTGTATGGGAAACTTTTCCACATAGGTGGTCAAATAACGGGTTTTTGTGGTGGTTCATTATTTTTTCGATGCTTTCTCGAAAGCTCCGCCTTATTTCCCGTATTGTGTTTCAACTATATCCTTGACACAACCTACTATACGGTCCAGCAAGCTCCTATCTTGGACGTATCTCTTTAAATTCGCGTGTTGACTCTCAACTCTGTTTGTGATACGCTGCCCGAAGTTGCGTCTCTGATCAGTCCACGCAAATACAAACATTTGCTTGTAGTCTTTCAGCCAGTATCATACACGTACGTAAACACCCCTAAAAGGTATCAATAATTAGTTAAATGTACATGGGTAGGTCATCTTTTATTACGAAAACTTACTTGAACGTTTGCACTCTACAAGTCGCTTTTGCAAGTGGCCTAAGTTGTACTCGTATATGGGTATTGATAGAGACTCACACAATCTCCCCCAGGATGACAAAAAGTTTTGCCATTCTTCTTCTGTGAATGCGCACTTGCAGTGCTTACAAATATTCTGTTGAATGTGAAACCTGCAGAGATATCGAGAGGCGTTTGGAAAAACTTTCGCGCACGTGTTAATTAGGGCCAGCTCTCTATCCGTTACAATAACACGTGGCTCCATACATTCGTCCACCATTGACCTGATCCTCTCAAGCACCCATACAAAGTTATCACTACGTTCCTTGCAGATAACGGCATGCGCGATACAAAACGAGTAGTTGGTGGGCGTCATACCAACTATCTGGATAAATGGCATGTTGTATGTCACACCCCGACCCGCAGCGGAAAAGGTGATCGGGGCATGATTGGGTTATCATCAAAGCTCATGACATTTATTAAGCGTTTCATATTCATTAATACAAATTAAATGAAATTTTACAATAAATGTTACAACATGATCTAACTAACAATCTAAACTTCTTTGTTCTCTTCTAAGGCATATCATATGTTTTCCTTGCTTCAACCTGTTCACCTGTATCATGTGTAAAAAGGGTTTTTGGATCAACATAATGTTGGCGAGTGAATCCTATGGAAAACATTTGAACAAATTTATTTAACTTGATTATGAAATATGTGCACAACCAAACATGAGTAAAGTTAGATGTAACTTATTCATCAATCATAAGATATTAAATGAAACACTCATGAACAATAATGGAACAATTAGAGGCACGCGATGCTCAACTCGTCTCTTACGAGGAACTGAGGGGCCTGATGAATAAATTGCATAAACATGATAATATGAATGACACAACTACAAACAATATAAACTCAATGATACACACATGAACAATAATGAATTTGATTTGAAGCACGCGATGTTCTACTCGTCTCCCACGAGGAACTGATGGGCTTAATGTAGGAGTTTCATATAATTTGACAAAAGGAAATAAGTAAATCACAACAATAAAACAATCTAAGTTTAAGTCATGATGTGGTATGGCACAAGTTTAAATAAATAAATTAATTATTTTCATAACACATGACACACCCCAAAACGTTTAATTTAAAAGGGGGAGTTGTAAGATTCACTCACAGTGGGTGCGTTCGGTTGATGATGTTGAATGCACGCGAAGTGGTTTTAACCACGAGTGAGATTTAACCTAGATAAATCGCATTATGGTTTGGTAAGTAAACGGATTTTATTAATCTATTTTAGTAGGATTGTTGGGTGTATTTTTGTGAGTTTGAGGCTATTTTCTAACCTTAAAAATGTTATTTTTAATTGATTTTTAATTAAAATAATTAAATAAAAATAATAAAAAAAATTTGATTTTTTTCTCTGACCGCTGACCGTTGACCTGACCGTTGACCGGTTCGATCATGTATACAAGTGCGCTGAGTGAGGCTCGAACCGAGACCTCTCGTACGCGTGCACGCAGCTCTACCAACTGAGCTACGTGTCTAACCCGTTATATATCTGATTTTAATTATATATATATATATTAATTAGTTTAAACCGAAAATCATTTTATTTTAAAAATAGTTTTTACGCGAACCGGACGTGCACTCCACAGGTCTCGAACCCGGGACCTGTGGTTTAATCTAACACACAGTCCACCGCTGGACTGTGTGTTTAACATGTTATATAATTTGATTTTTTATTATACTTAAATACAATTTAGTTATTTTCTTTTCTGCCTTATTAAAAAGAATAGATAATTGTTCGAGTCGGTGCAGTAGACCGGACTCGAACTCGTGACCTGTGATATAAACAACACACAGTCCACCGCTGGACTGTGTGTCTAACTTGGTTATTATTCCGGTTATTAATATACTTAACATATACCAGTATCGACTCCGGTTCAGTTAAACAAAAAAAAGGTTTTTATTAAGGCAGCGTGTGTGAAACGGGATTCGAACTTGAGACGTTAGCGTTTTATGTGCACACAGTCCACCGCTGGACTGTGTGTCTAACCCGATTAATATCCTGATTTTAATTATACTTATAAGATACGGAAATATATCGTCTTCTTCATCAAGGTAGAACCAGAGTTCGGAAATCGACTGGTTCAAAGTTTTTATCGGTTTATTAGTGTTTTTCAGTTCATTACGGTGAGATAAATGTGAAAAGGAAAAGAAATTGGGCGGAGAAGTATACCGACTGGACCCTCTGTTTTCCGGCAGAACTCCGGCGACAGCAATCAACTCCGGCGTCAGGTGTCTTGCAGCAGCAAGTCTCCGGAAAGCTTGGAAAAAGTATGGGTATCTCCGGTATAAGCTTCAGGGGCTCAGTGAGGTTCAGAAATAAGGAAATCGGTTTTCCGGCGACGAACAGAAAAGTTCCGGCGAGGGAGTTTTCGCCGAGAAAGAGTGTGGTTTAGAGCGAAAAGGTTTTCAATGGGTTGAGGGTGAATTTATAGGGGAAAATCGAGATGTATTTGGTCTGATTTCCGACTGGATTCGTAAATCATAAAAACTCCGGCGGTTATGGTTTGGTCGCGGACTCCAAACATCGGTTATAACCGATGTCTTGTTAATGGTTTACGTTATAACTGAAAATGGTGTTAAAAACTCGCGAAGTTTCCGGGATTCCGACGACTGAACTAATGGGCGCCGATTTTGAATTCGTAACGTCACTTTATCAATTAAATGATTTCAATATTTACTAAACAGAACAAGTGGCGCAGTGGTTTGTGTGTGTGAGATAAAGTCGCTGAATCGACTCGGCGAGTGACCCGGGTTCGAAACCCGGCTGGATCATTTCATTTTTATTTTGCGATTTTCAACAGTTTTTCAAAAACTAAATATATATTCCCATATAATAATTGATTACGTATCGTTTAAAAATATTTTGGGCATTTAATTCGCAACGAAATTTTTGACTGACTGTTCGGTTGATAAACGGAGCGGGTTTGGTAAATCCGTTTTTGACGGATGTTACAGTATCCCCTGCTTTTTAGAAATTTCGTCCCGAAATTTAAATAATGATATATTTTGACTAAAAGGATGGTGATGTTTTGTTTGACAGTTGTATGCTCAGAAAAATGAGGGTTTAAGTTTTTGTTCGAGGGCGGTAACGTTCCTTGTAAGGGTTAAGTACCCTATTCAGGAATCTCTTTTTGTTTCCTACTGTATAAGTATTGATAAGCAGAAATGATTTGCTAAAAATGATATCATGCATAAGAATTTAGATACGTTTGGGAAAGTATGGTTATATCCTAAGGCAAAACTTCTAACACTACAACCTATATGGAACATAAATAAAAACACAACAACTGATATTTGAACATAAGTAAACACAACAGCTAATAT
Source organism: Scalesia atractyloides (assembly GCA_947069175.1). NCBI lineage: Eukaryota > Viridiplantae > Streptophyta > Magnoliopsida > Asterales > Asteraceae > Scalesia > Scalesia atractyloides. The sequence continues at coordinate 15,050,748 of CAMTDV010000002.1, forward strand.
TCGAACATGAATAAACACATCAGCAAATATTTGAACATGAATAAACACATCAGCAAATATTTGAACATGAATAAACACAACAGCAAATATTTGAATCCACATTCTGATAGCATATATGTTTGAATGATGGAAGTTCCTCTCTCGTTTGTTATGATGGAGAGGTTAGTTTATGTAGAAATGGATCACAATCCAATCTCTTTAAATAACATGATGATATAAATGTAACACAAATTCCAACCAAGGCAATACTAAATCCTACATGGAACTTCTCATAACCGCCTGATAATGCCTCTGATCCTTTGGCAAGAATACTTATATATAGGAAGTACCAGCGGCGTATCCACCATATTCTTGCCAAATTTTCATTAGTTTTATCCACAAGTTATGATTGGTTACCAAGAAACTAATAAATCCTACATAGAACTTCTCATAACCGTCCGATAATGCCTCTGATCCTTTGACAAGAATACTTATATATAGGAAGTACCAGCGGCGTATCCACCATATTCTTGTCAAATTTTCATTGGTTTTATCAGTGAATTATGATTAGTCCTATAACTCTACAACCAATACAACAAACATAAAATACTGAAATGAAATATATCTGTGCGATCAAGGCTCAATCGAACGGAGCCGATCGTATTGCATGTACTGAAAATGAAATGGATGTGCGCTCAAGGCTCAATCAAACGGAGCCGAACGTATTGAATGTACTGAAATTGAAATTGTGTGCTCAAGGCTCAATCAAACGGAGCCGAGTGTATTGCATGTACTGAAAATGAATAACTTAACCACACAAACAGCTTATGCATGGAACCTCTCATAACCGCCTGATAATGCCTCCGATCATTTGACAAGAATACTTATATATAGGAAGTACCAGCGGCGTATCCACCATATCCTTGTCAAATTTTCATTGACTTTATCCGCAAGTTATGGATAGTTCGATGCGACTCTACTACAAACACCACAACCACAAGATACTGATAATGAAATTGTCTGTGCGCTCAAGGCTCAATCAAACGGAGCCGAACGTATTGAATGAAATTGTATGTGCGCTCAAGGCTCAATCAAACGGAGCCGAACGTATTGAATGTACTGAAATTGAACAACTTAATCTAAACAACCATCACACAATCATCCTATGCATGGAACCTCTCATAACCGCCTGATAATGCCTCCGATCATTTGACAAGAATACTTATATATAGGAAGTACCAGCGGCGTATCCACCATATCCTTGTCAAATTTTCATTGACTTTATCCGCAAGTTATGGTTAGTTCGATGCGACTCTACTACAAACACCACAACCACAAGATACTGATAATGAAATTGTCTGTGCGCTCAAGGCTCAATCAAACGGAGCCGAACGTATTGCATGAACTGGAAATGTAAATCGAAATGTGCGCTCAAGGCTCAATCAAACGGAGCCGAACGTATTGCATGAACTGGAAATGTAAATTGAAATGTGCGCTCAAGGCTCAATCAAACGGAGCCGAACGTATTGCATGTATTGAAATGTAAAATGAAATAACCGATCAAGGCTCAAACAAACGGAGCCGATCGTGCGGGCACGCCCTGATCAACCGCATAATAAAATGGGGATCAAACTCAACCTCGATGGATGGGGAGCTGCGGCCTCGGCAAAAGCATATACTGAAAAAATATATAATATATAATATACCATAATTATTCTAACAGTCTACACATGTGATAAAGAAAAACATAAAACTACACGATAGGAGTTGAATCTGGATCTTCGGCGAAGAGGACTAGTTGAGTATCTTCGTTTGGGCTGTTATTATCTTCGACAGGATTGGCGTTGATATTGAAGACTCTTCCTCTTGCTGGTGGCATAGTGGTTGGGTTTTCTTGGTTTACTTGGTTAACTGGGTTTGATTGGGCTTGAGTGTTGATAACGTTAACCAATTGAGGGCATGTGTTTCTAAAGTGGGTAGGGTCGCCACAATTGAAACAAGCTCGAGCATATGGGAACATGGGGTATTGGGGTTGGTGATAAGTTTGGGCCATGTTTTGAGTAGGGGAAAAGGTTTGGTTTTGAAAGGTGCGACAAACATTGCTCAAATGACCCTAGCGTCCACAAGTTGCACATAGACGACAAGGTAGGGTATGGGGATGGTGATAAAAACAGTTGTTGCATCGAGGGTGAGGTCCAAGATATGGTTTCTTATCTGGGTAAGCTGAGTTGGGTGCCACTTAGGTGATTGGGATAGCTCGGATGGGTTATGGCGTGTAAAACTGGTTGATTTCGTTGGGTCGCAGCGAAAAGTCGCCCGACTCTTCTTAGGATTGGGTTGAGAAGGGGATTCAGTTTGAGTGGGGTCGGAAGTTTCAGTCGGTTCTTTATCCTTCTTCTTCTCCTCCTTGAAGTCTTCGTTTCTGATTCGGTTCTCGGTGAGCTCTGTTGCTAGCTCCATTGCTGCTTCCAAAGTTGCAGGCTTGGCACTTATTACAGGGTCTTGAATCTTTGACGGAAGACCACGAATGTAGTGCTCGATCAAACGGTAGAGGGGAGTAAACATGTTGGGAACCATTTGATGTAACTCGAGGAATCTTTTGTTGTAGGTGATGTGGTCTCCTTCCATTTGCTTCAATGAGTAGAATTCATCCTCTAACTTCTTGATTTCGCTCCTTGGGCAAAATCGTCTGGTCATGATTTCCTTCAATTCGTTCCAAGTTAAGGACATAGCATCTTCCACACCTCGTTTGGCTTTCTCTGTGTTCCACCAAGTAAGTGCCACCCCATATAATCGACCGGTAGCATATCGCACTTTGCGATCGTCAGGGCAATCGCAATTTAGAAATGTGTTCTCCATCTCTTCAAACCAATGGAGGAGTGCGGTGACGCCTTCAGTTCCTTTGTATTTCGGAGGGTCGCATGATTTGAATTTCTTGTAGGTGCATTTGGTGGTATTTGGGGAAGAGTTGAAAATGTTTTGGTTTGCTTGATTGACAGGATTTGCGGTGAGTGCTTGCTGAACTTGGATTACAATATTGGGTATTACGGCTGCCATTTGTTGAGCGATTAAGGCAGCCATGCGTTCGCGGGCTTTTCTTGCTCTCGTCTTCCTACGGGCGAGGTTAGAAGACATCTACAAGGAATACATGACAAGAGTATGAGTTGGATGCTTTTGAGATCATGGGTCGCATTCAAGAACGAACATTCATAAAATAATTATAGATAAATACTACATCCATAGGATGTCTTGGGTTTGCTCGCTGTTAGGCCCTACATGCCGCCATACTTTACCTGTGTAATCATGTGGGCCCCCATGAATACCGGTTTTTCATATGGTTCGCACGGGTTTTGCCAGGTTGCGTACACAAAAACCCGGAGAAAATCGAGAAATATGTATACAACGTGTGATGTTCGGAATGTGTCCAGGTGTAGACACGGTGACAACTCAAAGTAGGGTTAGTTCGAACGACGTTTGGTGTGGCATGCTTTGGCCTAATAGGTCCTTCGTACTCTCATCGTTGGTCCCCAGGTAGGCAAACTGGTCCGTTATATTGGATTTATACGAATGCCAGCCTAGACAGGACGTTCCGACTACCGGTACTTGTACCCTTCCAGTTACTACATGCCGTCGCAGAACTTACTTTGATGAGATTTGAAAATTGCACAAAATCTTTGGATAATGAGAGTATGAAAATAAATTGAATACATGAACATCAATATATGTATAATGAATATGTATATATGTATAATGGATATGTATGTAAGCATGTATGTTTAACTGTAAATGTAAACAAATATGAAACAAATAAATATCACAAGTTTGTATGTAACCACCTAATCAATTAAAATTTAGGCAGACTATAGTATAGCCTCTAAGGGTCTAATAACCTATCCTATATCCCTATAGTCATGGCTCTGATACCAATCTGTCACACCCCGACCCGCAGCGGAAAAGGTGATCGGGGCATGATTGGGTTATCATCAAAGCTCATGACATTTATTAAGCGTTTCATATTCATTAATACAAATTAAATGAAATTTTACAATAAATGTTACAACATGATCTAACTAACAATCTAAACTTCTTTTTTCTCTTCTAAGGCATATCCTATGTTTTCCTTGCTTCAACCTGTTCACCTGTATCAGTGTGTAAAAAGGGTTTTTGGATCAACATAATGTTGGCGAGTGAATCCTATGGAAAACATTTGAACAAATTTATTTAACTTGATTATGAAATATGTGCACAACCAAACATGAGTAAAGTTAGATGTAACTTATTCATCAATCATAAGATATTAAATGAAACACTCATGAACAATAATGGAACAATTAGAGGCACGCGATGCTCAACTCGTCTCTTACGAGGAACTGAGGGGCCTGATGAATAAATTGCATAAACATGATAATATGAATGACACAACTACAAACAATATAAACTCAATGATACACACATGAACAATAATGAATTTGATTTGAAGCACGCGATGTTCTACTCGTCTCCCACGAGGAACTGATGGGCTTAATGTAGGAGTTTCATATAATTTGACAAAAGGAAATAAGTAAATCACAACAATAAAACAATCTAAGTTTAAGTCATGATGTGGTATGGCACAAGTTTAAATAAATAAATTAATCATTTTCATAACACATGACACACCCCAAAACGTTTAATTTAAAAGGGGGAGTTGTAAGATTCACTCACAGTGGGTGCGTTCGGTTGATGATGTTGAATGCACGCGAAGTGGTTTTAACCACGAGTGAGATTTAACCTAGATAAATCGCATTATGGTTTGGTAAGTAAACGGATTTTATTAATCTATTTTAGTAGGATTGTTGGGTGTATTTTTGTGAGTTTGAGGCTATTTTCTAACCTTAAAAATGTTATTTTTAATTGATTTTTAATTAAAATAATTAAATAAAAATAATAAAAAATTTTGATTTTTTTCTCTGACCGCTGACCGTTGACCTGACCGTTGACCGGTTCGATCATGTATACAAGTGCGCTGAGTGAGGCTCGAACCCGAGACCTCTCGTACGCGTGCACGCAGCTCTACCAACTGAGCTACGTGTCTAACCGTTATATATCTGATTTTTAATTATATATATATATTAATTAGTTTAAACCGAAAATCATTTTATTTTAAAAATAGTTTTTACGCGAACCGGACGTGCACTCCACAGGTCTCGAACCCGGGACCTGTGGTTTAATCTAACACACAGTCCACCGCTGGACTGTGTGTTTAACATGTTATATAATTTGATTTTTATTATACTTAAATACAATTTAGTTATTTCCTTTTCTGCCTTATTAAAAAGAATAGATAATTGTTCGAGTCGGTGCAGTAGACCGGACTCGAACTCGTGACCTGTGATATAAACAAACACACAGTCCACCGCTGGACTGTGTGTCTAACTTGGTTATTATTCCGGTTATTAATATACTTAACATATACCAGTATCGACTCCGGTTCAGTTAAACAAAAAAAAAGGTTTTTATTAAGGCAGCGTGTGTGTGAAACGGGATTCGAACTTGAGACGTTAGCGTTTTATGTGCACACAGTCCACCGTTGGACTGTGTGTCTAACCCGATTAATATCCTGATTTTAATTATACTTATAAGATACGGAAATATATCGTCTTCTTCATCAAGGTAGAACCAGAGTTCGGAAATCGACTGGTTCAAAGTTTTTATCGGTTTATTAGTGTTTTTCAGTTCATTACGGTGAGATAAATGTGAAAAGGAAAAGAAATTGGGCGGAGAAGTATCCCGACTGGACCCTCTGTTTTCCGGCAGAACTCCGGCGACAGCAATCAACTCCGGCGTCAGGTGTCTTGCAGCAGCAAGTCTCCGGAAAGCTTGGAAAAAGTATGGGTATCTCGGTATAAGCTTCAGGGGCTCAGTGAGGTTCAGAAATAAGGAAATCGGTTTTCCGGCGACGAACAGAAAAGTTCCGGCGAGGGAGTTTTCGCCGAGAAAGAGTGTGGTTTTGAGCGAAAAGGTTTTCAATGGGTTGAGGGTGAATTTATAGGGGAAAATCGAGATGTATTTGGTCTGATTTCCGACTGGATTCGTAAATCATAAAAACTCCGGCGGTTATGGTTTGGTCGCGGACTTCAAACATCGGTTATAACCGATGTCTTGTTAATGGTTTACGTTATAACTGAAAATGGTGTTAAAAACTCGCGAAGTTTCCGGGATTCCGACGACTGAACTAATGGGCGCCGATTTTGAATTCGTAACGTCACTTTATCAATTAAATGATTTCAATATTTACTAAACAGAACAAGTGGCGCAGTGGTTTGTGTGTGTGAGATAAGTCGCTGAATCGACTCGGCGAGTGACCCGGGTTCGAAACCCGGCTGGATCATTTCATTTTTATTTTGCGATTTTCAACAGTTTTTCAAAAACTAAATATATATTCCCGTATAATAATTGATTACGTATCGTTTAAAAATATTTTGGGCATTTAATTCGCAACGAAATTTTTGACTGACTGTTCGGTTGATAAACGGAGCGGGTTTGGTAAATCCGTTTTTGACGGATGTTACATTGTATACGTTCGTCTTGTACGTGTAATCGATCAGCAAAACATGCGGGAACGCACGCCACATTTCACTCAAGTAGGGATGAACAAAGAAGATCTTAGTAACGACCTCTGTTTCGGGTTCCTCCCGTGTCTCGTAAATAAATTCGTTTGTAAAAAGGATGTTTTCTAACGACGGCAAGGGAGTCAGTCCGTATCTTTGTTCGGCCCTAATCTTCTAAACTGCGTTTTGAACGTCTTTCGGAACATGGAAACTGTCGGGGAACTGCTTCCTTATCGTTTGAAAAATTCTGCGCGGCTCCACGTTTTGTGCTGTCAACTGCTCGATCATTCTGTAATCGTCAGGAGCAAACTTTCGTACAAACGCGTGGCCTGACAGGTCCTGACAGAGTTCGTGGTTATGTTCAGTCTTTCCCCCTTTTATCCCCCATGTTTCAAAAGGATGGTCCCGCACAGCACCAGGTAAAACGGGCAATCGGTTTTCTTGCTTCCAGCTTTTCTAACCGTTGCTGTAGTATGGTGCTCACCACCACGGTCACATTCAAGCCATACCCTCCCAGTTCTTCCACCAATTTTCTTTGATCGTCGGGTCACAATAACGAAACCATCCGCCTTTTCCGTTTCCCGTGCCCAGTTTTTTAGCTCATCTCGATAGTTGAAAACCTGTAAAATCGATAGCGTTATGTTAGATTTTATGTTTACTCAACTGCACAACTTAAATAAATAAGTTTTCATACCGTCTCTGTGAGGTACGAATTGCCTGCGCATGGGGGTGCCTCACCACCATATCCTCCACCATCAGGATATACTTGTTGACCGTACAAAGAATGTGTTGTATTGTAACTTTCCTAACAGTCTCCTCCGTATCCATCCGGACCGTGTTGTTGCACGTACGAGTATTCACACCCGTATCCATAATCCAGAAACCCATGTTGCGGAGGATAACATGGTGCATCAACTTAGTACGAGTCGTCCACATGGGATATTTCTTCAACGGGAGGAAGCTCGTTCAAATCTAGAAATTGTCTGTTTTGATTTCCTTGTACACTTGACACAACCTCCTCTTGCACATTAGAATAGGGAACACCGGTCTCCCCCTAACAACGATATCACCATTAGTAAATAATTAAAACAACAACTAGTTTAACCTAATAACTGTTACCGAATTGGCTTCAGGCACCCGTGACTCGCCAGAATACGCCCCAAAGAAATAGTTGTCGTCCCAGTTTGATGACATTTCACCACCTTTTAATGATATCAGATGAAGTGATATAAGCCAAAGTTCACGACAAAGAGAATTCCGACGATGAATTGAAAGTTTTCTGCGACTTCAAAAGCTCTGCATGGGTCTATTTAACAAATAAATATACGACGGGGCGTATCACGTAGTACTTTGCTGACATGCATGCAGACCACCAAAGTCACTTCAAGACGGGTCGTCTAGGCCTAGACGCCCCATCTTGGGCTGGTCGTCTTCAAGGTCCGTCTACGGCTAGACGCTCCGTCTGATGTGACTGATTTGACGTTGTACGGGCCAGGAATGTGGTCGGAGAAAAGGAAACCTAGACGCCCGTCTACAAGAGAGGTGTCTAAATAGGCAGATGGGTGTGTGAATATGTAAACCCTTTATAAAACACACCACGGTAGTATACTTTGACATCACCTAAACTGGAACGTTTTATCGTCTTTCAAATATACGACGTGTGATTGTTGTATTGCTCGATGAATAAGTAACGATAGAATCTAACCAAACAAAATCTCCAAAGCACACATGAAGTGTTTGCATGTGGAATGATTTGTCTCCAAGGTTGATTAACACATAATTTTTCAACAACTCTACTTGTTATATCTCACCATTTCACGATTGTCACATTGTTAAAGCAACAATTATAAATATTTTATCACATTTCTTGAAGAGTTCGGGTTAATGTATGAAGTAATTATTGTTGTAATGAAATGGAAAAGCAAGCAAGTGCAAGTGGTACTTGTAGTGTAACATGATATTAGTTGACATGACAAATGCAACAGTTTATTGTAGTGCATTACTTTATATCCTACTAAAAGATTACATGTTAATTAAAATCCAATGTATAAAGTAATTACTGTTGTTTTGAAGTATTTTTTTTATACGAGGTTGAGCTTATAAGGTTAGGATGATATGGACATATGGTATCGGTTATTTCTACCTAATTACGCGAAACTGATTCCATACTTGTTTACTAACGTAGAAACTGGATACCAAGTATTATATGAAATTTATTAAAACATAACAAAAAGTATACTAAATTGTTAAAAAAATATTTGGTATTTAAATCGCTTTTCAGTAAGTTTAAATCATAAAAGGGTATTATATTACTATTAAACTGCATATGCTCATTTAACCATTGTTTATTATTTGTCCGAAGTAGCAGCACCTTGGTTGAGTTCAGCAAATCTCAACCCGGCCCGCAATGAATGCTTCATAAACTTTTCTGCGCATCGCTTCACACATGCTTCTTCATGTTTATGTAACGTTTTGCGCCAGAATGTGTCCACACAATCTGTAAAGCATTTCTCCACAAGCGTGTTATAAGTCCTTAGACTGCAATGGTGATCGTCAACGAATTAAGATATTTTCAATACATAATATGCTAACATAAATGAAAACAGTCTAGTTACAATAGATAATACATAAGACAATCTGTCACGAATTTGAAGGTGGTCAATTACAGTAGACATTCTAGCTTGATCTTCCGGCGGAAGAGTCCCCATATCGCCGAGCCTACTTTTGTCCATTTTTACTGTTCTCAAACACCAATTTGAATTAGCAAAATATATGCAGATTACTTCTTTTGTAACTAATTCTTGATTTATTTTATTTTTTATTTTGTGTTCAGGTAATTTAGGATTATGAAATACTTTTGGTGGTTTTTGGGTTTATATGAGATGAAAAATACAATATTTTGAAAGGACCCGGTTTTTAATAAAATTTATATCTCCATGTTAAAAAAAATAAACAAAAGTGTGTAAATTAAAAATAGTTAAATATTACAAGAGAAAACTCAAATTATATGTGAAATGAATTGTTAGAAAATATTTTTATTTTTTTTACTTTATGTTATGTTAGAAAAGATTTTTTATTTTTTTTACTTTACTGGTTCTACAAGGGGTGGAGTCTTCTCCAAGAAACAAAGAAACCAAAAAGGCAAAAACCACTTATGATTGTTCAACATTTGAAACACTAGCTAATAAACATGTGATCCAAAGATTAATAGCTAATTTACCAGAATATACAGACATGAAAGTGCAAATCAAACAAAACATATATAAACTATTTCATATGAATAAAGGGTTTAACATTTACCTTGAAGCGAAAATGGCAGAAAGAGTGAAAATATGAATTAGGGTTTGGGCTTCTAATATGTATGTTATAGGGGTGGGTTGGGGTTCTAATATGTATGTAATAGGGGTGGGTTGGGCTTTTGTCTGAATTTAAGATAAAACTTGCTCACACTGGGTTGGGCTTTATGTAAAGAATTCGGTTCCAAACTAGTTTTTACTTTGACTGGTTCTAATCAAAACTTTTGGTTTGATTCTCGATCCAGTTTGATCGGTTTTTACTACCGGTTTGAATGCCGGTTACAGTTTGTAAACATATTCTTGCCTTACCATTTTAATTTTTTTATATACAATTCAACTTTTATTAATGTGTAGTGTAGAAACCAATTTGTACAATTTTCTTTATATATAATGTTTTTTATATAAAATTATAATTGTTTAAAAAAAACTGACCCTTTTTTTAGCAGTTTGAAACCGGTTCGGTTGTCGGTTCGTTCGGTTTTTGACACGAGGGAGGAGAATTAGGGTGGAACTTATGGTTTGGAGTACAAACCGAACCAATTTGGTTTGTACCGGTCCCAAACCAGTTTGGGTCGGTTTGGCCGGTTTCAGTCCCCGAACGGTTTTTTTTGTTCAGTACGCAAAAGCTGAAGGATAAGACGCAAGTGTCGCTCGTGCTCTTCTTGTGTCTTGGAGTAATGAGGATATCGTCGATGAAAACGATCACGAAAAGGGTCGAGATAAGATTTGCACACATGGTTCATCAAGTCCATGAAAACCGCGGGTGCATTGGTCAAACCAAAAGGCATGACCACGAACTCGTAGTGCCCATAACGTGTACGAAACCGGTTTTGGGTATATCTTCTTCGAGGACTCGAAGTTGATGATAACCAGAACGGAGATCGATCTTGAAAAACACGTCACGCCTTGTAATTGATCGAAAAGATCATCGATGCGAGGAAGTGGATATCGGTTTTTAACTGTAAGCTTGTTGAGCTCACAATAGTCAATGAACATCCGAAAGGATCCATCTTTCTTCTTGACGAACAGAACGGGAGCGCCCCAAGGAGAAGTACTAGGGCGTATAAAGCCTTTATTAAGAAATTCTTGAAGTTGGCTAGATAGCTCTTACATCTCCGAGGGTGCTAGACGGTATTAAGACTTTGCAACAGGCGTTGTGTTAGGAATGAGATCGAAACGAAAATCAACAGAATGAGGAGGAGGACCAGGTAGATCCTCAGGGAAGACGTCAGGATAATCGCAAACAACAGGAACATCACTCACGCTTGGACCATGTATCCTTCTTTTCCATAACGTGGGCAAGAAAGGCGAAGTACTCTTTGCGTAAGTACCTGTTCGCTTGAATACATGACATAAGCTTAAGACCTTTCGAAGGCTTCTCGCCATAGACCTGTAAAGAATCACCATTTGGAAGAGGAAGACGAATGAATTTCTCAGAACAAACAACCTCAGCACGAACTCGTCTAAGCCAATCCATGCCTATTATGATGTCGAAGCTACCCAATTGCATAGGTATGAGGTCGGTTGAAAACGTATGATCGTTAAGATTCAAAAGCACTTATAAAGGACAGAATCGTAGTGAGGGACTTACTGTTAGAGACTTCGACCGCGAACGATTTGGGACTGATTTAGAGTGTTGATGAGTTTGGAAAGTGAAAATGGGTGAATGGAGGCTTGTTTATATAGAGAGGAGGTAGGGTTTTGTGTTTATGAGCTTGAATGGTGATTGGGGAAGGAGAAGATGGCCAATGCAAGAGCTTAAAACCACTTTCTTGGGTTATGGGGCTTGGCGTTACGCGTAGCCCAAGGGGGGGGGGGCGTCAGCGTGACGCGGCGTCTCGTTATTCGTTTAAAGTTTGGTTTGTTATATTTTGGCCACAAAACTTTCAATTGGATGTCATTTTATGCATAAAACTTGGTATTTAACATGTTTCTAAGTATGCACAACGTATATAAGCATAATTTGAGTATCGTGAATATGTGTATAAGTATTTGCACATATAAATAGTATTAGAACAAGTATTTACGACTGATTGTATGTAAAATAAGTATGAGTTTACGTGAGTGATGAATGTATATAATTTGAACGTATGACAAGTATGTATAACCAATGTATAATTTATGTAAAACGATCACGTTTATTACGATCAAAGTCTCGGATTACAATGGTTGGAACAGAAAATGCGATTACAAGGGAATACAAGTTTCCAAGAATAGAATACATGACAAACTTTCTAAATAAAGAAAGTTACAAAAAGCGAGGGTTACAATATGCGTGATTCAGGGTTCAATTAATGGTCATTGTAGACAACAACCACATCAAAATCGAGCAAAACCCCAACAATTTACACCTTATAATCAAGCAATACACATTGTTTTATCACATAATCAATGTTCTTTTTCAACTAATTTCAAAAGAACTTCAAAATCCCATCAACATTACATGCTAAAAGTTGAAACTTTCATAGAAAAATTCACACTATGACCAATGACATTAGTAATACTGATACTCCAGGCCTCATGAAATTTCACCAAGTTGGGACATTGCGTAAGGTAGACTGGGCATACCAGGTTCAACCATGGCAGTAACATCCTAGAAGGCTAAATACCACCATTTTGCATTCTGTGATGTGGTAACTGGAAGCGATTCATCGATCCTTTCCATTCTGTCACATATACACAACTCACCACTGTCAAAACCAAATATTAAAAGAAACTACTAAAACAAAAACAAAAGTCAATAAGAAAACACATACGGAGTCATGTTAAGATGATAATCAGATCTTCTCCAATGTTCTGTTTTCTCCAATATCCTAAATCAATGTTCATTAAAAAAATTCTATAATTACAATCCCAAATCATCAATATTCATTAACTATAGTCAAATTAGGTTGATGATGAAGTAATAAGACAAAACCATGCAGCAAGATCAGAAGTTATGGGTGTGGCAAACCTGATACTGAAGCTTCTAATTATCAAACCTGCAAGGAATCACTTTATTAATTCTTCATATCTCAAAATTAGAATACCATGAACAAATTTAACTACTGTGTGTATGCTTCATTACTTAGGGAAAATAAAATGAAGTACAGAAGCAAAGTCACCAAAAAAAGCTTCACTTAATATTACATAGATCAGGCAAATAAACTTCTCAAAATTTAATTATGAAGTATAAGAAGAAAAAAAGTATTACAAATCATGAACTCAATATAACACCTTCACTCTTCAACCTTTGAGCAGTATCCTGCCATTAAAACACCAGAAACTGTCAACTAAAATAACTACTAGTGGTCTATAATCTTAACAACCTAACTGGACTCAAAACCAAATTATATATATCATATTTTTTTGAACAATCTAGGTTTTTATGATATAGACCTAGAAACCCTAGAAATATGAAATCAGACATATACATCCATCTTAAAACTTTGATTCCATTTTCGGATGATTCGTGCCTTCATGTTCCACATGTCTTTTGCAGGTTTCAAATCACCAACAAAACTCAGATTGTTGTTCTCAACTTGGATTGACATGGTTCTGATTCGGATTCAAATTCAAATTTTGAATTCATTAGAAGAGAAGAGTGCAGAGTGTGAGAGAAGATGGAGAACTTTGTTATATGGTGATGAGAATGGGAGGCATGATATATGAAATGATGAAGACTGACATATGCATTAAATGACATCACCATAATCTTTTGAATTTTGAAACAACAAGGTTTTTTTGCAACTCTAATTATAATTATTAATATAAATATGAAAATACATGATTTATGATGCGATAATGAGATAAGATTGGTATTGTTGGATAACCTAAATAGCTGTCACCTAAACATTGTGATGTAATGCTCATCTCTTCTTTTACAGTAAGGGAAGATATTAGATAATTGGCTGTACACTAATATCTCTTTCAAAATTCATATGATATCTATTAGTTTTTGTTTGACTTTTACAAAGTGTGCCTTCATTAGTTCGTGTTAGACAGAAAATTACTGAATTGTTTGGACTTTTTCAAAGTGTGTGTTCATTAGCTGAATAGTGTAAAATCTCTTATCATAGTCCTTTAATGATAGATTAGAGTAGCAAAAATCAGTCTTGTTTGGTCTATACAACTTTAGAACCAACACCCACAGGATTCAAAATACATGTATTTGTTTCAAACTAATATATTTCAAGTATGCTTAGTAATTAAATCAGACAATAAAACGAGCATTTTTCTTTTTATTTAAACACTCAGAACTTAATATATTTTTATTGGATGTTTTAACGGTTACTAAAGTTATGATTCACATGTGAACTAACACAAGGTTCACATGAACAAACATATTTATTTGGGTTTGGTTAGAATTTGGTCCAAATTTTATGTGACTTAATATTGCTTCTTATTTTATTCAATGTTGATTTACATATCAATTTGTACATTCGTTCAGTTTGGGACAAAAAATAGAGAAGAAAACCAAATCACAATTAGGAGATTTAGAGAGATTCAATTGATAATTCATTTCCCTTTAACGTTCTACATAGCGTCATACTTATAGACTTAGACTACTTGACGTGAGCAAACGCCTCAAGGCGTTACCCATCACGTTGGAGCCATGTAGGAGAAGCCCCCACACCTCATCATAACGCCATCTCTTTTGCTCCTTTCATTACTAGGATAACGACCAACATCATGGCGCCCATTTAACGCTCCCATGATGCCTGGGTATTGGTGTTTGGCACCCCAATTTCTAAAAAAATATCCATGTCGGTGATGAGTTGGATGTTGACGCCGGTATACTCACGCTCCACATTGGGCAGCCTTAAAATATAATAACCAAGCGACCCACTACTACTAACTAATAACTTCAAGAACTAACCCACTAGCTACATGATGAGATACAATAAAATAAATTAAAAGAAGATAAATCATACATCTTAATAAACACTTTGATACCGTTAGGCTATAAATTCATTAGTATCTATGAGAAGCATCATAATTCACTACGTTTAGCAATAAGGATCCTATATTTATGATAAGAATTATGAAATTAATAAATCCATTTTTTTTTTTTTTTTTATATTTCTGATGCATGTAAATGTTCTGTTTTTCACCTTTATCTTTACACACTTGTGATTACTTGACTCACCTATAATCTTATTATTTCTTTTTAAGTAAATCTAATAATGTATCTTTGTTCTCAATATTGTGTGTACACATGTATGTGTGTGAGAGAGTTAACACGTGAATGCATGTATGTGCGGATATAAATGTACATACATGTGTTTCTATCCGTGTGCATAGTGAAAATTTGTATCTTGTTGTAATCTGTATACTAACTTGATTAACATCACACTATTTACTACCAACTTTTTGACCGTATATAATATTGTACGTATATAAGATAAACAAATTTCAAATATCGAAAGTGAGGATTAGTTCTTTTGAAAAAAAATATAGTATGTATTTTTTTCGGTCTTTATTTTCCTCTTGAATAATATGGTTTTAAAAGAAATAATAAAATAAAATTCAGAAAGGATGAATTTAATTTAGTTAAAAAAAAATCTTTTTAGTTTAGTTATTTTAGTATCTTGGTGACTGTATTTATTTGATCATCTCTTCCCCAACGTTCCTTTTTATTCTTCCTCACACACCACACCACAAGATCGTCTCTTGTGTGTGAATCGAATCAATTATTTACAATCGTTCTTCTTCACACACCAGTATTTGGATTGATTGCCAACATTGACCTCTGTAGATTCGTCACTTTCGTTTTTATTTATTTTGCTTTGAATAATTGCACCATTAGAACTAGGGTACTATGTTAAGCACTGAAGTTCCCTGTGCTTACGCTCCACCAAATATACTAGTATCCAATCCTACAGGTTCTTGAGGTGTTTGTTATAAATATAGTTGGAATTGACTAGTTTCTTGTTTTACAAGGTAAAATGAAAAACTACTTATATGATGCTTCTTTTTTATGTTACAATATATTTAACACATTTGAAATAAAGTTATGTTTTCCTACATTTAGCTTTCGAGTAATGAGGTTTCTTTTCGACAAGAAAGGCTGTATGCCAACAGAAGATCAAGAAGCTTAAGCAATCATTGAATAAGTAATAGTAACCGTGATACGTTCGAGAAAATATTTTCAATTTTTATAGTTTTGTTGCTAGGATCTATCCCTTTTCGGTTGCATTAGTTTAGACTTGACATGGAATGTGCATTGACCGAATTTTGTTTCCTGAAATTTGTTGCTCAGCAGTCATATTAAGAAATTCGATTGGGTAGAGGGGGTTCTCTTAACGATTAATGTTTAAGCCATATCCCAACTGAAGTGATACTTGTTGTTAGTAACAACGAGTTTCACCTAGTACATGAGTTATGCTTATATGTTTAATTGGTGTTTTGAGAATCATAGTTATCAGGGCTACACTAGCCACATTTCATGCTTCCCTTTTATGGATTCTTTTGGGATATAATTCTGGTGTGTATTTTCTTCCTCATGGAAATTATAAATTAACTTACGTTTTTCATGCAAGTTTCATGAAATTGCAACCATATGAGTTAGAGCTGGAGATAGTCCTAAAAAATTTTATGTACCATCTGACCCTTGAGTGCTTGACAGAGGTAACACTTATTTCGACTCTTAAAATCAGTACAAATGGCTTTTCTGATTAAAATTACAACTAACGTTCGCGTGTCCTGTATTCGTTGTCACATGTTGCAACCCTGTAATATGTTAAAATGCATGGTATAGTTGCGAGTATGTGAGAATTTCATCATTGAATGGAGATGTTAAACTTCTATATCCTATGTTGTGCTCCATCTTTGTACTACTGTCTTATTAATTCTTTGTATTCTCGTGCTTGCTATCTTAGACGGTTTTTCCAACTAGTCCAAATATACAAGATGCATATAGAAATGGCTCTAATGACTGGAGCATTTAACAGAAAGTGAATGTTATGATGCCACATTCGACTTCACTCCTAAATTGTCGTATGAAAACTTAGGTTTCAAATCCGGGGGTTACTCGTTTTCTAAAATTGAAGAGAAATAGAAGATGATGCACGTCCTGCATCTGGGGAAGTGCCTTGTGTTTCAAAGCTATCAATGAAGATGTTGAGTTTTAAGTGATAACAATGGTGTTAGTAAGGTAAGAAGCCAATCCTTTCTCATTGGATTAGGAGTTCATGATTACATATATCACTCACGTGCATTTTCTACCAAAATGCGAGGTTAATTATAACTAAAGTATAGATTTTCTTTTAGTATTTTATGTATTAATTTTACCATTTTTGCAAACACAAAGTTTAGTTTCCTTCACCTTCACAAGACACTAGATAGGCCTGCACTGGATGCGACCCGTTAGGAGGAGACATGCGCCACATAGTATGGAAGTGACTAAGATACAAAGGTAAGAGTTTAGGACACTCATGTTCTATTGTAAGTTCACGATTACATGTGGCTGACGTGTTTGTGAATTTATGATTACACATGTTTGTGTTCACGCATCATATTTGCTGCCCAAATGCGAGGTTAATTTTGAATGGCAAACTCTTTTCATATTTTTGTACTTATTTTATTATTTTTGTTGTTACATCGTTTTCACTTTACTTTACCCTGATTAAGCAGTAGATGGCATGGAGGCGGTTGTGATCAGCACTGACATAAATGAAGACGTTAAGATAATCAAGCAACATCCGATCGAATCGGTTTCGGGCCGGTAGTTTAGATATGTTTTATTTAATCGTTTTGGGTAAAAAAAAAACAATTACTATTATGTTTTATTTAGTTTTGGGCCTGAGGCTATATTATGTAATGGGTCATGAATGCTAGAAGTCCAATAGGGTTAACTTTGGATGTGTTTGTTTGGGCTGGATGCATGCGAGCAGATGTGTGTATGTGATAACCGTATGAACGGTTATGGTGGAATCGATATACCTGTTGGTAATCGACACACCTCTTCACAACATGCCCCTTCATCGCATATAAATAGGGTTGCATAACATCAGTTCAAACGTTGTATCAGTTTATGAATATATATTTGAAGTTCTGTTTGATAATCAAGTGCAATTAACTTCAGTGTTTCGGTTAGTTTCAATTGTTTATTTTTCTGCATTGTTTTTGATCATGAAGCGGTGTGAAATCTGTGGTGTTAAGAATGTTTGTAACCATCGTCCCTCTCGAACCGAATGGTCCTGGGAACCCGTTGTTCCTGATATCAACATTGGTATCAGAGCCACAGGTTCTTCAGCTATTGAGAAGGATGATGGCGGTTTGGGAGATTGTCTGAGGGAAAAGGATAAAAGGTTGATGCCGGGTTTGGTGATGTTCGCATGAGCGGTGGAAAGAGCGGCTGGGGCTGCAACAAAGGGAAAAATGTGCGCAGGGGAAGCCATCCACGCGGTGTGGAAATCACCGTGAAAAGTTTTCCCAAGAAGATGATTCCTAAAGGTTTTGCGAAGAAGTTGGCAAGGGAAGAAGTGGATCGGTCGGGCGACCAAGGAAAGCCGGTATTCGCTGTTTTATGTGCAAGCAGTTTGGTCACATCGCTTCCATATGTCCGAGTAAGTACATCAACTTGGTTCCTTTACCCGTTGAAAGCGATTATTTATTGAGGGTACTTGCGAAGGAAAATTTGATTCGATTTGGTGGTGGACCCAAATTTCAAAACACACATGACGGGGAACAAAAGTGTGTTTAAGCGGTTTAAAAGGCATTTCGGTGTAATGACTAACGATGAGAAAAAGGAATTCATGTTCGTGCATGGGGTTGGAGAAGTGAAGATTCCGGTAGACGGAAGGACAAAACTATACCGTGTGTTAGTTATGTCCCGAAACTCAAGAAGAATGTGTTAAGTCTCGAGCAATTATTGTATCAAGGAATCGAAACAATTACTACGGTGATAATTGTGTTCTCAAGAAGATGTTTGGTAGTCAAGCAAAGGGCTTTGATGTATTCGAAAACAAAACGGAGGTTGAATTGGAGGAAGAATACTTAGATAAATTCTACGATGGCATAGATGTTGATAACGGATATCGAAAGGATAAAGAAAAAATGAAGGAATATGTTGAGGAGACATATGAGAAAGAGTTTGAGATCGAGAGAGAGAAAAACAAGAAGAAGTTAGATGGTGAAGGCACATCGGGAGTGAAGAAAGACGAGATTGTCTACTCGAAAAAACAAAAGGTTGGTTTCATGATTTACTATGAGGGGTTGAAAGACAATCCGTCACAATCGAAGCAAGAATTACGACAAAGGTCGGTGGTACTTTCCCAAGATGAAGAAGATGTCATCGAAAATGACATGATTATCGAAAGTTGTTTGGAGACAATTGATTTGATTTTGTTACACGAAGAATTTTCCGGTTGTAATCACTTTTATGAAGCAAGCTTCGAAGAAATATTACTATGTTTTATTCCATATCTCCTTGGAATCTTCAAGGAAAACACCATGCCACCCGAGTTAATAGACGGTAGGGAAGTTAGTTTGGTTCTACTACATCGTATTGTGACCATCAAGGGTGGATTCAAGAAAGTTGTCCAAGATGATCTTTGGGGTGAGGTTGCATTCGAGTATGGTTACCATCCGGACGATGCACATGTGATAAAAGTTGCATACGTGTACTACATAGAGTTAATCAAATGGTATTTCGATTTGATGAAAAAGAAAGGTGACAAGAATCCATTGGTTGAGGAAGAAGCAAGCAAGAAGGATGCACAATCGGAGGAGATCGAAGACAAAGGCAATGGATGGATTGACGGTGATTCAAGTGAAGACGACTTGGTGATCATTGTGGAGGTCACCAATAACGACAACAAGTGAAGATTGGATGCATCGGATGTTCCTCGATTAGGGAGGTGAATGAAGACGTTAAGATAATCAAGCAACATCCGATCGAATCGGTTTCGGGCCGGTAGTTTAGATATGTTTTATTTAATCGTTATTGGGTAAAAAAACAATTACTATTATGTTTTATTTAGTTTTGGGCCTGAGGCTATATTATGTAATGGATCATGAATGCTAGAAGTCCAATAGGGTTAACTTTGGATGTGTTTGTTTGGGCTGGATGTATGCGAGCAGATGTGTGTATGTGATATCCGTATGAACGGTTATGGTGGAATCGATATACCTGTTGGTAATCGACACACCTCTTCACAACATGCCCCTTCATCGCATATAAATAGGGTTGCATAACATCAGTTTCAAACGTTGTAAGAGTTTATGAATATATATTTGAAGTTCTGTTCGATAATCAAGTGCAAGTAACTTCAGTGTTTCGGTTAGTTTCAATTGTTTATTTTTCTGCATTGTTTTTGATCATGAAGCAGTGTGAAATTTGTGGTGTTAAGAATGTTTATAACCATCGTCCCTCTCGAACTGAATGGTCCTGGGAACCCGTTGTTCCTGATACCAACAATAAAGTTTTGGTATTATTTGAATGTGCGTAGTGTTAGTTCATATTTACTTCCATATACGTATAAGGTTGCATTTATACCTCTCACACATTTCTTGAATTTTTTAGAATACTTGTAGTGCAGCCTATTGAGCTCGTGAAGCATATCAGAACCTAGATGGAGATTTACAGGTAAGTTTTTAATTGGTATTTTGTTTGAATATTTGTACACACCCTTTGGATGCACCATATCTATCAGTTATCAAGTTGTTTGAATTGTGTTATTTCATGTTTCTAAGTTCTCACCTATTTGTTTTTAATGCATGTGGCTGTTCTTTCTCATTGGATTAGGAGTCTCTTACTACACATCAGTTACGTGCATTTGCTACTATGAATGTTGCCTAAATGAACTAGGATTCATGTGGCGGTTTCGGTCTTACAACATGTACACATATACATGCTACACACACCTATATATATATATATATATATATATATATATATAATCTTGCAATGTTAATATTTTATCGACGATTAGGTTTATTGTGCTTCAAGGAGCATTGCTGTAGATTTCAATTTCAACAGATTCAAGCTTGGTACTTTGGCAAAATCTATAGATTTTAGGGTTCAAACAAAACCATGAACTTGGAGGGTTGGGGTGTGGCTGTTCTTGTGGGTGTACCACATAAAGATATGTTTTCGAAACTATAAACCGTTGTTGAAAAGTATGATAACTAGGTAAAACATTTGTATGAATGCATTAATGGAAAGCAAAGATTTTCAAATTGTTGTATAGTAGTGTGGACGAGATGGTCTTTCTAAATCTCAAAACCGTGATTTTTTTTATTGTTGTTTAAAGCTGGTATGTTTTTTGCATGTCATTCATAGTCCATAAAAGAATCGAACAATCATTCTTACCAGTTGCTATTTGTATGAACTATGAAAGCATTCATAACTTTTCTGTCACACCCCGACCCGCAGCGGAAAAGGTGACCGGGGCATGATTGGGTTATCATCAAAGCTCATGACATTTATTATAACGTTTCATATTCATTAATACAATTTTAAAGGGAATTATACAATCACTATTACATCATGTCCTAAACATCAATCTAGGCTTCATTGTTTTCTTCTAAGGCATTTCCTATGTTTTCCTTGCTTCATCCTGTTCACCTGTATCATGTGTAAAAATGGTTTTTGGATCAACAAAAAGTTGGCGAGTGAATCCTATGAAAAACATTTGAACAAGTTTATTTAATTGATTGTAAAATAAAGTGCACAACCACACATGAGTAAAAATAGATGTGAACTTATTCACCAATCAAAAAATATTAAATAATACACACATGAACAATAATGGACCGTTTTGAGGGACGCGTTGCTCAACTCGTCTCTCACGAGGAACTGATGGGCCTAATGAATGATTTGCATAAACTTGACAATATAAAATATATAACTACAAACAATATAAACTAAATAATACACACACGAACAATAATGGATTTGTTTTGAGGCGCGCGTTGCTCAACTCGTCTCTCACGAGAAACTGATGGGCCTAATGAATGAATTGCATATAAATTGACAAAAATGAAATACATGACTACAAGCAATATATATACAATCTAAGTTTAGATCACAATATGGTATGGCACAAGTTTAAATAAACGAGTTAATTTTGTGACACATGACACACCCCAAAACGTGTAATTAAAAAGGGGAGTTGTAAGATTCACTCACATTGGGTGCGTTCGGTTGATGATGTTGAATGCGCACGAAGTGGTTTTAACCACGAGTGAAATTAACCTAGATAATGGCATAATGGTTCGGTAAGTAAACGGATTTTATTAATCCATTTTAGTAGGATTGTTGGGTGTATTTTTGTGAGTTTAAGGCTATTTTCTAACCTTAAAAATGTTATTTTTAAGTATTTCTAATTGATTTTTAAATAAAATAAATAAATAAAAATAATAAAAAATGTTGACTTTTTGACCGTTGACTTTGACTGTTAACTGTTGACCGGTTCGTATGTGTGTATGTGTGCGCTGGGTGAGGCTCGAACCCGAGACCTCCCGTACGCGTGCACGCAGCTCTACCAACTGAGCTACATGTCTAACCCGAAATATTTCTGTTTTTAATTATATTTATATATTAATTGAATTAAACAGAAAATCATTTATTTTTAAAAACGATTTTAATCTATTGACTCGGTGCGCTCCACAGGTCTCGAACCCGGGACCTGTGGGTTGAGTTAACACACAGTCCACCGCTGAACTGTGTGTCTAACTTGTTAAATAATCTGATTTTTATTATACTTATATACAAACTAAATATTTTCATTTCTGTCTTAAATAAAAAGTTTGATAATTGTCCGGACCGGTGCGGTAGCCCGGACTCGAACTCGTGACGTGTGGTTAAACATTCACACAGTCCACCACTGGACTGTGTGTCTATCTTGGTTATTATTCCGGTTTTATTAAACTTAACATCTTACGCAGTGACTCCGGTTCGGTTAAAAAAAAGAACATTTTTATTAGGGGGAAGGTGCGTGGGACAAGATTCGAACTCGAGACGTAAGCGTGTTTAATGTGCACACAGTCCACCGCTGGACTGTGCGTCTAACCTTAGTTATATCGTGATTTTAATTATACATATATACTACCGAAACTTCGTCTTCTTCGTTAATCTTAACCAGAAACGGTGACTAACTGGTTCAACGATTTTAATCATGTTCTTTAGTGTGTTTCAGTTAATTACAGGTGAGATAAGTGAAAAGAATGAAAGACTAAGCGTTAGATATACCGAAATTGGACTCCTCTGTTTCTCCGGCGGAACTCCGATGTCAGCAGAAACTTCCGGTGACGTATGTCTTGCGGCAGAGAGTCTTCAACGAGCTTGAGATAAATGTGGGTGACTTCGGTATAAGCTCTGGGGGTTCAGTAAGACTCAGAAGTGAAGGGCTCGGTTTTCCGGCGAGGTGCAGAAGTTTTCCGGCGAGGGGAATTACGTCGGGTAACGGTGCGGTTTTGAGCGAAAAAGCTAGCAGAGGTTCGAGGAGGTATTTATAGGGCGGGACATCGATGAATTTGACCCGTTTTCCGACTTGATTCGTCGGTTAGAAATTTTCCGGTGGTTATAACTTGTGTCCCGGACTCAGGCGTCGGTTATAACCGATGTAGTGATTAAAGTTTACTTTATAACTGAAGAAACCGTCCAATCTCGCGAGATCGCCGGGATTTCCGACGATTGCAATTGGGCGCGTCGTTATTTGAATTCGAGATTTATTTTATGTATTAATTGTTTCCAATATTTAACAAGATATACTAGTGGCGCAGTGGTTGGATGGTTAAGTGTTAAGTTATTGTTGACCCGGCTGACTGACCCGGGTTCGAAACCCGGCTACAACCTTTCATTTTTATTTCGTTATTTTTAACAGTTTTTCAAAAATAAATTATATATTCCAATATAATTATTAATTATGTATCGTTTAAAATTAATTTGGGCATTAAATATGCAACGAAATTTTTAACTGATTGTTCGGTTAATAAACGGAGCGCGTTTGGTAAATCCGGTTTTTGACGGATGTTACAGTATCCCCTGCTTTTTAGAAATTTCGTCCCGAAATTTAAGTAGTGATATATTTGGCTAAAAATGATGGTGTTTAGTTTGACAGTTACATGCTTAGAAAAAGAGTAAGAGTTTAAGTTTTTGTTTGAGGCGGTAACGTCCCTTGTAAGGGTTAAGTACCCTGTTACAGGAATCGCTTTTTGTTGCCTACGGTAAAATATTGATAAGCAGAGTTGATTTGCTAAATATGGTATCATGCGTAAGAGTTTTGATATGTTTGGAAGGATATGGTTATATCCTAAAGCAAAACTTCTAATACTACAACCTACATGGAACTTCTCATAACCGTCTAACAATACCTCTGATCCTTTGACAAGAATACTTATATATAGGAAGTACCAGCGGCGTATCCACCATATTCTTGTCAAATTTTCGTTGGTTTTATCCGCAAGTTATGATTAGTTACCAAGAAACTACTAAATCCTACATAGAACTTTTCATAACTGCCTGACAATGCCTCTGATCCTTTGACAAGAATACTTATATATAGGAAGTACCAGCGGCGTATCCACCATATTCTTGTCAAATTTTCATTGGTTTTATCAGTAAGTTATAATTGGTTCTATGATATAACTCTAGAACATAAATAAATACAACACCCAATATCTGAGTCCACATTCTGATAGCATACATGTTTGAATGGTGACAGTTCCTCTCTCGTTTGTTATGCTGGAGAGGTTAGTCATTGTGGAAGTGAGACATAGCTCAACTTCTATAAATGATGAAATTGAATACACTGAAATGTATGATGAACAAACTTCAACCAAAACATACTAAATCCTACATGGAACCTCTCATAACCGCCTGATAATGCCTCCGATCCTTTGACAAGAATACTTATATATAGGAAGTACCAGCGACGTATCTATCATATTCTTGTCAA
Organism: Scalesia atractyloides; assembly: GCA_947069175.1. NCBI lineage: Eukaryota > Viridiplantae > Streptophyta > Magnoliopsida > Asterales > Asteraceae > Scalesia > Scalesia atractyloides. Next base: position 15,075,498 of record CAMTDV010000002.1, read on the forward strand.
ATTCTCATTGACTTTATCCACAAGTTATGATTAGTTCTATGTGACTCTACAACAAACACAACAACCACAAGATACTGATAATGAAAAATGTCTGTGCGATCAAGGCTCAATCAAACGGAGCCGATCGTATTGTATGTACTGAAAATGAAAAATGTCTGTGCGATCAAGGCTCAATCAAACGGAGCCGATCGTATTGCATGTACTGAAAATAATAAACAATAATCACTCAAACAATTTATACATGGAACCTCTCATAACCGCCTGATAATGCCTCCGATCCTTTGACAAGAATACTTATATATAGGAAGTACCAGCGGCGTACCCACATATTCTCGTCAAATTTTCATTGACTTTATCCACAAGTTATGATTAGTTCTATGTGACTCTACAACAAACACAACAACCACAAGATACTGATAATGAAAAATGTCTGTGCGAATCAAACGGAGCCGATCGTATTGCATGTACTGAAAATGAAAAATGTCTGTGCGATCAAGGCTCAATCAAACGGAGCCGATCGTATTGCATGTACTGAAAATAATAAACAATAATCACTCAAACAATTTATACATGGAACCTCTCATAACCGCCTGATAATGCCTCCGATCCTTTGACAAGAATACTTATATATAGGAAGTACCAGCGGCGTATCCACCATATTCTCGTCAAATTTTCATTGACTTCATCCACAAGTTATGATTAGTTCTATGTGACTCTACAACAAATACAACAACCACAAGATACTGATAATGAAAAATGTTTGTGCGATCAAGGCTCAATCAAACGGAGCCGATCGTATTGCATGTACTGAAAATGAAAAATTTTTGTGCGATCAAGGCTCAATCAAACGGAGCCGATCGTATTACATGTACTGAAAATAATAAACAATAATCACTCAAACAATTTATACATGGAACCTCTCATAACCGCCAGATAATGTCTTCGATCCTTTGGCAAAAATACTTATATATAGGAAGTACCAGCGGCGTATCCACCATATTCTTGTCAAATTCTCATTGGCTTTATCCTTAAGTTATGATTGGTTCTATGTAATTCTAAAACATAAAGAAAAACATAAAACTAAACGATTGGAGTTAAATCTTGATTTTCGGTGAAGAGGACTAGCTGGGTGTTTTCGTTTGGGCCGTCATTATCTTCGACAGGATTGGCGTTGATGTTGAAAACTCTTCCTCTTGCTGGTGACCTAGTGATTGGGTTTTCTTGATTTACTTGGTTAACTGGGTTGGATTGGGCTTGAGCGTTTATGATGTTAACCAATCGAGGGCACGTGTTTCTAAAGTGGGTAGGGTCGCCACAATTGAAACAAGCTCGAACATATGGGAACATGGGGTATTGAGGTTGATGATAGGTTTGGATCATGTTTTGAGTAGGGGGAGAGATTTGGTTTTGAGGGGTGCGGCAAACCTTGCTCAAATGACCATAGCGTCCACAAGTTGCACATAGTCGACAAGGTAAGGTAAGGTAAGGGGATGGTGATAAAAACAGGTGTTTACATCGAGGGTGAGGTCCAAGATATGGTTTCTTATTTGGGTAAGTTAAGTTGGATGCCACTTGAGTGATTGGGATGGCTTGGATGGGTATGGCGTGTGAAATTGGTTGATTACGTTGGGTAGTAGCGCAAAGTTGCCCGTCTCCTTTTCTCTTAAAAGTGGGTTGAGAAGGGGATTCGGTTTGGGTGTAGTCGGAGGTTTCAGTCGATGCTTTATCCTTCTTCTTCTCCTCCTTGAAGTCTTTGTTCCGGATTCAGTTCTCGGTGAGCTCTGTTGCTAGCTCCATTGCTGCTTCCAGAGTTGCAGGCGTGGTACTTATTACAGAGTCTTGAATCTTTGACGGAAGACCTCGAATGTAGTGCTCGATCAAACGGTAAAGAGGTGTGAACAGGTTGGGAACCATTTGATTTAACTCGAGGAATCTTTTGTTGTATGTGGTGTGGTCGCCTTCCTTTTACTTCAACGAATAGAACTCATCTTCTAATTTCTTGATTTCGCTCCTTGGGCAAAACCGTCTTGTCATGATTTCCTTCAACTCTTCCCAAGTCAAAGTCATAGCATCTTCAACGCCTCGTTTGGCCTTCTCTGTATTCCACCAAGTAAGGGCTATTCCATATAAACGACCAGTAGCATATCGCACCTTGCGATCGCCGGGGCAATCGCAATTTAGAAAAGTGTTCTCCATTTCTTCAAACCAATGGAGGAGAGTGGTGACACCTTCAGTCCCTTCGTATTTTGGAGGGTCGCATGATTTGAAATGCTTGTAGGTGCATTTAGTGGTATTTGGGGGAGGGTTGATAACGTGTTGATCTTCTTGATTGACAGGATTCGCGGTAAGTGCTTGTTGGACTTGGATTACAATGTTGGGTATTACGGCAGCCATTTGTTGAGCGATTAGGGCAGCCATGCGCTCGCGGGCTTTTCCTGCTCTCATCTTCCTACGGGCGAGGCTAGATGACATCTACAAGGAATACATGTCATGAGTATGAGTTGGATGTTTTTGGGATCATGGGTCGCACTAGGAATGAACATTCATAAAATAAATATAGAAAAATAAATCTACTACATCCATAGGATGTCTTGGGCTTTGCTCGTCATTAGGCCCTGCATGCCGCCATACTTCACCTTCGTAATCATGTGGGCCCCCATGAATACCAGGTTTTTCATATGGTTCGCATGTGTTAGCCTGGTTACGTACACTAAAACCCGGAGAAAATCGAGAAATATGTATATAACGTATGATATTCGGAATGTGTCCAGGTGTAGACACGGTGACACCTCAAAGTGGGTTAGTTCGAACGACGTTTGGTGTGGCATGCTTTGGCCTAATAGGTCCTTCGTACTCTCATCGTTAGTCCCCAGGTAGGCAAACTGGTCCGTTATATTGGATTTATACAAATGCCAACCAAGACAGGACGTTCCGACTACCGGTACTTGTACCCTTCCAGTTACTACATGCCCGTCGCAGAACTTACTTTGATGAGATTTGAAAATTGCAACAAAATCTTTGAATAACAAAAGTATGAAGATGAATTGAATATATGAACATTGATATATGTATGATGAATGGGTATATAAGTATGTATGTTTGACTGTAAGTATAAACAAATATGAAACAAATAAACATCACAAGTTTGTATGTAACCACCTAAACAATTAAAATTTAGGCAAACTATAGTATAGGCTCTAAGGGTCTAATAATCTATCCTATATCCCTATAGTCATGGCTCTGATACCAATCTGTCACACCCCGACCCGCAGCGGAAAAGGTGACCGGGGCATGATTGGGTTATCATCAAAGCTCATGACATTTATTATAACGTTTCATATTCATTTATACAATTTTAAAGGGAATTATACAATCACTATTACATCATGTCCTAAACATCAATCTAGGCTTCATTGTTTTCTTCTAAGGCATTTCCTATGTTTTCCTTGCTTCATCCTGTTCACCTGTATCATGTGTAAAAATGGTTTTTGGATCAACAAAAAGTTGGCGAGTGAATCCTATGAAAAACATTTGAACAAGTTTATTTAATTGATTGTAAAATAAAGTGCACAACCACACATGAGTAAAAATAGATGTAAACTTATTCACCAATCAATTAATATTAAATAATACACACATGAACAATAATGGACCGTTTTGAGGCACGCGTTGCTCAACTCGTCTCTCACGAGGAACTGATGGGTCTAATGAATGATTTGCATAAACTTGACAATATAAAATATATAACTACAAACAATATAAACTAAATAATACACACACGAACAATAATGGATTTGTTTTGAGGCGCGTTGCTCAACTCGTCTCTCACGAGGAACTGATGGGCCTAATGAATGAATTGCATATAAATTGACAAAAATGAAATACATGACTACAAGCAATATATATACAATCTAAGTTTAGATCACAATATGGTATGGCACAAGTTTAAATAAACGAGTTAATTTTGTGACACATGACACATCCCAAAACGTGTAATTAAAAAGGGGAGTTGTAAGATTCACTCACATTGGGTGCGTTCGGTTGATGATGTTGAATGCGCACGAAGTGGTTTTAACCACGAGTGAAATTAACCTAGATAATGACATAATGGTTCGGTAAGTAAACGGATTTTATTAATCCATTTTAGTAGGATTGTTGGGTGTATTTTTGTGAGTTTAAGGCTATTTTCTAACCTTAAAAATGTTATTTTTAAGTATTTTTAATTGATTTTTAAATAAAATAAATAAATAAAAATAATAAAAAAATGTTGACTTTTTGACCGTTGACCGTTGACTTTGACTGTTAACTGTTGACCGGTTCGTATGTGTGTATGTGTTCGCTGGGTGAGGCTCGAACCCGAGACCTCCCGTACGCGTGCACGCAGCTCTACCAACTGAGCTACGTGTCTAACCCGAAATATTTCTGTTTTTAATTATATTTATATATTAATTGAATTAAACAGAAAATCATTTATTTTTAAAAACGATTTTAATCTATTGACTCGGTGCGCTCCACAGGTCTCGAACCCGGGACCTGTGGGTTGAGTTAACACACAGTCCACCGCTGGACTGTGTGTCTAACTTGTTAAATAATCTGATTTTTATTATACTTATATACAAACTAAATATTTTCATTTCTGTCTTAAATAAAAAGTTTGATAATTGTCCGGACCGGTGCGGTAGTCCGACTCGAACTCGTGACGTGTGTTAAACATTCACACAGTCCACAACTGGACTGTGTGTCTATCTTGGGTTATTATTCCGGTTTTTATTAAACTTAACATCTTACAGTGACTCCGGTTCGTTAAAAAAAAGAACATTTTTATTAGGGCGAGGTGCGTGGGACAAGATTCGAACTCGAGACGTAAGCGTGTTTATGTTGCACACAGTCCACCGCTGGACTGTGTGTCTAACCCGAGTTATATCTTTGATTTTAATTATACTATATAATACTGAAACTTCATCTTCTTCGTTAATCTTAACCAGAAACGGTGTCTGATGGTTCAACGATTTTAATCTGTTCTTTAGTGTGTTTCAGTTAATTACAGGGTGAGATAAGTGAAAAGAATGAAAGACTAAGCTGTAGTATACCGAAACTGGACTCCTCTGTTTCCCGGCGGAAACTCCGATGTCAGCAAGAAACTTCCGGCGACGTTGTCTTGCGGCAGAGAGTCTTCAACGAGCTTGAGATGAATGTGGGTGACTTCGGTATAAGCTATGGGGTTCAGTAAGACCAGAAGTGAAGGGCTTCGGTTTTCCGGCGAGTGCAGAAGTTTTCCGGCGAGTGGAATTACGTCGGGTAAAGGTGGGTTTGAGCGAAAAAGCTAGCAGAGGTTCGAGGAGGTATTTATAGGGCGGACATCGATGAATTTGATCCGTTTTCCGACTTGATTCTCGGTTAAAATTTTCCGGCGGTTATAACTTGTGTCCCGGACTCAGGCGTCGGTTATAACCGATGTAGTGATTAAAGTTTACTTATAACTGAAGAAACCGTCCAATTCGGCGAATCGCGGGATTTCCGACGACTGCATTGGGCGCGTCGTTATTTGAATTCGAGATTTATATTTATGTATTAATTGTTTCCAATTTTAACAAGATATACTAGTGGCGCAGTGTTAAGTTATGTTGACAGCGCTGACTGACCCGGGTTCGAAACCCGGCACACCTTTCATTTTTATTCATAATTTTTAACATTTTTTCAAAATAAATTATATATTCCAATATATTATTAATTATGTATCGTTTAAAATTAATTTGGGCATTAAATATGCAACGAATTTTTAACTGATTGTTCGGTTAATAAACGGAGTGGGGTTTGGTAAATCCGGTTTTTTGTACGGATGTTTACCTTTTCAATTTCTTTTGATCTTAAAAAACACAATTTACATTGAACTGTTAGAAGTTCTTTAGAGATCACCTACAAATGTTGGAACATAAGTTTTAAATATCAACTACAAAGAAGGAAAAGAACAACATTCGTTGATCTCCAAACCTCTGATTTATCTTAATAACAAAATCAATGGAGAACGAAGGTCGTAAAAAAGAAACCTCTAGGTTGTAAGGAACGAAGCCCCTAAACCATGGGGTTTCCAAGTGGGCACCGGCCCCTTGGCAGGGTCGGGCATGCGCCTTGGTAGGAGATCTGGGGGATGGTCCCTAGTGGGTTCCTGGCTGGGGTTTAGGTTATCGTGAAAGATTTCAATTTTGTCTTAATATTGCTTCATTAGAAATGCATTAAATCCGCAAAATGGCCGAAAGTTGCTTGAAAATGGTCTTCATAAGTGACTGGAAGTCAATAGCATCTAAACTATTAAAGTTCAGTAGACTATCGAGTCACAAGATAGTGGTAGGAACTTTGTTACTAAAGGTTGATTTCAACAAAGTTGCTGCTGTGTATTTTTGTGCAGTACGTTTCATAACTGCCATCGGTTATAATGCCAACTGATAACCACCAATTGAAGCATTGCGTTGGTTCAACCCCCATAAGACCATGAGTAGTGGGAGGGTAAAACAAAGCCCCACCTTTGGGCGTTTTGTGCCATGTGGCAGTCCAGTCAGTTAGGGGGTTTATTGGGCGTTTTCTAACATGGGCGTAGTGGAATAAAGCCCTACAATGCCCTGTTAATAATTACCCAATAATTATTATTTTGTTTTTTAATTAAAACTAATATTTGATTTGGAATGATCTCATTGGCCAAAGAAACAAGGGAGGGGCGTGGAAAAAAGAACGCCTTGTGCATTTTATTTTAAAAAACGCCCAGGGGCAGGTGTTGGGCTTTTTGGGCGTCTTTTTATAGAAAAAACGCAAAAAATCCCACTACTGATGATCTAAATATATATCATCTGGTATAATACGAGGATCAATTATCACACAAACAAACTTCTACTTTTTTAGAAATTTCTTTCCAATTATTCATTTTGTATAAATCATCTTATTCAATTATTAAATTTGTTACACGAACGATATCTTCATTTTAAAGTGAATTTCATACACGATTCAGAAGATTAAACCTTACAATCTACATGTAAAATAAAGAAATAGAACTTTTTTACCTATGACGAAATTAGAAAGTGAAACTGAATTAAAAATTGAAACTAAAGGGTAAATTTTCTTTAGAACCACCCATTATTATTAACTAATCCGTTCCAATATTATTATGATTAAATTAAATTAATTCAGAATAATCAAATAAGAATTCTCCATGAGATTAAGTGAAATAAAAAAAAAGCAAAAAAATGATATAGATCTGGTAAAGCATTCCCAATACAAACTGATCCATATTAAGTTAGCATGAAGTATTCAACATGTCCTCATATATATTTTAATTGGAAAACTAACCTACTCCTAGTCTGCTTCCTATTAACCATCAATACTTGGGGTTTCGAAGGTGACCTGCCTTACCATCATACCATGCCTCTTGGGACGATATTAGACTAAACACAAAGGCGCAATGGGTTTCTACGTACAACACCAAAGAGTGGGGCGTCACACCCTCCTTTTTGTTATACCATTAACGGTCGTGAGGGCTTAGGTATGAGGCCCAACTCACAATCTAACCAATAAAAAATGTTTTATATTTTTATAAAATAAAAAAAATTAAGTAGTTTGGCAAACCTAGTACACTCTTATGAAAGGGTATGTTAGTTAAATTGTTGAACCAACTTTTTAGTTCCCAAATCAAAATATAGAAAACGTAATGGGCGAAAACAGCCCGTTTGAAAAATAAAAACCGATGTGTAAAATATTCAAATGGTCGGCCCAAATCCATTTTATATAAAAGAAACGAAACTTGCATTTTGAACTCCTTTTCAATTATCTTCGAGGATTTTCATCCCAACTCTGATCTCCACCTTCGACCTACGCTGATAATCTTGATTTCTTCAGCCTTCTTTCCAAACTTAATTACTGGTACGATTCTATCTTCCTGAATACCAATTGATTAACAACTGTTTACTTTGATGCTGTTTTCGAAACCCTAATTGATACAATTGCGATGTTCTTTACGATTTTTTTCGTATCGGCTTCTATTTTACGCGATTTCTGGTATTTCTTTCTTAATTTTGATTTAGTTCTGATTTCATTGGATTTAAAGTTGTATTATTGAAACCCTAAAAAACGATTGGGGCTTTTTTTAATGTTTTCGTTCTTTTTTAGTATCAGATGCCTAGAGTTTTCCATTCTACACATATTAGGGTTTAAACAACACAGGTTGATAACCGGTTTGTTGATTTGTTCCTATATTTGCACGATTGGGGCCTGTTTAGGGTTTTCATTCTTCTTAATGTTAAGCTTTATCCGTATAGCTATTCGACTAGAATTTGACTTGGGATGAGCGGATTACACATGAATTGATAGTTGCAAATTGCACTTATATGAGGACATGGTTCATGATAGGAGTTTGTGGAGATGTAGGGGTACATATGTGTTATAAGGGCTTAGATTTTTCTACACTTTAGGTGGACTTTGCATGTGATTGTCTTTCGCTATTTATTTTTATGATGCTATTTCTGTTTCTATTCACCATGTCACTTTTGCACCACTTTTTTTGTTATTGGTAGCATTCTATTTTTATACTCATATTGTTGTTTGTGTGTATGCTGTTGTTTTGGAGCCGAGGGTCTCTCTGGAAGCAGCCTCTCTATTCCGTGGGATAGAGGTAAGGTTTGACTATATTCCACTGGACCCACCCTCTTTAGACCCTACAGTAGCTTTGCTATTTGTGGGATTTACGGGGTATGGTTGTTGTTGATCAGGAATTCCCAACCAGTTGGAAAATTTGGCTATGTTGCATTTGAATGCACTGATTTAACAAAAACAATACATTTGTGCTAGATAGTATGGTTATATATATAATCGATGATTATGTTAAAACTTTTATGCATTCGTTTGCTATCTCTAACACTCTGAATTGGCAGGTTTCTTTCTGAGTTTTCAAGATGCCGGCCACCGCAGGTAGGGTTCGTATGCCAGCAAACAATCGGGTGCACAGTAGTGCCGCCTTGCAAACCCATGGTATATGGCAGAGTGCTATCGGATACGACCCGTACGCTCCTAACAAAGAAGACAACAAGAAATCAGCTCAGCCTCAAACTTCAAACGCAGAGCCCGAGGGTGAAAACGCTTACGCTAGCTTCCAAGGGTTGCTTGCTCTCGCCCGGATCACTGGTTCTAATGCTGACGAGGCGCGTGGGTCCTGTAAGAAATGTGGTCGTGTGGGCCATTTGACTTTTCAATGCAGAAACTTTTTGAGCATTAAGGAAGATAAAGAGAAAGATCCGGAAGCTATTCAAGCTGCTGTGATGTCGGGGCTAGAGAAAATAAAAGGGAAGGGAAACGAACTGTTAACGAGAGTTCAGATGAGAGTGAGGAAGAGGACAGTGAGAGTTCGGACTCCGATTACGATTCCGAGATCGAACGGGCTATCGCTGTGAAATACGGGAAGAAGTTGACTAGTAAGTCAAAGTCTTTGAGAAAGAAGAAAGATGATGACTGGATGATAGTTCTGAGGATGATGAGAGGAAAAAAAGGGGTAGGTCGAAGAAGAGAAGTGTTAAGAGGAGGAAAGAAAAGAAGAGGAGAAAAGATGAGTCATCTGATGATGACGTGGACCGTCGATCGCTGTAGGAGGAAGAGCAGGAAGGAGAAAAGGAGAAGGAGAAGCCATCGGGTTCTGGATGATTCAGACAGTTCTGAAGATTCGGGTAGAAGGCGCAAGAGGAAAAGCAATAGAAGGTCTGATTCTGATTCGGATGGTAGCAGCTCTGACGATTCACGGGTCGGTAGGGACAAAAGGAGGTCTGATAGGAGGAGCAGGAAATAGTACTCGTGATCATCGAAGGTACACCATTATCTTTTATATCATTTGATTTCTTTCCGTGGTCAATTAAGTCTTGGATATGGATAGATGCAATGTGCTGTCTGCGTTATGTTATTTGTTAGGTCTTGACTCTTGAGTGGCTGTTTTTTGCAAGGGAATTGAGACAACATGAATTTGCCCAATTTGCTGCTCTTAATGCTATAATATCAAATCAAACTTTTGAAAGCACAATCCTCTGTACTGCACCCTCTTATTCTTGCAAACCCATAATTGTTTAAAATTTAATGTCTTGGTCATTTCACCCATATATTAAAAGCTTCATTTATAGTGTTGGGACATAATCTTTGACAAACATTATTCCTACAGTTTCAGGCCTTATCCCCCATGAGTTTGCGCATAGTAGGAAAAAAGATGATTTGCTATTTCATTACACGTTGGCTGTCTGACCCATTTTTGTTTTATCACATTTCTTTTTAATAACGTTTCTCATATACGTATCTTGTTCAGCAGAGTTTGCCATATCAGCAAGACAATATATTGGGCTACATGCTAATCCATGTATTTCTTTGCGTCTATTATTATTTATGACTATATATTCCCATCCTTGTGGTTAGTATTTGAAACCTCAACCCGTGCTGATCATAGTTACCTATAGCGAATAGCGACAAAGTACCTCTGTATGCTATTTCATGTATAGCGATAAGGTAGTAGAAAATTTAAAAATAAAAAAAATAGATATTTATACTTTTTATACATATATTTAGAAGTTTAAGGACCAAATGTAAACTAGTGAAGACAGATGAGGTTAACTGTTTAAATACGCAAACTAATTTTACACTTTTTATGTAAAAGTTATAAGTTTTAGGGGCTAAATATAAACTAGTGAAAGATAGAGGGGTTAAATCTTAAAATACTGAAACTTTTTAACCCTAAAAGCCTGAAATACGCCACTCGCATCTTCTCAATGGTTTCTGGCCAAAAAGCAGCACCGGCGCCGGAATTCACTACCGGAGGTCGCTATGTGCCTTGTAGCGGCATATAGGTGCCACATCACACTATTTGCTATAGCGTCTTCTATGGATGCTGTTAATAACAATGGTGCTAATAATAAATAGGCTAGTTTGTGTCAAAATTTTGCGCTATGGGTTTTTTGGTCAAGATGAGAGTACCTGGGTAAACTAAGAGGGTTACTAACGGTTTTACAAAAAAAGTGCACTTGAACTGCTAACTCGTTACAATCCAGTGATCCATTACCCATCCCACGAGTTTTGCAATCTCTACTTATGGTTCTCTTTTTCTGCTCTTGAGTCTTGACTTTTTGTTTTGGTATTTGTGGTTAATTCCTATTTGTTTTTCTGCTATTGTATTATCTTATGATAAATAAACACTTTGATTAGCATTAGAATTTCTACTCCTTTCTGTTTTTGTGATATTTGAATTTCTTTGATTGCGACTTGGGGTTTTTGCAGGAAGTTTAAAGCTTTAATTAGCATGGTGATCTACTGATGAAGACGGTTAAACTATTGTGGCATGTAAACTTGTTAAAACAATAAACTACTGTTATCTACTTGTGTTTTCGGTGATTGAAATTGTATGTTACTAATGGCTTGTTCAATTATATGCTCTCTTTCAGATTTTCAGGGTAAAATTGTCATTAATATCAGTCAGTTTTTTTTTTCCATCTTTATAGTGTTAAAAAAGTTTTATCATCATTTGAATATCTATGGCTTTGCTTCAGTCATCTTTTTATGATGTGGTATTTAAAACAAGTTTGGGTCTCTCTTCTATAGTATTGGCAGGGATTCTTGTTTATGAATGGTATTTTATCGTTTAACTTTCATGTACAGTAATTGATATCTACTCTGCACAAAGCTTTCTTTAAATGTTAGAAATGTAACTGAAAAAAAAAACTTATTTTATGTAAATTAGGCAAACGATATTTTGTCTAAAAGTTTAATCAAAAAGTTTGTTTGGGAATGGATTAGAAAATGTATTTTGGCTATCAAACGATTTGGAAATGGAGATGGAAAAAGGCGTTAACAGAATCAAATGAGATGATGGCAGCTTTGGGCCGATGTTTGAACTAAAGATAAGGTGGGCCTATCAGATGCTTCGGATAGATGCGGTTGGGTCATGGGTGTTTGATATTCTATGGCGTATATTAAAGAAACAAATGGCAACAACAGAATCTAATTGGGGAAGATTAGAAAAAAATTGGTAACGACAGAATCTTATTGGGAAAGATTTCGATAGGACTGTGGAATACTATTCATGTAGAGAGTGGAGATGGAAAGGATCCTATTTCAAAAAGAGGTTGAAATTGGGTCGATCATGTATAGGGGCGTACCCACTCTCGTCACCGGGGTGGAGGGCCTACACCATGATTTTTAATGTTAATTGTCGAAAATCCTGATCACACCCTCTAAAATATTTCATCTGCACCCCTAAAAGTTTTCAACCGCCCCCTGAAACTGTTGAAACCAACCAAACAACAGCAACAACAATACGAACACTAGTTATTTGTACTACCTAAAAAGGATACAAAATTTGCCAACTAGGATGTTTATCAAGTCTTAGTTAATGGTTTCAACAAAGAGTCACCTATCTTTTACATTGGTTCATCGTTTATTGAAGCTTGTTCTTGAATTACCCGTCGCAACAACAATCGTTGAAAGATGTTCTTCTGCAATGAAGCATTAAAGATTGACTTGTGTAATTGAATTGGCGATAAGAATTTAAGTGATAGTTGTATGTGTTGTATTGAGAAAGACTTGCATAGGAAAGTCTCTCTAGATGTTATGGATAGATTTCAAATGAAACCCTGTAGGATACAACTTTAAATGTGTTTGTAATGACGTTTAACGTGCTTTTGATGATTTTATGAATTTTAGTTTGATTATCTTTTTTTAACAAGACCGATCTGATCCGCTATGGACCGAAAAATTATATATATAGCTAACGGCTTAAACTCCTAAAGAGTGGAACATCTATTTGTTTCCTTGAGGTGGCAAACGCCAAGGCTGGCTTTGGGAGAGGACCCGGATACATATAAAAAATACCTATAGTTAAAGCCAAATAACATGAGGCCCAATTAATTTAAACACGAACCAAATAATTTTTTAAACCCAAATAAAAAATATGCCCACCTATCCAAATTCTTCAACAATGAAATAAAAAAAGCCTAACAATTAAAAGTTATTACAAATTTAAACCCAAAAAATATATAATTTTGATACAATACCATTTATTTATTTATTATTATAACAATTATTGTGATATTATGATTTTTTATACATGATTATGAATTTATGCTAGATGGGCCCATATTTTTACTCTCTATGTGCCCAAAACGTTTTAAGGATTCTCTGGGACGGCTCTGGAAAAGAAATTGCAATTTGACCGGTGATAGTACAAGAGTGTAGAATTCCCTTCCCACTATTTATGCTTATTTTCTTTTAGGGATCCTCTTGAAATACACAAATATGGAGTGGAGAATAAACACAAAAGAAAGGCACTCACTGTATGCAGCCATACTCAGTAGCTGCTGGATTTTGTGGAGGGAGACAAACGAGGTTATATTCAATAACAAGAGGTTGCTTATATTTAAGATGGCATTAAATCGCTAAGCTTTTTATAGGTCAAAAAATAGATCCCCAACGGTGAAACTTAACGTGGTCATATTGGTGTGACTTTAATTTCAATTTCTCTGCAGACAAGGTATCTTTTCTAGCAGCTTGCTAGTAAGGTTAGTTTATAATATTTCACTCCCCTTTAAAAATAAAGAAAAAATTTAATATTTAGATCATATGAAAGAAATAGTAATACAAAGAGACTCAAAAGAGTATCACAAAATTGGTGGTTGACAGGAGTTCAACTAAGGGAGACAATTCATGCTTAAACATAGTAGTTGACAGGAATCGACGATGACAGGTAGTTTACATGAAACGGCCTGGGTGAAAAATAGTCGTTATATGTCGTGGAACCAAAGATCGCAATAAAAAGTAATTAATGGACCAAGCCAAATGGAGGAGTCGTGGTTGAATTCAAAATCGAAGGGGTCTAAGTGGACACAAGGGACCGATTCGGAGGATGTATGGTTGCTACACGTTGGGATCAAACATTGACCGTCCCTTGAGTCATAAAACTAAAGTAAAACCAATATTTGGGGTTGTTGTGCAGCGATGCACAAAAATGCATGTATTGGGGGGGGGGGGGGGGGGGGGGGGGCATATTTAATTAAAAAATGTGCTTTAACGTATGGGTTTCTAATTGTATATATTCTTCGGGAGTGTCTTAACGATAGAAGTGCTTACACTTGAGATCCCAGTGTTTGTGACTTGAGGTGACTCCCTTCACGAGTCAATGTCAAGGAACAAAAGCCAGTGATTTATCATCATAAATGAAACGAATGGCGACTCTTTAGAAGCCGCTTTCTTGGTGGGAATATTCTTTTTGTAAAGTTGAAATATCACTTTTGTTTCTATGGCTTTGCTTGGGTCATGTTTTTATGATGTCGATTCAAAGCAACAAATTCACTGTTCACATCTTTCTTCTAATCCTGTTTACACATAGTTTTCTTTTGGTGACCAAAAATGTAATTTATCAGATGGTGGTGAAATGATTGTCTAAAAATGTTTACAAACGAGTTATATGAATATTCTTTTTGAAACTTTTTTGTGTGAACCGTTTTGAGAATACGAATTATCTTTGATTTTTATATATTAAGTACCAAATTCATTACCTTATTTATACCACATGATAAATTTAGGTATTTCATCCTTATTTTTTATGTAACCTTACCAGGTATATTTGGTTGTTCATTTATTGCTATTTTGGTAAAAAATAAAAAATTGGAATTAATTGACTCAAACTTAGACCATCGATCAAGTAAAAAACTGAATCACATATATAACCGAGATTGCACATGGCATCTTGAGAGTGGAATAAAACTTAGAGGCTATTAGGTTCTAGGTTCCATATTTATTAGGTTTCCTACTGAATTGATTTATAGACATTATTGTCTAGTGGAGATGGATATGATCAGATGATTCCGCTGATGGCACGATAATATTTCACTGGTCTGTCAGTGATCCAAATTTGCTGTTCAAAAAAAATATACATATAACCAGCTCAAACGAATTGTAATTAATATCTTTTGGTTTAATTTTTACGAACTGAAAACAAATAGTTTCACTACCTAGTTTCACATTAATTATTTTGGTTAAATGCATGCTAATTAACTGAATGAATACTTACAAACTAACCATTTACCGAATACACTTGTTTTTAGGTTAATGTCACACATAATATTTATTTATAAATGTTCCGAAATAATTCTTAATTCACAAGTGAAAGGTGAAAGACAAATAGCACTGTTTTAATAACCAGTTTTTAAATCATACCGGGTTAGATTCAGAAATGATTCAACCTATTGAATCGGGTTATATTGGGCGGTTCAACCGGGTTGACTAATTAACTCTATAAGTTCATAAAATACAAATTTTACTCAAAAAATAATCCAAAACTACATCATTTTATAATAAAAAAATATTCCAAAAGTTAATCCATAATAAAAAAAATCAAAAAATTCACTATTGGTACCTTTTGTACGAAAGATTTACTAAGAAGGTATAACGTCACCTTTATAGGCTCATAAAAGATTAAAAGTCCAAATTTTAACCTTTGACCCGGTACCGGTATACTGGTTTAAACCAGTACAACCTAATTTACCGACGGTACAACTTTTTTGCCGTTCCCTCAATAAACCAGTATGGTTCGTGTCAGCCAAGCTTTCAACATTCGGTTTAACCAGTTCAACCGGCCGGTATAAACCGGTTTTTAAAACATGTTGAATAGTTAAGGTTAAAGTAAGAGTTTAGATAAAATATTAAGGGTTATCGGTTTAATTCTTTATTGATTGTGTTAGGTTAGGACTGAGTCATTTAACTAGTATGACTTTAAGATTTTTAGAATCTAAAATTTTATTTTATTAAAACAAAATACAATAAGAAGAATAAATTTAGTTTTTTGGACATATCATACAACTTTTCTTCATTCATTCATTCTCATACATACATCCAATTCCAAACTTTGTTATAAATACCCAAACAAGATGATATATATAACGTTTAACTGTTACACAATACAAGGAAACCGCAACAGAAATCGAAATAACACATACATAACATAGGTTTCTTTATTTATTTATTACATAAAAACAAAACACCACTTCTTGTTTGGGTCATGGCTCCATCTCATCTTCAGCAGTTGCAAGGATCGCACTTGCAGCTTGATCCGCACTTGCACCCGTTTCCGCTCTCGGCAACCTCGGTTTCCTCAGCAAAACTGCAGTTTTTATAAACTCAAAATCATTTTATGATCCCATAATAGGGTTTCTTAATTTTTATATCACAGATAAAGACGGAACCAAAACCTTTTAGTCAAAGGGGTCGTTACAAAGTTAACAATTAGATGAACTTATATTTAAAAAAAAAGTAACTTTCGATTTTACAAGAAAACAAGTTTATACAAATTCGACGACGAGGGTCAGAGACGCTTTTGAGTCCTGACCCTCACATAATTCCGCCTCATGAGTCCATGACACGTGATATATGTATTTAAAGCAATAGAAGTACATACGTCATCCTGGGTGCAACACCGTCAACGATGATGGTGGTGGTGGTGGTGGGCATCTCGACGTTGCAGCTGTCGGGACAAAAATGGTTAACAGGATTAAAAACTAGCTAGTAAACATATATATATATATAAAGAATAAGTGAATGAAATATTTATAATAAAGAGGCAAGAACAAAAAAAAATTACGAGTTGCAGTTGCAGCTTGAGCCGCATGAGCAGCTTGAGCCGCAGTTGCACTTTCCACTTGAGCAAGTCATGTTGATTCGAAGGTTTTGAGATTAGTTTGGGTACTAGAAAGATTGTTGTTAAAAGCTTGGTGATTTTCTTGTGGGATAATTGGGTGCTATTTATAGAGCAACAAATGGATCATCACCATACACGTGTATGGTTTTGATATATCACATGGGTATGTTCATATTATTCCATACCGTCACCAATCACCATCACTTGTTGAGTTTTTGGTTGAATTTCATCTATGTTACTTTCTCAAAAAAGTAAACTTTCATTTGTTCTCTTTGGTTTGCTCACTTTAACGGTTTTGCTTCAATCCTTTAAAAATAGCAATTTTTCTTTAATAGTTTGGTATGTTTTTTCCATTTTGCTCCCCGCCTTTAACTCTATTTATATTATCTATTAACTAGATGGGTAGTCTGGTAATTTAGATATAAGTATTTAATTATTTAACTAATTCCTTAAATTCGTAACTATTTACAATTAGTATATATACATCTATAAAATAATCCCAATTTCTATCTTCTCTCTAGAACATCATCAACTGCTACCTATTACCGCTACCCCTATGATTGACCACCATCCATCCCTTTTCTCCTTGCCACCACAGCCACCTCCAAGACCACCACCCCCACTCCTGCCACCACATCCACCTTCTATGACTGCCGACAAAACCACCTCCAATGGCAACCGGCAGTCCGGAACCACCCAACCCCCATCACATTATGTTTATTCTTTCTCTCACTCACGCCCCTCAACCCCCACCATCATCTTCGGCTACCCAATCACCACCTCCATACCATCACTTCCGGCACCGGAACTCACATCCTACAACCATCTCCCCTGACACCACAGCCACCCGCTCTGACCACCACCACAACCACCGAAACCACTCAACCCCCATCACAATTGGTTTCTTCTCTCTCTTTCTCTCACTCGTGATGGCATCTTCACTCCCCTTTATCGTTTGCAGATTTGAACCGGGGATCTAAACAAAATCTGTTCAAAACAAGATCTATTCATTTTGCACCAGATCTGAAAAGTGAATCCCTTTTTTTTGTTTGCAGATCTGGACCAGGAATGAGAGTGATTAGTTGATTAGGCTTCAATTTTGGAGAAGGTGGTGGTTGGCGATGGTGTCAAGTGTGGTGGTTGACGATTGTGTCTACTGGTTGTGAGATGGTGGTAGGGGTGGTGTGATGGTGGTGGAGCGATGGCTGATTGTGGTGGTTGGGCGGTGTGATGGTGGTGGCTGGGCAGTGTAATGGTGGCAGGTGGTTGTGAGGTAGTGGTTGGGGTGAGGGCAGTGGGTGTGGTGTGTTTGATGATGGAGAAGAGATAGGACATAACGTAGAAAATAATAAAACTTTTATTTTTCTGATATTATAATAAATAGCTAAATGGTTATGTTAATTACTAAATTACCAAAGTAGCCTTAATTTTTACTTGAAATTATCAAAATACTCTTCCTGTTAACATACAATATGGATGAAGTTAAAGACGGGGAGCAAAATGGAAAAAAACATACCAAACTATTGAGGAAAATTGCTATTTTTAAAGGATTGCAGCAAAACCGTTAAAGTGACCAAACCACAGGGAGCAAAACGGAAGTTTACTCTTCTCAAAATAAACGAACCACTTTATCATACTTCATCACAGGACTAGAAACTTTTAGCTGTGTAAACAAGTTGAGTACGAATTTTAATTACTAATTTTAAACTTGACTACTTAACTTAGTCGAGCTTCTCTTGTTTCAAGTCTATATCTTAAATTACACCTCAGCTCGTAAGAATTTTTTTTTGAACCATAAGCTCGAATTCAAACTCGTTTGCTATTTATTTAGTTATCAAATGACATTAGGCCAATGGTATTTCACTGTGTTAAATGTTATCATTTTCCTTGGAGTTCTAAGGGTTGAGTCCCATTGTGGATTGGAATAGATTAGGAGTAAATTTCAAGTGTATGAGGTATTGTTTAAAAAAAAGTTATTTAGTTATTTTTTATTTTTTAATTATTTCTTTATGTTTCTCTATCATTCTTTGACATTCAAAATTTAACTATAAATAAGATATATTATTTTTTTCTTCGTCTATCTTTATATTTACCTAGCCATCTATATATATCATCTATATGTATATATGCTATATAATAAATAACATTATTCGGGGACTGTGGGCAACTTCTGATAAAGTCTATATAAATTTGTCCAGACTCTCTCTCCAATTAAATGTCTATGTCTCCTACTATATAATAATGACTTTAAAAAATTAACTAAAAATATAAATATCTAAAACTTAAGTATTCTTATTTAATTAATTAACTTATTAATATTTAATATTTAATAAACCGTAAGATTTTAATTATTTTTTATTTTTCAATATAATTTTTATAATTCTTAAATAATTGTAACTCTTTGTTAATTTTTTATTTCACCAATGGCTATAACATCCGACTTATAAAATCTTTAAAAAACGAATGACCAACCTATTGGTTTTTAACCCATTATTTCCATAGACATCTAATATTAATAAAAGACTTCAAATAATGTCACGTGTCATTCTCTCCTTCAATCTCATAAATTTTATTAATATTTTTTTAATTAATATATATTTTTAATTTAATAAATATCACTTAGCATTATCTTAATTCTTATTATAATAATTGTTTAAAAAGTATCATAAAAACTCTTCTTTTAATATAAAAACCATGCAATTTTTTATTGTTTTTTTAGTATTTAACTTATTGTAACACCCCAAAAACAGGTTTGGTAATTAAACCATATTAACTAAGAATGAGCGGGTAAAAATACCGTGATGGTTAAAATTAACCCGTAAATAAAATAACTAGGAACAAATTAACCTAATTAGTAACATGTAAATAAATAATAAAACAATGGGTTGTAGCTCTATTTAACCAAACCTGAATTTGAGGGACCAAAGCTGCCAAAAAGGGAACTTGTGTTTTAAAACACAACAAATATATAGGGAGTGTGTGTAGGTCGATCATCAGGAGAGCAAACAAGGGCCAAACCCTTGCTGATCCAATTCCATCAAATTGAAGGCTAATTCCTTTAAGAAATGCTTGTATGTTGATGAAATAGTGATCATCTAGCATTAGTGATCATAAGGTATGTCTAAAAACCTAGCTTGGTGAAAGTCATAACTTGAAACAAGTAAAATACTTGCAATTAGGTTATTGGAGTATGATCTAAAGATGAAATTGAGTGTATATGTACGCTTAATTTCGTTAGACATAAGAAATTATGAAATAATTGATGTAAGATTACTTGTAAGTGATTAACAAGTAGATTATGAAGTGAATTTTGATTATATGATGAAGTTGATGATATATTTGTGTTTAGAATCATCATACATGATAGTAGTAGCAAGATATTTGAATAATCTATGAGTTCGAGTACATGTTCATACTTTCCATAGAATAGGTTTTGTATTATATGATGAAATAATTGTTATATTCATATTAAATGACGTTGGAAATCATCATGTGTTTATGAATCTTTAAAGTATTTGGCTAAGTTTGATGTTTGGGTAAATTCTATATTTATGATGCGATGGAATGTTTTATAGTGATGAAATAATCCCAAGTTCTTGTAAGAAATTGATAGATTAGCATACAATGATTGAAATTTATGTTAAATTGATGTTAAAAATTGCATGAACTTAGTTGAGAAATTTAGTTAAAACAGTGGCCTAGAAATAACGCCTACCGAATAATTGATGGAATGCCCAAATGAGTTGTTGAACTTAATTGTGCATTTGCTTATGTTAATAGGCAGTTGACTTTTTAAAAGTCAAACTGACCTATAATAGGATCAAATGATAATTTTAATATAAAGTTTGTAAGGTGGGATAGTCGTAATAAATGATGACTGATCTAACCATCTCGCGAATGATAAATGGTTGTTTGACGCTTGACAAGCTAGGTGGAAACTTGGGGGGAAACGGGTCAAACAGATCAAGTACGTAGGAAAAGCATAATCGGAGTGTCACACCCCATATTTCCAACCAAACACCGGTGAGCCCGGGTGGGGAATATCGTGACATAAGTTGATATCATCATAGTCAATTAAACACAGCACAACAGAAGTCTTGTAGTTTAAATTACTATTACAAACCAAATGTTCAAAGTACAAAAAATAATATACAGGCGGCTTGTAATGAAAGATCCACAGGCGGATCGTAAAATGTACAAAAATGTATAACAGATTTTGGGCAGATCTAAGGATTTGCAAGATCCTCTTATATCACTACCGAGCAGCTTCCAGCCTATTTCGTATTGTACCTGCAGCTTAGTCTTTTATAAATATGCCAACTTTCACTGGTAAATACACCCGACTGATTCATTTTGAAAACATTTTAAAAATTTAGATTTAAGTGCACAGGACACAAATCTTTTATAACTTGGGAAAGTTAGCGTTGTAACCTTGTTAACAGATTTACATGTTTGTCAATACATATGGGGCCCAGTACAGAGACCGAGACATGATTAATGTACACACCACTTATGAACCCACGAAGGAGTTATCCCCAACTTGCGGGTAAAAATAATTTAGCATTCGCATATGTCGGGTGTATGCCTACACCCCGTGCTTTGGTCGTAGCCATTAACTTATGTAATGAGCCAAGGATATTCAGGACACGGTCGTTAACCCCCAATGTTTAAGTTATCAAACAAAACTGATTAAAACGGAATATGCGGATTTACTAGCCACAATCTGACATTTGATTGATCCCATTTCCGACCAAGCGGTAATAATTTACCGTAACCCAAGCCCATATAGGGAAAATAAGTCAAGAATATTTGCCTGAGCTAGTCTTGATTTTAAAAAAATGCAAGATTTAATATCTCAGCCGTATTCAAAATGAACTAAGTGCAGATAGCATTTACCGGAAGGCTCTAGTCTGGATTATGACATAAGCTAACCAATTAAAATACTAACGGTCTTAATTAAGTCATAGACTTAGATCGACTAGCGTAAAGGATAAAAAACGGTACGATACGCTAGATTAAGAGATGACCGGATAGAATGTAGTTTAAACCCAACAAGTACTTAATACTTGTATAATATGGGTAAACAATTAACATTCTGGAATTTGAGATTAAAATGATATGGTTAAACCTGTTTTGGTTAATTTTCGTAAACTAGTTACATACACTTAACCGTACGCATATAAACGATATCGGGTAACCAGAAAAGTAATGAACAAGTTCTAAATGTCATTTACTTAAGTAAGTTGTGAAATTCGTATGATATCAACTTACATGCCCGAAAAGGTTTTGAAACAAAATTATGCCTCATAAGGGCATTTTGGTAATTATATATCGTATAAAAGGAACTTGCATGTATTCTGATGTTATGATCATAAGCATTCTGGAAAATACTTAATTTGTGATATATTATCAGTAAGAAGTCACACATAAGTGTGATTTATAGTTTAAGACCAAACTATGCACCGAAAGAGCATTTTGGTCATTTAAAAAGTATAGTTTACGATATTATACTAAATTTAGTTTATGATCAGAATATTAACATCATAATATGTTAATTACATTAACATATCAGTAAGTAATTCATTTGCAAGTTCATTGTTGATTAAAACCTTGTTTTATGTAAAAAGGGCATTTTAGTCACATATTGACATTTTACGGAACTTGTGCATAAACTCATATTATGATTATGATCATGTAATATAACCTCAGAGGGTTATGATACATTATATTACGATCATAATGTGACCATAAGTCAGAAGTTAACTAATCTAAGTCGAGTCAGAATCGAAAGTCAAAGAAGAAGTCAAGCTTCGCGACTTTCGGTTGCGAACCGACCCTAGGACTGAATTGATGGATCGAACATGTTCCCACATGTTCAAATAATTATTACCAACTTGTTTAAGTGTCAAAAACATGTTTATAACATATATAAACTTAGATTATAATATTTATGAAATCTGACCCGTTTGACTTTTTAAAACATAAACTTTGACCCATCAATTGACCTTGTAAACGTGATCCTTAGGAGGTGCCCTTTTAAGGGGTTAATACCTTCCTAATTAAGATCACTTAGCCATGTTCATCTCGAACAATGGCTGGACCATAATGGTCTTAACCGAAAGTCAAGGCATTTGTCGAAAATGCTTGACTTTTGGCTATGAAAAGCCTACAAAAAGAAAAGAGAAGAGATGGAGCACTTACAAGTGATCCAAGGGAAACTTTGAACTCAAAGGAAGCTCCTAAATGGTCAGGAACTTCCAAGAGTGTAATAGAGAGGAGAAAGAGTGAATGAGCAAGGAAATGAGTGAGTTTGAGTGGTTATTTATAGTGCAAGAGGGTGTGTGAAGATGAAGGCAGGTGTTAGAGGTGTTGTAGGATCTTCACAAGTGTCTAGAAAGGTGTCAAGAGCTGCAAGAGTGTGCATTTGCAGGAGAGGTGGCATCTTGACAGAATTTTGAGGTTTTGACACTTTTCGTCCCTCAAGAATAGTTTGTGGGTTGTCATGAATTGTCCCTTGATTTATATCCAATGACATAATGATACAACTTGGTCTTTTCGTTCAATACGAGATGTATTGAAGAAGAGTACGAGTAACCAAATGTTAACGGGTGTCACACTAGGTGTTCTTACGACTTATAAGCGTTTACTAGCTTAAACGTGGAAGATATGAATACCTATGGTTTCACGGGTTAAATTACCCAAGCTAGTAAGGTTAAAGATTCGGTGAAGATGTGTGATACTCAAGAATGGTGAATCACAAGATATCACCTTAACTGGGAGTCGTTCGGGTCGAAAAATGACTTATTTATGTAAGGAAAATGTAATAATAAAGTCTAGGGGCCTTAGGGTTATTAGTTGAAAGTTAAAATGGTGAAAATCAAAGGCTTCAGAAGCCCGCCGTAGGCTACGGTCCCTAGACCGTAGTTTACGATCAATATAAAATCAAAACAGCAAGACCAAACCCTAGGCTACAGTTCTCAACCGTAGTTTACGGTTAGTTTTATAAATTTTTGAACATGTTTAAGTGGCTAACTTATTGAGGTATGATCCAATGGTATGTTCACGTGTCGGTATATTATCGAACACGAATTTTTACGAGGTATTACATAACCCCGCCATTGTCCAACTTTAGCGTATTTTCAGAATTAATCCCTCTCGTCCAACTAGTGGCTCATATGAGAGTTAGGACTTCATAAAGGATCACTCAGAGGCTCAGTATAAGCATGTTGACCCCGATGTCACTCAGAGGCTGGGCATGTTGACACTAATGGTCACTTAGAGGCCAAGTTTAAGCATGTTGACACTAATGATCACTCAGAGGCCAAGTTTAAGCATGTTAACACTAATGGTCACTCAGAGGCTAAGTTTATGCATGTTGACATCAGAAGGTCAGCCAGAGACTTAGTTTGAGCACATTGACACCTTCGTCTCTATTAGTCTTTAATAGACTTATAATAAAAAAATATAACACGTGTCACTATATTGTTAGACACGATTTTACGAGGTGTTACATGGAGACAAGGTAAGTAAAGCTTACATCTTTTAAGTAGAACACCTACTTTTGTTTATGTTAAGAACATGGCAATTTAGTGTTTGAAATATGATGCTCCGACATGAAATGATACAGGTCGGAACAAGTGAAAATGGTGAGAAATCATATTTGATGGTAATAAGGGGTAAAATGGTAATTCGGTCATGTGATTACTAATAAAACAAGGAGTTTTGAAAAAACTTATCTTATGGTGTAAACCATAATGGGTAAAATGGTAATTTGGTTAGGAGTTAACGAATAAACAATAGTTTATGAAAAAGACACCCTATGGCGTAAGCCATGATGGGATAAACGAATTAAGAATTGATTGTTACGTAATATGATCGTAAGTTGTAAACCAGAACGGGCTACATGGATGAGATGGTAAATAAATACCATCTCACAATGATAAAATGGTTATTTAGACAAAACGGGTCAAATGGTGATATTATCACCATTTGACAGTAACGACTAATGGTCGCTTGTCGAGTCTTGTGCTCACATGGAGAATAGCGTATGGCTTGCTTTTAATTAGAAATTAATATTGCAAGGTATTAAAACGGGTCAATGCTATGACCCGAGCCATGTACGTGTAATGGTCAAACTCTCAATGACTACTTAAGGTCCGATGAGGTTAATCGGTGATGGGTGGACATTGGATTACCTATAGTGAGGTATATCTAATAATATAAACTAGAGATTTTATGTTATTAGGAACACAATGATTTAAATAGAAATGGGTTAAAGTGTCCACTTGGTCAAAACAAGTTTTTGAATGTCCTTCGTAGTTACGAGGACTAAAGTTGATCAAAATGCCCCTCGAATGGTAAACCGGGCAAACGATCTTAAAGGTAGTTTAAATATGAGTTTTATAATTTGGACAAATCCTTCCGGTAGTATAAAGTGGAAGGCATGAGCCGTTTTTTTTGCTTAATGCTACATAATGGATTATTTTCGTAAAAGTGTCAAAATCGAGAATAAGATAGGAGTTTAATGATTTTTCCTATCATAAACTATCAGAATTGAAGTTGTGATGATATTTAAATGAAGACCCTAAAGTAGGAATATGAGTTATGAGGAGAAGCGGGTAAATTAAGCTTCAAAGCTTAAATCCTTAACAAGTCAAAATAAAAATGCGCATAAACTGAGTAACGGTTGCGTAATTTATAAAAATCATGAATCTGAGTCAAGTATTTTGAGTTAATAATGTAGACGAATGTTTTACGATCAAATAGGAACAAGTTTCGTGTTAAACGGCTGAGTATATAAGAAGATACGAAAGATTTCGTATTAAAAAAAGGCAAACTTGGGAAATTCTGCAGCAACCCACCGTAAGCTACGTACTGCTGTACGAAACAAAACATACAGATCGTAAGTTACGGCACAGAGCCGTAGCTTACGGCAGGTGCTTGGCAAAAATATTGTTTGCATTATTTTGGTATTCAGGAATATTTGTTATGTTATATACACTTCTTTTAACTAACGTATTTCATGATTTATGAAATATAGGTAATGATTTTGAAACACTGGATGACGATCAAGCTCAATGAAATACCGAACACGATCAAAGTTCAAACTTCCGATTTTGGTTTAGTTGTATATCAAACCGAACATCGTTAATATGTCAAAATATTTTTAAACACTTAAGGAGTTTTAATTAACTTCAAAATTTAAGTATGTTCATGTGTTTGCATTATAAATGTATAAATGCAAACTTTTATAAAATACTTTGTGTATACTAAGTATGGGTCTTACGCTTAACATATATAAATATACAGTATATATATAGCTACTTTACAATTTAAAATAACAACGTAAAAAGACGTGAGGTTAAGATACATGAAATATATCACTCTATTCTGATCATACAACTCAGTTTTCTTTAAAGATAACATAAAACAATGTAAAAAGTGAATATTCATAGTTTGGTAATTGGGAATTGTTATATTATCTTTCATAGATGGATGCCGTAAGAATTGGGTTTTAGTAAAATATTAACTTATATCAATGTAATTATCACATAATATATATATATATATAATTGTTGTTATATATTTATTTTATATTTCAATTTTTAAAAAACAATTTAAAATCTGAAAAAGAGCAGGTATTGTGATTTGAGATTATTTGGATTCATTATTATAAGTAGAATTATTTTATTATTATTGATATTGATAAGTGATATTTATGTATTAATTTAATTATTAAAAAAATTACAATAAAATATAAATAAAAGGTTTTAGATTAAAGGATAGAATAGTCATATGAAATTAATTGGAATCCTTTATTAGTATTTAGATTAGATTAGTCAATAATATTAGCAATGTTATTCCTAAATTAATTGTGAAAATGATACGTGACATTAATATATTATTAATACGGTTTTTGTTGATGTTTTCTTTTTTACTTAATCCGTGTGACATACGAGATGAATAACCTAGTATATAATAATATTAATTGCTTATTTGTAGTCGTATTAGATGATTTAATATTAAATTAAAAATTAGTTATGCCACTTACTAGATTACATCACATTACATAATATTATGTTATATCATATTACAATATTATATAATATATAAAATGATCATTTATGATCCTAAGTTTAGTCGGCTTGATATCCTGAGATCAAAATGTTTATCAAATTAATTTTATCTTAGGTTTGAACTTGTTAAATCAATTTCGTATATTTCATAACCGATTCAAATGACTTAAATAACATCGTCTGGAATAGATTTTTATTACTACTCATACTCTACTTTATATTAATCAATCTATATTCATCTCTTGCCCACATCTGAACCTATGATCTTCTCTCAAAGACCGTACGGTGTCATGGCATAAAGAGGGGAGGGTAAAGCCTCTCCACGCCACTAGGGCATTGCCACTCTTGATGGCAAGATCTCCATGGGCGTTGGCCCTCTTGTTCAACATGATTTTTGGCTTTGCGCTTGCCCCATTGTTCTTCATCACCCTTTTCTTTTTTAAACGAGGAAGGTAAAGCTTACATGATCTACGTGACAGAGTGAAGGCTTTACCTTTACCCTCATGACTTCATATAATCTAAGTGCTATGTGTCATTATAAGATGAGTTAGCGCTCCATATTGGCATCATCTGAAATAGATGTTGAACTTTAATGTATGGAGATAGTGTATACGTATATTATGTAAATATAATATAAACAATTTTAAAATATTAGGTTTTTATTTAATTTTAAAATTATATAACTTTTTGTATATCTAGTTTAAAAACATATTATTGCTGAAATTATGAATATGTTATCTCAATATCTACTTTGATTCAGAAATTTTAGAAGACTAAGAGGAAACTCGATAATAATTGTTTGTTTTTGTTACACAACCTCACAACGCATAAGTTAAACTTTTTTGTTATCCATTAACTCACACAATCCTCAATATCATAGGGATGGAAATTTCATATTAAACTCGAACCCTATTTATCATAACTAGCGATAAGACCGCATGCGTTATGGCATGGTACCTTGCAAACATTGATGGATTAGTCTAAATGTTATGTGATACGTTAACCATATGAAAACACGTGTTTCGACGTATCTGATTGAGCTCAATATAATCTATATAAGCATTACAATTGGATGAAACATAAAGTAAATCAAATATGTACCATACGATCATAATGGATTATATGTGACCCGAGTCATACATAGAAAATGTAACGGGCATAACGGAAAAGATGACACGTATAATCAAAAGAGATGAATTAGAGCTTTTGAAAAAATGGAAAAAAAGAAACCATAATTTGACTCCACTCGGTTCGAAACAAAATTTACAAAACATCACCTAACTCGTTTCCCAAAAAAGTTTACGTCAAAACATACACAACTCAAATTTATACCGAAACGCACAAAAAAATTGCACGTAAAAATGTTTTTTTAAACAAAAACGTATTATATTTGACCTGACTCGTTTAGTTTACGTCGATACGTAGAGCAAATCGAATTTATACCAGCACATACATAAAAATATGCACATGAAAAAAAAGTTTTTCTTAAGTAAAGGAGGTATAACGGTAACCTTGAAACAAATTATTAGTAAAAACCTTAATAGGTTAAATACAGTTTGTAAAATTGTGCCAAGTAGCACTAATGCCAAACCACTGCCAACGAACACCAACATCAGAACAGCTTCTAAAAATAAAATAAATAAATACGAAAAAATAACACCGAACAAAAAACATACGTAAAATCATTGAACCACACACGTCTGTTGCAACATGTTAATGCAAATAAATTAGACAGAAACATAAAACGTAGAAATTAATAGATAAGTCGATCTAGGATCTGCGCGTTGCGACGAACTTGTCAAACGTAAAAAAAATAGACGCATTGTGACTGGTATGCCAAACGGGAAAAAGCAAACGAAAAACACGAACCCCACACACACGTTGCTGGGTGTTGACTCGCAAAATTTAGAACGAAACGTAAAACGAAAATCTAGTGAAAGATGAAAAGTATGGGCCCCAAAGTTGAAAACTAAAAAGTGTTGAGATTAAACGAAAAAGTTGAAAAGCTTTTGGGTTAAAACTAAAAAAGTCAAAGGGTTAAAATGCGAAAGATAAAAATCTTTAGGTTAACAATAAAAAAATACAATTTAAAAAAAAAAAAAGAAAAAACTCTCAATGTATATGTGACAACCAACAAAAAATATTACTAATTTATAGTTTGAAAATTGTTTTTCTTTCTATAATTTTGCTGTGAAACGAACTTGACAGTTTTGGGTGTTTTTTAATTAGTGAATCATAAGGAGCATAAAATTCATCGAGGCAAGGGGCATGCCTACAGTTTGAAATTCCCTCGAAATTCTTTTTCAATGTTATCTTAATTCTAAGGATGTCTGTGGGACCCATTTGATTAGGACGATCGTTTAAAACAACAAAAAGAAATATGTTATAAATAATTAAGAAGAGAGCCAAAATCTTATTTAATTATATATCCGACGACCTATTATTATTTTGAACTTCCAAGTTTTTTGATCTTTTGCTATAGCTAAAAAAAATAAGTAAACTAAGATATGAATTTTCATGGTTAGTGTACAAGTCATGATGCATGCATATAAATTATCAGGGCCGATTATAAAAATTTAAGTGTTTTGTACAAGTAAAATAAAGACCTTTAGACTCTAACGAATTATATGTATTTTGTTAATGGATCAGTCATTTTTCCCATGTTATTGTTTTATAAATTTAGCTTTATTATACATTGTTTTATTTTATCTTAAGAAAAGGAATTTAAAATGATGAAATTGTTGATTGGCTTTTGAGAGAAACACAGAGACAATATTTTATGTGAAAAAATTGTGATGTGAATTTTGTAAGAAAAACAGAAAGTATAATGATTTTTATATACAAAATTATAGAGTAATTATTGTGAGAGAAAAAAGAACGTATGATGATGGTTTTTATGTATTTGCCCTATATATGTTTAGTGATCCCGGAAGAAACGGGTGTTCGCTGGGACCCCTGAAGCCAGCCCTGCAAATTACAACTATAGATACAAAATATACAAGTAGTTAAAGCAGGGTGGTGTACTTTGCACCAATGATAGAAAAGTCAATGGATTCTCAAAGAAAAAGAATGGTAAAGGAGGACTCCAACATTGCTTTCTAAAAACGTATAAAGTTTCGTCTTTTCTATATCACCCATTTTCAACCATCACATTTATTCTTTTTTCTGAAACAAACGCAACCCACTCAACAGGCCGGTCACCGGCCTCGGCTCCACCGCTGGCGTCATCGTCAATCTTCATCCGGCTTCAACACCGGTTCCCCTCTATGCCTCTATCCATCATAATGTTGCCGACGTTCCCCTTAGCTCCTGCGTCTTTTCATTAATTTTTAGAATTGCAACACAAACTCACTAATCCTACACCCTAAAAGCCACCTAAATACCCACAATAGGGTTTGAATCCTCACTATTAATATTGTTTTTTAGTTCAAGGGTTTCTTATATCTAGGTATTTTTTTTTTGTTAAATTTCCAATGCTGTTTGGTAAAACAACATTTGATTAAAAAATGACATATTATAATAATATTTCTAAAAATACAAATTATCAAACTATATGTAATAATTTACGGTATTAAATATTTTATTTACAAATGAGTAATTCATAAGAAAATAAGAAAGATTGAACAAAATCTTTTCCAAGAACCTAAACCTAGGGACTTTTTCTTTCTAATTTTCACTTCGTCTTTACTCTTGAAAGGTGAAAGATATATATGAATCAAGGATAATGTTATACACTCGACACTACAAATTACCCACAACGGATCCGTT
Organism: Scalesia atractyloides; assembly: GCA_947069175.1. Taxonomy (NCBI): domain Eukaryota; kingdom Viridiplantae; phylum Streptophyta; class Magnoliopsida; order Asterales; family Asteraceae; genus Scalesia; species Scalesia atractyloides. The sequence goes on from CAMTDV010000002.1 coordinate 15,106,038, forward strand.
TTTGAGGCTCACATCCATGTCCAATGTTTCTTCTTGAAACAATAGCGGCGCCTTGAAGGTTGAAACATGATTGAGGTGGCAGTGGGCGGAGGGCCATCGAGTGGTGAATACACAAGTAGAGTGAGGAATTCATAATAAAGTACGATTGAGAGGATTTCATATGTCTTCAGAATTTGAATTACTTGTTATGGTCTATTACGTATACCCATCTTACCTTCATTTACTATCTTAACCTATGTAAAAGAAATGATGCAATATATAGTATTTTATGTGTTTCTCATGTTTTATATATGATAATGTAAATATGAGGCCCAATATTTTTAGGCAACGTTAGTTTTGATAACCACTTATTAAAAAATAAAGGGTTGGAATCAACATCTATGTCAACCACCCCCCCCCCCCCCCCCCCCCCCCCCCCCTTTTTTTTTTTTTCTAAATTCTTTACCTTAAACATATTTTCACAATAACCAACCCTCAAACGTCCATAAATGAGTAGTCTCGTGATATGACATATACCCTACAAAAGTGGTATGTGTTTAAATATTTACAAGTATATATTAAATAATCTTTAGATGTAAAAAATGTGGTTTTAACACTCAACTCTCAACACCATACACATATATGGTAATATACAATACAACTTAGATACAAGAAGTTAGCCTGATAACTAAATTATCTGATAGAAATAATTTAAAACCATATGATTTTTTTAATCAGGCAAGAGTTTTTGAACTATATGAATAGAGATATCTTTTGCTTTTTCCAAATATGCTTAGAATATATAGTCTTTCGTCTATTTTTTAAAGACGGTTTACTATTTGTAAAATACTAAAATGCATAAAAACATTTGAGCTACTATTTGTAAAATACTAAAATGCATAAAAACATTTGAGCTGTACGAAAACAAATGTGTTTCGTTTTATAAAAAAAAGGAAAAATAAAATTGTTGCATTTATTTATGTTAAATAGTTTAAATAAAAAATATTAAATATGACAATTCACTCAAGCGCTTTAAGACAAATTTTCTTGTTTGTATCTATTTATCTCTAGTAAAATTATCGACGTAATATGTAACATATATGCTTTGGAAGTTACGATATCTTCTAAGAATATGACATTTAAAATACATGAAAACACGAAACATATGTTTTTGCTCAATGCTTCATTCATTGGCTGCTCGATGATGAGTCAAACTCCGAATCAATGATAGGACCGAAAATAATAGATTTAATAGAAGGCATTATCGCCATATGAGCACGACAGATGATGATCATTATTTTATATGATCTTTGCATTGTTGCACTATCCGCGCTTGACTGCGGACGGCCGCTATCGTTTAGTAAAAATCAAAATAGTAAAAGAATTACATAGGTTAAAAATATATATTGTATAAACTTACATGAAAACGAAAAAAAAAACTATTAGGTTGACCAAGTCATTGTTCACCTGACTTGGTTTTGTATATACAAATTAGTAAAAAAAACTAAATAGGTTAAAAATGTATATTATATAAATTAAGACGGAAACGAAAAAAATAAAAAAACTACTAGGTTGACCAAGTCATTGTTCACGTGACTTGGTTTTGTATATACCGTAATATAAATCTACCATAACCGTGTTTACATTTTAGTTCGACTTGTTCTAACAAAGTTTTTTTGCCACGTGTCGTACTATGTCACCCTTCCACGTCTTATCCCACCCCGCGTTTTTTAGCTCATCTCCACTTTTTAGATAGGTGCTGACGTGACTGTCACATGACACTTCACGCTCTGTTTGCATTCTCTCCCACTCCGTATATTCTAAGTAGAGAGACTTTAATATGGAAAACATGAAAGGACTTTTATAAAAGTTAAAACATAAATTAAATTGCATTTTGACTAAAATTGCAAATTGGTCCTTGAGTTTAGGTTGCCACTTTAGTCCATAATGAAACTTTTGTAACTGGGTCATCGAGATTTCATTTTTGTTGACATTTCTATACAAATGACAAACTAGGTTAGAAAATTCTATTAACTTCTCCCCCTTTTGTCTTTTTCCCCCATTTAAAGGAAGGGTATAATGGTTATTTTAAGTGGTATTTTATTTTAATTAAAAAATCAAAAAAAAATAATACAACCCCTTTATAATCTAAGCAACTCTAATTTTATAGATTTCTTTTTCAACCCTTATCTGCACCTCCTTACCTCCATCACCTCACCACCAACATAAGACAGCTGGCCTACCAAACCACCACCATCTCCAACCCCCTGCATCACCATTGCCTTACCAACCACCACCGCCACACCACCATTAAACCATCTCCACTAAACCACCACCATCTCCAATCGCCCGCACCACCGCTGCCCTACCAAAGCACCACCGTCTCACCACCACTAAACCACCCCCAACCCCACCGAACAACCACTATTTCCAACCCCCACACCGCCGCTGCCCTACAAGAACTCCTGACAACATAAAAAAACCTTTGGTTTACTTCATGGTTTGTTCTGGAACTGGATACCCATATTAGGGTGTGAAATTGGTTGAGTTGTGGGGAGACCAAGATTAGGGTTAGGGAGATTAGAAGAAAGTGGTTCGTCAAGAGGTTCCGATTTGTTTTCAATTTTGGGGGTGATTAGGGTTGCGGCGGACGTTGTGATGATGCTCGGAGTGCAATGGTGGCGGTGATTAGAGTAAAACTGCTTGTGACTATATATGTAAGGATTTTCAAGTGCAAACCCTAAACCCTATTTTTTGTGCATAATTGTTGATTAACACTGATGATGTTGAAAGATGGTTTTCCTCATTTATTCACCTTACGCATTCATCATGGTCGTCGATTAACATCATCTCCAGGTCGTATGTATGTTGGAGGTAAGATACACCACATTGACTTGATTGACATTGATAATTTCTCTGTACATGAGATTGATCTCATGCTGGTGAATTAGGCTATAATGCGTTAGAACCAACTTTGTATCATGTTTGTACATCCCGAAAAAATTTAGACATTGGTCTTGAACATTTGAGTTGTGACCGAGATTGCTTGAACTTGGCTACATTTGTGGAAGAGCACAAGATAATTAATGTTTATATATCACATGGGTTAAAAAACATTAAGGAGCTATTTTCCCCTTAAAAGTCTACAACTAAACCTAATACTATAGAGGAAATTGATGAAGTTGGACCATTTTCCATTGTTCCTTTAAAACTTACTTTGATGGCCAAGGTAGTGGGATTAGGCAGGAGATTGTGCATGAGAATGTGGGATTAGATAAAGGCCAAAGTAGTGGCAAGGTAATGGGATTAGACAGGAGATCGTACATGAGAATGTGGGATTAGATGAGGGCTAAAGTAGTGGGATTAGACAGGAAGTTGTGCATGAGAATATGGTTTAAATGAGGGCCAAGGTAATAGGGTTAGGTAGGAGGTTGTGCATGAGAATGTGCATTTAGATCAGGGCCAATGTGACATCCCGTAAAATCAGGTATTTCCTTATTCGATTACCTTTATATTTTATAGTTTACAAAATTTAATTATCTTATTCAAATCTTGGCTTCGCTCATATCTGGTAGTTTATAAAAATGTGTTTATAGATATTATAACGACACCTGACTCGCGAAATGAAACCCGAACCAAATCCAAGGCCACGTTGGGCCAAACGGGCTTAGCGGCCATACCCGAAATCCAAACTGTTATGCAAATCTCACACCTACTTCATGTGGAATCAGCCCAACCCCATCCCCTTGTTTCCACTCTCGGCCCAAACCGAACCAGCCCACCCCGCCCCCTAATACCCATCAGCCCACCTCCTAAGCCCAAACCGTATATCTATGCATGTTATATTATATGAGCATGCAACCATATACGTTTTTCAAACCCTACTCCACTCTCACACGTCCCTGCTCTCTTTCTCGACGCTCTCTCTCTAGGTCTCTCCCACTCTCTTTTCGATAGATCATCAAGCACAAGAGGCAATAGTCCTTGTTTGATATTCAAGTGCTAGGTATGATTTCATATATGCTGATTATTGTTCTTGATGAATTCTTGTGATTAGGCTGTATGAATGTGTAATGATATTACTTAGTAGCTTGAAGGATTCTGATTTGTTTTGTATATGTGTGTGGGTATGGTTATATAGATCGGACGGGTATGCATGGTTGGGGATACTAGGGTTTATATTCTTGATGATTATTTGACAAACCTTGATGAGATTCGTTGTTAACTGGGTAACTAACTCATATAACCTACAAAAATATGGTGTCGTGGGGGGGGGGGGGGTATGAACGCATAACATGATAAGGAAACCATTAAAACTTGTTTTTATGGCAAGTGAAGTCAAAATCAGAAGTTGTTAGAATTTTGCAGCCGTCTTGTAACGGCTGTAACTTGATCAGTATAGAACCAAATCAAGACTTTCTTGAGTCTAAAACTAACCTCTTTGAAATACGATTCTAATCGCAATGGTTTCATAATTTTTCGACCTCTTTTGGTCAGTCAAAAGATTTAAACAATTTCGAGGGTATAAGCTGCGAATTTCTGCAAAATTTTTGTGTTATGTTTTTTGATATACCTTGGTGAATATTTGGAGTTATGACATGAAATTTATATAGTATATTGCCTTACGTGTCAGAATGAGTCTCCAATTGAAATCGTGTCAATAGATAAACGAGGATTTTTCAATAATTTTTTTTACGTAAGCAGTAGTCAGAAAGTGATGAATCTGACCACTGTTTAGTAATTATTTTCCATAATTTTTGGTAAGGAGTTAGGCCTTTAAAATTCTACACAAGACCTAGTCAACCAAGAGGTACGTCACATAAAAGAATCATAATTTTACAACTTCGTGAGTATGGTAAATGAGTCCGTAAAAATAGCCTAATTTCAGTGAATTTCAACGCTTGATTTTATAAACTTATAAAGATTGAGCTTGCTATGATAAGTGACTAAACTTGTTTGGAATTTATATAAATATTGTATAACATGTAGGTTACGTTGTGAACATGTGCACGAAGCCACATGATAAAATAACTATGTGTCAACTCATGCTATTTGTTAAATACGTGTAGGACTTTTGTGACTTGTGCAAACACACACTGATAATTCATGGTAACCATAATAGGGCGTGGTTGACCATTCCAACTCGCATACACTTATATCTTGCCGAGCAACACTAAAGTGAGTTCACGGTCCCTATGCTTTAAACATTTTGAAACATAGGGAAAGGAAACATGAATGCATTACGGTAATGTAATGCTTTAACATTATGGTAATATAACGCCTTTATTTAATAGCATGTTATATCGTTATGGTCGCAAAGTAGCAATTATCACATAAAGTCCTTATAAACCTCAGACCGTTAGCATTGGGTGGATAGCGGGGGAATTTTGAGTAGTACTACAGACCTACAAGCCCCACTCGAGCTAGTCACGCTAGCTAGACCGGTAATGGTTAACAGGTGCAGAATTAGCCTAACATAATGCCATGGTCAGTGATAGCCCTAGCAAACAAAGGCAACAACAGTCAGCTTCTGTTTCGAACTCTTTCATGAAGTATCATAGGTTAGCTACCTACTAATATAACAATAAACTATTAGATACTATAACTTACTGTTTGGATTGAAACAATGGAAACTTGTAAAAAACGAATTAGGTTATAACTGTAAACTAAATCTGTGAACTCACTTATCATAAAAGTTGATACTTGTTTCTTACATGTTTTCCTCAGGTCGCTAAGGTACTTGCTCATGGTTTAGGTGCAGAGCATAGGTATCAAAACATTTTCTTTCTTGACTATGCATTATTACATTTATTTTCTTTTTTGCTTTGGGCGTTTGTTTTGGCGTATATATTTACGTTACGTTTGTTTTACGCTTCCACATCACTTTTACTTTCGTTGATTATTTGGTTTAAAACATTTTTCTCATATAGAGGTCATTGAATATGACTGGTGTCTTAAATCCTGGTTTGTCACGCACCTCGCAGTAAAACCCCACAGGTGGATTTTGAGGGTGTGACAACCAACGTAGTGGGGTTATACATGAGGCTTTCGATGAGAATGAGGTTAAGGAGGGAAGTGAGGATGAATATGATAGTAATAAGCTGGATAGAACTGATGGGAATAATGTGAATGATGAAAATGATGAATCAAATGGAAGTGAATATATTGTTGATGAGGACAACAATATGACAGACCATGAAGTTGACATGTCTAATTATAGGATGAATGTGAATTTAGATGTGGAGGAAAATTTTAATGATGACCCAAATGTGTGTCCAGATTTGGAACGAGATGTGTTAGACAATGAGCAATTTGAAAGTGGGTCAGAATCTGATTGTATATGATACTAGCACTAGGAGACAACATTTACATAATCTTAGAAGGGAAAATAAAAACATGGCTAACTTCTACCTAGGCCAGTTATTTGGAAGTAAGGCTGAAGCCAAGAAGCTGACAAAGAAGCATGCTGTTGAAACTAGGAGAATTAAAATAGTTAAAGATAATCACTCAAGGGTTCAGGCAGTTTGCCAAGGTTGTAAGCCTGATTTTGATGTTGTTAACAATGATGTCCATGTTGATAGCCAACCAAAAGGTAAAGTGGCTGGTTTGGGTAAATGTAAAAAGTTCAGGATTGATAAGGCAAAAACCAAAGGAAAAGGATCTAAGGAAATTTCAGGGACTAAGAAGGCAAAAAGCAAAGGATAAGGATCTAAGGAAAAAGTAGTGGACATAAATGTTGATGGGATGGGGAAAAGGACAAATCCCCATCAATATCAATGTCCTTGGGTAGTACTAGTCTCAAAGGTGAACGATTCTGAAACCTGGTTGGTCAAAACTTTAATCACCAACCATACTTGCATTCAAACCAGAAAATGTATGCATGTACATCTGCTTTCCTTTCACAAGAAACGTTAGATCAGGTTGAAGAAAATCCACAGATCCTAGTGAGAGCAGTTAAGGATCAATTTCAAAGAAAATATGAAGTTGGGATTTCAAGAACTAAGGTATACAGAGCTAAAGTCATAGCTAAAAAACATGTTGAAGGGGACTACAAAAAACAATATGCTTTGCTTAAGGATTATGCCAATGAGTTGCTAGATTAGAATCCAGGTAGCACTATTAAGATTGAAGTAGAAAATGGTAATCCAAGGAGTCCAATCAGACAGTTTAAAAGGATGTATGTGTGTTTGGCAGCATTAAAACATAGTTTAAGGCAGTGGGTAGAGATTTCTTAGGGTTAGATGGTGCATTTATGAAAGGCTCCTTCCCTGTGCAGATCCTAAGTGCAATTGGTGTTGACTGCAACAATGGACTATACCATATTTGTTATGCAATTGTGGAGTCTGAAAGCCTTATCTCATGGACCTGGTTTTTGGAACTCTTGGGTGATGACCTTGGTCTTAAAAGAAACTCAAACTTTACCTTCATTAGTGATAGGCAAAAGGTACCCTAATTTGGTATTCATATATGTTTGTTATGAGATTGTTACACATCAAATATGCTAACTTGTTTTTCATTTGTCTTGGCCAGGGGATTCTTCTTGCTATCACAAAGTTGTTTCCATGTGCTGAGCACATATACTGTCTCTGCACATTCATGAAAATATGAAGTTGCAATTTAAAGGGAAGTTATACAAAGATAAATGACGGAAGTGTGCATCAGCAATAATTGTTCCAGAATTTACAACTGCGATGGATGATTTAAAGGCATTCAACAAGAAAGCCCACTTATGGTTGTCCAAGATCCCACCATTACACTTGTCTTGATCACATTTCTCAGGTATGTGCAATATGTAGTTTACAAGTTATACCAAGTGTTTGGTTTAATGTCTAACTAGTATGTGGTGTATTTGATAACAAGCATGCAGTTTCTGAAATGCTACTTAACAATACGTGTGAGGTGTATAACGGAAAGATAGTAGAAATGGAGGACATGACCCTTACTGGCAGGCTCTCAAAGAAGAACACTAAAGGAGGGGGCATAATATCAGGCCATGCAAGGATAAGAAGAGTGGAGGGGGGGTGCAAAAGCTTAGTTGGTTGTTGGTTAGGTATTTGGTTTATGTATGTTATCTAGTTTAAAAAAAACTTCTTGTCTTTTGGTACTTAACAATCTTGGTTTTATATGTTGCTTTTGGTAGTTTAGAAACTGTCTAAACAACTTATCTACTGAATTTTAGCTATCACATGTTATTCTGTTATGTTTTCATGTTTATATGTGTTTGTTGATTCAATTGATATTTTAGATGTTTATGGTTTAGTGCAGGTTTAGGAGTTGATATTTTAAGTTGCTTTTGGTTTGGTGCATGTTTAGTGCATATTCTTGTTTTAGCCAAAAGTGAATGGGTTAAACAAACAATTTTGTGCAGGTCCTTGTTTTGCCAAATATGAATGGGTCAAACAAGTAATTATGTGCAATCGTTGTTTTAGCCAAAAATGAAAGGGTCAAATAAGGCATTATGTGCATACTCTTGTTTTGGCCAATTATGAATGGGTCATATAAACCATTTACGCACTATTGTTTGTACCATTTTAACACTTTGCCTTATTTAGTGTAGAGACCATATTAGCACATCCATTACAACATGGATGCAATGCATCTTCAATTCACAGTACATAGATTAGGGTTAAATTTATCTTATATTACACCACAAAAACTATGCATATTTGCACTACAACCATAATTCAATACAAACTACAACCATCAATGTTTCCAGCCAACAACCATCACCACTTACAAAACGTTACAACCAACATAACCATATCCAACTACAAAGCAACATTTTATTCGATTTCCTAGCATTATCTTCCCTCTTCTTGCCCTTGTCTTCAAGAAATCTATTGGCAACTTCAGTTCCTTTGATTTTGTCCTCTAGAAATCTATTATCGGCTTCAAGTTTGTTCCTTACCCTAAGCAAACCTTGGATTATGTCCATGCATCTTTGACATTTTGTACGATCATATCACCCAATGAATCCACAGTTTGATCCTTGGTCTGGACATGCATAAAATCTACGACCTGGGTTGTTGTCGGTCCAAGATGTGAGAATTATTGCCTCTTTCCTACAATGGCAACACCATCTTCAATTGGGGCATCAGTTGCGAAAGAACTAGGGTTTTGAGTGGGAAGTCTCATCTCAATTTGGGGGAAGTCTTATAAACTAGGGTTGGGTCTATTTAATATAGAGAGAAATGTTTAGGGAGAGATCTTAAATGACATGTCTACCCTCACGTGACCTGCACATTGTCACATTTAACTGAAAAAAAAAACTGGTTGACTAAAGGAAAAACTGATGGATTTAAATAAGTATAAAACTCATCAATTTTAAACATAAAGGACATCGTCTGAAAAAGGATATAAAGATAAAAGACAATTCTTGCAATTCATTCCAATAAAATGAACTCGCAAAGACCAAAATACAAAAAGTTTTATTTTTGGACTGAAGTAGCAAAGATGACCTGAACTCAGGGACTATTTTAGCATTTACTCTTGATTCTTTATGGTATTAACCCTAATTATATATGAAGGCATGATCGATCCAGCATAACAGAGGTTTGAACTTGTCAATTGAGGAGTATCCGAGATTGTGACATGACTGTAGTGATTTTACGAAATTAACCTAAAAATAGATATGAATGTTAAAATGTCAATTGTATTAAATAAAAAAGACTTGTGTTATATCTAATTTATTTATCAAACATGATTCTTTTTCTAAGGTTCACACTTATCAGGATAATTGAGCCATTGACATACATTCAAATTCTTCCAAATCTCTTGAATGGCTTTTAAGTATATATATATATATATATATATATATTTACTAGGATCATTTGTGAACAACTTGTAACACCCTAAAAATATTAATTACTTAAATAATCAGGGGCATTTAACACAGTTAGTGGAAAGCCTCTTTAAAAAGGAAATGGACTTGTAACGTCCCAAAAATATATAAAGTGTAAATTTATACTCGGTGTAAAAGTAAAATATACTACATTCATAATTATTTAATGGATTTGAAAACTAACTAGTTATTTTCTTAATAACTAATTAAAACATTTAGATAGTGCCCACGTATAATAAACCAAACTTGGAGGACTGAATTAGGCACTTGGTGAGCTGGTTTAATATAAATAGACAATCAAAACCCAAAAACACACACAAGTGTGTGTTCAATAGGTCTACCAAAACAAGTAGAGAAGAGGGAAAGAACACCTTCAGCCCTAAAACTCATAAATCCTTCAAATTGGAAGAGAAATCAAGCCCTGAATCAGTGTATGAACTGAGATTAAGAATCATCCAAGCTAGAAAATCTTAAGGTATGTTGAATTTCAATGTTTCGCAAGGATTATGAAGTTTGATGAATCTTACAAACTTCAATGTAAACATAAATTGTAGATGTAATAGCAAGATTGAGACGTATGTTAGCGTTGGGGTAAACCCTTGATAAAAGACAGTGATTAAAGACTACAATTTGAGAAATTGAATAATATTGATACTTGTGTTAAATGGGTTTTAGGAAAAGGGTGAAATATGTATGTTGTTATGATTAACCTATGCTTAAGAAATTTGATAAGCTGAAATCTTGATGTGAATAGGATCATAATCGGACATACTCGTTCGATAGAGTGTAAATATATAGACATATGATGCCTCGTTTGCAATGTTGAATGTACCTATGAGAAAAGACGTTTACTTGGTAACATGAAAAGTTATTAAGAAACATATGTATGAATTGATCTTTGATGAATACATTGACCATTAGTGATTAGCCGAGTTATTCGTTATAGGCAACTAGAGTGAAAAGACGAGCGATAAAACAGAAGGCGATACACGACAAAAAGGAAAGCTTTAAGGTACCTGGCTTATCGTTCTATAAGGGTTTACTTATAATACTTGTAGTAATATATGTTGAATAATGAAACTAACCCACATATATTTGATTCAAATAAAAGTGATGCATATGAATGAATCGATTATGTTACATTAAGGTATAAAAGCGATAGAGTTCGCTAATACGACCAAACGGGTCAAATAATAGGATAAAAGATGGTTTGATCGTAAAAAAGCGATGGAGTTCGCTAAAACGACCAAACGGGTCAAATAATATGATAAATGATGGTTTGATCGTATAAAAACGATGGAGTTAGCTAATACGACCAAACGGGTCAAATAATATAATAAATGATGATTTGATCGTATAAAAGCATGGAGTTCGCTAATACGACTAAACTGGTCAAATAATATGATAAATGATGGTTTGATCGTATAAGGGCGATGGAGTTCGCTAAAATGATTAAGAAGGGTCAAATAATAAAAGAATACAAGTTTGGTTACATAAAACGATGGATTTTGTTATGGCAACCAAACAAGTCAAAATTTAGTTGTGACATATGCTAAGAGGCTTATGAATAAATCATTTGGATATAAATTTGATAAAAGGGTAAAATTGGAATATTAGCCGTAAATTGAGAATTGGATATGTAAGTGATAAGCCGAAGGCTTATAAGTTTAATAATATAATTAATCCGGATGTTAGATTTTGAGTTCATAAGGTAGCGGATCATGTTTCGATCATGTAGGAAGAAACGGGAGGATAATCGGATAATCGATCTAAAAGATACGGAGAATTTCGCGTTAAAAACGGCAAATAAAGGGAAATCTGCAGCAAGCCACCGTAGCTTACGGTAGGTTGCTGCTGTGTTGAAGTAAGAAGGTCATGACCGTAAGACAGAAGGCCATGGCCGTAAGACAAAAAGCCTTGACCGTAAGCTACGGTGGCCAGCCGTAGCTTACGGTGGAGACTGAAATGAAAACTTTGTGTTTTGTTTAATTTGGCCATGATTTAATGATTAGTTATGTTTGTATATGTTGTAGGTATTAATAACTAAAGTTCCAAATAAATTTTTGTATTGCAGGTGACCCATATGATAACGCGGATGTCGATCAAGGTAGTTGAAGAACCGAACACTTCCAAATTTTTAGCTTCCACTTTAGTTTCTTTTGTTTATGGAACATAGTAGTGTTAAGTGTTTATGAATAAATAAAAAAAATATTTGTAAACCCATACTTTTGTAATAACTTAATGTAATTACAAAACCTTAATGGAATCCTAATGGACAAGTTAGGGTGTTATAAGTTGGTAATCAGAGCTAAAAGTTAAAGACGGGATGTGTTCGGTTCAAAGCTTGATCAAGGCATCCGGTAAGAACTAGTTATGAAAAGATATTTAAAATATAAAAAAAGAAAGAAACTTAAGGTGTATGGAGGGGGTGTATTAATACACTCGAATCCGGAAAAATACACTAAGCATAAATGGTAAAGGCAAGTTACATACTTGACCAAACTAAAAGAGAAAGATACATTATTGGTAATATTAAGTAATAAGGGTGAATATCCATATAAAAATATGGAAATTTTTAAATAAGTTGCTTATCAAAATCAAAATGAACATTTCAGTTAAAGAGATGTCAGAAGCAACAGGAGATGATACAGTGTCTCTCATGACGGAAGAGATACGAGAAAGGATTTCCGAAGAAGTCGGAAAGGCTTTGGAAGCAAGCTTACCTCAATTTATGGATATGCTACAAACTAAAATCTTATCGGTTGTAGAAGAAAGAAAGAATGAATTAAAAGAAAGTCTTGTGCAAGAGAAAGACAAGACTAAAAAGAAGAAATCGTGTCCATATGAAAAATTTATGGCGTGTAAACCGCCAATCTATAACGGAGAAGTAGACCCTATAGTTTGCCAACGATGGGTAAGCGATATGGAAGGAGTTTTTGAACGAACTCATTGTGACGGGACCGACTTTGTAGCTTACGGAACCGGTCAATTGAGGGGTCAAGCAAAAGCTTGGTGGGACAATCTTAAGAAGGAACGGGGAGTAGAGGCTACTAAGAACATGACATGGGAGGAGTTTAAACTACCCTTTCTTAAACATCACAGCCCTAAGGCGGTGATAAATTTGATAAAGGAAGAATTTATTCAGCTAAGACACAAGGGTGAAACAATTGATAAGATCATGGGAGTGTTCCTTGATAAGTTGAGGTTTTGTGACGAGCTGGTGCAAACAGAAGAACAAAAGATCTATTACTATTACAATATGTTGAGTGCGGAGTATAGAGAATTCATGACTCCCTCAAAATACGAAAATCTCACGGAAATCATAAACGTTGCACGAGAACATGAGATCGAGTTAAGGAAGCAGATCGAGAGGTGAATGAAAATGCAAAAGGTGAATGGATGCAAACCCAAGTTCTATGAAAATGCAAAAGGTGAATGAAATTCCAAAGAAAGGGAGTACAAAAGGAGGATCACCAAGTTGCAAGATATGTGGCCGTGCCCATAGGGGTGAGTGCTACTTCAAAAATAAACCGTGTATTATATGCGAGAAGACGGGACATGTAGCATCAAATTGCCCTGGTAAAGTGTCGGTGTGTTATAAATGCTACCAACCGGGTCATAAGAAATAAGAGTGCCCAGAATTAAACGGAAAGAAGGAGGTGCCCAACCCAAAGATCGAACTCCCAAGATCGAAGGTAAGATCCTTCCATATAACTGGGCCGAAGCCAAGATTGAACCCGGTGTGGTTTCAGGTACATTTACTGTAAATTGTATTCCAGGCGCATTTTGTTTGATACAGGTGCAAATAAATCTTTTGTTTAAAAAAGATTTATTCGACACCCTTCGTTTACATTGATAAAACTACATATGCCTATGAAGTAGAAATAGGTAATGATGAAAGTTTTGTTGTTTATGAAATATGCCGGGTTGTAAATTGAACGTTGACGATGAGGATTACTCGATTGACTTAATACCCATGTTTATGGGGGAGTTTCAAGTGGTGGTTGGAATGGACTGTTTGTCTCGCTACCATGCTAAAGTGAAATGTTTCCGCAAAGAAATACAATTAACATCACCGAGCGGAAGGCGAATTACTATTTACGGGTTGCAACCCCATATTATGTTCAATGGGGGAAGCCCACAAACTCGTTCAACATGGGTGTAAGGCATACTTAACTTACGTGCGTGATTCGGAAAGAGAATTGCCAAAGATTGAAGAAGTACCTGTTGTAAGGGAGTTTGAAGACATATTCCCGGATGATTTACCAGGAATACCGCCTGAGCGCGAGGTAGAGTTTGGTATTGAATTAGTCCTGAATGCCAAACCGGTAGCTACGGCACCTTATAGGCTAGCACCGTCGGAACTCCAAGAATTAATGTCGCAACTGCAAGACTAATTAGACAAAGGATTTATAAGAGCGAGTGTTTCTCCATGGGGCGCACCGGTATTATTCGTGAAGAAGGACGGAAGTAAGCGCATGTGTATAAATTACCGTGAGTTAAACAAACTTACGGTAAAGAATCGATACCCGCTTCCGAGAATCAACGACTTATTTGATCAACTACAAGGTGCGAGTTGGTTTTCAAAAATCGACTTAAGGTCAGGTTACCACCAACTGAGAGTTAAAGACGAAGATATCCTCAAAACGGCATTTCGTACGAGGTACCGGCACTATGAATTCCTTGTGATGTCTTTTGGTCAAACTAATGCACCCGCATCATTTATGGATCTTATGAATCGAGTCTGTAAAACCATGTTGGACAAGTTGGTGATTGTGTTCATCGACGATATTCTCGTATATTCAAAAAGCCAGGAGGATCATACTCGTCATTTATATGAAGTGTTGGAAACTCTCAGACGAGAAAAACTATATGCAAAATTCTTGAAGTGTGCCTTTTGGCTTCAGGAAGTACAATTCCTTGGGCATACCATAAGCGCTGATGGAGTACTAGTAGATCCATCTTAAGTTGAGGCATTCTCAAAATGGAATCCTCCGAGAAATCGATCGGAGATTAGAAGCTTTCTAGGGCTCGCGGGATATATTACAGGCGGTTCATTCAAGATTTTTCCAAAATCGCATTGCTATTAACTAAACTAACTCGAAAGGATGAAAAGTTTGTCTGGAAGGACGAACAAGATAAGGCATTCCAAATGCTTAAGGAGAAATTTACATGTGCCTCGGTATTGACTTTACCGAATGGCACTGACAACTTAGTTGTGTATTCTGACGCATCGCACCTAGGAGTAGGGTGCGTACTCATGCAACGGGGAAGGGTGATTGCCTATACATCTAGGCAATTAAAGGTGCATGAAAAGAAATATCCGACTCACGACCTCGAACTGGCGGCAGTAGTATTCGCCTTGAAAATTTGGAGGCACTACCTATACGGGGTAAAAATGCACTATTTTTACTGATCATAAGAGTTTGAAATATTTCTTTGATAAAAAAGAGTTAAATATGAGACAGAGACGATGGCTAGAAACGATAAAAGACTATGACTACGAAATCTATTATCATCCAGGAAGGGCTAACGTAGTAGCGGATGCATTAAGCCAAAAAGAAGAGTATACACCTATACGAGTACGGTCGATGCAACTCGTAGTAACCTCAAATTTACTTGAACAAATCCGAGCGGTGCAAATCGAAGCAATCAAAGAAGAAAATTGGAGAAACGAACATGTGAAAGGTTTATTGAAAGATATAGTAAATGGAGAAAATGGGATGAAATCCCGATTCGGTAGAATCCGGGTTCCGAACACTTGTGGTGTCAAAGATCTTCTACTTGATGAGGCCCATAAATTGCGTTATTCGATTCACCTGGGAGCGACCAAGATGTATCGAGATTTAAAACAAAATTACTGGTGGCCCGGAATGAAAAGAGATGTAGCCAAATATGTTGAAAAATGCCTAACTTGTTTACAAGTAAAGGCAGAAAATCAAAAGCCTTACGGCAAACTCCAACCCCTAGATGTACCAGTTTGGAAATGGGAACATGTTACCATGGACCTATTGACCAAGCTACCAAAAACGACTAGAGGATTTGACGCCATTTGGGTGGTCATTAATAGATTGACAAAGAGTGCTTATTTTATTCCAATTCGTGAAGCATATACTTCTGAAAAGATGTCAGAAGTATATATAAATGAAATTATAGCACGCCATGGAGTACCAGTATCAATAGTATCCGATAGAGATACCCAATTTACATCTAATTTTTGGCGTGAATTCCAAGAACGGATGGGCACAAAACTGTTAATCAGTACTACCTATCACCCTCAAACAGATGGACAGAGCGAACGGACAATTCAAACATTAGAGGACATGCTTTGGGCATGTATTATAGATTTTGGTGGTAGTTGGGATGCTTATTTACCATTAGTTGAATTCTTATACAACAATAGCTATCATTCGAGTATTGGCATGGCCCCGTATGAAATGCTATATGGTAGGAAGTGTCGAACCCCGGTGTGTTGGGGTGAAGTAGGCCCTCGCGAAATTGCTCACAAAGATATGATTAGAGCCACAAACGAGAAAATTGATGCGGTCCGAACCCATCTAAATGTAGTCCAAGAAAGACAAAAATCTTATGCAGATAAAAGACGAAGACCTATTGAATTCCAAATTGGCGATAAAGTAATGCTTAAATGTCTCCATGGAAATGGGTTATTCGATTTAGAAAAAGAGGGAAATTGAGTCCAAGGTTTATTGGACCTTTTAAAATTATTGATCGAGTGGGTAAAGTAGCATACCGCTTAGAACTGCCAAAAGAACTAAGCGGGATACACAACACATTCCATGTTTCGCACCTGCAAAAATGTCTAGTTGACGAGACAACCCACGTTCAATATGATGACATAGAGATAGACAACAAACTAAATTATGTGGCAAAGCCGATAGCAATCCTCGACCGGAAGGTCAAAGCATTAAGGAATAAAGAAATAAATCAAGTAAAAGTCAAGTGGGAGCATCGAAAAGGTTCAGATACCACTTGGGAGCCCGAAGAAGAAATGATACGATTCTACCATTCTCTTTTCGGTACGTATACGTGTTTCGGGACGAAACCCTTTTAAGGGGGATAGATTTGTAACAACTGTAACATTTGTCAAAAACGGGTTTTCAAAACACGCTCCGTTTTGTAATCGAATATCAAGTTATAAAAGTCACGTTGAATATTTATGATTATTTTGATTTAAAATGATACATAATTAATAAATAAACTAAACTATAAAAATTATATTTGATAAAAAGTTAAAACAAAATAAATAAAAAAAATATGTTACTGCCGGGACTCGAACCCGGGTCAGCCGGTTTACAACTCCAACGAGTTAACACACACTCACATCACCACTCCGCCACTTGTTGTTTTCTGTTATCTCTAGGAAACAAATAACATTTATACACAAACTCGGTTAAACCGGTTGCGCCAACTGAGAAACGAAATCGGCAAACAATCGTCAAATCGCTTGATTACTCGCACATTCAGTTTATAACCGATGCACCGACGATTTTTAATCAAGTCGGAATTGATTGAACATCAATCCTCATCGTTATCGGTTTTTATAACCGAAAAGTATCAAAGTCCCAATTACTTCAACTCCAGACCCCTCTCTGGACTCAGAAACATCATACCAACATTCCATTTCACTTTCGTCACATTTTCAGACCATCAGAACGCTTAAATCAGCTCGCCGGAATTTTCTGAAAATTTCGCCGGAAAACCGTATTCATCCTCAAACGGTAAATCTTTCAATATCATTGTAGTTCAACAATTGTTAGGCTATTTCTAACTTAAACCTCTCAATTGAAATCGAATTCAGGCGGTATTCAGCTAATTCCAGTTCGCCAGAAATTTCCTGAAAGTCTTTATTTCCGTCTGTGAAACGGTAAGGACCTTCAATCCCGCTGTTAACGTTTGTTTATCACTTCAATTCCACGATTGACTAATCAAAATGGTTAATTGTTTTGGTTCAGTTGAGGTGCACAAAAACAGAGCCGACGCATTTGCCGGAAATTCTGTGATATATCATTCCTACGGTATGTTACTTCCAACACCGTTTCTGTCATATCATTTTAACCTTAAGAATGTTTGATAATCGTAAAAACAACAAACGGATCAGTGATTCAGTCGACGGAAATTTGAATGAAGAAGACGAAGTTAATTAAGTTATAAGTTTATTTAAAACCAGTAAAATGAACGGGTTAGACACACAGTCCAGCGGTGGACTGTGTGCAAAACATATACGCATGTCCCGAGTTCGATCCCTGATACACGCACTCCTTGTGTAATAAAATGCATTTTTGTTTAAAAACTAAACCGGGTTAACTCAGTTAGTTATTAAGTATAATAAAAACCGAGATAATAACCAGGTTAGACACACAGTCCAGCGGTGGACTGTGTGCAACACTAAGTCACACGTCGCGAGTTCGAAACCCGTCACTGGCACCGGTTCGTTGAATTAAAATGTTTTTGAAATTAAAAGAATTTTGGTTAAACCGAATTAGTATATAAATATAATTAAAAACAAGATTATTTCGGGTTAGACACGTAGCTCAGTTGGTAGAGCTGCGTGCACGCGTACGGGAGGTCTCGGGTTCGAGCCTCACCCGGCGCAAACTATTTCGCTAACCGAACCGGTCAACAAGTCAACACAGGTCAACGGTCAACGCGAAATAAACAATTTTTTTTATATTTTTATTTATTTAAATTAATTTAAAAATCAATTAAAAATACTTAAAAATAACATTTTTAAAGATAGAAAATAGCCTTAAACTCACAAAAATATATCTAAAAATTTCATTAAAATCCTTATTAAAATCCACTCATTTAATATATTTTTCCGTTTTATTTAGGTTAGTATTTCTCGTTGTTCCGCTCATCTAATTCGTGCGCATCTTACCATCTCCAATCCAACGCACCCAATGTGAGTGAATCTTTACAAATTCCCCGTTTAATCACGTTTTGGGGTGTATCATGTGTCTTGATATATATATTATACTTAAACCATTGTGCATACATCATATCATGAACTTGTATATTCAGTTTGTTTCTGTTGTGTAGTTATTGTTGGATGCAATTTATTATTTTTAGTACATGCAATTTCATAGGCCGCCGCTCCCCATTACATTATGAGCGTTGAGCATGCTCCCCATTTCATTATGAGGTTGAACCTGGCGTGCCCACATACGATCGGCTCCGTTTGATTGAGCCTTGATCGCACAGACATTTTCATTTTCAGTACATGCAATACGATCGGCTCCGTTTGATTGAGCCTTGATCGCACAGTTTCATTTATATTATTTATCATATGATGTTGGTATGTTCATGTATGCTGTCATATGTTATTGTATGTTATAGTTGTGATTGCTATTTGCCACTGCTTGATTATTTACATTTGCTCATTTATGATTATGCACAATTTTTCATTGATAAACTAACAAGTAATTCATTAATAAATGTTTATCAATAAGGTTCACTCGCCAACTTATGTTGACCCAAAACCCCCTTTTTACACATGATATAGGTGAACCAGCAGCAGCTAGGAACACATAGGATTGGACTAGAAGAATAAAATGATTTAGAGTTGGGATTGTTAAATATGAAACATATTAGTAAATGTCATGAGCTTTGGTGATAACCCAATTATGCCCCGACTCTTATTCCGCTGCGGGTCGGGGTGTGACAGATTGGTATCAGAGCCATGACTATAGGGATATAGGATAGGTTATTAGACCCTTAGAGCCTATATATAGTTGATTAGAAACCTATAAGATTTTTGTGTGTTACATGCCAAATTTCATGATGTTTATATGTTTTATGTTAAATGTTACATTCAATTTATGCAAGCATGTTCATAAGTATGTATTATCATATAATGCCTATCATGAATCATATAGTCATAACATATCACATCCATGAAAGCACACACCACATCATGATTGCTTTTACAATGATTTTTGTGTTTTCAAATCTCATCAAAGTGAGTTCTCATGACGGGCATGTAGTAACTGGAAGGGTACCAGTACCGGTAGTCGGAACGTCCTGTCTAAGCTGGCATTCGTATAAATCCAAAATAAAGGACCAGTTTGCCTACCTGGGGACTAACGATGAGTACGAAGTACCTATTAGGCCAAAGCATGCTATACCAAACGTCGTGTGAGCTAACCCCACTTTGAGTTGTCATTGTGTCTACACCTGGACACGTTCCGACCAAACATCTCATGAACATATTTTGTGGTTTGCATTCGGGTGATGCGAGTGTTAAATTGCCAATACTAATGTGAATCCTACCAAGCCAATAGCCATGGGGGCCCACATGACTATGTAGGTGAAGGTATGGGGGACATTTGAGGCCCAACATGAGCGAACCCAAGACATCCTATGGATGTAGTTGCATTATTGATATTTATGTTATTTTCATTTTCTTAAAGACACATGACACCTAAAAAGACACCATAAACTCACAATCTTCTCATTGTATGATCCTGTAGATGTCGTCTAGACAGCAACGAAGGGGTAAAAGATCAGGAAGGTCTCAGGAACGCTTGGCCACACAGATCGCGAAACAAATGGCCACGATACTGCCTGACATTGTGGTCCAAGTACAACAAGCCCTCGCTACAAATCCTACTAACCCTCCCCAACAACATGACCAGAACATCGACAACCCTCCTACCAGCAAGTGTTCATACAAACATTTCAAGTCTTGTGATCCTCCTAAATTTGAAGGGACCGAGGGTGTCACTGCTCTCCTACATTGGTTCGAGGAGATGGAAAACACCTTCCTAAACTGCGATTGTCCTGAGGATCGCAAGGTTCGATACGCTACCGGGAGACTATTTGGGGTAGCTCTCACTTGGTGGAATACTGAAAAAGGGAAGAGGGGAACTGAAGATGCAATGGCCTTAACTTGGGAGGAGTTAAGGGAAATCATGACTAGGCGTTTTGTCCTAGGAGTGAAATTAAAAAGCTGGAGGACGAATTTCATTCTCTAAAGCAAAAGGAGGGTGATCACACCACCTATAACAAGAGGTTCTTGGAGTTGAACCAAATGGTTCCAAATTTGTTCACCCCAACCTATCGTCTGATCGAGCATTATATTCGAGGACTTCCCTCGAAAATCCAAGAATCAATTCTCAGCGTTTCACCAGTAACACTTGAAGCTGCTATGGAGCTAGCAACTGAACTGACCGAGAACCGAATTCGCAACGGGAAGTTCAAAGAAGAGAAAAAGAAAGCCACTGTTGAGGGTCAAACTTCAAACCATCCCATTTCTTCCTCTAAGTTTGCCAACAAGAGGAAGCGCAACACCAGAAATTTCGCTGTTACTGAAACCAACCTTCCAATTCTTGCTGCACCCATTACTCAAGTCACCCCTTCACCCGCACCATACAGAAGACCTTACACTGGCCTGTTACCAAAATGTAACCTTTGCCAATATCACCATTCCCCTGATCATCCTTGCCAATATTGCACCGGCTGCGGTCGCGCAGGTCATACTGTTCAAACCTGCGCATGCCTCAACGAACGAACCGCCACCAACCTTTAACCCAAACCCACCAACAATTAATGGGTCAAGCCCAACAACCCCTACTATTACCACCCACCCAACATTTAGCCCAAACATATTACCAGCCCAATTATCCTATGGGTCAATCAATGCGGGCTTGCTACAATTGCGGTGACCCGAGCCATTTCAGAAACACTTGTCCAAGGTTGGTAAACATTATTCATGCTCAGGCCCAAGCCAAGTCGGTGAATCAAGCAAACCAAGCTCCTCCACCTGCAAGAGAGAGAGCTTTCAATATCAACGCTAACCAGGCCAGAGCTGACGGCAATGTGGTTAACGGTACGTTCCTTATAAATGGTAGATATGCATCTATGTTATTTGATACTGGTTCGGATAGAAGTTTTGTGTCTTTATAATTTGAACCTATCTTAAGCAAAAATCGGGATAAGCTCACGGAATCCATAACGTTAGAAGTTGCGGACGGGAAACCAGTTTCATTAAACTCTATTATACGCAACTGTACACTCACCTTAAACGACCACGATTTCTGAGTCGACCTGATTCCTATGAAGCTGGGAAGTTTTGATATCATAATCGGTATGGATTGGCTCAGTCAACATCAGGCAGAAGTTGTATGTCGTGAAAAATTTATTCGTATTCCTCTTTCAAACGGTCAGACTCTTCGAATCATTGGAGAAACCTTCGTCGAAAGGGCTCAGCTTAATGTCTTGTCTTCAAGCTCAAAAATATCTTCGCAAGAATTATGTTGCGTTTTTAGCTCATATCATCAAAAAAGGAACCATGGAGAAGAAACTTGAAGACATTCCTGTAGTAAAAGACTTCCCGCAAGTTTTTCCTGACGACATTTCAGGACTTCCTCCAGTTAGAGACGTCGAATTCCGTATTGATCTTATACTGGTGCTACACTAGCCAGTCAATTACAAGAGTTGACTGACAAGGGATTCATACGTCCTAGCTCGTCGCCTTGGGGTGCACATGTCCTTTTTGTAAAGAAGAAAGATGGATCGTTTCGTATGTGCATCGACTACAGAGAGCTCAACAAGTTAACAATCAAGAATCGCTATCCTTTACCTCGCATTGATGATCTTCTTGACCAACTACAAGGTGCCAGCTGCTTTTCAAAAATCGACCTTTGCTATCATCAACTTAGAGTGCATGAAGAAGACGTCCCTAAGACTGTTTTCGAACTCGTTATGGCCACTATGAATTCATGGTTATGCCATTTGGTTTAACCAACGCACCAGCTGTCTTCATGGACCTAATGAACAGAGTCTGCAAACCTTATCTTGATCGATTTGTTATAGTCTTCATCAACGATATTCTTATTTATTCAAATCTAAATCTGATCATGAGCGTCATCTTCGACTCATCCTTGCACTTCTAGAAAAGGAAAAGCTTTATGCCAAATTCTCCAAATGTGAATTCTGGTTAAAAGAGGTGCAATTCCTCGGGCATGTAGTCAATGACAAGGGAATACATGTCGACCCTTCAAAGATCAAAGCGGTACAAGAATGGCAAGCTCCACGTACACCAACTGAAGTAAGATCTTTTCTTGGTCTAGCTGGCTATTATCGTCGGTTCATTTCAAACTTCTCTCGTATTGCTGTACCACTCACGGCTTTAACTCATAAGGGAAAACCTTTCATATGGGGACCCAATCAGGAAGAAGCCTTCTAAACCCTTAAACAAAAACTTTGTGATGCACCAATCCTCACTCTTCCTGAAGGTTGTGATGATTTTGTGGTCTATTGCGACGCGTCAGGGCAAGGATTGGGCTGCGTTCTAATGTAAAGAGGAAAAGTTATAGCTTATGCTTCGAGACAACTCAAGACACATGAAAAGAATTACACCACTCATGACCTAGAACTTGGAGCCGTTGTGTTCGCTCTTAAGATATGGAGACATTATCTCTATCGTACTAAGTGTGAAATCTACACTGACCACAAGAGTCTTCAACATATCTTCAATCAAAAGGAGTTAAACATGAGGCAACGAAGATGGGTCGAACTTCTAAATGACTACGACTGTGAAATTAGATACCACCCTGGTAAAGCAAATGTGGTGGCGGATGCACTTAGTCGAAAGGGTTATGCGAACTCCATTCGTCTTCTATGTTCGCAAATTATAACCGACATTAAAGATCAAATTCGAGAAGCCCAACACGTTTCAATAACGGAAGAAGATGTACGAAAGGAGATGTCCTGTGGAGCTGAGCTAAAAATTGAAACTAAATCTGACGGTATTCTGTACTACCTAGATCGTATCTGGATTCCTAACCACAACAATCTTCGTGAAATTCTTATGAATGAAGCTCACAAAACGCGATATTCTATACACCCAGGAGCCGATAAGATGTATCAAGACCTACGATACACCTATTGGTGGCCTGGAATGAAGAAGGATATTGCCGTTTTTGTTTCCAAGTGCCTTACATGTTCCAAGGTAAAGGCTGAACACCAAAGACCTCAAGACTTCTGGTCCAACCGGAAATACCTGTATGGAAGTGGGAAAACATAACCATGGATTTCATTACCGGGTTACCTCGCACTTCTGGTGGGTATGACACTATATGGGTGATTATAGACCAACTTACAAAATCAGCTCACTTTATTCCTATCCGTGAAGATTTCAAGAACGAAAAGCTTGCCCGTATTTATATCAACGAAATCGTAAGCCGACAAGGGGTACCGTTAAGCATTATTTCTGATCGTGATGGTCGTTTCACTTCACGAACATGGCAAGCAGTACAATCCGCTATGGGCACGCGATTAGATCTCAGTACCGCCTATCATCCTCAAACTGATGGACAGTCTGAGCGCACCATTCAAACTCTTGAAGATATGCTTCGAGCATGTGTCATAGACTTCAAGGGAAATTGGGACGCCCACCTACCATTAGTTGAATTTTCGTACAACAACAGCTATCATTCAAGCATCGGCATGGCACCTTTTGAAGCCTTATATGGTCGTAATGCCGATCTCCTGTATGTTGGCACGAAATTGGGGAAGCTCAAATTACTGGTCCAGAATTGATCCAAGAAACCACAGACAAGATCCATCAAATTCGAAACAATCTTCTAGCGGCTCAAAGTCGTCAAAAGAGTTATGCAGATAAACGACGGAAGCCCTTAGAGTTTAACATTGGTGATCATGTACTTTTAAAAGTATCACCGTGGAAGGGAGTAGTTCGTTTTGGTCAAAAGGGCAAGCTAGCACCACGTTACGTAGGACCTTTCAAGATACTCGAAAGAGTAGGTCCTGTAGCATACAAGCTTGATCTACCAGAAGAACTCAACAAGATTCATCCCACATTCCACGTGTCGAACTTGAAGAAGTGCCTCGCTGATGAAAACCTCCACATTCCTCTGGAAGATATTCAGATTGATGAATCTATGCATTTTATTGAAAGACCTGTAGAGATCATGGACTTCGGGGAAAAAAGTCTGCGACGAAGTCGCTTTCCAATTGTTAGGGTACGCTGGGAGTCGAAACGGGGACCTGAGTTTACTTGGGAACGTGAAGACTCAATGCGTGAAAAATACCCGCATCTTTTTCCTACTACTTCAACTACTTAAATTTCGGGACGAAATTCCTAAAAGTAGGGGATACTGTAACATTTGTCAAAAACGGGTTTTCAAAACCCGCTCCGTTTTGTAATCGAATATCAAGTTATAAAAGTCACGTTGAATATTTATGATTATTTTGATTTAAAATGATACATAATTAATAAATAAACTAAACTATAAAAATTATATTTGATAAAAAGTTAAAACAAAATAAATAAAAAAAATATGTTGCTGCCGGGACTCGAACCCGGGTCAGCCGGTTTACAACTCCAACGACTTAACACACACTCACATCACCACTCCGCCACTTGTTGTTTTCTGTTATCTCTAGGAAACAAATAACATTTATACACAAACTCGGTTAAACCGGTTGCGCCAACTGAGAAACGGAAATCGGCAAATCAATCGTCAAATCGCTTGATTACTCGCACATTCAGTTTATAACCGATGCACCGACGATTTTTAATCAAGTCGGAATTGATTGAACATCAATCCTCATCATTATCGGTTTTTATAACCGAAAAGTATCAAAGTCCCAATTACTTCAACTCCAGACCCCTCTCGCGACTCAGAAACATCATACCAACATTCCATTTCACTTTCGTCACATTTTCAGACCATCAGAACGCTTAAATCAGCTCGCCGGAATTTTCTGCAAAAGTCGCCGGAAAACCGTATTCATCCTCAAACGGTAAATCTTTCAATATTCGTTGTAGTTCAACAATTCTTAAGCTATTTCTAACTTAAACCACTCAATTGAAATCGAATTCAGGCGCTGTATTCAGCTAATTCCAGTTCGCCGGAAATTTCCTGAAAGTCTTTATTTCCGTCTGTGAAACGGTAAGGACCTTCAATCCCGCTGTTAACGTTTGTTTATCACTTCAATTCCACGATTGACTAATCAAAATGGTTAATTGTTTTGGTTCAGTTGAGGTGCACAAAAACAGAGCCGACGCATTTGCCGGAAATTCTGTGATATATCATTCCTACGGTATGTTACTTCCAACACCGTTTCTGTCACTTCATTTTAACCTTAAGAATGTTTGATAATCGTAAAAACAAGAAACGGATCAGTGATTCAGTCGATGGAAATTTGAATGAAGAAGACGAAGTTAATTAAGTTATAAGTTTATTTAAAACCAGTAAAATGAACGGGTTAGACACACAGTCCAGCGGTGGACTGTGTGCAAAACATATACGCATGTCCCGAGTTCGATCCCTGATACACGCACTCCTTATGTAATAAAATGCCTTTTTGTTTAAAAACTAAACCGGGTTAACTCAGTTAGTTATTAAGTATAATAAAAACAGAGATAATAACCAGGTTAGACACACAGTCCAGCGGTGGACTGTGTGCAACACTAAGTCACACGTCGCGAGTTCGAAACCCGTTACTGGCACCGGTTCGTTGAATTAAAATGTTTTTGAAATTAAAAGAATTTTGGTTAAACCGAATTAGTATATAAATATAATTAAAAACAAGATTATTTCGGGTTAGACACGTAGCTCAGTTGGTAGAGCTGCGTGCACGCGTACGGGAGGTCTCGGGTTCGAGCCTCCCCGGCGCAAACTATTTTGCTGACCGACCGGTCAACAAGTCAACGGTCAACGGTCAACGGTCAACGCGAAATAAACAATTTTTTTATATTTTTATTTATTTAAATTAATTTAAAAATCAATTAAAAATACTTAAAAATAACATTTTTAAAGATAGAAAATAGCCTTAAACTCACAAAAATATATCTAAAAATTTCATTAAAATCCTTAATAAAATCCACTCATTTAATATATTTTTCCGTTATTATTTAGGTTAGTATTTCTCGTTGTTCCGCTCATCTAATTCGTGCGCATCTTACCATCTCCAATCCAACGCACCCAATGTGAGTGAATCTTTACAAATTCCCCGTTTAATCACGTTTTGGGGTGTATCATGTGTCTTGATATATATATTATACTTAAACCATTGTGCATACATCATATCATGAACTTGTGTATTCAGTTTGTTTCTGTTGTGTAGTTATTGTTGGATGCAATTTATTATTTTCAGTACATGCAATTTCATAGGCCGCCGCTCCCCATTACATTATGAGCGTTGAGCATGCTCCCCATTTCATTATGAGGTTGAACCTGGCGTGCCCACATACGATCGGCTCCGTTTGATTGAGCCTTGATCGCACAGACATTTTCGTTTTCAGTACATGCAATACGATCGGCTCCGTTTGATTGAGCCTTGATCGCACAGTTTCATTTATGTTATTTATCGTATGATGTTGGTATGTTCATGTATGCTGTCATATGTTATTGTATGTTATAGTTGTAATTGCTATTTGCCACTGCTTGATTATTTACATTTGCTCATTTATGATTATGCACAATTTTTCATTGATAAACTAACAAGTAATTCATTAATAAATGTTTATCTAATAAGGTTCACTCGCCAACTTATATTGACCCAAAACCCCCATTTTTACACATGATACAGGTGAACCAGCAGCAGCTAGGAACACATAGGATTGGACTAGAAGAATAAAATGATTTAGAGTTGGGATTGTTATGTTTGGTTTATTTTCTTTGTATTGTATGAACATGTTTGGATATTTGGAAATGTAACTTTGACTGTATTAAATATGAAACATATTAGTAAATGTCATGAGCTTTGGTGATAACCCAATTATGCCCCGACTCTTATTCCGCTGCGGGTCGGGATGTGACAACACCCCAAAAATATTAAATTACTTAAATAATCTGGGGCATTTAACCCAGTCAGTGAAAAGCCTCTTTAAAAAGGAAATGGACATGTAACGTCCCAAAAATATATAAAGTATAAATTTATACTCAGTGTAAAAGTAAAATATACTACATCCATAATTATTTAATGGATTTGAAAACTAACTAGTTATTTTCTTAATAACTAATTAAAAATATTTAGATAGTGCCCACGTATAATAAACCAAACTTGGAGGACTGAATTAGGCACTTGGTGAGCTGGTTAATATAAATAGACAATCAAAACCCAAAAACACACACAAGTGTGTGTTCAATAGGTCTACCAGAACAAGTAGAGAAGAGGGAAGAACACCTTCACCCTAAAACTCATAAATCCTTCAAATTGGAAGAGAAATCAAGCCCTAAATCAGTGTATGAACTGAGATTAAGAATCATCCAAGCTAGAAGATCTTAAGGTATGTTGAATTTCAATGTTTCGCAAGGATTATGAAGTTTGATGAATCTTACAAACTTCAATGTAAACATAAATTGTAGATGTAATAGCAATATTGAGATGTATGTTAGCGTAGGGGTAAACCCTTGATAAAAGACAGTGATTAAAGACTACAATTTGAGAAATTGAATAATATTGATACTTGTGTTAAATGGGTTTTAGGAAAAGGGTGAAATATGTATGTTGTTATGATTAACCTATGCTTAAGAAATTTGATAAGCTGAAATCTTGATGTGAATAGGATCATAATCGGACATACTCGTTCGATAGAGTTTAAATATATAGACATATGATGCTTCGTTTGCAATGTTGAATGTACCTATGAGAAAAGACGTTTACTTGGTAACATGAAAAGTTATTAAGAAACATATGTATGAATTGATCTTTGATGAATATATTGACCATTTAATGATTAGCCGAGTTGTTCGTTATAGGCAACTAGAGTGAAAAGACGAGCGATAAAACCGAAGGCGATACACGACAAAAAGGAAAGCTTTAAGGTACGTGGCTTATCGTTCTATAAGGATTTACTTATAATACTTGTAGTAATATATGTTGAATAATGAAACTAACTCACATATATTCGATTCAAATAAAAGTGATGAATTTCATATGAATGAATTGATTATGTTACATTAAGGTATAAAAGCGATGGAGTTCGCTAATACGACCAAATGGGTCAAAAAATATGATAAAAGATGGTTTGATCGTATAAAAGCGATGGAGTTCGCTAATACGACCAAACGGGTCAAATAATATGATAAATGGTGGTTTGATCGTATAAAAACGATGGAGTTCGCTAATATGACCAAGCGAGTCAAATAATATAATAAATGATGATTTGATCGTATAAAAGCGATGGAGTTCGCTAATACGACCAAACTGGTCAAATAATATGATAAATGATGGTTTGATCGTATAAGAGCGATGGGGTTCGCTAATACGACCAAACGGGTCAAATAAGATGATAAAGCGATGAAGTTCGCTAATACGACCAACGGGTCAAATAATATGATAAATGATGGTTTGATCGTACAAAAGCGATGGAGTTCGCTAATACGACCAAACAGGTCAAATAATATGATAAATGATGGTTTGATCGTATAAAAGCGATGGAGTTCGCTAATACGATCAAACGGGTCAAATAATATGATAAATGATGGTTTGATCATATAAGAGCGATGCAGTTCGCTAAAATGATTAAGATGGGTCAAATAATAAAAGAATACAAGTTTGGTTACATAAAATGATGGATTTCGTTATGGCAACCAAACAGGTCAAAATTTAGTTGTGACATATGCTAAGAGGCTTATGAATAAATCATTTGGATATAAATTTGATAAAAGGGTAAAATTGTAATATTAGCCGTAAATTGAGTATTGGATATGTAAGTAATAAGCCGAAGGCTTATAAGTTTAAAAATATAATTAATCTGGATGTTAAATTTTGAGTTCATAAGGTAAAGGATCATGTTTCGATCATGTAGGAAGAAACGGGAGGATAATCGGATAATCGATCTAAAAGATACGGAGAATTTCGCGTTAAAAACGACAAATAAGGGAAATCTGCAGCAAGCCACCGTAGGCTACGGTAGCCACCGTAGCTTACGATAGGTTGCTGCTGTGTTGAAGTAAGAAGCTCATGACAGTAAGACAGAAGGCCATGACCGTAAGACAAAAAGCCTTGACCGTAAGCTACGGTGGCCAGCCGTAGCTTACGGTGGAGAATGAAATGAAAACTTTGTGTTTTGTTTGATTTGACCATGATTTAATGATTAGTTATGTTTGTATATGTTGTAGGTATTACATAACTAAAGT
The DNA here is from genome assembly GCA_947069175.1 of Scalesia atractyloides. NCBI lineage: Eukaryota > Viridiplantae > Streptophyta > Magnoliopsida > Asterales > Asteraceae > Scalesia > Scalesia atractyloides. The sequence continues at coordinate 15,135,990 of CAMTDV010000002.1, forward strand.
TCCAAATAAATTTTTGTATTGCAGGTGAACCATATGATAACGCGGATGTCGATCAAGGTAGTTGAAGAACCGAACACTTCCAATTTTTTAGCTTCCGCTTTCTTTTGTTTATGGAACATAGTAGTATTGAAGTGTTTATGAATAAATAAAAAAAAATATTTGTAAACCCATACTTTTGTAAGAACTTAATGTAATTACAAAACCTTAATGGATTCATAATGGACAAGTTAGGGTGTTATACAACTTTTTGAGAGTGAACTAATCTTGGTCTTTGATCATTTTTTAGATTAAAATGGTAAAATTGATATTAGTCAAGTACTTTTAATTAAATTCCTTAATTTTCTCATCTCTTAACACACATACTCTCTCTCTCTCTTATTTTTAATTATTTTTCTATTACTTTAATTATAAGAGATTAAAGTGCTAATGTTTATTTTTATATAAACTCTTATGTTCTTTTTAAAATTAAATATTAAACCTAATTAAATTATATTTTTTTACATATGGTATACAGGTCAGGTATATATAAGACTTATACAATTGTGTATAATTATATCTTGTTCCAACAGGTCGGTTGTATAAACCAGATTTATACACATGTGTACTATTCAAGTACATATATGTATAAACTAACAACTGTCTACCTTTTATAAATTGATAGTTAGTGAGACTTTACACATGTGTATACACTAACAACTGTGTATCTTGTATATACGGAAAACTAGCAATATTTTAGGAATTTTGATTATATTGTTTAATAAATGCAATTTACAAAAGACGCAAATACCATTCTGTCAATTAATTTAAAGAGAAGTTACAACATTATAATTACAATCTTGCCATTGTTTAAAAATCTCTAGATGATAAATCCAGTAGCTCAGATTAGTTCACTCTCAATCTAGTGTTCGCTCTAGAACCCTACCCTATATATATATATATAGGGTAGGTAATGAGAAAAAAATTTTGTAAGAATAACAAGAATAACTTTTAAACCAATGGAAATTCTCCATTTACTTCATTTAATGTGTGTATTTAATATTATGAAAAAGGGCATATATGTAAATCTATAATTTTCATTGATTAGCTAATTAATTAAACTTGTAACTCATTTTTTTACTATATTTTTATAAGATAAAATAATTTATGGTGAATAACAATTTTCGACATATGTAGGATAAATTTTAGTATGTGTAGGATAAATTTGGAAATGTGTAGGGTATTTTTACATGTGTGTAGGGTAAATTCCGATAAGTATAAGATATATGTAGGATAAATTTTGAAATGTGTAAGATATAATGTTTTTGTTTTATTAATGAGAGGGGTTATAAAACTATTTAATGTTTTACCATTATACCATTTCTTCTTTTTATTCTCACATTAATTTTTTTCTCAAATGAACCTTCCCATATATATATATATATATATATTATTATTTATACAATACAAAGATGTCGAATATTAACCTTTTCTTAACGTCACTAATATCGGTTCAAGAAAGTTGGTTATATTCCCTTTCTTATTCGTTATATTAAATATAAATTTTTGAAACAACTTGTGTGAGTTGTGTCTTGCCTTTGTTAGCTAAAACTAGTCTCACTTATTACACTTTAATTCAATATACTTGGCGTACGAGATGGTTGCAAGTGATTCATTCAATCAACTATGATTGGTATCCATGCCGATCTAGTATTAGTATATGTTTGTAAAATTTCAACCAATAACACATTAGCAATTTAAGATCACTTCAAATGTTCACTCTATTTCCAATAATAATTCAATTAATATATTTAGAAAGAAAAGCAACTTTACACTATGTGGTGTGCTTGACTAATACACCAAACCAACTAGTCAACTACCCACTACTCTAATAAACTATCCATTACCTCGCTAATGGTCTTTAACAGTGTTTCACTTAAATTTATGTCCCTTGTAATAGTTCTCTTTGAACGGACCAACGAAATAAAAGTCTAGCACTCAGGATAACCCAATAGCAAAAGACTTGCCCCATACGTCTGCGACCATAGACAACGTTGGGTAGGTCAACATCTCATGTTCTGAAGAAAATCCGCCATCCGAAGGCCCACTCCGCAAAACTCGGTTGGAATTGGATGCAAACTTAAAACCTATAGCCTCAAACCTAAATCTTCACTTCCTCTCCAATACAATTAAGTTATAGCTCATTGGCGCATGATAATAGTTTCATAAATGTGTGTTTACATAAGTAAAAAAAAAACTACACCATCAAATATATTTTCTTAACGGCAAAACATGTATAAAACTAGCAAACTACAATATAAGACTAGCAGACTAAAAGAAAAGAAGCACAAAAGTCACATTAGAAGAAAGAGGATATTGGATCCACCCCACCCAACTCACATTTAACTTTGTATTTATATTAACACACCACCAATATCATCAAATAACAAACCTTGAACCGATCATCATCCCGAAGACTATATCGTTCCAGAATTTCCAAATCACCCACCACGTCGTCAATATGATTCCATGAATTAGTTTTCTTTTCTTTGTCGATACATTTAATGAATCGAGCTAGATAATCTAAGATCACCAGTGTACACATCTCCCATATTGCCTTTACATGGTAAAACAAATAGAGAGTAGAATCTGTATATATTTCATTTAAGTCCTTAAACAATTTTACATATATCATTTTTAACATAGAATGATCCTTCTGCGTATTTGAAAAAAAAAATAAACTATAAACCTAATCCACTAATTTTTTGTGTAAATTAAACAGATTACCTATTTCTACTGAAAAAAAATAAAACATAAACTAATCAACTTATTTTTATGTAAATTAAACAAATTACCTACCTCTAAATTTAGGTGTTTGTCCAACGTAATGAGGTTGAGTACTTGGCAATTGTGATTTGTATTTGAGTCATTGACTGATTGTTAACTTAGTACAACTTTGGGCTTGTAAAATCCTTTTAATCAAACGGACAACCCAGTATCATTTTGTTTTGGGCCCAATCACTTTTATGACCCATCTATATAGTTTTTAATTTTGATTGAAGATGGTCAATTTGACGCACCTTTATTTTTACAGTTTACAGGTTGGATGGGAATAAAAGAAAAAGTATATCTCAAAATCCTGATTAAACTAAGAAATTAAATTTGTTTTTTGCTGTTTTAGGCCCCTAAAAACCCGAATGACTAAAAAAAAAAACAAAAAACAAAAAACACCATGGATAGAAGAACACAAAAATAACATGGAACCTTTATTAGTAAATTATACCCACACCAAAACAGCTGTCAAACTCTATAAGAATTAAATTAAATATTATGAATTGGTAACACACTTAGCATCATGTTGTTAACCAAAACAGCTGTCAAACCCTCTAAGAATTAAATATTAGATATTAATTAAATATTAAATATTATGAATTGGTAACGCATTTAGGCATCATGTTGTTGTACATTGTGTTTAAAGGTGCTCCATATTAAAGTCAATTGTACAATTCGTTTGGGTTGTTGTATGGTTTATGGTACGCGTGTTAGGCTACTTGTGTTTTCTTGCATCCAGCTGCTAGCGTATCTCTCTTTTCACCACCACCGCCACATGTTTTCTAGCTAACAAAATTTGTGATTCTTCAACAATACAACGTAATTGACTTATCTAAAAGACAAAAACAATACAACAAATTGAGATGAACTAACCAAATGAACAAGACAATACAATCGAAAGAATCTGGAAACCCTAAAACGAGTGTGCGATGATGGAGAAGACGAAGACTCACACTAGAAGACTACGATACTCGTTTTTAGGGAACTGATAGAACACTGTAATCTTGTCAATCTAAAAAATGCGAGCCAATCTTCCAACTAAGAGTTCCAAGCTCAAAGATCAATCCTCACAACCCTCCAAGTTCCAGACAGCCACATATTTAGCTTAAACTTGAAATTTCCAACATAGCCCCCCTCAACTTTAGCTTATCAACGATACACCTGAAAATAAACCAAGAGTCCAACTTTAGCGTAATCACTTAAAGATATTTTATAAAGGTAATCCCTTGAGTATTGAGTAATGTGACTCGTAACTTATGTGCATTTCGAGTTCAGCCATGCAATTTATAGTTTTAAATGACGATACAAAGTTCTTGTATTTGACTTACAAAACACTACAATTACAACTAGATTTGTTAATATAAAAATATATGATGATCATAATACACTATAAACCTAAATATCATGACTTATGGTTGCATAAATGTTTTACGATTATTTTATTTTCTGTTTATTTCCGGTGGTGCATGTGTTAGCTACTTTTTAGATGATTTATCATCTTTTTCTTTCCTTTATGTTGTTCTATTACAAATATATGCTTATGTCATTGTTTCTATACTGTAAATAAAGTTTGTTCTCAACCAACTGACAAAGGTGTCATTGAAAGTAAAGTAGTCTTTATATCTCTTATGTATATAAAATAAGGTTTAAATTGCTCGTCGCTCGAGACTCGTTTGTCGCTTGATCGATTTGTTCTTTTTTTTGGAAAATGTTTTGTTCGATTTTTGCTCGGTTGTAAATGGGCCGATCGACTTGGTTCAATGTGAAAACGAGCCAAATATGAGCAAAGATCAGCTCGCTCAGTTGGCTCGTGAAACACACACACTATCTATACATGTTAACGACAAAATTCATTTTTTACTCCTTATGGGACTTGACCTATGGCATTCTCAACTTAGGTGCTCCTAGTAGCTCTTGCGTTTCTCATTGGGCCATCAACCCCAATGGTTATATAAGCCGATGTTAGCTCGCTTAGATTAATTTTCTTGCTTAATTTTTATTGTATGTAGATCTTTTTCGTTAATTTAGTACCATGTTATTTGAGGCCTGTATAGCGTGAGATTGTTATTATTGGTTTTTATTGAGACTTGTGTCGAATCCAGAAGAATGGATGACGTGTCCCTTGTCGGAGACACATTGAGGTTAGGCACTTATCATAACTAACCTACAAAAAAGAACACTATTAGCCTCTTCACGTAGGGTCCGGGGGATTCGTGGCCAAGCTCCGACGTGAGAATAAGTCTCGTGCCTTGGGCTGAATTCGAGGTAAATGAGAACAATAAATGGGTCGGAATGTTATATTTGAGATCTCAGTATTGAATGTGAGAATTCAATGTCGTTGTGAGCCTTTTCTCAGTTCCGGTTGTGTGTGATTGAGATAACTCACCGTTTGATGATCACTTGTGCAACTTATACGGGATGATCTTGCTTAACGAGGCCTCTTTCTCTCTCTCCTCAGGGCCTAGGAGAATGTTCCATCGGATAACAGGGTTATCCGAGTATAACTTTGATTCCTATCTCCATAGAAGGACCCTTACATATTTCTTCATTAATGTATGCCTCTTGGCCACGTATATAACGTCCTCTTTTGCTCTCAGGCGGGAAAACCAGAGACCATTGACCTGGTCTCATCCTCATAAGGGATGTAGCACCATGGGCTTGGACCCAACTCTCAGCCGGAACTCATAAGCCCAGATGAGGGAGCCCAATGGGTGACCCTCGTCGCCAACTTGTAAAACATATACAATTATCAAGAGCTCAAAATAAATGACTTAGCTCACTGGGTTGAATACAAACTTTGTTTCCAACTTGAATTAAAAACTATCGGTTATACTTATTAAACAATCCCGATCATTAAGCAAACATGATCCCATGATAAAGGAATTTTACTACATATATGTCAGTTATTTAATACACATAACCTCTTTCTACAAGGCCTGTAAGTGAATCAGATGTTCAGTGATTTTTTTGCAAGAAGTTTGTCTTTAAAATAAACGAATGAACATGAACAAAACTTTTTGTTCATGTAGTTAAGCAAACAGACATGAGCACGTTCTTTCAATTATGTTTGTCAACGTTCTCTTACATTAATTCATTCAAATTCGTGTATGTTCGTTTGTTATTTGTTTAAGTTTGTTCGTTTATGTTCACTTTAATTTATTAGGCACATTACATTTAGTGTAGTTTTATGAAACTAAATTATCACCCATTACAATTTAATTCTAAAACCATGCGTTGGCGTTAGCGGTTGATGGTATTTTTGGTTCGAACCGTATTGCGATGGAGGCAGAGACGACATCCACCATGAGTTGCAGTATTTGGGTTTGTTGGGGTCCATTTCTTTTTTCAAAGGTTTGAAGAGAGTGTTTAAAAAGTATTTTGAGATAGTGGATTACTTTTATATATATATATATATATAAAAGACGTATGATATATAGATGAGTGGGTAATATAAGGAAAAACAATTTTTGTTTTAATTTGAGAGTTTCACAACGGTGGGATTTAAAAAAACGATATTCGTTTTAATATAGGAGGGGGCGATCAACACGCCCCACCACGCTCATGGTCCACTGCGTGTTGCGCACTGTTCCACAGCAAATGGTCTAAGTGTAGGAGGATCCTAGGCATTTTGACCCCATGTTATTTATGTATTTGAAGTAGGTCAAGATATATAAAATGACACTTTGTCTCTTACACTAGAACCTTACCATATTCAATCAATCTACACTACAAGACCTAAATAGCATCACTCTTTCAGATTCCCATGTGTGTGTTTCTGACATGACTGACTTCACTACAATTAGCAGAGTGTGAGTGCCATTGGAGCCCTACAACACCCTTCAATTGTAGCAAGACATAATCATCAAACAATTTGCTTGTTATGTCTCTTTCTAAGGTAAGTTTTTGAGTATTTTTTGCGTGTTTTGCTTTATGCATCAGCACTAACAAAAGTGAAAGTTTAAAGTTGATTATGATCAGCAGATGATGGAGACGTGCCTCTGCCTTCCCCTTTGATGTCCTAAAAAGAAACAGGATGATTATAGAAATAATCACTAAACCAATATTTTTAGGATATATCATCGAATCTAATAACATTCATGTATCCTAGTCTATTCGTTCACTAGGTTCGGTTCATTTTTTCTTCTACATATGGTTAATAAATTGAACTTCATGTTTAACTAAAAATGAATGACTAATCAACTCAATACAATTTTTAAAGTAAAAAATGAATGACTATTTAACTCAATACATTGTAAAGAGTTTTGTAGATTCTATATAATACTTGTGAGGGAATGAATGATAACTACATTGCATGACATATTATTTCCATAGTAAATTAGCTTTGTTGTAAGGTCTAACCGCATAACAGTATTACATTATATATGTTAACAACCAAATTGCTTTCTCCAGTATTAAGTTGATATTGTACCTTTAAAAAGTTAATCTTGAATTGAAGAGATATACGATTATGGATTATAGATAATTATAATAAATTATTTATTTAGTTTTTATGTTTTAATATATTAAGGATAATTGTTGGTTTATAAGATATGTTTATCTAGTTAGATATTTATTATTTAAAATATAGTTTGAGTCGGGTTAGGACTAGAATAAATTTTAGTATAAATAGATGGTTAGGGTTATTATATTGGACTATTGGTGTGTTTTCATTAATAAATAATAAAAGAGTCGAACGAGTTTCGTTCATACCGTGTCTGTGAGTTCAATCGTAGGGCCTAATTTCCAACATATTGAAGTTATTCCGGCGTTATTAGTTTAGCGAGCAATTTATAATATATTAGATCACAACATGAGTAGATTTCACATGACACTCTAGATCTGTTAGTTGGTGAGATCAAGGGGATAGAAGTTATGCGGTGGAGCGGACGCCATTAGAGACAGAGCCGTGGTTTTTTCTGCTTTGTGGAGTTAACGCACTTCGCTATCGCGTTGCAGGTTATCCGGTTGTACATCGTGTAGAACATACCTCTTAAAAAACTCGATAATACGAGGAGTATATTGTTGAGTTTGTCCAGATTGGTAAGAGGTCATTCGTACAGCCGAGGCAACAGTCCATGAAGGCCTGCGCTAGCTGCTTGAGAGACCCCTACACCGATATCTACATAAGTGTATCTTGGAGACTATTATAGGACGGGGGGACGCAGGGAGCAGGTCACGCAACATGATCTTTCTTTTTGCACTCCATGATTGCACCTATGAGGTGCAACCTCGCCAACATGATGGCGTTTTTTTTAACAGCAAATTTGGATAATTGACAAACCACTGGTGTTTCATTGTGCCACCAGCGGAACCACCTAATCATATCCATCTCCACTAGGCATAATACTTATACATCAATTCAGGAGGAAACCCAATAAATATGGGAAAAAACCCTGCTTGTGGGAATCAAACCTAGAACATATTGGTCCAAAAGTCTTATCTCACGTCAAGATGCCACTAAGCTATAAAGCAATAGAAAATGACTGTTTTATTAAGGAGTACGATCATCGCAGGGTCCAGCCTTCTATCACTTGTGGCATGTGCTTCACAGTGTATATTATCTTTTTATTTGCCATTTCGATGTGTACTATTTACTTGGTAGTTAAAACATGCATTGAAGTTATATACTTATAAAAAAATTGACCAGTTATTAAGAAAATATAATAACAAACAAATGTTATATTTTTTATAATATTTTTCTATAAATTATTATATATTTTTTTATAAGGTGACTTAAAAATATCTTTTTGAAGTTATAGACTTATAAATTAATCAAGTTTCAAGTTTAATTAACGTAACTTCATTCTTTAATATAAAAAATATTATTTTTTACATGCTTATTTTTATGTATATGTCGGAATAAATTCAAGTTAATTTACATTTCAACCTAAAATTTTTTCAAAAACAAGCTGGGTCAAATATAAAACTACGTGCTCAGTTGGTCTATGTTTTTACATAAACTTTGTTCGGAAACGAGTCGGGTCAAACTTAATATATTTTCATTCGACGGTGTTAATTCAAGTTACTAGTTACTGTACATATCGCCGCGAGGGTAACATGTAGTGGATAAAATTACTAGTTTTACATAATTTCGAAAAGAAATAGATAACAAACAACAAAGCTACTACACGATGTAAGAAATTCTAAAGATATTTCACCCAGATTATAAAAGTCCCAAATGAGAGGACCCAACTTATTATAAAATTATTAATAATGGCCAAAATATACTACCAAAAATGTCAAAATCTAGACAATAATGACTTGTATATGATTGGAATGCATGTATATCTACCAAGAGACAGGATCACATGATTCATGGAAAACCAACAACTACACAGCCTTTTTTTGTCACTTGTACCAGAAACTTGCAATCATATCCCTTGTAACACAATAAAGAAAACGGAGATTTTTATATTATACAATGCTACACCTCATAACCAATCAAGCAACAAAATTACAAAAGGTGGGGTACAATTTACCACACACCATTGTCTACTTTTGAGGGGGCTAAGGCAACCCCTTTTCCCAAAACTTGATGTACAAATGTTGTTGCATGAAGTACAAGGCTTTGATAATTGTGATTAGGGGAAACTAGTTGCTTCAAAAGAATACTTCTAAAGAGGAAAATGCTGCTTCTTGAAGGTGAAGTAATACATTGAAAGATATAACAAAAAATTCCCAAATCTGCAAAAAAGAAATCACATATTGCTTTGCTTATTCCTTCTGAGATCATCTTCATAAAGAGTAGACACTAGACAGAAGACATTTTTCCACAAATACCGAAATGGAACCGAGACTTTCTTCAGCCTATCCTTGCTTGCCATGTGTCAAAATGTCTTGTAAACTTTCTTTTCTTTTACGGTTTGTCGATGATGCATTCGTTGTCGACAGATATTCTCCCGGAGCCACGGCCCACCATTTTTCCCAAACGAGGGTACACCCGATAGACCCTTGAAGCTGCTACTTCCCTCACTAAAGTTTCTGGATTTTCTGTTTTTGGGAGTTTTGGAGAGGCATAGAGGTCAAGTTCATGATCATCGGCGTTGACTTTGACTTACTTTTGCAACCACCAACTGGGCAATGTTGCTTCGGCAAAACGGGCAAACGGGTGCGCTAAGTGAAGCAGTTGTTGGGTTCGGTTTGTTGTGGCAGCATAAGGCTAGGGTGCATTGAGCGCACATTTGGTGACCGCAATCTTGGACCTCAATTGTGCATACTTGATCAAAACATATACAACATAACTCCGTTTCACTTACCTGCAAGTAAAGCATGTATTTTTATAGTTTAAGCGAAAGCCCATATTAAGCTTTAATAATACCATCAAGAAACACCAAAACCAAAGTAAATCGGTCATTTTTTATGTTTAAACGAAAACCCATGATTATATTTAGATAATACGACCAAGAAACACCAATAAACAAAAGATGCTTGTTTTTGAGCGGGGTAAATTGCATTTTACGTCCTTTAACTTTTAGCAAAATTTCAGGCGCATCGTTAACTAATGAAATTACAAGGGATGTCCTTTATATTTTGATTTCTTTACAGCAGATGTCCTTTATGTTATAATTTCTTTACGGATGTCCTTTATATTTGTAATTCTTTTTAGGGAGAAAGGACACCACCAGTAAAGAAATTAGAACATTAAGGACGTCTGTTGTCATTTCGTTATTTAAAGGGCAACGCCTGAAATTTTGCTGAAACTTAAAGAACGTAAAATGCAATTTACCCTTTTGAGCGAAAACCCGTGATCAAGTGGGGAATAAAACCACCAAATTTCACCAAAATGCAAGTAAATTAATAATCTTTTTGTTTTTCAAGATAAAGACCCATGATTAAAGTTTGATAATATCACCATTAAACACCAAAAAATAAGCATCTTTCCAATCAAAATTTCCATATTGCATCGCGTCAACAAAGATATGTGAAAACAGAGTCAAAAGTCATCAACTTTGACCATTTCCAATCCAACCTTTTGCATAGTATTTTATGGTTCCATTTTCTTGACTTTCTAAAGATAGAATAAAAGAACGGTAAAACTTATTTAAATTACCTCAGAGATATTATCATCGGTAATTCCAGCATCTAAATGTGATGGAGATGGTGGTGAATAGCCCGTGCCCTTTAATATCGTTTTCTCCCTCTCCCTATTAGCATCCGTTAACGCTTGCTCCAACAACGCTTTTGCATCTTGATTAAGTTCACTAATGAATTTTAACGGTGATGGCCAAACCAAAGGCTCTGCAGACGATGGATTTAATAAAGCGGCGCATGTGTCGTTTTTATGCTTTAACGCAACTAAATATGGAATTCTCCTGCATTTAGTTGTAAGATAAAAGTCGGAAAATTACAAAAAGATGCCACAAAAAAGAATATTCATTGCAAGCTGCAAACTTTGCATTGGATCCAAGAAATATCTTTTCTTGAATGCTTTGCCACTAAAATATTTCTCAATGCAACATGCATAACTTAGATTTTCGCCCAAAGTAGGCACCATCAGACAATAATGCAACATGCATAACTTAGATTTCACCCAAAGTAGGCACCATCATACCAAATCTTATTTTGGGATGCACTTGAATAACAATATTTTCTTTAATCCTTTTAGAGTAAAATGCCGTTTTTGTCCCTGATGTTTGGTCACTTTTGCGACTTTCGTCCAAAAGTTTGTTTTTCCGAATCAAGATCCAAAAGGTTTGAAATCTTGCCATTTTCATCCAACTCGTTAACTCAATCCATTTTTTAACGTTAAGTCGAGGGTATTTTCGTCATTTTTACCCATTTGCATAAACTTGTACTTTAGTTAAATATACTAAAATACCCTTCAAGTTAACAGAACAAACAAACGAGGTTAGCTGGGTGGATGAATATGGCAAGATTTCAAAACCTTTTGGATCTGATTGCGGAAAAACAAACCTTTGGACGAAAACCGCAAGTGGCCAAACCTCAGGGACGAGTCTGGCATTTTACTCTTACTTTACCTTTCTAGAGTAAGAAAAATTTCAGAATATGCACATGCATAACCTTGTTTCAGTATATTTAAGTTTTTCGATCTGAATGTGTAATGCACTACCAAATGAAATCTTTTGAGATGCACTTGATAACAATTTTATACACGAAAACGTAGTTCAAGATATAAACATGCATAACCTGACTTCAATATAGTACTTTAGAAATTGTTTAACTACAGCAGCAAATAAAGATTGATATAATGTAATGCGGAAATGAAATGATGTACCCAGATGCATCTCTGTGAAGTCGATCTGCACCCCATGCCAATAGTTCTCTGATGCAATCTATTGAACCCCCTCTTGCAGCCAAATGAAGTGGTGTGCTACCTGGGAAACTGTTAACAATAACAAGACACATGAACAAAAGCTATAATACTAGAGGGGAATATGATCGTGTCATAGTGACTTGGTGAGTAACTCTGGTATGCGTTGAAACTAATCTTGTCAAGTTGGATTGACCCGAAATGCTTTTAGTCCACCTTTATATAAGATATTAATTATACTAAATATGATTACAGAAACTAGAGTCTTAAAATATCTACATGATTTCTAATATTTGGCTGATATAGGTGGTTCAAATTTGGCACCTTTCGACCCGTATGACCAGTTTACATAAATCTAACATTTGTTAACAAAAATGTAACATTTTACAAAAATAAAAAATAAATAAATATCATTTTTGACAGCTAATTTGTTGCATACAAAATGACCCAAAAGGGACCAACTCGTCTTTTAAAAATTTAAATCTACAAGCGAAAGGTATTATACCTAAAACGTGACAAATGAACAAATATACCTTGGTACTTGTGCAAAGAGGGTCAAAATTGAAAGCTCTACTAAATACAATATAAAAAGTAAGTTTTTTCTTTCTATGAATTCATACCCGTAGCCACCGGTAGAGGCACATACAAGAGCTCCACTATCTAGAAGTATATGAACACATTGCGGTCGTCTTTGACGGGCAGCCAAATGCAAAGGTGTTGCCCCTTTACGATCTCTAATATTCACAAATCTTGAGAATCCCCTGAAACCAACAATTCAATTCACAATATTTAAGTACTGATCATGAAAAAAGTATCATAATTCATAAGTGCTTGAAATTAAAATAAAGTTCATAGATCAAAGAAACACACCAAGAAGCGGCAACATGAGAAGTCTGGGCCGCGAAAAGAATGGTTTCGAGACAATCAGAATGACCATAATAAGCAGCATAGTGCAAGCATGTTCTTCCATTTGGTGAATCAAACATCAAAATCTAATAAATTGCACATAATATTAATATTTAATTGTAATTCCACATTATCAAGAAACTATGCAAGGGTAAAAGTGAAAATTGAAAGAACTTGACATACATTAGCATTAGCTTCAATGAGCTTTTTAACACAATCAATCTTCCCATGCATTGCAGCCATCATCAATGGGGTCTACCAAATTTGACCCAGTTGTCAAAGTAAACCCAATTAGTCAAACCATCAGAAGGGGAAAAAATAAAGATTTCAAAAGGCAACAACTTGCACAAGACTATGAACAGAAACAAGACACTAACTTCAATCAAGACACAATCACACCTGTTTATGACGGTTCAAAGAATCTGGATTCACAGATCGGTCTTCCAATAGCATAGAAACAATCTGACAAAACCCACATGTAAAATGTCAGGAAATCCATCAGATTACACACAAAGCTTAACACTTTACAAAAATCTTGAATCTTGAATTCAAGAATACTTGAATCTTGAAATACCCACATGAAAAATGTCAAGATATCCATCAAATTTCACAAAAAGCTTAATAATTTACGATAATCTTGAAATACCCACATGAAGAATGTCAAGAAACCCATCAAATTACACATAAATCTTAAAACTTTACAAAAATCTTGAATCTTGAAATACTCACATGAAAAATGTCAAGAAATCCATCAAATTTACTAAAAGCATAAAACTTTACAAAAATCATGACCGTAAATTCAAGAAATCTTGAAATACCCACATGAGAAATGTCACGAAATCCCTCAAATTACCCAAAAAAAAGCTTAAAACTTTACAAAAATCTTGAATTTTGAATTCAAGAAAACTTGAATCTTGAAATACCAACCTCGATCTGGCCATTGGCAGCAGCTATATGAAGAACAGAATGGCAATCATAAGCAGTTGTTTGTTGAATGAGAGATCGATCTTTCTCAAGAAGAGTCTTTACAAGCTCAAGATCACCAAACTGTACGGCTGTAAACAACCCATGTTCATCTTGCACTCTACAACTAAGCCCCTGCCCCATCTTATAAATCTTTAACTTTTGGGTATGATTGCTACGGCGGAGAGCGGCGGAGATCCGCCGGAATCATCCACTACCACCAGGAGAGGGGGATAGGGGGTGGTGAACAAGAAAGTGATGAAGCTTTCACATTTAAGCAGAGTAGAGAGAAATGGAGAGTTCGGGCAGGTTAAGAGGGTGAGGAACGGGCAGATGGAAAAGGGTAAAGGAGGGACTATTCTGATAACGGGCAGTAGTCAGATATTTTACGGGCAGGTTAGTGGTTTATATATATTTAAGATGGATGAATAAATAAAGTCAAGTTGTGTTGACTGTTTTCATTACCATTAACCAAATCATACCAAATACATGTTAAATATTATTTCGGTTTAAAGGGTAGTATTAAGAATTTTAAAATATGCTTATGTTGTTTATGGAGTTGATACCCTAAAGAAAATATCTTGTTACGAACAAGTTTTCTGTTTGCATGTGCTTGTTTAAAACAAGAAATGTGTGTATGCTAATAAGTTTTGATTACATTCAATTAGAATAAAACAAATTTAGCGTTTTGTAAATTATTATATATTTTATAAAATAATATGCAGTTAAAATATCCTTATAGTGTTATACTATAAGGCATATAGGCATCAAAGGCATCTCTTGAAATTCAGAGATCTATACGGGTGGGTTCTAACATACACTATTAAGTTATAATACAAATGATTTAAAAATAAGAAGGGTAAAAAGTCATCATACAATTACATGTAACGTAGGAAGAGTAGTTTTGTCCTAGTATTATTTTTTACTTATTGATTTTTTTAGTTATCAGTTTAATTGATTACATTCATATAGTTAACATGTCATCAGTTAAGTTTTGATAAAGATGTTTATTACTTAGAAGTTGCTCAGATTATACCAATTACCAAACACAGATATAATTTATAAATTTATATATTTGTTGGAACATATAAGTCAGATAATAATGTGTTCAATAAGAAAGTACACTTTACCATGTCTATTTGTAGTTGAAAGGTTGTCTCAAATTCAAAGTTAGCTTGTGTTTGGGTGAGATTGGTTGTGTTTTTAATAAGTATAGATACAACCTAACAGAATAAATTTTAAAAATTAAGTATTGCTATCAAATTTTTTATTGAGCATTAAATGAATGCTAAATTGCTATTATTATTTTTTTTAAGAATTAAAAAAAAAAGAAATTTCAAGTAATAACAATTTTTTTTATTTTACTTCATTTAAATTTGTATTTAATACTAGTTTAAGAGTATATTGGTAAACTTATATAGATCATTAATTGATAGTCTTCCTTTTAATAACTGATGAGTGTCGTTTGTGTCAATCAAAAACCGAAATAAACTACGTAGATAGAATAAGTCGGGTATCGAACCAGAGGAGTATTATGGAAAGTGTTATGGATTAAGCATTGATTAACTAATTGCAGAAAATATAAATTCAATTGGTTTGGTTATTTGATTAGCTAAAAATTACTTAAAACGGGGTTTGCAAACAGTTGGAAAGAAAGTGATTCCTCCAAGTTTCAGATTCAAAGTGGATTCAAGTTATTAGTTTTAATTGAGAAAACCACATAGACATGATTCAGATAGTTAATTAAATGATTGTGATAAACGAGGACTAAGTACTTTGATTGATTAACAATGAAAGGTTATCACACGATTATCAATTGAAGATTACCAAACCCACTTCCTGTCTAATATATCCCAATTACTAGAACTCTCGGGAATCGAAAGAATCAAAACTAGGTTTTAAGTAAATTAATCATTTACAATCAAGATAATAAATCCCTACGCAAACAAACATCGAATGCTTAGATTGCTAGTCTCAATTACAAAGAAAAACTCAAAACAATCATCCACTTATAAGAATCCTCCACTCGGAGGAAACCACGAATGAATTAGCCGCTCATGTTGGTCACTGGATCATCAAGCACTGGAGAAACGGTTGAATTCATAACTTTTCTTTGATTCGGTAGAGATTATGATGGTTTGAGGTGAAAAGCTCCCAACTTGATGCTCCTAGATGCCAATTTTTGTCCAAGGAAGTGTTGTTTTCGAATTAGCGTTTAGGAAACTTTTTGTACCTAAAAAACAAGCCAAATTCGCGTTTTTCCGGATGTCCTACCGTAGCTACGGTCGCGGACCGTAAGCTATGGTAGGAAGTTTCTGATCTAACCGTAGCTTATGGTCGACTGACCGTAGCTTATGGTCGGCAGATTCTTCCAAAACTGTTTTTGTCATAACTTCTTCGTTTTAGCTCCGTTTTACGCACCGTTTTCGTCCACGTATTCGTAATTCAACCCTCTATCATTCCATCTCTTAAGATTTTCAATTCCACTCCATTTGTTTCCCTCAAAACACATTCAATATTCGTGTTTAACCTACAAAACACCATTTTCTCGTAGTTATTCAATTTCACACATTTAAACACATCAAAACTCATAAGGTTAATCACTTAAACATGTTAAACACCATTCCAATCCCATTCCATCACTTATCTTTTTTCGTCCCGAAAAATTACTTGCAATGGAATCACAATCAAATCACCGGCTTTCAATTCATTCGGTTATCTTTATTAAGAAGTCTACTCACGCATTAACTAAGATTATAGGTACATGGTCCAATTAAACCCAACCACCAGTTTCCAAGCCCTTAATCATAATTCATTAAGTTCAATTGTATTCGTCATTTATGGGTCTCACACCTAAAAAAACCATACCGCCACTTACTCCCGTTTCAAGCTTATGAAATTAATGTATTATATAACAAGCTTTACGCATTTCCGATTAAACTTTGATGGATAATGAAGGATGGATTTGAGCTTCGACATGATTTTGAATACGATCCACTTAGCGGACATACCCCACCCGAGTCACCATCCCAGTGGTTAATGTCATAAGTTTCACATATTTTTTTTTCTCTATTTTTTTTCTAACTCCCCTTGAGGATATGTACCACATGAGTCACCATCCCCGTGGCAATACCCTAGGCTTTGTCAATACACAACTAGCTCAATATAATGGATAAGTGGAAATTTTTTCGGGCGCCACCTTGTTTCGGATTTATTTTCATAAAAAGAAACAGATGTGTCATTTAATCGGAATACTTATAAGCTTTTTATTTATAACAGAACCCCTTATACTCTCTACAGTTTCAGCTTTGCTATAGCTCCTAAGGCGAGAACCCACAAGATTCCTAATATTTAAGTATTTTATCTCAATCCTAAGGAACCTTTCAACCGGCTAGGCCTACCCACATATCCTAAATTAGATGCGTTTTGACCAT